>JAWWTY010000088.1:47003363-47016335 GCA_035222235.1 Margarornis squamiger | reverse complement strand
CTCACACCCCCTCACTCCCCTCACAGCCCTCACACCCCCTCACTCCCCTCACACCCCTCACACCCCTCACACCCCTCACACCCCTCACACCCCACGCCCGCACCCACGAGCGGCGGGCGGGCGGCACGCGCCCGGGGGGGCGTGGCCGCGGCGGCGCGGGCCAATGGGAGCGGCGGTCGCGAGGCCAGCGGCCAATAGGCGGCGCGGGCGGCGGCGGCGGGCGCTGATAACGCGGCAGGCAGCGGCGGCGGGCACTGCTGCTCGGGGCGGAGGGTGCGCGGCGGGGCCGGCCCGGGCACGGCACATCCCATCCCGGGCACATCCCGGGCACGGGGCGCAGGGAACGCGGCGAGCAAGGCTCGGCCTCGCCGCGGCACAGCCACTCCTCGACGGCGCAGCGCCCCTCCTGCCGGGGAGCCTGGCAGCGCCAGGTGCGCGGATCGCCAGTCCCTTGGCTGCGGCCGGTCTTGAGCGGCAGCGGCGGCACCTTGCGAACCGCGGGGAGAGGGGCGCTGAGGGCTGCCTGCACCGCCCGCCTGTGGTAAGTGTGCGGCGCAGGAGGCAGGACCGGGAGGTCGTCTGGGAGAAGGGAGTCCGCAGACGCGGTTGGCGCAGAGAGCTCCGGGAGCCCGCAGTGCCCCTGTGTGCTGGAGAGGACAGCAGCGTGGTGTGTGTGGAGTCCAGCTGTCCTCTGCCTGTCTCCCAGGCCTGAACGCAGCTGGCAGGAGGGTTGTCAGTGTCCTGTAATCAGCAGGCCCCTGTGAAGAGCTGACAGACGCACAGACTCTGGCCGCTGCAGACTCGCTGCTGCCTGCGGCGGGCCAGTACAGCTCCCCGGCCAGCAGCGGGGGGACAAGTCCGTCGTGTCTGTCCTGAGCCCCGCTGGGGCATGGGCTAGAGACCCGAGCGGGCGGTGAGGGGAAGGGGGCATCCCCCGCGGCTCTGCCGTGCATTCCCGGCGGGAGCGCGTCCCGGCGGGGCCGCCGGCGGGCACCTCGGGTCCGGGCGCGCCCGGGCTGCCGCTCCGCCGCGGCTGCGGGAGGCATGACCCGTGTCTTGCAGCAGCCGTGCCGCCCAGGAGCCATGGCTGAAGAACCTGCCGTCGCCGCCGCCGCCGACTGGGAGATCGACGTGGAGAGCCTGGAGGGCGAGCCGGGCGAGGCCCCCGGCGCGCCGCGCAGCGGCCCCGGCCCGGAGGAGGAAGAGGAGGAGGAGGAAGGCGAGGAGGCGGCGGCGGGTCCGCGGCGGGGGGAGCCGAGGAAGCTGAGCCGCACGCCCAAGTGCGCCCGGTGCCGCAACCACGGCGTGGTGTCGTGCCTGAAGGGACACAAGCGGTTCTGCCGGTGGCGCGACTGCCAGTGCGCCAATTGCCTGCTGGTGGTGGAGCGGCAGCGCGTCATGGCCGCACAGGTGGCGCTCCGGCGGCAGCAGGCCACCGAGGTGAGCAGGGACCGCAGGGGACGGGACGCGACGCGACGGGGCGGGCGGCCCCGGTCTGACCGCGCCGCCCGATCGCTCTCCTAGGACAAGAAGGGGCTGACGGGGAAGCAGGCGAGCCTGGAGCGCAAAGCTGTCTACCAGAGGCACGTCCGAACGCCCAGCCTCTTGGCCAAGAGCATCCTGGAAGGTAAGCGCATCCCGCGCCCCTCCACGGGCTGCCCTCAGCCCTGCGGCACCGGGAAACCCCGCTCTGCCCCGGCAAGACGCGCACCTCCAGTCCGAGGCGCGTCTGCTCCGGGACCCGCGTGAAATGTGGCATCGTTCCTTGAAATAGGCGTTCGAGCGCGTCCCGGTACCAGTGCCTGGCGGCGGAGCCTCCTGCCCTTCGAGGCTGGAATCAGTGTGGCAGAATTACAGTTCTTTGCCCTCTCCGCCCGAAATGATGTCTAGCTAGCAACGGTAGTTTGAAATTTGAGAGTTACTGTTTCAAGCTGACATTCTTTTTACGTGACTACCCAGCGGAGTTCTGCAGTGCAGGGTGGTTTATTCTGAGGGTAATTTATTTGCGAGTGTTTTTATCAGCAAATGGGTAAACCAATGACTTTTTTGTTGTTGTTGTTTTGATCAGAACATCTAACACAGCAGCACAGTTTTCGACATTATCAGTGGCAAGGTATGCATAATAGGGTGCTCATTTTTTTCCCTGTCCAAAGTGTTAACTGTGGAAGAACAGTATTTTTAATATGGATATTTTAGTGAGAGGGTATAATTTTTGTTTGTGCACAAATTTATTTCTGTCTGCTTTAATTACTTTCTAAACTGTAGGCCTGTAAAGCATTTCTAAATTCTAATTTTTTTTTTTTTTTCCAAAATAGAAAATCCTTTTCTTTGCCTGTGCAAGCTCAATTAAAATTTTGTCCTCTTAGAAACCTCTAATTTTCATCTACAGTTCACTCTTTTGAAAACTCTTCTGTATTCTTTCCTCTAATTTATCTTAACTATCTTTTTCTTTTCTCCTAGTTATCCTTGGAATTTTCTACCAACTGTAGCAATATGTGTACATAGTGATTCATCTTTAGAAAATAGAAAAGGCATCTGCTGTAGGTATAGATATCTTCCTTGGAAAAGGGGAAACCATGTAAGAGGAATGGGAGTGAAAACAGGTAAAACCCTGTTCTGCTTACACGGGATTACTACTCTGAATAGACCAAACAGGATTGGACCCTATATGCTATATTAAATGAATCCAAGTAGCTTGGTAATTGAATATTCTGGAAACTGAATTTCTATATTTTATCTGTTTTCTTTTAGTTCAAAAGAAATTAAAAATTTGAATGCTTTCTGTATGTGTTAAAAATGAATGGTTATCTCCTTAAGCTGTGAGATGGAATACCAGTCATAACACAGCAGGGCTTTGCCATTTGTTTTTTTTTTGCATTTTTTCTCCCCTGCTCCCGGATCTGTTTTTTTGGAATTGCTTTTTAAAAAGTTACTAATCAGCTAGCTTTTAAGGATACCACACATGTCAGAGAAGCAGGGCCTGCTTATCTGTTTTGAGGAACTTCTACTGAATGTGCCTGTTGGTGCAGATTGCTAAACCTCTGTGTCATAGTAACTTTTTGGGAGCTGATGGTGTCCAGGGTCTGTGGTGAGTGATCAGCACTTGGAGGGACTGGCTCCAAATGGAGCCCTTGTACAAACACAGCTTTAATTTTTTTTCTTATGTAGCTTCATTCCTAATGCTGCTTTGTTGTTTCAGGTTACCGTCCTATTCCGACAGACCCTTACCTGGGAGGGAGTTCACCCTTGCCACCCCCTGTAAGTGACAGGATGAGAAAGAGACGGGCTTTTGCTGATAAAGAGTTGGAGAACATTATGCTAGAGAGAGAGTATAAAGAGAGAGAGATGATGGAAGCTACACAAGCAGCTGCCCTTTTTCTCCCTAACCGCATAATGCGAGGAGCTGAATACAACTCATATAAAACTGCCTTCAACACTATTCAAGTTGATGCTCCAAACAAGGAGTTTTGCAATTTTTTACCAACCTGCCTTGATCTAACAATGCAGTATTCAGGATCCAGCAACATGGAATTAATTTCTTCAAATGTCAGTGTAGCTACTTCCTACAGGCAGTATCCCCTGCCTTCTAGGTTCTTAGTGTGGCCAAAATGTGGCCCCATTAGTGATGCTCTTCTCTACCAGCAATGCCTGTTAAATGCTACTACTGTTCAAACTCTCAAACCTGGGGCAGGTTGGGATGCCAAGATCTCACAAAGTCAAGACTGTCCAAACACTGAGCACAACATCATTGCTCCAAAACTGGAACATTCATTTGTTCTGACTCACACACAAGACACTCAACAGTCACGTAATGAAATACTGTGCCTTCCTCAGGAAGCTCGTGAGAGGTCAGCTTTCTCTCCTCCAAAAAGGACTTTCTCGCAGATTTCTGATACAGGTTCTCTGTCTCCTCAGGAAGAGGCATTAAGCAAGATAAGCAAAAACAGCACCAAACCCCCTCCACCACTCAAATACAGTCCATTTCAGTCACTATTCCAGCAGAGATTTCCTGACAGATCAGGAGCAGAGTTAAGATCGTCATTTGTGAAAGAGACTTTTGAAGATGCTTCTAAGAAATACAGAGAGTGTGCTGTTAAGGAGAACCAAAAATACAAGTTTACTGTAGACAAATGTACAAAAGACTTCTTTGGGGCCAAACAGGCCACAACAAAACTTTCAGCAACGGAGCCACTGTCATTTTCAGTTGAATCTATCCTTAAATGACTTTCTTGTGACTTTACTATTGTGTCTCAAAGAATAAACTATACCTTCAGAATAGAAAGTAAGTTTTGCCTTTTGCTGAATTGCTACTGCCTGCCTTATCTATTAAAATTTTTTTAAAGGGGATTTTTTTCTGTAAATAATTCTTTCTTTTGTCTCAAAATTATATACATAAATACTCATGTTTTCTGCAAAAAAAAAATTTTTAAAAATTGAAACTGCATGTACAGATTCTTAAGTATTATTTTAAGTGGCACTTCAAACCATTCAATAAAATGAGTTTACTTACAAGCCTAGACTGATCTCTGTCTTGTCTCTAGCATCTCACAGGCAAGTATGTCCTACTTTCAGAATACGTTTTTTATTTTGTCTGCCATTATAAATGTACTTACTACTTACATTGCTGTGGTAAGTGGTCATTGTTCCTTTGACCCTCCAATAACTATGAGAAGAGATAACGGTACATGTAGGCTAGTGTAAATTCACAAGGCTTTTTATTTACTTAAGTGGGGTTTAGATCAGATTCCATCTGCTGTTCTTATTTTGAAGGAGGAGTACATGCTAGTGTAAAAGTCTAGTCTATCCCACACCTCCCTATAAAAACTTCTGTTTCTAAAGCACAGGAGTTACTAGATTGGTTTTGAGATGACTGGCTTTACTGAGCTTTTGGAAAAAAACCATTTTTTTATAGTTCAGTTTTTGAATAAAAAGTCTGCTTTTTAAAATTAGTTGTTAATTATTTTTATTTTTTTTTTTTTACTATTCAGCTCTGGATTGCCACTTCCTTGAATACTTCCCTTTCCGAAACATTTCACTCTTGACTGGCAAGACCCTGAGATTGTTGTCTTTTGGTAATTAAAATGACCTTTAGGCTATAAAAATGATGCACAGGATCATCACTGCTAATGAGAAATCAAGTAATGATCTCTTGGTTTTATAATTCTATGTCCTTGGGCAGGCATGGCAGAAATAAAGGAGAAAAACAACTAGAATTTACCTGAGAACCTCAGATGGCCTCAGGGTTATAGGAAAAGGCATTTTCATATAAGTCAGGTCTCAGTATGACAGAGGTTGAAGCTTTCTAAATTAATGACTTTGTAAATTTTCCCAAATACTTTACTGCTAGCCTAGCAAGTGCTAACCAGTAATCCCTTGGTTACCTTCCTTCCTTGACATTTTAATCCTGCAGACAGTGCTCATCCAGCTGAAAGCAACTGTGGTTTGTTCTTAATTTTTATGGTTTGATAAGGACGATTTCTGTTTGGTATTTGTGAGCAGCATGTAATATTTTCTGATTTTGTTACACTCCCTGAACAGGTTAAATGCTTCTTCTGCCTGTGAATTCCTGATTTTGTAACTATCTCTCAAAGTGTTTAGTGTTTCTGTTGGGAGTGGTGTTGCAGAATAGCAGGACCCTTTTCCTAGATGGGCAGAGTGATTTGTCCTGAGTGCTTTTCTAAGCCACTCTGTTAAAGCAGCAGACAGATTGGAGGAAAAACGTTTTACGTAACATGTAAACTTTTACATAACACACCATACAAAGCACATAAAAATTTTATGTCAGGAAGGTAAAAAAAATTGTTTTAATTTAAATGGATCTTGGGCACTGGCTAAAGTTTCACTTTTCAAAAGCATTCATACTAACAGGATTTTTCTTAGTGAAAAGAAGGTTTCAAACGCAATGAGATGCTTTTCATTTTTTCGAACTCTGTCTTTTACCAAGTTGCCATTAGAGGGAGTTTTAACTTGAGAGCTGTATCTGCCGGTTAATCAGTTTAGCAGTTGGACCAAGCTAAACAGCTTTTACCTGGAATAAATGGAGAGAAATTCTTCATAATTTGTATTTGTTTGCTTTCACCACTGTTTCATTCTTTGGATTAGTTGAACATTAAATGCTAACAAGGGAGTTTAATTTAAGCAAGGTTTCCTTTGTTTTTAAAAATATGATTTGTTTTGTTTTTTGAGCAGCTGGCATAAACTAGGTTCACAGATGAAAGAAAGTTCAGCAATCTGTGTACTGAGCCAGTATTGGATACTGGAATTAGTCCCACATAAATATTTTTATTGCCTGACAGTGTGTGCCTCTAACATTGTTCAATTTTACATCTGAAATATTTTTCCAGGAAGTCGCTTGTCTTTATTCATCTCCTAAAAGAGAGGCCAGAAAACCAAACCTCTCTGATAGATTGGTACCTTTTGACCTTTTTTTTTTAAAAAAAAAACCTCAAAAAAATAAACCTGAGAAAATTCAAACTCTGAACATATACCAAACATTTATGTATTTTTATCTATATATAATGTTTATGTATTTTTATATATAAATATTTATTATAAATTATAAATATTTATATAAACACACAGATGTTGTGGTTTGACCACAGGCGGCAACAAAGTACCAGACACTTCTGAGCAAAACCTAAAACATTGGTGTTTTATGAATATTATTCTCATACTCAAATCAAAACAGAACACTGTACCATCTACTAAGAAGGAAATTCACTCTATCCCAGCCAAAACCAGGACAATACACTTTTATGTCTAATATACATATATGTTCTAGATTGTTTATTGAAATCCCAGTCATCAGAAAAGGAGTGATATTTCTATTAATATTTGAAAAAGTTTGACCCTTGAGTTGAGACTTGAAGAAAAGGTTTGCTTTGCCTAACAAATCAGTCTCACTGTACTCAGCACTTGGGCATCCTTTCTTATTGCCACTTGCTCATGTCTTCCTTCAGTTCCATTATCTACTTCACCCTGTAGTTAGTTTCCTTTCATTCCATATACCCTGGGCCTTACTTCTTACTCATCTTGAAAACTTGTTGCATCCAGAATTTTTTTCCCCTTCCCTTTCTCCTTCCTTCTGCTTTTCCTTTTTCCTGTTTTCTTTCACCTTTTTCAAAATCCATAAAGTCTGTTACTCTTGGGGAGGATGATTAGTACCTTGAGCAAAATAGCATACACTGGACCAGCATGTGATTTTCCTCACACATCTTTGCAGTGGCTGTATAGCACCCCTTCTTCTTTAAGCCATAAGCTGCTCCAGAACAGAAGGAGACACTTGTCCACGTTTCCTGGTGCCGCTGTGAAAACTCATGGAGAAGGGGAGAAGTCATTGCTCTGAACCCAGCGCTTAATGCAAGGCAATAAGTCAGCTGTTAAAATATCTTATGCTCATCTATGCTCTCTGATTCTTAAATACAATTTCTGTGGCATTTCTTGGGTGTGTGGATGCCTGAATCTCTTGTACAGTGCTACTTGTTTGAGTACAAGATACACGTTTGTGTTACACTTTTGGGTATCAGGTTACATTTCTCTTCTGATTCCCTGCTGACCACAGTTTTCTTATGTGATGGTGGAACATGCCTCTTGGAAAGCTCAGCTTTGGGTTTTGGACAGGAGGCCAAGAACTTGTTCTGCCTGTGCAGCACGAAACTGTTGTGGAAAGTGGTATGAAGAACAATGATTCACTTGGTCTGCAAAAGAGAATACCTGGGTGATGTTGTAGTCAGAGACAGCCGACTATTTGTTTCAGTGCATGCCCTCTGTATGTGTACTGAGGTAAAAATTTTTATTGGTGCGTAAAGGTGTGAAAATATAGAGAACTAGAGGAATTGTGAATTAATAGAACCCCAGACAGTGCCTGGTTTACTGGCCTTGGTCCCCTGCCCCAGGGGAAATAAAGGCCAGCAACAGCTTTCTGTTCTGGCACCTTTTGTGTGAGAGTAGTCCCCAGACATACTCAGTTCTGGAGCTTGACTCCAAATTTCAGACGTGTGCTCCTGAAAGTAGCTCCTGACAGTACCCTTTCTTGGCAAGGGAAGCACCTAGCCACAATGTTGTGGGGTAGATGACAGGCTGCCCAGGGGAGGTAAAGGCCAGCGACAGATTTCTGTAGTGCTTGGACAAGGTTGGATTCACTTGGAGAGGGATTATTGACAGCAGTGACAGTGCTTGTCCCTCATGTGGCACATGAAAATTGAGATGGGAGCCGTGGGCATAGGAGAGACCCTGCTCAATAGGGTGGGCTGCTAGCTTTCTTTGAGCTGCTGGCTTCTCAGAGGTGACTGCACAAGCATCAGTGGCTTCACAAAGTCTGCCTCTCTGAACCAGCAAATTGAGCTGGTCAAGGTGAGATGACTGGATAACCAGACACAAGTCATTCAGCTGGTGTCGAAACTCAAAAGCTTGTGAAATCATTATCTGACTGCCTTTGCATTCTGACTTGAGAATAAGATGGACCTGTGCTGTCTGCTTGTTTTTCTGCTATGACAAAGACCTGTCTAACTTTCACAGTCTGAGCTCCTCATTTCCTTGAGGTCATAAAAGCAAGTCACCTTTTCACCAGCTGTGAAGGAAGAAGTCCTTTTAGGGTTCATGACTCTGAAGTCTAACCAGATATGAGTTGCTATTGTTCTGGAATTAGAAATCTTGTTCAATTTATTTCAGGTGTAGAACACAGAGTTACATTCTCATTTTGATTTGACAGCTTGTTTGAATGACCAAGCCTTTCAGTTCCTGTACCCAACACTTCCCAATCAGCTGACCTTGACATGAAAGCTGGCACCAGGGGTTATTGCCCATCATGTATGAGGTTCTCACTGTATCACTGAATTTCTTCTTTGAACTCCTGCCAGCTGAACAGCATAAGGTACACATAATGCCTCCTTTAACTCAGACAGTAGAGATCAACCATTGTCTTTTTGCTTGCATTGAAACCAGGACAAACCATGGCTTATGCAGGAAGGGCTGCTGGTGAAACATGTGTGGGCAGTTGGAAAACAGGGACAGAAATCTCACTGTGACCGGAGAGACAGGAGTTGGTGTTTTATGGGAGGAAGCATCCCTCTTAATAAATAATGAAAACTGGGGGAAAAGCCCCCCAAAAGGTTCAACATTGCCATTCCCCTCTCTTCCTGATCCCAGCTCCAGCTCTTTGTGAATGAGCTACCATGACGGTCTAGTTTTGTCCAGAAATGGGTCAGGAATCATGTTCATGAGCCGTAGCAGCCCCTTTTGCTGTCATTTGGAGTTGGTAGCCCAAAGCCAGTGAATCCTGCTGTATTTGGACTCATCACCTGAAATTCAGGGATTGATGTTGGCATTGCTTCATAGTCATAAAAGAGCCTCTCTCTCACCCGGAACTTATTGCTCCAAACTTTGCATGAATGTGAGGGCATTTGGGTCTCTGGAATGAAAACTCACCACCTAACCTGTGTGTTACCACAGGACACACTGCTATGTGTCAAGGTTATTTTTTTTTCCTGACAAATAAGAGCTTCCACAGTGACCAGCAGAAAAAAAAGAGTGGTCTTTGATAATCAGTTATGTTGAGAGATTATGTTGGAAGAATTGGAAGAATGAAAAATTACATTGGAAGATGGCAGTGGCCCTTTTCCCATTTTTATGAATAATTATTACAGCTGAAATCCACCCAAGAAAAAGCAAAAAACTACATAGGCAAGCCTACTGATGTGTACACCAACAGAAGCACAGTAAGATATATACCTATCCTTGCAAGACTGAATCTAGAAATAACTGTAGAAGAGATACAAAGATTTTAGGAATCATAGATTTTATGGTCACATTGTCTGGCTGACAGCCTCTGCATTTATACCTCACTGCAGGTGGTCCAATCTGGATTTAAACTAATGACTAGATTTTTCACTCATTCCTTGGTAATACATTTGGACGGGAAACAGGTAGGCTGAACTACTACCATGTGTGATATACAGTTTCTGTACCTGTGTATCAAGAGTTAATAGTGGCATCCATTACATCCTTCCTGGTTTGCATCGGCCCATTTTATTTCTACTCAAAGAAACTTCTATATAAGTTGGCCAGGCCAGACACCACTTTTCTAAGTCAGACAGAAGCCAGGGGTGAACTGTTCACCTTCACAGATGGCTTTCTTCTGGGTCATGAAAATTACACTGCAGGTTGGTCTTCTGTGGGAAGGTGATGTAAGTAGTCATAGAATTGTTGGATCATAGATTTAGAAGAGCAGAATTATGTATACAGAGATGAAGCCAAAATCTTAGTGTAAACGATGAACAGGCAAACCTAACTCCTTACAGGAAATTTTAGACTTGCAGCAGCATAAGTGTGAATGGAGAGTTGAAAAAAAATTGTCAGATCTGAGTAAGTGTCTTGGAGATAACAAATGTACAAGAGCCTTACATTGTAACCCATGTGGAAAATCAAATTTTATTTAATCCTTCTTTTAATTTAGAAACTTACACCTACTACCATCTCAGCTGTCCTTATCCTGTAGAGCAGTACTACTTCTTCTACTATATCCTCAAACACACTTAGGAATTGGAATTTAGTGCTTTATGATGATAGAACCGCAGGGTAGAACTGCAGTGACACTGAGTCTGGATGGCAGCTCTGGAGCCCAGTCTCACTCCTGCCCATGGCAGGTCAGCCACAGCAGGTTGCCTGGGCTGTGTTCATGTTGGATTGAAATTATCTCTAAGGATGGAGATTCCACAGCCTCCCTGGGCAGCCTGTTTCAGTGTTTGACCACTTGCATAGGAAAGAAGACTCTTTGGTTTGAATGGATTTTCCAGTATTCCAGTGTGTGCCTGTTGCCTCAGTTCCTGTCCTGGACACCACTACAAGATCTGTTCTCTTTGCTCCCACTCTCTCACAGTAATAAGGTACCCTAAGTCTTCTCTTCTCCAGGCTGGACAGCCCCAGTTTTCTCACCAGTGCCTTAATAATTTTCAAGACACCTTTCCTAGACTCTCTCCAGTATGTTCTTTTGCACAGGTGAATCCAGCACTGGACACAGTACTCCAGATGTGTCTCACAGGGGCTGTGTAGAGATGAGGGATAAGCTCACTCCATGAGCTGACAATGCTCCTCTGAATGCAGATCAGGATCCTTTTGGACTTATTTGCCCAAGTGCACACTGCTGCCTTCTGGTCAACAAAGTTTCCACCAGGGCCACACTGACTCAGTACATATCAGGAAGGACTTGGATTTCACAATATTTCTGTCATCTGCACTGGAATTGAATAAACTCTTCTCTGTTTAATTGTTACATACTAGATTCATGACAAAGGAAGAGCAAGAAGAAACTAGTCCCTAGCTGGCAAGGTCCAAAAAGAAAATAAAAAAAGAATAGTGGTGAAATTCTGAAAGCATAACATCAAACATACTGTGTGCCTGAAAGATTATGGTGATGATAAAACTTCATCTCAGGCTCAAGATGAAGTTGTGTAGAGCACAACTAAAAAACTTTATGTTAGGAAGGGTTGAGTTTCCTCAGCTTCAAACATAATGTCCACCTCATTTCTCACTGTGCCCTCCCATATTATTATTTTGTAAATAGACTGAGAATAGGGGAGTCATAGTTTAAGGATTCTTACTGTGGTAGACTGGTATAGGATTTGAGTTCAGGAAGAGAGAGCTTCATATTGAAATGGCTTTGCCATTGTCCTGCCTCTAGGATGTGCACAGAGGGAGCTGATATCTTGGTCACTTCGGGAACTGTCTCTGTATGATAGAAAGCTACAGAAAAAAACAAGATCAAAACTGACAGGGAGGATTTTTCCCTAATGGCTGGTAGGTGAGCCCTGCCTAACTTCCACCTTCTCCTTGCTGGCCTTTGAGAATGTGGGAAAGGACAGCAGGGCCTGTTAGAGGTCCAGCATATGCACATTTCCCACACTGCCTACCCCAGCTGGGCAGGAAGAGCGAAACCACAACCTGAGAGCCAGACTGGCTGCAGAGGGACAGCGAGCTGCTGTCACAGCTGGTGAATGGCAATCAGTTCTGGAGCACACTGGTGAAGATTTTTCAGTCAGGAATTTTTAGTTTTTTCCAGACAGTATCCTCCCATGCAAATCTGCTTGCTTACAAAGCTGCTGTGTCCTGCATGAGCAGCAATTCCAGACTAACAACTTGCAGATGTAACCATGAGGGGACATGCTCTGCTGGGTATGGAGGCTTTAGGCAGAGACTCTGCAATGCAAAGAAGTAAGAGGAAAAACTTTTTGGGATGAAACTCTTTCCTTCAGTCCATTAAATTCTTTGCTCAGAATGACTTTGCTCAGAGTGGCTCAGGGATTCTGAACCAAGAACAATTGAGAGTAAACCCATAGGGCAGTGAACATTATTTGTAATAACTTAACCTCAAAGGAGTGATGGTGTAGCTAACCATAAAGAGTTTTGAGTTTAACAGAGGAGGATATGAGCAGAAGTTTATGCTGAGTGCATGATCTTCTGTAATTTATGGCAACCAGTAATAAGTCCAGGCTTTTATTCAGAAAAGCATACACATGTTAACAACCAGGTCCCTGTAGTGGTGTCTTGATTCAGCTTCTGGTGTTACTCCCATGCAGTGTGCTCAGAGTTGTCTTGTTTGTGAGAGCAAGATGGGAAGGGGCAGGGGGCATCTCTGCAGTGCAATAATAAAAGACAACTAATCTTTGCACTCTGCCACTTCTTACTGCTCACTGCACAACAGTTCACACTTCAGCACCAAAGCACACAGTTGGTTCATATGGCTTAATACCATTCCAGCAAACACATGAGAAGTGGAAGATTGGCATGCATTATCTTAACTGTCTTTGCTTTAGTTTTTCCTTGACAGCTTCTGCAAGAGGCATTGGTTGAAGTCAGGATCCCAACAGCAGATTGTCTTTGAGTTGGATTCTCTGTAACCTGTCGTGGGTTGACCCTGGATAAACGCCTGGTGTCCAGCAAAACTCCTTCAGGGCCTTTTCACCCCCCTTCCCCCCG
>JAWWTY010000088.1:46984182-46998149 GCA_035222235.1 Margarornis squamiger | reverse complement strand
CCTCCCCTCCCCTCCCCTCCCCTCCCCTCCCCTCTCCTTCTTTTCCTGAATGTCATTTCTCCTAGAATACAGGAATTGCTGTAGCTGGTCATCTGACACAAACAAAGGAAAATGTTCCTTTCCAACCTTACTCCTCAGGTTTTATTTGTAAGTTAGAGCAGAGATCATGAGGAAACAATTTTATGCCACTAAACAACATTTATGTCAGGATACAGGCCAACAAATTCCGTTTTATACTTTGGTTTTCCATCTGTTCCTCTGGAAGTCACTTTCCTTCCTATAGCCTCCTACACTTCTTGGAAGAATCTGACAAGACAAATCCCTCTTCATAGCTCCACTTTGTACAGCTACAGTAACTTTAACAGAGAAGGATAGACTCTGAGACTTGTCTTTATTACAGAGCTACATTCAGAAATAGGGTAGTTGCTCAAAGCATGATAACAAACAAAGTACAGAAATGGGACTAGAGACTGTTAAACTGTCTTTTGCCCACAAGTAACTCTTGAGGGCTCTTGAGGGAGGCAGTGCAACCAATGGTCTCCTGAGGGAAAAACTGGGAGATGTTTAAAAGCACTTTTAAGAAAGCTGTATGCACCCATACTCTAGCTGGGCTCTAAAGGTTCCCTCGTGTTTCCTTGTGTGAGCTGGCCAGCAGTAAGAGAGTAGCAAATAATCTCTCTAAAAAGATTAGAGAGTCACAAATGAAATATATGTGGCAGGAATTTAATTTTTGATGCCTGCTAGCACAAGTATCAGGCAGTAGGCTGTGATTAATTTCTCTGTGGTATATGCAAACTGTGCCACTGCATGTGACCAGATAGCCACAGGGAGAGAAAGTTAAACAGGTCTGAAAGTGCAGCAGCAAACCTTTAAGATAAACTGAAGGGATAACATAGCTAAGAGAGCACCTCTGCTCTTCTCACCCCATCACTGCCAAGATAAGGAGTTATATGCAGACTCCTCATGATCTCTTCCTTGACATCTTCCTGGTCTTCAGAGTCTCTTCTGCACATTTTCAGATATTTCCTCTCCTCCCTGCAATATTCACTGGTCCATTGTTAAGGGCACACAGCTTATCAGGTCCCTCTGCCTGAATCAAAAAAAGTGGTAGTAGTGGTCACCAGCAAACTAGGCAAAGGAACTGGTATATAAGTTGTAGTCATTTTTGTTTGCAGTTGGCACCTATGAACATGGCTCTGGCAGCTAATAAATCACAGTAGGGCTGATGAGCATTTTACTCTTACTAGGTTCTGTAGACAGACAGCACAAGAGCAGGATCTGTCCTTCAGGTGCTCCGCCTACTTATACTGCTCACATTGTCTTGGCTGACAGAGGAGGGAAATGTCAAGTAGCCAGGGATGGGGTGTGTACATCTGACCCTTTAGATAAACTTCAAACTGTTCTGTACAACACAAGACTAATGCTGCTGGTCAGTGAGGGGGAGAAAAAAGCACAACCATCTTCCTTAGACCTGTCTTTCCTGACAGCTAGATGTGCTTCATACAGTGCTTGAGCAATTACTATGACAACAGATGATGAGGAGGAGTTCCTTGCTGCTTAGAAGCCTTCTCCAAGTCAGTACGTAGCTGAGGTACCACACATTCTCTTTGTTGGTACTACGTGAAAATATCTGTCCTCCGGGTCCTGCAGCCACCCCTTACTCAGCTGTGTCCACCCTCAAGTCTAGTAGCTTGCCTCCTGCTCTGACTACTCCAACACAGGATCATACCCTTACCGTACTGCCTTCCAGTTCTCCTCAGGTGCATTTTGTCACAAACACCTTTCATGCATCAGGCTTTTTCACAACAGAAATCTTAAAACCAATCTCTGATGGAAGTTCCTAGTGCAAGGGCTTCTGTGCTGTGGCAAAAGATGCTCCTCTTACATCCACCTCTATACTGTCCATAGGCTACTTGACTAATAGTCTCCCTGGTCAATCTTGGTATTTTCCTCTGTGATGTTTGCACTTGACATGCTTTAGACATAAACTGTTGCTGAAGTCTGAGATTAAGATTGGACCTGGCCACACTTAAGTTCCATCAGCAGTTTAGAAAGTAACAGGGTCCATTCTGAACTTCATGACTCAATTGGAGTGTCTCTGTTACCCTTTTGTGTCTCTGGCCTCTGTGCAAATAATTGTAAATTGATTCTAATTCAATGCACTTTTGTATGTTTCATTCATGTAGTAATAGAGTGGACCTTGCTTTGAAAAGTAGCTTTTTTATAAATTCATGATAAAACCATTTTTGCTAACACCTCTGGGAGTTATTCTGTAAGTGACCTAACCTACTCCTTTGTGACACTCTTGGAAATATATTTACTGACTCAAAGGCTTTTTCTACCTCTTCTCAGCCCAGCAAGTTGTGCTCAAGCCCACTAAAAGACCTGTCCTATTCCCTGACATATACTTTCTTCTGTTTGGTAGTATTTGTGTGATTCAAATTTGATAATGTGTGTCTTTTATAACTAAGGCCGTAGGACTCGAGTTCATTATATCATCATCCTCCTATAAGCTTTCCATGCTAGGTGTGAGTGAGTCGTCTATACAAGTAATCTGACTTTGGCAAATAGAGTGCTTCCATGTGGATGAGCATGGGGTCATGAGGACACATGAAAGCATGATTTGCAGGCTGGCAGTGCTGGCTGTGCATCTGTTTCTTGTGTTCCTGACCAGTAAATTTGCCCTTACCCTTTACAGCTGCCGTTGTGAACCAGCAGGTCACACTCTGGATGGACTGGTCTGTGTGAACACTGAAGACATATGCCCAGCCTAATGGCATTTACACAACTGTTTAAAACTCATTTTTTATGCAGGGCCACAGTTATTATGTGCGTAAAGCCAGCTTTCAGCCCACAGCCCCTTCTCCAGAGTGGCATTTTCTCATGGTGATTAATACCACGTTCAGCTTTACTTGCTACTGTAGTAAAGCTCAAATTTGTGAATAGACAGTGTAGCTCCTTCTGCTGATAAATGAGAACTGAAGGCATAGCCGTCTGAATCTTACGATGATCTTTGGTCAGGTCCTAAAATGTTTTCTGCTGTTGTCATCCGATGTAACTGCATTTTGAATAATGATACCATGATGCTTGAAGGAACATAGATTTGGAAGACAATAACTAACCAACTGCGAACTAAGTCACCCTTTATTCTGCACAAATACAAACACTCAAAAATGTCTTTCAAACATAAATAGTTTGTTTAGGTGATGAACCTGCATTCACTCACCGTTTGTGAATTCATGGAACAACAATAAACCGCTAATTCACAGCAACTATGGAGAGACAGAAGGGTGGTCTTCTCTCTCACATTCCATTTGAAGGCACCATCCAAATTTTTTCTTTTTTCACTGTGCAAGTCCATGTGTTCTCAGTCTTATGGCAAGCATGAACCAGGGCTGACTCCTTATCACCCGCGCAGTCCAAATCACAGAATCGGGTCCGTTTTGCGGCAGCTCCCGAGTGTTTGGGATGGATGTGACCGGTCTGCAGGGCAGCTGTCGGACCTTCTGCCCTCGCTGCTCTGCTCCTCTGGCCACAGAGCGGTATTGCCTGCATCCCTCCGACCCTCTGCTAACGCGTTCCTGAAGCGTCCATCAGCGACCTGCTGCATTCCTATTTCTCCCAGTGCCCACTAGATGACGCCTCTGATTTTAACAGGAGCTTGTAACCGCAGTGGAAGATTTCATAGCTTCGCTCTTTATTGTCCACATTCTCTGTGTGTGCGTGTGACGCAAAAACGTCTCGAGAATAAGAAAGACCGGAAAACCTCTTCACTGCTGTGTAGTTTCAAGGACTGTGAGAGTGCAGAGATGTATTTTGTACTTTCACACCCCGTCTCTCCTGGCTTGTGGAACACCAGGCTGTACAGAGACACAGTTACATAACCTACTATAAATGGGATACTGTTGTCATGTGCAATCTGAGACCAAACGGGAAAGGAGAATAATATTGAAAAACAGCAACAACATCAGCAAAAAGGTACACTACTGGTATTTCATGTTGTAGCGTATGCCTTGTGGATATATGCAAGATTAAAGGAAATGGATCATGGAGTCATCAGCTGGCAAAGTTCTCTAGCTGCAATATGCCCCAGAAGTACACACAGCAGAGCTAAATTAAAGCCATTGTTAAGTAATAACAAAGGACACTCCTTTTTACATTCCTGCCTTTTTTTGCATTATTATATTTGAATCAATAAAAGACAGGATTTTATTTAAAAAATACAAAGTGTAGTAAAGATTAATGGTAAAATACAGACCATAAAACTAAATTGACTAGTCATTGTGACTAGGTATAACAGGTTCATTTATTTAAATTATCTTGATTGGTTTATAACAGGCAATTCCAATTTCTTTCTCTGGAAGCAGGTGCTCCTGCTTCATTTTGTTATTCTTATTCTGAAAGCAACATTGTGGGTGGGGAAAATTAGGAATTTTATACAGCAACATGTTCCTATGCCTGGACAATATAACCTTCAGTTTGTCAAAGGCTAAAGGTGAAATCCTGGCACTTGAAAGTTGAAGTGTGTGCTGGCTGTGGGAGGAGTCTGCAGTGAGAAACAGCACAAACAGCATGTGGCTGTTTGCTCTGAGGGACTTGGGCCAGTCCCAGGAGTGCTTCAAAAAGAACAGAGAGGAGAGGTGGATTTTAACCAGGAGGAAGGAAGCGGTCACGATGCTAATTAAAATAAGCAGTCACATATACCATCATTTCAAAGATATTTTCTGAAAGTTATTTCTTTCCAATATATTAGGAGAATCTCAAACTGTTTTCAGACTGACCTTCCATGGCTTTTCTTTTTTAACCCTGGGACTGTTGAGACTGTCAAATATTTTCTGTCCTGATTTCATTGTCAAACCTCCTAGGGACCTCAGAGATGTCAGCTAGGACCATTGCTGGTCAGTAATGGGAACAACAGTGCTGTGTCATTACCTATATGTTTTTTCTTCTTGGTATATGTAAATCATACTGAAAGTGCCTAGAGAGTTTTAGACAGCCTCAACTAACCCAGTTTCATCCCCTATGCTACTGCTATTGCTACTATCAGCACTTTTACTGGTGTTTGCAGCCTCTTCTGTACTGCACAAAACTCTTTCTTAATGTGAAAACAGTAACAACCAGGCAAATTCCCCTACATATCTCTGAAAGGCAAAAGTGGTCAGGACTTCCTTATGCATTAGGAAGACACAAAAACGGGCACACATCCAGAATTTTTTCCTTTCCACAAATGCATCCAAGCAGCTCAGGTCACCATATCACTTTATAGCTTCTGAGTACAGCAAAACATCACAATGGCCTTGCATTCAGAGTATAGGCAGGCTCTGACTTGCGATTCCTCAGATCTGTCTGAAAAATTTCCCTTCTAGACAGTGTTATGTACCTTTCTCTGCAAAAATGCCTCAGTGAATCCAGCGATTCATGAAGGGGAGGAGATGTCTAGACCATGGCCTGAATTGCTTTTCTTTCCCCTTAGCTGGGAAGAAATTGGATAGAAGTGAATGTGATGTACTAACATCCACTCCCTGTGCTCACTGTCCTGGAACATGACATGGGCAAAGCAACATTCCAGTCTGCAATTGTTAAAACATGCTGTCTAGTGTATTGCTTGACACAGCATGCTTTCTTTGGTTAAACAAGACTTATAAGCAAGCCTGCTAGACATTATTTCCCTCATAATTATTATTTTATTTTATTTTTTTTTACATTCTCCTGCAATAGCATTTGAACTATTTTTGCCTCTGGCTAAAGAGAGAAGTTGAATTTCTTGGTCTCAAAGTGATATCTAAGATATAGCTGGACAGTAATAAACCTGTTTCAAAAGCTTGAACTCAGTCATGCAAAGCAGGAAGCAAGTTGTGTAGCCTTTATTTTGCTTCCAGTTCAGGCCCTGAGCACCATGAGTCCATGTGTAGTCCATAGGTGATGTGGTAAAGCATTCCTCTTGCTGTGCCAGGTATGAGTGATTAGGGTGGTGGGTTGGGTTAAAGGTGGAACAAGAGCTGAATAGCAGCTCTACTTTGCATCAGTTATTTGTCTTCTCTTTGCCAAACGTGAGCAAGCCTGAGCATGAAAATCTTGGTAAAGTTGCTGCACATAGGCCACATCTGGTACATAAACCCTCTTCCAGAAAGCTTATCATGGGGCTGTAGAATGACTCGAGTTCTTTTACTGTAGAAAATGCTGCTTTGCTGAACAGAACTTCTCTGAAAAAGGGATCAGATCCAAGGTGAAAGGATGGTGAGTTCTCATCATCATTTTTGTGACAAGTTGTTATGAAAAAGATTTCTGTTCTGGGGTGGCATGAAAATGACTTATTCTTTGTCTTCTTCTGGGGCAGTCACACTTTCACTGATATGCTTGCTGGCTCAAGATTCCACAAGAAATGTGCTATTCCTCTGCTGTAGGCCTGCTTATAGCATGTAAGATTGGTAAATCCCAAATGTGTAACACTAATGAGTAAATTTGAGAGGCCATCCTGATTAGGAAACCTATACCTGCATGTCCCTCAGACCATCTTTCAGATCATGCCCACAAAACCTCTTCTGCAACAAGCTTGATACTCTCCAATTTCACCACATTCTTGTCCATTCTCTCATTGAATCTAGAAAGAAGACTAGGAAGAATGTATTCACCAACTCTTAATTCATGTTGAATATATTCTCATATGCTTAAGCTCTTTGAAATCACAGGAGCATTTGTGTGAAAATGTGTTGTTCAGTACAGATAAGAAAGACGGAATAAGGCAAATAAGATGAGTTTTAGTGTTGATTGCTTATCTGCTGTGTTCTGCAATGACAATCAATCAGAAAGCATTTAAAGAGGCTTTAAAAACATTAGTTTGGTCAGAAATTCAGATATGTCCCATACAGTACTTTGAAACAAGGGTTAGTCATAAGAGAAGTTTAAATGCTACCCTCAAATGCACAGCAACTTGGATGGGGCAGATCCCTCCCACATTGGGTGTTGTAAGGAAAGTCTCTGTCCCTTTTTTTGCTTGTTATCAAGCCATGAGACTACCTGTGCTTCACAAAGAGAAAGTTTCTTAATGTTTACACAGGTGGGCTGGGCAAGGGGGTGTGAAGGCAGTTGGCAGGTGTGCAAAAAACTGATGTGAAACTGTGAGAACATGTACATTTTCAGGGTTGAGCTATTTAAAATACACATTTTTTAAAGTGGAGTGAATTGAATTCCATGCTTGCAAAAGATAGATATAATGCTAACACAACAAGTCAGAGACTCCAGTCTGATATTCATTGCCTGAACACAGCTCAGGCTGGCTCTTTAAACATTCCCACAGTGTCTGCAGCCACCATACCTCCACTATGGTCTGGAAGGATTACTTGTGGAGGGCAAGAGCTTAGCTCATTTCCTCTGCCCTTGCAGGCCTTGGTCTTTCTGCTGAGGCTGCTGCTTATGTGATAGCCTGAGCAGCTGGTGTGTAATGGGAATGTTCTTGAGGAATTCAAATTGGGGACTTAGATACGGAGAGGCTGCATCCCCTGCAGGCATTACTAGAGTTGCAGTGGTAGGAACTGAATTTTGAGGGTTGTCTCTGAGAAGAGAGGCAGGGAGGCAAATATGGAACCTTGTAGGTCAGCTTGAGTCTCACAGGCTGCAGGGCTGGTGGGTGATGAGCAGAAGCAGAGGCACAGTTACACTGTCCCAGTGGAGCAGAAGCAGGGGCAAGATGCATGCAGAGCTGAGCAAGAGCCTTCCTATCCTCCATGGTTGAGGTGTAAACAGAAAGGATGAATATTCAATGTCACTTCCACTTAGGACATTCTGGAGCTTTTGTGTGTTCCCTCATTCACACATAAAACACAAAACAGAGGAGGAGGCAGGCAGAGAAAACATCACCCAGGCAGAAACCAGCTGAAATGGAGATCTGCTATTCAGAGTGAGGAGCTAAATTCATGGACCTGCCTGGAGATGCATGTGGTCCACGCTGGCATTTCACGGCAGTTTAACTGTATGTCATTTTTTGGTGCAGATGGTCATGCAGTGAGCAGTGACTATGCTGGTGAGGCCCATGGCTGATTCTCTCTACGTTTTGTAGAGTAAGAGATTCACTGAGGTAGCACTTAGGGGTTTTTTCATGGATCAGACATCTAATGGAACACTGATTACTGTAATGCCTGAACTATGTCTAGGCTGGGCTCAGCTTCTCCAAAGCTTGCATGGGCTCTGGAGAGAGATTTTTTCCTTTCTGCCCCTGTTTTGTGTCCCTGTCATTTTCAGTGCCTCAGGATCAGTCCTGGGGATTGAGGGGAGGGCAACCCTGCTATCTGCTCAGCAGTGATTAATGATGCCATTTGTCACTCTCTGCTGCCCCGCCATGGGTTAGATATGTTCTTTCTTCATAAATTGTGCTCATCTCTGAGCAGCCCAGTTGAAACCAACATGCTGAAAAAGAAAATCTAAGTAAGTTAGCCAAAGGCACAAGAGCAATCCATCACAGGGTCCTGGTCGAGGACTGAGAATTTTCTGCCCCACAGTTCTGTGCTCCACCTACAAAGATGCATTTCTTACATGGTTAGTCATACATTATCATCGTCACTTCAAGACAAAAGTGTGGAATGGTAGCAACTACAGTTTGTCATAGTTACACATGCAGAGACATTGTCTTTGTTGTTCATTTTCTGTACCTGTTAAAACTCAGATTCACTAAAAGTTTTAATCTACTCTTCCTGCATTTCCCCAACCTATTGGGGTGCAAGAAATACCTCCTCCTGAGGAAGAATGCTGAGGGATTTTAGTTTGTGACCAGCATGAAAAGATTTACTTTCCATCCACAGCTTCCTGGAGAATAACCCATTTCCTGGCCAGTGGCTCCCAGCACTGCTTGACTTCTGGGGTGGGTGGGCAGGGGAGTGGGAATGTCGTGCTGCAACATGGTGCCTGCACCCATGCCAGCAGTGGAGCTCGCAGCTGGGGACCAGGACCAGGGCTCAGTTTGCATTGGCCATCCCCTCTGTAGTGTTTGCAACAGGCGCTCGTTAACCATGTTTAGGCTGCTTAGTCTCAGGGCCTTTATTGTGCCAGTTCTACACCTTTATAGGCTGTGCTACTTAAACTAACCAAAAGTTTGTAAGGGAATAGGATATGAAACACATAAATAAAAGTATCAGGTATCCCTAAAACATGTGTGGATTAAGCTGGGGAAAAGGTGAAATTTCTCTTCCCTGTGAGTTAATGTCTATTTTTCTTGAAAACTATACTTTGAGGGCTGCCCCTCCTTTTGCTTAAGTGATAAAAGATACGTTTTCTTATCTGAATGCAATGACATTTTAAAAGGCTTCCTTTGTTGTTTCTAAACCTGCATATCAACAGTTATACCTCTTATACAATTTTCTTCATATTTACTTAATATAACTCTACATTGTGTTGATATAAAACTAGACAGGATACTTTTAACTTCTCAGTACTTTTGTTGGATGAAAATCTTTACAATGCCACACTAATCTTTCAGGGCTGACAGCCTATTGGCACGGCATGACAATTTAAATCCACGCTGGAATACGTTTATCCATCACCTGGCATTATGATACTTTTTTTTTTTCTTTTTTTTTTTTACTTCTGGCTTCTAGACGCTCTAACTTTTTTTTCAAGCTGAGTGTCTTTAAATGTCAGGTGTCTCACTTCTAACTTTTATTTACAAAATAGTTTTGAAACTGTTTATTCATAGGTATAAGGAAGGTATTTTCAAAGGAAATAATAAGAAAAAACCCTTTGGACATAACTTTTATTTTTCTACCCTTTGCTAGGCAACTTTCTCTGTTAATAATTTACTTGTTAATTTGAACAGAAAAAGTTTATTCTGTGGCTGTAAGTACAAAACAGAATTGTTACTTTCTGATAAATAAAAAATGAACAGCTTTTTCAGAAAAAAACCCCCTCAGTTAGATTAATTATATTTAGTGCAAAAGGGTGGAAGGTATTCTGGTTTGAAAAGAGAAAATAAATTAAAATAGAATTCTTACAAAAAACTTTTTTCATCAATAATTATCAAAAGAAATTCTCTCTGTCATTCTGCAAAACTATGCCTGTGATAGTGAGACCCTTTCTGTCTGTATTAGAAGACAAGAGACACTTGAGCAGCTTTGTTTCCTTTAAAACCTGTTCAGAAAATATCACATTTTCTGCTCTTCTGAGGTGATTTGAATACAAGGTTTGCTAATTTTATCTACTCATTCAGTTTAAATCTCCTTCTCAGAATGTTTATAATGGTCCACTGCCTGGCACTCCTTGCTATGAACAGCACAGCAAATGAGCTGTGGTTGGAAAGGGGCAATCAGTGTAGCCTATGACTAAAACTGAACTGAAAGAGCAGCCAGACATGGTAACAAATGTTATATGGTAGAAGCAGAAGGAAAATCCTGTGACATGTGCATGGATGCCAGTCTTCATTGAAGAACTGACTCACCTTTTGCTCTCCACTTCTGGGTTCTCACTCAGTTGCTGGAAAAGGACCAAATATGCTGAGACCTCGTTACTTTAGCTTGTGACAGAGCAAAGCTAGGAATTTGCTTTTTCCTCTTTCTTCACTGTGAAGGGACACAACTTTGGTACTCACTTCAAAGAAGCAAGTCAGCTAAAATCATCACTAAGCAGGATTTTCACCAGGAACAAGAGATTCAGGGTCACACAGAGAAAAATACGGGCTGAAAACATTTAAAACAAAAAATATTATGTAGTTATCAACAAGGATGAATATTGAAAGAAAAATGAAAAGAAGAATATAGCCTTTCCTTTACAACAGTAAAAGGAAGAAAGGGGAAAAATACAGCTATTAAGGGAAGGTTATTAGGTAAGTTTCCATGCTATGGGCTGTCTAAAGATGAAGTCAGAGTGTTATCACTGTTTGTTTTGACTATAGACAGTGTGAGCTGTACTCACCAATATAATAATAGAAAACAGTTTGTGTGTGTCACTTTTACTCACCCATTTTCAGGGACAATAAGTTCCTGCTGTGTTAGTCTGCTCTACAATTTCTGCTGCCACTGTTGACTGAAAACAAACCAAAGCAAAGTTAAAATCCCGCTATTTCCAGCCAGCCTGGAAAAAACATTACCAAAAGCACTTAATCCTGGGTCTGTGTGTCCATTTAAAGCCCACATGTGAACTGAACCACAGACCAAAAAACCCACCTGCATCTATGCCACATTTCAGAGTGGCAGTCCTTGGCCCTTGAGCTCTTTTAACTGGCCAATGAACTTGATACAGTTCAATGTCTTTAATGCCTCAACAAGAGACATCCTTGCTTCTAGCTTAAGATGTTCTAGGTACTAGTCTTGCAAATAGCCCAGGGAACTCAATTATACAAGTGAACATGAGCTGTGATTGTTTGGTGAATGATATTTCAGAGGAAAATAAATTCTAGTCAGGTGAACAGAAAAAGATGCAAATGTTTCTGTTTCCTTATTGGTAATGCACCTGGAAGAGAGAAGGAAAAGACAGGGAAAAGGCAAAGAGAGGAAGAGAGAAGGGAGCAGAGACGATTTAATATGATTTCAGGTATCATAAAATAAATCGTCTAGCAATAAACTGTGCCAAAGCAGTGATATGCAAGCGTCACAGCTGGAGCCTGGAAGGACCTCTCAGGTCACAGAGACCACCTCCCTGAAAAAACAGCCATGATTTAGGACATATCAGACATGCAGCCAGACGTTAATTAGCAGTGAATAGCTCTCTGCAGCCATACTATGAAACCACTGTAGTCAAGGTCTGTTGAACTTAGCAGTGCTCACTGTTGCAATAATGACCTGAACAACCTCAGCCTTCCTGTCTTGTCAGTTTTGAAGGGTGTTTAACAGGTCATTCATCACAGCAGTGGATTAGTGGGGGATGAAAAATGTATCATTTCAGTTCTCCTCTCCCAGCAGCAAGCATCTGATGCCATGGCATGTTAAACATGTTTATTCAAGCAAACTCTCTTGCTTTTACTTTTGCTGAATAAGTACAAGTTCACCTTTGCAATATATAAATGTTACTGACTTACTGACTGCTCAAAAAGAAATGGATAGTGTTGACAGAGGTTGAATGGCTGTCCAACACAGTGGTGAAAGCAGGCAGAACTGTGGAAAAGGTCTTACAGGTAATAGGTTTCAGTAGCCGTTCTTGAGTTCTCCTTTCCATCTGCTTCTGTTACACAAGCAGTGACATTTACATTAGTGACCAGCAAAGTAACCACCATCTAAAACCTTGTGCAGCTGGGACCCTCGAAACACTAAATGTAGGAGTGCTGTGCTAGTTTAATGGGAGCCTTGACTTGCTCTGAAGTGTTTTTCATAATTCGTTTCAAAGGAGTTCTGAAAGTAGGAGATTATATGACCCTTGTGCATGCTGTGCCAATGCAGGCTGGTGATTATCTCATTGTTCTGGGTGCAAACAGGAAACAAACTCACTTCATCGCTTGAACTCAGTAAAGCACAAGCTATTCCAGGTCTAGCAAAGACAGTTTTTTTGCTGTTCTACACCTACTTTTGCCTGGTTTAGTCTATGATTGTGGTAATGATGATTGTGATACAAGACAGCCATATTTATTCACACCCATCTCAGAATTTACTCCAAGATATACTTCAGAAAGAAAATATGTTTTCTGCAATCACTGTTAATATAATGTTACAAACTCTTTACACATTTTTAATATTTTTTATATTAAAGTACAAATATTTTTATATGTATATACTTTCAACATTTTAATACCAAAATTTCAAGCAATTTACAGATTATTTTTTTATAACCATCTCTCTTTATTCAATCATTTCCAGATTGGTCTGTATTTCTCTTTATCATCAGTGACTTTGCAAAAGATTGTAGCTAACTCCATCTGTGGTGCCCACTTTGTGTAGGCCACTAAAAATATACAACTTACAATTCCATCCCAGTGGCTGTTGATTAGGTCAAGTCCATGTGGCTTTCCTGAAAATTATATCCTAGATACACTAGTTCTTTATAAAGTATGTGGATGACCAGTTATTTGTGTATTGCTAATGGAAAACACAATTATTATCTTTGTAGAGTTTGGAAAATCTCATTTGAGATATGTATATTAAAAATTATTTCAATTACATTTTATAGCAGGAAACAAGTATAGTGATAGGAAATTTGGAGATAATGTATTCAAGGTGGGTCCTGTGATGGTATTGACAGTTCAGTCTTATCTGCTCTGATGGCACTGATGAAAGCATTGAGATGGTGGTGGTGAGACTGAGAGCTATGCAATTTGTGGTCTACTGTCACTGGGATTGCACTGCTTCTCCTTTCATGTGAAAGTGGGGAAAAGAAACCCCACAGAGATTATAATTGATTCTGCCTTTGATTGATACTAAGAAGAGGTGTTGAGGGAACTTTTTGTGCATGCAAAAATTTGGACTCTCATGTCCCCAGAAGAATGAAAACCACCCACAAACTGCAGACCTGTACCTGATATCAAACAAAATGCATTTGTGGTAAAATTCACAACCTTCAGTTGTGAAACAGGCATGACAGGAAAGACTTTGGTAATTGTGCACCAATATTTTCAGGACCCACTATACCAATGTTTTCAGGACTCACTACACCAATGAGCTGTCCCAGTACATGCCTTGGAGCTTTTGCCAAGTACCCTTGTTCTGGACAGGAGAAGGTTAATTTTTGCAGTAGTCAGGAGGGGTCATGACCAGGACATGGAGCTTATTCTGTACCACCTTACTGTCATTGACAGGGGCCAGTGGAAGGGAGTCTCTTCCAGAGAGAAAGGGTTCCTTCTGGTTGAGAAAGTGGCACTGATTCTAAACTGGAAGGAGTGGTGGGGTGGTGCCAGTTCAGAGCCGGATGGAGCATCTGAGTGGTGTGGCTGCAGTCGAGTTCCATGCTAATAAATTGTTCTTATCTCAACCAGTGATCTTTGCCTTTTGTCCCTTCCCTTCCCTTCCCTTCCCTTCCCTTCCCTTCCCTTCCCTTCCCTTCCCGTGCCTGCCCGTCCC
>JAWWTY010000088.1:46968184-46984082 GCA_035222235.1 Margarornis squamiger | reverse complement strand
CTTCCCTGCCCTGCCCTGCCCTGCCCTGCCCTGCCCTGCCCTGCCCTGCCCTGCCCTGCCCTGCCCTGCCCTGCCCTTCGATGGGGTGGCAGGGAAGAGGATAGGGAGTGAGCAAACAGCTCTCTTGGTTTGGAGACTCTCATTGGGAGCACTAATTTGGGGAGTACCACCCTTAAACCATGACAACAAGCTTTGCCTGACCTGTGGTTACAGTGCTGAAAGCCTTGTGACAGAAGGTGTGCAGGATGGCCAGTGTCATGCACTGATCCCACAAACATGTGAAGCCGTCTGCTCCCAGAGAAGAGTTGTTGCTAGGAATTCTGGTGGACAGGCTCCTTGTCACTGCCCTTCTCTAGCTGTCAGGTCTCATGAGCTGTTCACTATCGGAGGGGAAAAAGCAGAAGGGAAGGCAGGGGTGAATGACAGGAGTAGAAGAAGAGTATGAGACAGGAGTGACTGTGAGAAACCAAAGAAGAGGAAGGGAAGGAAGCCCAAGGAGCTGCACAGCTCTGACAGTGGGAACTGGGGCAACCTGTATTTAGGTTTGAGTGTGAGTCCTGCTAGGCATGCTCTAGACAGGTCATCTTCTCACTCCCAGACATGGAAAAAAAAGTGAGCAACATCCACCTACAGCAGTTAGGAATTCCACTTCTTGTAGCCAGTTTTCTGACCAGAAAGAAAAGTAAATGTCTCTTTGAAGGAAATTAGTGTCTTTCCCAGCTTGCCATCCCTTCAGACTCTTAGAGCTTCCATGTAATATCTCTGAAAGCAGAGCAAGAAGCAACACAGACTATGCAAATGAAAGCCAAACCCCATCCCTAAGCAAAGACTCAAAGACTTTGTTCCCTAAAGTGAGAAGTACCAGCAACTTCATGGAATATATAGTGACAACTTCATGTCATGCTGTGTACTGGGTCTGGACTGTCCAAGGATATAATAATGAAGGGTGTCGGCACTAACTTCTGAGGTAAAATTGCTGTTTAATTAGGCTACCTCCTTAAAGCAATATTTTTTAAAATTTTTGTTCATTTCTAAGACTTTTTTTTTTTTTTTCTTTTTCTGTAGACTCCCTTTTCTTCTCCCCAAACACTCCATTTCCCAAGAAAAAGAAGGCCTGGGCAAACTTGCCTCTGAAGATGTCTGACTTACTATTGTTGCGCTCTTCCACTTTGGCAAGAGCCTTCACAACCTTTGTGTGCACTGTAGACATGAAAAGAGTGGGTGAGGTGTTTAATATGGGAGATAGTTCCCTTGCGGGGCAACAAGGTGGTGAAGAACAGTATGTGTGTTTAAGGAAAACCACAGTGATAGTGACACTTGCACGATGAATTTCTTTCAAAACTAAGGAGTTGGGTGACTCTTTCTGTTGTAACTGTTCAAATATTTAAATTCTTCAAGGCTTTTTGGTGTTCAGATATGGAGTAGGAACAATAGAGTAAAGCAAATAACTTTATCAAATCTTTTTCTCAGACTTTGATGCTGTGACAGAAAAGCTCATAAATGATTTGTGGTCCGTTGAACCTTTTCCAATATTGCTTGTAACTTTTAATGATCATGGTCTTCAAAATGAAAATTGTTGAAAAGAAAATCCTTTGATTTGGAAGGGACAGAAAATTTTAGTTCCACAAGGAGTCTCAATAAATTGGAATGAGACAATACAGAGGCAAGAT
The DNA here is from genome assembly GCA_035222235.1 of Margarornis squamiger. Classification (NCBI taxonomy): domain Eukaryota; kingdom Metazoa; phylum Chordata; class Aves; order Passeriformes; family Furnariidae; genus Margarornis; species Margarornis squamiger. The sequence continues at coordinate 46,982,412 of JAWWTY010000088.1, read as the reverse complement.
CATACAACTGTTTGTATGGCTGAATATATTATTTTTCTCAGATATATTGACTTCCTTTCAGTCTGAAAAAGGTTAACTTTTAGGACATTAATGTAATAAATGTACAGAGTTACACCTTCACTAAAGATCTCTTTCCCTATGAAGTGCCTAAAAAAGAAAATGAGTATTAAATATCTTATTATTTAATATTAATATTTAACAGTTATCTTTTAGAAGTGACATTCAGATATATAAACAATATATGATATGGAAGAGAAGATGGTTAAAGTCCATACCAAGAAAGACTTTTCTACTGACAAGTTATTAAGTCATTTTGTCTAAAAGATTTCTTGGTCTTGGCTCTGAATGTGACACCATAAAAAGTCATTTACCTTAACCTGAGTGCCTTTTTTCCCCCTCTAACCTTGCACTGAAGCAGAACCTTTTCAATGTATGAGTTTGCATCTTTAACATGAGTATTTTGTTTCCTGAAACAGAAGAGAAGAGAGTGCTGTGAATGGGAGAATGGGCAAGAAGGGGTAAAGGCAGGGCATGGCTTCTATGTGATTTGCTGAAATAGAAATGCAACCAAGAAAACATATTGCTTCATGTGGCAAAACCATGTGTTTTTCTTTCCTACCCAATCACTTGGTGATCATGTTTCTTTATTCTTTTAAATCAAATTGTACTTGGCATGTCACTGAGAGGGTATGGATGCAGATTCTACTTGATAATACATATTTTGCACTTGTTTTGCTAGCTTTTCAGAGCAACAAAAAAGAATGTCCACTGCTCTTAAAAGACGCTTTCTGCTACCCAGTATATGTGCTAGGGAAAAACTGTATTAATGCTCATAAGCTGTTTGCTGGAGCGTCCCTCTCCAGGCTGACATTTCTTGCTTGCATAAATTCCCTTCACTTTTATGAAGGAAAAACATTTTATCCCTCTCACTTCAAAACCTGGCCTTTAAAACTGTTCCTCAGCCACCATTAGCAGTGCTTAGTGATCTGGATAGCCACTAAGGGCTGCTCTTTTTTTCTGCTTGGTCTGTTTTTAATTTTCAGTATTTCACTTGTGAGTGAGTATGGCAGGATGTGATAGAAGCAGAAATTCAAAAAATTACCCATCATCTGAGACACTGCAATGTCCATGGGCATGTTCCCAGTTTGCCCCAGTTGCAATCTAGTTCGACATAACCTACTCTTTCTTCATTGCTTCTTACCTGTGATTTGATGTTCCACCACAGGCAGCATCCTCCTAATATCCGTTAACTCCTTTGGCTTAATCTAGCAATATGACAGGGTGACCAAGAAAGCAAGCACTTTCATTTCTTTTTGATTTCTCCCCTTGTCCATTTAGGTGTACACAGTTACACTTTCAAGCCTTAATGGCCCACATGCCCTTGTGAAAGAGGCAGGCACAACCGTGTACTACATGTACTAACTAGGTAAGTAGATGACACATGCTACATAGTGGTATACATTGCTTCTTTTTATTGTAGCTGAGCAAACACTGTGAAAAATCTCTTCTACAACGACGTATTCAACTGTTAAATTATTTGGCTCTACCCATGCCAAACTTGTTTCTTTTTATATGAACATTTCCTTCTTGGAGATATTCTAGTCATCAAATTTTATTGGCACTAATGTAGATGTGAAGAAAACTATATACGTAAAAATTTGATGAAACTGAATTTTCAGCATGTAGAAGTACTTCTGTGAGTTGTAGGTGCTGGATCATTCAACTCATAAGTGTCAGAGCCTCAGGAGTGTTTTCTGGCACCTCATGTGGTTAAAGGGAAGGCAATGTTTACAAAAGCAGCTCAGAACCAGTCTTTCAGCTTTTTGGTACTTAGACTAGTGAATGCAAACAACAATCCTGAACAGGAAAGTGATCATCAGGCTACTAGACCTGCAACTCATTTTGTATCTGAATTTGTTTCTGCTCTAGTCTAGGCAGAAGGGTACAAAAAGGCATGAGAGTAGTCCTTGAACTTGTAACTGATACTTGAAGCTAGTATCCAGCTGTGCTACTTGGAAGTGTTTATTTTGTGGTATGTGCTTTTCTCCCTGGAAGCTTGTCAAGTGGCAAAGTGGGATCCTTATTTTCTAGGACAAGGAATTTTTTTGGGTGATGAAATGAAATACTGTCATTCACTTCCCTTTCAGAACATTCATATTATGAACAGTTTTTCCAAGACGGAATTTTGATGAGAATTTACTTTGTCCATCAATTTTAAAAAAAATTATGGGTTTTAAAGGCTTGTGATTACATTTAAAAAATGTGTGAAAATGACAGCACTTCAAAACCATTAAAGAAAACCTAATGCAACAGTGTGATTTTCTTTGAAAAATGATTTGCTCTTTTTTACTTTGAAACCACAGCCTAGTTTTCTTCTGCGACCCACTTTTTTTTTGTAATGTAAAGGTGCCATATTGCTTCATGTGTCAAAGTTCCTGATACTGTGTCTACCATCTAGGGTATAGGCTTGGACTTGCTCTGCCATAATTGATTTACTGCCTTGGGTGAGGAACCGCACAGAACAGATTCTAAGCATAATTATGACCAATTGCACCTGCACCACTCCAAGCAAATGTTACCAAAATCTCTACTCAGCATAATTCTACTCTCAGCTGTACCTGAAAAGAATAAATCACTGAACAACTCCATGGAAAGAATTCTATTTTTTTGAGGAAATCAACATTTTTCATACACTGCTCCACAGCTTAGGGAAAAACAGGGGCCAAGTAATTAAAGGCCCCATGTGAGGCGGTGGGCTTGAGCTATGTTATTTGATTTGTCTCACTGTGGTCACACCTCAGTTGCTCAGAGGAGCCTCTGGAAGTGTAACAGGACCTGTCATTGTGGTGTAAAATCTGTCACGTTGAAGCAGTAAAGATATATTAAAGAGTAGTTTTTGTCTACTCTTTTTTTTTTTTTTCTAATTTAGAAATGTTTTGAATTACAAGGCGACTCATTTTTGTTTCCTAGTCTAAATCTGTATCTTCATGTGCCTTTTGGGTTTCCGTGATGCGATGACAGTAGTACTTACATTTTTTAAGGACAATTTTCTAGATTCAAAATGTAGCTTATGTTTACTTGTATTTGATGGCAAAATTCACTGTTTTGTTTTCTTCAGTTTTTTTTTTGAAGAAATACAGCTTGCAGTTAAACAGTATTTGTTAAAGATGTTAAAAATTTTTGTTGAAATGTTTCTGCAGAAAATGTCTTTCCATTGAAATGGAAATCTTCCTCAAAATACTTGCTATCTTGGAGAAACAAAATATCATCCCTTTTAAAAATATTTTTAATCTTGATTTTTGGTATCTGAACAAATATTTTTTTTGAAAAAGATGAAAATGTAAAAAAAACCCAGGGAGAAGTAATTTTTGATTTTTTTTTTTTTTTTTTAATAGGGAAAAGTATAATTTTATGAACGGCTGTGTTTCTTACAGACCTGCCATAATAGATTACCATTTGTCAGTATTCAAAGAAAAGAATATATCAGATATCAAACATATTCCAGTTTCAAGCTTCCACAGGACTATTATAAACAACAGCAAGCAAAAATATAGCCAAAATGTATTAAAATACCTGAAGCCCTTTCTTAAGTGTAAAGTAAACCTTATCCTTGTCTTTGGAGATTGCTTTTCACTCTTGGCCAAGCCAAACTCATGAAAGTGTTGTTTGGTTGTTCTGGTGGCACCTTCAGGTAGTGTGCACAGATCCAGGGCTCCTCAGCCCCAGGAAAGCACTTGGGACGTTTTAGTGGAAATTCATGGAGAAGCATAGAACAGAGGATGGACTTGGCTGGTCCTGGCTTGCCCAAGCTTGGTCCAGCCAGTGTGTGGGGCTGTGCTTGCCCAGGCTCAGGAAGGTTGCACCACCATGCTCTGTATTTTCCTTGCTTTCCTTACCCCTCCAGAGACCTGCATCAGCTGTTGCCTGCCCCTAAATATTGCTAGTCAGCTCCACCTTCTGCAGTGCTTCACCTGCATTTTATTCCCAACAACTGTCTGTGTGTCAGTAAAGCTGCTTGGAAATATTGTTCCAATATTTCATCTAGATATTGATATATGGTTTAATTTTCACTCAGAAAATGACAAGATGCTTTTGCTTTAGAGTTTTTCTGACATTGTACAGCATCTTTCTGAGCTAGTCCTGCATTTCCTCTTGCACATTCAGTACACAGGTGTACCACAGGGATTTTAGTCTGGTTGCACATAATAAAAATATGCAAATTAGGAACTTACCTTTTTCCAGCACAAAATGTACCCAAACCCCTGACCTAAATGATGCAATAGCTCTTTTTCATGCAGACACCCAAAGGGGCAAGCTCTTCAGCCTGAAGTTTTTTCTCTTTCCTAAATGAAATTTTAATAATATCAGTTAACAGAAAAACTAAAGTTTGGGTCTGAACTTTATCTGTTCTAATCTGCTGGGTTTTTTTTTGTTGTTGTTGTTTTGGTTTTGTTTGTTTGTTTGTTTGTTCTGGAAACTTTACAAAGAAAGTAAATGGAAAAGCACTGATTTCAACATTCTGTTTTTGATGTGAGATCCCTCCATTGCCACTAAAATCCTGGTCAGTGTTTGATATGGCTTGACATGAAGGAGTCGAAGGAATCTATGTTTTGTTATACTGGCTGCATGAGGGGTGACTTTATCAGATGAGACCACTCAGAGAAGGAGTTTGGGTTCATTTCCTAATAGTACTTTCAACTATATATCTAATATCTGTTGGTTCTAACTGGAGGTCAGATAAGTTGTTTTGCTGAAGCATTTACAAAGTATGCAAAGCAATGTGACAAAAGTTAATACATATTTGTATCTGAGTGACAATTTGTGTGCATGTGATAGGCTGTCTTTCCTTTCATTGCTTGTTCCTCAAAGTGTATAGGACTTAATGTGCAAAGACTTACTCTCTTATGATAATCATAGAATCATAGAATGGCTTGGCATGCAAGGGATTCTAAAGATCATCTAGCTCCAACCCTTCCAGCACAGACAGGAACACCTTTCACTAGACCAGGTTGGTCAGAACGCCATCCAGAAAATGCACAGTGTTGTGAATTGCTGCAGTAAAACCATTAGCAGCACGCCATTATGCTTTTTTTCTGCAAGTAATCCCTGTCAGAGGTATAATACCAGATTGTCATCCCTGTGAGGCCAACCATTGTAGGGCCCAGTTGGCAGTGGCCTGCTGCACAGCCCAGGAGAAAACCCTCCAAAATAATTTCCCATAAACTCTAGCTGAACCTAGTAAAATATAGGCCACTCTGCATGCTGCAGTAGATGAATGTGACCTCCATTTATCATTCATATTATAAATATTTTCTGTGCTTTAAGGCATTCATTGCCTCTTTTTGCTGTCAAGGAAATGAAGGAAACACATTTCAGTAGCACTTTACAGAATGTACTTACCTTCAGTCATTCCTGTAAACAGGCAGTGATCATATTTTCCCTGTGCAAAATAAATCAGAATGTTTTGCCAGTTAGCTCACATAAGTCTCAATTTAAGTTATGACTAGTGTCAGTTTTTCCCTTGTTAATAAACTTCTTCACTACATCACATTTTAATGCATTTGACTGTTTCACAGTTATAGTTAATAAAGTGTTGGAATAAAATCAACTAAATGCTGAGTATCATTTTCATGTTTTGTTTAGAACAGCATGGCTCCCATAAATAATAATAGTGGGATTTGTAAAGTGCCTCACCCCTGCAGTGCTTAAAGTCCTGAAGAGAGGAATGAATGCAGGATTAGAGGTGTCGGTCTGACATATAATGAGAAATAAACAAATGAAACATGATCGTATGGAACCGAGGGAGAACAAGAAGAAAAATAATAAAGAAAGACCACAGAACCAGCATGTGGGAAATAGCTTGAGTCAAGCATAGCTAAAAGGAGGTCTTCAAAGGTGGAAAGGGATGAAAGGAGACAAAAGAAAGGCATGAGCATGCCAAGGAGTCTGTTGCAGCACAATCATGGCTAGCTGCAGGTCTCAGGCACTGCAGAAGTACATAGACACAAGTATACTCACTCACATGCTCTGGGGGTGACTCCAGAGCTTTGGTGCCCTGAATTTTCTAGGATGATGCAAAGAAACAAGTCATTACATTATCAGGGTCTCAGGTGTACTTAGCAAATATATAGGAATAGTGATATCTCTGACTTTCAAAACTTGAGGCTTGATGTCAAAGGTAACTGCTAATATGTCCAGCTTGCTGAGCCTGAGGTTGCTTCACTCTGCTGTTGAACCTTTACCACCCCCAAGTATGTGGTTGGTTGAAAACCTGAGTTTCAGGGTGATCTCTGACTTCAGGTCTCTGACTGGAACAGTCACGTCTTCTGAGGCTTCTGGCTTAGCAGATGGTGCATTGGGTTCTTGCAAAATGTACAGGAGCCCTCTCAGAGGCTGCTGGATCAATGCTCTCTAGTGATTAAAAGAGATCAAAATAGGAGGCAGTGCCTGGGACCTCTGTGCTTGTGTTTGCTGAGAGTTGTCATGTGAGTGGATGGTGTTCAGATGGGACAGGAAATGTGGAAAGAAATGAATATTACAGATGTCTGTGTACTTGAGGCATATTTGAGTATCCTTATATAAATTGAGGGAGGTGTGAGAAGAAGTGTGGAGAGGAAGTATCCCGCTACCTCTGTCCACTCACTCTCCTCTTTTTTGTGGATGCTGCATCTCCACTGAGGGTTTTGCTATGTGAGCCTTGCCAGTGAGAACATATGGTGGTTTGCATAAGGCCTATATATATTATATATTATATATTGTTTTTTTGCTTTGTACTCCTTCACCCTTTTGTCCTGTCTCCCTCTTTTGAGTCTTCCATTTCCCTTTTCAAGAATATAATTTCATCCTCCTCTCTTTCTTTTCTGTCTCAGTCCTGGCTTTCCTGCAGCATGCTGCCTCCACACACCTTTTTCTCAATTTCTGCTCTCATTTTTCAACCATTAGAAAACATTGCCAAAACAAAACCTTGTTGTTTCCTCAGCCTATCTGGCTCTGGGTGCTGATGGACAGTTTTCTCTTGCATTGTTGCTCCCTCCTATTATCCCCATAGGGTGTAGTGACATCTCAGCCCCTCCTCAAGCTGCCAGCAATATCTGCCCTGGTGTAGAAAACCTGGACAGGAGTCCCTAACTGTCCTGCTTTCTTAGCTCCTCTGCCATGATGAGCACTGCTGTGCAGAAATACAGAGCACATGGTGACAGTGACTGCTGTGGATTGGGAATGGTTGGAGAAAAAAAACAAACAAAACAGCAGAAAACTTTCCTTTATCACATTTCTGCAGTTCAGCTTTGAACCAGAACATGTGTGGTGAACTGACTAATTTGAATGGAACTGGTTTAAGTGGGTTTGGATTTCAACTGAAAATATTCACTCAATCCTTCATATTGTGTCTGTAGAGTTTATGGAAACACAAAGTTAATTGCTTGGGTGTTTCCAGAACTTCTCTGCTATTTAATTTAACATAACACATGAGGAAGTGTGTTTGCAGTAGAACTTAAGTTCTTTTTTACATCCTCAGTTTATAGTACACAATTGTTATTTTTATAACAAAGTCTTCCTGGTCATTACACAGTAACCGACAGTTCTAATTCAGACTGAATACAGAGGTTGCTCCTCTCAATGGCAGCCACCCTCCTAGCAGGCACACTGCTGTGATAGCCTTGCTAGTTGCAGCATAACTGTTCTAAGGGAAAGCAAAAGACTGTATTGCCCAGGGCTACTGGTCTGACATTGCTAGCAGTAACATGTAGTTGAATATTAAAGAAAAACATGGCCATAGGCAATCAGGGAGCCCTTGGTGACAGTGTATTTTAGAAAAACCATGCAGAATGCTTTTTGATTTAAATATAATGAGTCTACAAAAATGATAGCACTGATTTATCTTTATGAATTAATGATATCAGTGTTGCTAAGATGATGGCATGGTTTTGGCTGTTTTAAAAAGATACCACATCAGTGATGAAAAGTGAGTAGTCTGACAGTGCCACTGACTTCTGTAGTGAAAATAACCACAACCAAACCCCAAACCTGGTAACAGCAAAAAAGAGAAGCAATATCTGTGTCTGAGCTAGAATATAAAGGGAAATTAAATGACATGACCTTAGATCAGTCTGATTATTTGTTGAGATCTGGCCTGAAACCCTCAGTCTGTAAGACTGCCTAGGAGAAGAGTAAAGGACCACCTTAGAGGTGGAGTATCTCTGAAAAGTAATTGCAAGAGTTCTAATGTGACTTAAGAATTACTTGTTTACACATCTGTACAAGTAACACCTAATACATCAAGCAATATGCATTAGCTGTGACTTTACCTATGTCTCTTGTCAAAGAATCAGGCTTTTTTAATCTACAGGTTGGCAAGGGAGATGATGAAATCTCTGTCACTGGAGATATAAAAACCTCGACTTGGCAGAGCTAAACAACCTGACTTCACTTCAGAACTGGGCCTGCTTTGAGCAGAGTATCAGATCACAAGCACCAAGGGTCCCATCCAATCTAAATTACTATCTAAATTATTCTGTGTCTCTATACGTTGGCCCTACCTACATTCTGATGTAGGGTTTCAATGATAAAAAAAATCCAACCCTAATTCTACATTAAAAATAATATTGGGCTTTTCTTAGGATTACTTTTTAATTTGTTGGTTTATTTACTTGTTTGAACTGGAAAATTTCAATGGACTGTTATGCCTGGCTTTTATCACAATGATTTTTTGTATTTAAAAAACAATCATGTATGAATTAGCTGGTTTGTAAATATGGAGGAGTTCATATGTAGAGAGGAAATACACATGGGTTATTAATTGTTGTTATTAATTATTTGTTTTAAAACAGATGTAGAGGCAAATATCATGGAAATATAAAATGATTAGTTCTTCTCCTTTCCATTGGGTTATGAAGCAGAAAGCAGCAAGAGAGTTTATGAAAGTAGTACCTCTGTCCATTCAGTACCTTCAAAAATCTGGAAAGAGTGTCTTCAGCCAGGAGAGGAAAAGGAAGAATTAGTTTTTATACTGTCACAACCCCCAGGGCCTACCTTGACAGTCACTTTCTTGTCTATGGAACAGCAGATATTGAAGGCTGATGAACCTTCTCACAGATATCTGCAACAACAGTTACTTTATTGATAACTCCACTGATCTGAATTGACTCTTGCTTTTTCAGTCTCTGCTCTGAGTCTTCAAAAGGTAATATTCTTCTATTTTCTCCCTGTATGCATGCCAAAGGAATCCACAAGCCTCAAGCCATCTATTTTCCAAATTCCCTTACATGTTGTCCCTGAGGAATAAGTACCCAGTGTGTGATGGAAAGTTTGATGCGCCCTGAAACTTGTGAGGCTGCTATTTGAATATTTTTTTTTTAACCTGTTCATCTTCAGTTGCCTCCTAGACTGCAATATACCTGACCAACATTATTTTTCAGTAATGTTGGTTAATCACCCTTTAAGGGACTGAAGTCCCTGAAATGGAGATGATTTAGTTTTAAAAGTATCCTATATAAACCCTCAGTTTTGTCTTGAACGTCTTCTGTTTTGTCCATCACCACCTTCATTCTGCAGGTTGGATCCAAATTATATGACTTGGGATAGGTGCAGCTCTCATTACAGACTTTTCACTCCTGGTTTCTCCATTTCCATGTCAAGCTTATGAACATGTGTATTTGCTGCCTGTGGGGTGTTATAAATTCCCTCAGAGCAGACCCAGAAAGTAGTTCAGCTCTATCATTTCATAGGAAATTACAAAGCTCACATTAAGAGCATGTACTTGTCATAAAGGGGTCAATGGCAAGTCGTGACTGCTGATGGTATTGGAAATACAGCAGGTAAAATGCATTTCATGTTATGAAGAAGACAAACAGCAAGCACAATGCAAGTGAAGACAGATAGCCTTTCCCTCACTGAAATGTCTATTGCCTCTGGACAAATTACTTTACTTAAGAAAATTCAAAATCTAACCTGTGGTCTCATATTACCTTTAAAAAGAAAAATAAACTGTGGAAAGTGACACAAAACATTCCCTAATCAAAACTATTTTATCATAGTCAAACAAAGTGGTTAACAAAAGCTTTTCATTTCACTTAATGATGACAAGCAGAAAGTACAAGTTTGTTCTCGGAAGGGTAGAAGGTAGCTGACAAAAACCGTAGGTGACAAAGGAAGTTTGTCAGGCCCAAATTGGGAATTACTTCATGAGCTTTTCCAAGTAGAATTTTAGTCATTTGACTCATTGGCTAGCCCTGAGAACTCTGTTTTGCCCAAGCATATTTTCCAGTACCTATTTAAAGTTAGAATTTTATTTAACTTTTAACCTCAACACAAGCAATATGCACTACAACTGTTACAGTAAGTACCTGGAGAGATCTCTGGAGGTTTGTTGCCCTCAGTGGGAACAGAATTCTCTATTTTCCTTAATGTATAAAAAGGAAAGAGTAGAAGCCAAGAAAATGCAACATTCAGCCTTTATTCTGTCTCCCACATAGTCTGCTTTGTTAAGCACTTCCTCTGAACAGAATTTGCTTGTTGCAACATGTATTATCTGCTTTCTCTTTCAGGAAGCTGTCCATCACAACAGCCTTTTGTCACGTTGCTTTGAGATAGAAAAAATTATTTCCATACCCATGGCCTTCTAATCTCGTTAGTATTTTATTTGTGCTCCTTACATGTGGTGTCATCTGTCAACAAATGCAAAATGTTCCAAAGTCATGTTTCTTTCTGCACACTCGTCACACTCGCACTTTATTTGTTTGTGAGTTAATTTATTTTCTCCTCACTCTACTTCCACCTTTTAAAAAATGTGGTGGATTTTGTGCAGGAGGTGTAGTTGGTGTAATGGGTGCTAGTCTTGTGATGACAGCAAATTGTCATCATAAAGTGTTTTTTCTGCATCTGTGATTTCATGAGAGCCTATTCTAATACATTCTGATTGCTTATCAGCTTGTGTTCTGCTCATCGTGTTTCACAGTGATGCTTATCTCTCCATCCTACATGTCGATGGTTGGGATTTAACACTTGGGACAAGGAATTAATTTGTAATGTCGCATTGAGACACAGTTATTCACCACTGCAGTGGAGTGATTTATGTATTTACATAGATAGTCCTGCTTAATTTGCTTGTAAAATTATCTCCATGCTTTGCTTCTGGGAAGACTCTAGCTCATTTTCATATCCTTCCTTGGCTATGCATATTTGTCTGTCTCTCTCTGTGTCATGGTTTTGGCCAGGACAGAGTAAATTTTTCCACAGTACTCATGAGGGGGTGGAGTCTGGAGCCATGTAGGCATGTCTAGGTTGCTATTCTACACCACCTATGCCACCACTGGGGACAGGAGTGGTGGAAATAAGGGATTCTCACTTCCCAGTAGAAAGTGGATATGGATCCTGGTCATGGGCAAATGTGGTGGGGGTAGGGTCTGTCCCCCATTGTTCATTGCCTCAGTTTGGTGAATATTTTGCATTTAAATCACCCTCTCTTTCATACGCTTGTTATTAGTATTGTTGCTGTTGCTGATCAATTTCTTATCTTATTGCTTTTTCCAGTAAATTGTTCTTATCTCAGCATGTAATCTCTGCCTTTTGTGTCCCCAGTGGAGGGGAGAAGGGAACTGTTTGTGACTTGTGTATAGTGGAAGCACTAAACTGGGGAATACCATTCCCAGGTAACATACCGTGATAGTTATTCTGCCATGTTTCTGCCCTTATATGTCTGCAGTGTGGTAAAAATGGAATATGAAAAAATGAAATATGGATGGAGTTCTTCTCTGTTGAGCTCCAAAAGTTGTACTCAGGTAAAAGATGTCTGCTGTGCTTTGGTTCCTGGGCTGCTGAGTGCTTCCAGACTTTCCATCTGTGACTAGCATAGTCTGTTGTTACTGCCCCAAAGTCTGATTAATTATTATGGGAAAAGGAGCAGTGGTAGGGGTCTTTCCCATGCTTAGCCTATGCCTGTCATTGCTGCTGTATCTTTATACTGTCTGCTTCTGTAGTTTAACTTATCCTTCTTCACATTTTCCCTCACAGGTCCATTTTTAGTCCATGTAGAGAACCCATGGTTTTCCAGTTTGATATATTCTTGTGGAAATCTGAATATCATGAGTTACATGTTTTTATCCAGAGTGTTACACTTCATCTTCTATATAGGAATACTGCTCTATACACTCTTTTCCATCTGTAGGTGTGACGTATTTGTGAGCCAGACAAGAAACCCTTTAGTATCTGTCCATTCTAATAAAATGATAGATATTTGCAAATCTTGGCCTCATACGATTTTGGTCTCATATTTTTTCCAGCCCATCATTTATGTCCTTTGTCTTTTATTTATGCATTTTCCTCTGCAGAGTTACAGAGCCCCATTCCCTTTGTGATTTCTACTCTTCCCTGTACTGTTTTCCTTGTGAAAGAGGAGTCCCAGCTTTGTTTAGGCTTAGCAGTTGTCTGTAAGTGATATAAACTCTCTAGTGTCATCTAGAGTTCCTTGCTTCAAGCAGGGAAGACTCCTAAAGGACTATGCTTGAAACAGCTGTATTCCTGTTCTTTCTCCAGAAGAAGAGCTGAGCTCTGTGGAATTTGCTTGCTGCAGAAGTCAGTCATTTTAATGCAGTTTGGCAATGCGTGGGCCTATCATTTTGTCAGAAACTTGATTATAACTCTTGAAAAGAGACCTCTTGAAAATGACACTTTTCTGTGCTAAAATGTGTCCAGAGCTGTTCTAGGAAGCAATTGATTTCCTCTAGCTGGCTGCCACTGAAAAAAGCTGTGCAGTGTATGTGGTGGCTTGCATATGCTATGGTTAAGATGCAGGCTTCTCCATTTTTTTTTTTTTTTGATTTCACTCCTGCTGAAGCACACAGTGATTTTGCAGCTGTTTTGATGCAACCTGAAGAATGTGCAGCTGCTGAATACATTATCTTTCATAGCCAAGAGCTGATGTGATTATTGTTTTTAATTTTGGATCTCTTTTCCTGTGGTGTTCTCAGTTTCCAATTTCATGTACCAGCAATAATGAACCTGTTTCAAACTTCAGGTCCAGTCCTGGGTGTAGACAGAGAGAGAACAAACGGAGTGTATGACATAGATTTTATCTGTGCCCCATGTACACTATCCTTTCTGACCCTGAAACAGTGTTTCAGGATTCTTGGCCATCACTACACACATATGTCTGACTGTAAGATTTAAGGTGACATAGTGATGACTACAAACAATCCCGACCAAACTGAACTGAAAAACAACTGTAAAAGAGGCAGTTACAGAAATTAAGTTTTTCAGGTCTCGATCAGCAGTACCAACAATTTTCACATTCTGAACAAAAATGGGTTTGGTTACATAACCATAGTTTCCAATGAACAGGTATTAGTGTCCATGCAGAGTTAGCAGTAATTGGTACGTCTGAGGCACCCCCAGGAGGGTCAAGATTAAATACAGCCACAGAGTTACTCTTTTCCCCATGCAGCTGGTTCAGTGAGCTCCAGATGAAGGTTCAAGGTAGAGCCAATATTAACAGACTGGCACCATGTTTTCTGCTTTGAAAGTAGATGCTTTCCAGCACTGTTAATCCACTGTCAGCCACTACACTTAAATTCACAAGCCTAGTGAGAGGTCTTTTGGTGGAGTAGGATATGTCACAAAATTTGAAGGTTCACTGCATTTCTGATAGCATGGCCATAGCTACTGAGAGAAAACCCCATCAGATTTGTCAAGGTTGAAATTAATTTCTGCTTAAAAATTAAAAAGACAAAAAAATTATGCTGAATATTATTCTGTACTGAGATATAGAAAAGAGGATTTAAATTTTATATTTTTTTTTGGTAATTCTTAATGTTTTAATCAAGACAAAGGATGATCTTTCTTATGAATGGAGTACACTTTGCAGCCTCCTGTAGTCCAAACAAGACATTTTTTTATAACAAAATCAGACTAGACTGGGGTTTTTGTGACAGGAATTTATCTTACCTTGTAGAGATTATCATTCGTTTGCCAAAGGTTGCAAATTGATTGCAAAGTATTCTGAAGATTTAAATGCCAAAGCTGCTACAATGACTTCTCAGGAGACCTGATTGCCATGTCAGACCACTCTTCTCAGATATCCTCACTGTTCACCCACAGAATCATTAACTCTGTCCACTGGGAAAGAGCCCAAGAGGTGTGAAGGTGCTGCAATTCATGACAGAGATTATTTTCATACTAACTTCTCTGGGAACAGACACTGAACCTGAATCCAAATGAATGGTAAAGGTGAATGT
>JAWWTY010000088.1:46904248-46962156 GCA_035222235.1 Margarornis squamiger | reverse complement strand
GAAGGAAGGAAGGAAGGAAGGAAGGAAGGAAGGAAGGAAGGAAGGAAGGAAGGAAGGAAGGAAGGAATTCGGAAGGATATGCAGGCCTGGTTCCCATGTCAGTCCAGCTGATGGGATGTACAAGGCACTTGGTGTGATGTCTGAGTTTGGTTGGAGTACCTTTTTACAGATGAGTTTCCCCTCCCTGAAGACAGGTTTTTCACTTTCTATGTAATTTAGTTATCATGCACAGTTCACTCTTTCAGACCTTTCTGGAAGTGGGTGAGAAGGCTTTGAGGATCTTTGGGGTCTTGATGCCCCTACAATCCATGCCCACTCCTAGGGCTCCTTCCTGCACTCTTGGGCTACTGTGTTGCTCTTATCTCCAGGAACTAGAACAAGGATGTTCATCCTGGAAAAGTGCTGCCCTACCTTTGCATGGCTCCTTCCCAAGCTGCATCTTGATGTTTCTCATGGCATGTTATTACCAACAATCCTTTTATAGCTCCACAGCCATCCAACTGTCAGTGTCTGACATACACATTAGCCTCTTACCTTCCGAGATTCTGCATCCCCTCACTTCCCCCACCAAGCTGTGTCTCTATTAGTTAAAAAAAGTTTGTTTACAAGTAGGCAGTGCAGCTGCTTGGTGGTTGGACACCATCACAGTGCCACTGGCAGCAAGGAGATGTCCACCTTGGAGGCACCGGCTTTGTAACATGGGCCCTAGGTCTCTGAAACCCATGAGGAGACTTCAGTGCATGGGACAGCCTCCTCCAACCATGGCCTCTGTGAACCAAGGCAGCAGTCTTCCCCTGAGGGTTTTGTGGTGCTGCCAAAGGGTCCTGCTGCTGGGCAGTTGTAGTTTCTGTAGGCAGCTACACCAGGAGGAAGGGATGCTTTTTGTTCTCTGAGCCTCACACATCTTCTTGGGTCACTTTTTCCTCTTATGTACTTCCTTGGGGAAAAAGGAACTAGCTTGCTTCCTCAGTCAAGTTCATCACTTATTGTGATGTTTTGTGAATGAACAACCTGTTTAACTCATAGTTCACCCATTTCTTTCAAAGAGTATTTTCTCTTTCTCCTTTCCCTTTCACCTCATTTAGCTGATTAACTTGCATTCCCAAACTGTTTCTTCAGTGATGAACTTGGTGAAGCACTGGCCTCTAGAATCCCACAAACAGGGATGTTTGAAGTTGCGCTCAGCTTTTAACCCACAAACAAAGCTCCAGGTCTAACACTAAGATTTACAAAACAAGAGGTGAAACAGTCATCTTCAAGTGAGAAGAAGGGTCAGTTTCATTCTGGTGATCCCCCTTCTTCTTTAAAACAGCTCTTTCCCAGGAATGGGTGTATCACATCTCCTTGTAAAGTGGAATTACCTCAGCTCTCACTTCTGCAGCTGTGATAGATAGTTGTGCAAAAGCTGCAGGCCAGTGTGCCAGCATCTGGAAGTTGCACAGTGACAAGCTCAAATGAGAAGTCATCCTGCTTTCATGTGCCATGATTTCTGCAAAGCTGGGGTCTCCAGTGAGGGCTTAAACTAATCTCACATAGTTTATGAGTGAAAATCCATTTACAACGAGAATGACCCCCACTGACCAAAAGTTTAAACAAATGCCCTCCGTATGCATTTCCTACAGTGGGGATCAAGTTCCATAGGTATGTTGTAAGTAGGCCTCAGACAAGCCTCTCACCTACACACGGAACAGAAATCATTTGCAAAGAAACCCAAAATGACAGCCATATGCATGGAACATTTTATATGCTAGGGCCAGGCTTGCAGACCCCAAGGAGGAGGATGTTCTGATCTGAAGATGGAATTGAAAACAGGTGCCCGACATGCTGCACATAAAGAAGTATACAGGCAATCTGGGAGCTCTCCGGAGATTCTTTCAACTTCTGAAAATATGGAGACAACTTCCCAGCCCCCAATCCCATGCTTTCCCTCTAATTCCCCTGCTCCCCCTCCTCCCAGAAACAGAGGAAACTGCTAGGCCATGGTGATGCTGCCCCATTTCGTGAAAGAAAATGTGAAAAAGATTAAGGAGGATCCATCAAAATGTCAGCCTGATCTTGAACTGCTGGGAAAAAAAGCTTCTTTTAATTCAAGTGTCTGTCATAAAGACCTGGATGACCTTGTTTTGCAAGTGAAACCCTTTGACTGTGACCCAGGCATGCTTCCTGTGTCCAACGTCTATTTAGCAAATAAACTAAAAGTACTGTTTGTGTTTATGGTAAACACCTGATTAGCTTCTACCAGAAAAAAAGTACAGCTGGTTAATACAGGAACAGATTAGATTTCCACCTTATTTGTTGTCACCAAATGCTCCCAATCTTTTTGAGCTCTAAGGCTTGTTAAGTGGATGTTTTAAAATGGTGCAACAGAAAACGCAGCTGTATTTCATTTGTAGATAATGGATGCAATACATGTAATAACCCAACTATATATGTTGACTCATGAGCTAATTTAGGTGTAGATGTTGCAGCACTTCTGCAGCTGGAAATGTTGCCATCACACAAATCAGTTGCAGATTAACGGGAGTCAGGTCCCTGTCTGCACTAAGTGATAAAATGCTACAGTCAAATATAAAAACAAGTTCCAAAGGCTTATTCTAAGTTTAAACAGTATTTGAAAATATTTTCCCAACCACAATGCAAACTGTAATATGAACCTGGAATTGCTCAATTATATGTGATTCGGCAATTTTATATATAGTGGATTCATAAAGCTGAGAACATGGATAAGCACAAAGGAGCACAGTCTGTTGTTTAGAACGTGAGACAAAAGTGAGCATTTCTACTCTTGTTATTTGCTCTGATATTGAAACCTACCTAGTTCTCTGTTTCCCAGTGTGGGTTCTCAGTGGATGGTCTATTGAGTAATTACTACCATAAGTGTTATTACTATTTTTTTACTACTATAGTTACTGCTAATACTGAAACTAACTCCAGGACCTGTTGTCATTTGGTGACATAACCAAATAGAAGGTAGTTCTGGAGCCAGAGGGATCTGGAATCTCTTTTCACCTCTGCATGCTCCTAGTGCCCCATGCCCCTTTGTCTAGTCTGGGAAAGAGGAGTAAATACTGTATGCATTTTCTGGATCCTTTTTGTAATCTGCAGCAGAAAACAAACAAAAAGGCTATTCTGAAGTACTGTTATGACTATTCTTATCATTAACAGCATAGCAACATCTAAGTACTGACTATCTACAAGAGTTAACTATCATTAACTATTGAGTCATTTGTATATGCCTCTGTGTTCATTGCAGTGAACTTGATGCTAGATGCTAAAGATCAGTTCTTCTGAAGATAATTAACGGGTGGATCAAAAACTAGCTCCAGGAGGAACAGGAAAAATAAGACTGGGCTCCTGTGAATTTATGCCTCAAATCTGGGTTGTTTGGTGCCTTCTGAAGTGTAAACACTGACCAAGGCTTTTTCTCTCTTGGGATGTTCATGGTATTTTCACCCGTGTGGAATCCCTGAGGACAGACCAGGGTTGAGTGCAGCCTTTAGCTTCTGCCTCATTGCTTTCCCCCTTCTATTTTACTGTCTCTTCACAGACAATGCATGAAAGTATTTTGCACTATGCACTCTGCACATTGGTTAAAACTGACAAGCAATGACAATGTCTCAGGACACAGAGGTATAAAGAGGTAGGCAAGAAGAGGTACATATAAGTACATTTCCTCAGGAAGCAGGTTAAAAACTGTTTCCTTGACTTGTTTCTACCAATCCAACTGTCTTCACTGTATTTGCTTTCTGTCTAATGCTGCTTTTTTTCAATAATCATTTAGACGGAATAAACTGGAAATAGAAATGGATGAGACAAGAGTTTTCAAAATTTTTCTTATCTTTTTTTTAATTTATTTATTTATTTATTTTTTTTTTATTTTTATTTATTTAATATAATCCCATTACAGGAAATAATTTGGGATCTCTCTGAGTGTTATTTGCCAGAAAAAAAAGTCACAGTTTTGAAAGTATCAGTTTGGGCTGAGTATTTTCAGACTGGCAAGCAAATGCTAGCCAGACTCTTGTGAAAATGGAGACATTTCTATGGCTGGTATTTGAGTCAGCAATTTCACAGCAATGGATCTAATGCAATTTATCTATGGTTTTAGAGCATCCAATTTCAGTCACTCCTAAAGAATGCCATCATGAGCTTATTATTCAGTTGATATCATTTTCTCTGTGAACGTGGGGAAACAAAACTCTTGGCTGCTGAGAAAGTATAGGAAATTAGTATTAGAAACCACAAAATGATATATATAAATGTATAAACATAAGCATATATTTGAACTTCATTGTTTAGCTTGTTACTGTTGACTTGTGTTTGGATTACTGTAATGATTGCTGATTGACTATGTGTACTTAGTTACTAGCAAAATGAGCAGAAAAGTGTACTCAGCAATACACAGTAGAGGGAGGACATCTTGCAGTTAAACAATTCTGAAGTGTAAGTTGCCATATATGAGTTTTTATTTGAGGAAATCATGCTTCCTTGATTATAACCAAATGTGACCTTATGGGAAGCAATATATGGCAAGGACAACAGACAGCAAAGCCAGCCTATCCCATCCATAGGGTGTTGCTGAACTGCTTCACACTTTTCTTTGCAGTGTGAAGAAGCCAGGCTTTTCCTTGGGCATCCAATCTTAGTTTAAGGTGGATATCACTACAGATTCTTGTTGTTTTGTAACCTCCTTTTTCTTCAGTCTCGTTCCTTCTGTTTAATACAAGCAACACTTTGACTGAAGTTGTCTAGTTGTTTTTATATTTATTGCTGATTATATGGTCTGGGAAGGAAAAGCAGCATTTGCTTAAGTCCAGCTGTACTTTATTGAGAATGCCTAGCTGACCTACAAGATGAAGCACAGGAGTGGAGATTTGAAGAGGCACTCCAGAGGGGTTAACAGGGTGAATAAAACTGTGAATTATAGATATGCAGCAACTGGCCTTAACTTGAAACCGTGTTAGGATGAGTGGTGTGTGTAGAATCACATCAGTTCCAGAACATGGAGTTCAAATCCATGATGCTTCAAAGCAATGGTTTCTATTTCAATGCAAATTTGACAATGATAGATGTTAATCACACTCCTTAATGAAGAACCAGAGGCATAAAAGTGAGTAGTGTGGCATATGAATCCCATAAAATAGAAAAGAACCACATGCAGTAGATATAGTTAACTTCTCAGGAAACCAATCAACACCTCTAATATGTGGGTATATGGTAGCATACAATACTTCAAAGTTAGCAGAGTCTGCAGTTAAAACAGTAAGAGTCCTGTTTTACAAAAATCCTAATAGACATTTTTAAAATTGCAGGAAAAATAGAGGAAAATTATCTCTGAATTGAGAATGCCTTCTTGATAACAGAATTGTCAAGTAAAGAAAATACTAGTTCTGAAAAAGAACTTTTTTTTTTTTCACCGCTGTTGAGGGGAAAAACTGTTTGCTTTAACTCTGATCCTGAAAAGGTTTAGTTTACTTGCCCAGTTTCAAACATGAGCAGTCTCACTAACTTCAGACAGAGAGTAGTCCTGCTGAGATCAATGGTGGTACTCACATATATAATGTTAAGTATACGCATGCATCTTTTCAGCACCCAGATCCCAAATGCCTACCAGAGAAATAAATACACCTGGAAATGAATACCAAAGTGCAAAGCAAAATTTTTTTCCGGGCCTGAGGTGAGTATTCAGGAAATTGACACAATAGCTCATATGTGATACATTTTATCACTTCTGAAATGTGTAAGTAGAATCACTTGTGCAATGTGCAGGAAGATTACAGTGCAAGGTGTAGGGAAATTACAGTCTACTTGTTTCCCCCTCTCACCAATCACATGTGAGCTGGGTTCATCAAAGTTTTCCCAAATGTCTTTGTGAGTGGGATTGTAGGTGAAGTCGAACATTTATAGGCTCAAAAATTTGTCCAAAGTTCTCATTTTATTTCAATATGAACTCACGTTACGTCTGTTGAAAATTCTGCTGACAGTCCCATACATATAATTTATGACATTTCCTATCAAGATGTTTAGCTGAATTAGAAACACTTGTGAAGAAGCCCTGCTGCAGCCAGTTAAAGAACATTTTTGTAGCAGAGGTGAGGACTGTTGAGGCAACAAAGGAGGACTCATTTTACTTTTTTCCCAATGGCTGTTGATCAAGCAATTGCACCATAAACTGCTTACAGCTGTGGCTTTTGTTACGGTGACAAAGAACATGTCTAAGGGTAGACAGAAAGATATGTTGCATGTTAGTTTACAATGGCCATACAGTTAGAATAGCAAACAGCCCAAAACATATTTCTGCAACTTCCCGACTTCTTGGTGAAGGGACAGTGATTTTTCTCTCTCTTCTTCATTATTTGTTTTATGGACCTGGTTTCCTGTATGTCTGTCTTCTTTTCCCATCTTAACACCATCAAGGCCATGGTCATACTACACCTCTTAGTTCACAGACTTGGTTTTAAGTAAAACTATTCTATTTAAATAGATAAAACTAAAATTAAAGATGCCTGCAGGTTTGAAGGGGGGCATTATTATTTATACATTATGTGGAGAATAAGAGAATTTTAGTTGCCAAAATTCATCTATCTGAGCCTTTTTTAAGATTAGACAGTTTATTTAGCTGTGCAGACCAGAGTTTTAGCTCTCATTTGGCTTATAGTTTGGTTCCACACTTGTCTTCAGAGACAGGATAATTTCATAAGGAAATGTCCAGAACTGGTTCCTTGGAAAATCAAGTCCTTGGACCGCCTGCTTTAAAGTTGTCCTTGCCTGGGTGCAGAAGCCAGGGTAAGGACACTCACATGAAAACACCTCTTTGTCCCTACTGTATTACCTGGGTGTACAATGGGAACAAGACCAAATTTATTTCAGGTTTAGCTGTCTAAAACATAGTTCTCTGCTGTAAGTTGGTAGTCCACTCTGCCTTCATGGTTGGTAGATAAGCAGCTCCAGAGTTTGTCTGTCTTCAGATGAGATTTACTGCCCTCTTGAGGTATTTATCTTTCTCCACTAAGAACAGAGGTAGCTTAAAAGACCTTGTGCCCTTGTCCAAGAAGTTTGTATCAACAACAGCAGCTGACATACCTTGTCACACTAAGGCTGCAATCCTCTGAAAAAAAAAAATCCCACCACTTTCTGCAAAGACATTTTAGCAGCTGAAGAAGAAACTGGCAAAATTATTCTCAATTTTCTTGAATTATCGTGTTTGGATGTGGTCATACAGCATTTCCTTATTTCGCGATGCTCTGCTTCATGACTTAACTAAGTTTCCAAGAAATTACTCATGTAACACAAAATCCATGTTCCTACTTACTAGAACACCATGGACCAGCACTGACTGCAGACTTCAAGAGCCAAGTCTTCTGGAAAAGACAATTGAGCACAATGGAGTGCAATAAATGGGGTCCTGGCCAAATATACTTTAAAAGTAGTATTTTCTCTCGAGCTGATAAGACTTGCTTCAGCCTGGCTGTTATCTCATACTCTACTGGATTACTACCAGAGAACGTTACTTTGAATACCTGCTGACTGGTGTTGCCTGGGTTTATTCTACCTGCATTATAAAGCCAGCAGTTGGGCTGGGCATCCAGCTCTTTGAAAGTACACAAAATTACAGCCAAAAGTCTCAAAAGCATTTTGAAAATCATATGACCATTGGGATGATACCTGAGGGGAAGTAAGTTGTCATGTCCTTCTGCAGAAGACTCTTTTGTCTCTGAGACTTCTGCTCCTGATTTTCTGTTGGTTAAACAGTTTATTTTGAAGTTAATTTTCATATTAAAAACATCATACATTGATTTATAGAAGCTTTTATTTCAGAGAAGCCATTTAGTTTACCCTGTTTAGACACAGGCCTGTGTATTTGATCTGTGATATCAAGCAAGTGTATTTGGTCTGTGATATCAAGCAAGTTACTCTCCATATATGCAAGAGAAACATTTTGCTGCTTAAGTGGCTTTTTCCTCTAAGAGATATTAACATATTGAATTGGAGGGAAGAGATACATTTTTGGTGAAAAAAAAATAAGAAAGCAATTGGCTAAATCCCCCTATTAGGCTCCCTAATTACTACCCCTTAGATAAAAATAGTTATCTGCAGAAAACCGTACTATGGTATAGATACTATGAGATAAAGATATCATGGGAACCTTCCACTAATCAAAATCTTCTGTGACTGCCTTATTAAGATACTTGTTTTAAGAACAAAACATGTGGTAGAAACCTCAAGGACATAGACCCTTTAGCTCACCACCAGCAGAAGTGTAAAATGCTCCCAGTTCCTTCAAGGATTTAAGTAATGCTTGAGAAGGGTGTTTCATTCACTAGCAAACATGGTGATTTGTGAAGCACAACTAATGTGTCCCTGGGAAGTTCCAACATGAAATAAGACTAGGTGTGAAAGCCTGTCAGGGTCCAAAGAGATATGATTTAAGGGGAAGCACTCCCTGAAAATGTGAGGATGAGTGTTACTAACTTAATCCATATGATAACTTCTCCCCGCAAATGTATGACAGAATGTAGGGCAGAAATGCATGAGGCAGACATTAGTCATTGTCCACAGGTGATATTTCTTCCATGAATTTATCAGCAAGGGTTGCCATGCTGTGTTTCAACCTTTGTACAATAGATTAGTGTGCAAAGATAAAAAGTAGAGGAGTTACCCTATGTTTACTTGCAAATGCACACACATTTGGAAAATTTAAAATGCCGTTGTTTTATTACAAATATGTATCTGCAGTCTTACACAGCAATAGAAATAACTGAAAGGAGTCTGGGAAAATACAGAGGAGCAGGAAGGTTGCTTTCTGCCACTGATGCTCTTGTACATATAAGTAGATGCAGGACAAAATTTCTGTTGGTTTTTGTTTTCTTTTGTATCATGACGATTGCCAGAAAGAGGATGCAGTCTGCTCTGATTTTGCTTGCATGACCCTAGATTTTCTATGATCAGTACAAAACCATAATACATGTAACACTAACAATTTAATCTAATATTAAACTGTATAAAATATACCTGTACAAGCACAGAAAACACGTACAAACTCCATTTAGCATACAGTGCTGGGAGACAGCCAGACCTGGGAAGAGCTGTGAAATCATCCAGTGCATCCCTTTAAACTGCAAAGCCAAATTTCAGTAGTGAAAGTCATACAGGATATTTGTTCATGGGACAACCAAAAGCATATGCCCTGTTTTTCTGGGATATAGTATGGGATGTGCTAGAGAAGTCTCTGGGTTGTAGGGTTGACACCACACCTTGGGCAGAAGTACCTAAAAAAGGGACAGTCAAATGCAAGAGGGAATCTGAACTCTGCTAAGTTGTTATCTGCTCCCTGCTACACTTTGTCTGACAGGAAAAGAAATGACTGCAGAGCAAATCTGACATAGTTCTGTAAAGGTAGTTATGGCTGGGGAAGATGGACAAGGAACGTCACTACCCTGAGCCAGTGCCCCTGAGATACATGAGGTGATACTACTGTGCACATGAAGGAAAGGTGCTTCTGTCAGCTGTTACTCCAGCTAATGTGGCTTACCCAGCACAAAGACACTAATCAGTTCCTTCCCTTTCAAAAAACACAGGATAGGCACTAGGAAATCTTTATGAAAAATGTGAAGTGACTTGTTCCTGTGTTCTGGCAAATATAAGCAGGTTGAATAGCAAAGAAAGCCCCTAAATAAGTCACAAATGCATTAGACAAATGGCTCCTGGTTATAACAAGCCAGTGTCTCACACAGATTTTAGAGCTAAAGCACATTTGGATTAGAACAGATGAACTTCCTCAAAGTACAAACCAAGCATTTCAAAGTAAGTCTAACATCTTTCTACTGCTACTCTCCTCTTACAACCTGCAAAATTCTAACTCAGTGCAATCCTCTTGAAAATAACAAAATCAAATTCAAGCATCTATGGCATGTCAGATCTTAGACCTTGTTGGTATCTCCCTGACTGGAATTGGATATCTTTCTAATCCAAGAGTGTAAAGACCTTTCTGGGGATAGTACAAGATCAAACAGCACATTTGTTGCCGTTTCTATTTTTCCTCTGTAGACTGTTTTCTTTCATATTGTCGTTTTGTTTGTTTTAAACTAAAGAACAATGGAAACACGCTGTACAGCACTGGTATCAGCAGTTTGCCTTACAGATCTCAGTGCAAAGGAGATTCCATGGCTGCATGGAAGAAGATATATTTAGGAATATACCATGATGATGATATATTTTTGTTATATTTACTGTGAAACAGGTACAACATTTGCTGCCTTATCCACTGATGTTTCCTTGTTTTATATAGCTGAAATAATTTCACCTAAAGTGATGAATTAAGCCACTATGTTGCATCAAGCTGTAACTGTGCCATGTTTTACAATTTTTGTTTCAGTCTGAGAGCATGGATTCTGGATTAATATGAGGGAAAGGATGTAATATTTTATTGTAGGAAAAAAGCCCACTTTAGAACTTCAGAGAATATTCAAAATACTTTGAAAAGGGTGAATGAAGGGTACACGTCATCTGGTTACTTTGGTATTGACTTCCCTTGAAAGTTACATATCTTGAAATTTTCTTCTGAACTGAAGAGCTGTAACAGCAAATACTCTGTTTCTCTCAGGCAATGACAGAGTGATTACATTCTAGTGTGATACTACAAATATACTAAAAAAAATGGAAAATATTTTATAAAAACAAAATCTCTAATGAGCTGATCATGAAATGGGACTATAATGGCTGTGATATTTTGGAAATGTTTAACACAACAGAAACATGTTCCAAGGATGTGAAAGTAAAGGTTTACCCTATGAGTCATACTGGAAATGATACGTCTGTAAGTTATTAAGAAACACTACTCAGGTGAAGTTGTTTGCTATAAGATTTGTTAATGCAGCCTTCTTCTGCTTTTGAATGCACTTGTATTCCTCATCTTTGCTATGACTTATGACAATGAACTCCTCGGTATAATCCTGTGCTAACTGAAAAACACTTGACTTTGTTTCCTCTAAATCTGTGCTATGCAAAAAAAAAAAAAGAAAAAGAAAAAAGAAAACAAAAAATTATTATTGGACCTGGAACACCTCCTCTCTTCCCTCCTTCTCACCTAGGACTCTAAGCATATTTAGTTTTCCTTCCTATGGAAGCTGTCCCAGGTCTTTGATCACACATACGGGTGTTTTCAGGCTCTATACCTTGAGGCACAATCAGATATTTCAACAAAAAGACATCTTCTGTGAGGGGTTTCTCCCCTCTCCTGCAGCAGGTGAATAACATCAAGTCACAACAAACTGCTAATAGGTTCCACCTTGGCTCTGATTGAGCACTGATGGGTTTCTATTTACTTCCATCTACATGCTGGACTAGATGAACAGTGTTTCTTGTGTGTGGTTAGTGTTTAAGGCCTCATTGTGTACATGGCCTTGAAAGATATATTTTTATAGGTAAGCACCTCATAAAATATTTTTCTGAAGACATCTATCAAGAGAGACTATGAGAAACTATAAGGAAAGGGGAAAGAGAAGGAGGGGGAAGCATAACATGTGCTTTTCAGCTGCCACAAAGTCCTGCAGCAGCAGCAGCCTTCATGTGAAAAGTGACACTTTGCACGTTACAACGGGGAATCAAAAGATTTATATTCAACACTCCATATATATGACTCTCTACGGCATCATTATGAAAAGGTGATTATTGGTTTGACATGAGGGAATTTTTTACACTAAATGCTGAAAGTTCTCTGTGTACATAGCTATAATCACCTGATGCTGCTTTTTCTTACTGCGTGGCTTTTAATAATAAATAATCATAATAATGATACTTAGGTTCTCCATAATTATCCCATTTGTTTTCCAAGAACCCCCAGGGGCTGGTATTTATCACTTGATATGAATGTTCCTTGCCCCTCTTCTTCCACTTGCATATGCATATAAAAGAAGTGCAGACATATGGTAAGTGCCTCACTTTATTTTCATCGCAGATCTTTTTTCTATTTTCTCTGTGAGTTGTGGTAATTTTAGTCCAGTTGTTGAGCAATTATTAAGCTGGAAGCCATAGATTTCCTGTAGGCATCTCCATGGGATCTCCCATTTTCTATCCCAAAGGTACAATGTATTCAAAAGCAATGCACTGACTGCGGAAAAGATGTCAGGCAACACTTCTTAAATTCTTGTGTAAGTCAAGGGTTGAAGCATCGATTGAGTTTAGACAATACCACTTTGTAAATGTGTTCTTTATACTTGAGTTTACATGGCAGCTTGGGCTAATGAGAGTCTTTCAGCACATGCAAAATGGGAAGAAGGGAAGAAGGATGGCCACAAAAAGACTAGACAGACACTCAGCACAGTGAAAGAGGAAAGTCTGATTCTGGGAGGTATTACAGCATAACACCTGCAAAGTGTAATATTTGTTCATATTTGGCTTCTGCAGAAAAGTTGACTTATTTTGCTGATTTGGGGTATACAGTAGAATAGTTTCTCTTCTTGGCCTCCTCTCCCCATATTATTAACATTTTAGATGAACAAGCTGATTTGGGATGAAAAATGGGTTAGGTTCAACTAGTTATTTTGTGAACTATTGCTTATAGTAGGGCATTTTAACCTAAACTTTTCCACTTTCTGGTTATTTTTCTTTTTCTTTAGTCTTACTGTGTTTCAACTGTTCAAAGAAAAGAAGGCAACAGTTCTGAAATACCATCTGAAAAATGAAATGCAGAAGTATACGTACACAAGGAATTAAGTTTGCCGGAAACTGACAATAGTAGATGAAAGCCTGTCCAGCTTCTGGCAGCTGCTTCTATAAAATACTTGGCTGGTAAAGCCAAGACTTGCAGGAGAAATGACATGTGCCCCAGCTGTGACCAGACCTTCACTGAGTAAAGTACTGGTCATGCAAGACTCTTGTTGCTGTAGCTGTCACACCCTCCCCCATCCATGCAGCCAGAAGTAAGGGTTATTTCACAACCTCAGCAAGCAAAAAGCAATGTCTTTTTGTTTTCTTCCCGTTCTATCTTATTGCAGTTCTTACACTCTTTTGGCCTTGCCTAGACCCAGCTAAGCTCATTGGAGAAGACCAACCTCACCTGACAGCAGCTCTCAAGTTATATTTCTTCTCCCCGCTTTCTTTATAAAATTTAATCTAGTCTGTAAATCACTGGCTCCTCTTGTTAAAAACTCAGAAAGCTTTTCTCAATGCTCACTGGGACAAGCACAAAGTACAAAGGACTTATGTTACAAGGGAGACCTGTTACTAGGAATTTCCTCAGGTCAACAGTCAATATAAGAAAAAAAGATAATGATAGCATCAAATTTGAAGTGCCATTTGCTGTACACCAGATCAAATACAATTGAATACAAGCTTTGCTTTCCTACTGCCTTTTCCATCTGTGTACCTTTCTCTTCCTCGATGGTTTTTCATTATGTGTTTCCTTTCTTCTTTTTTTTCTCTCATGCCTTCTGCAGTTTGCTCTTTCTTATAATGTTACTCTGTTCTCCTCTTTCACAGTCCTGCCAATCTTTTGTCCTCTATTTGACAGTTCCTACTATTGGCATAGTCCTCTTTTTCATTTGTGAGGGGAGTCTTTATGAGGAACAGCTGAGGTCACTTGGTTTGTTCAGCTTGGAGAAGAGGAGACTGAGGGGAGACCTCATTGCAGGTACAACTTCCTCACGAGGGAAGAAGGAGGAGCAGGCACTGATCTCTTCTCTCTGGTAAGTGACAGGACTTGAGGTAATGTGTCAGAGCAGTTCAAACTGGATACCAGGAAAAGCTTTTTCACCCAGAGGGTTGTTGGGCACTGGAACAGACTGCCCAGAGAAGTGGTCACAGCACCAAGCCTGACAGAGTTCAAGAAGTGTTTGGACAAATATCTTATGCACATGGTGTGATTCTTGGACCTTTCCTGTTCAGAGGCAGGAGCTGGATTCAGTGATCCCAGTGGGTCACTTTGAACTCAGGATATTCTGTAATTTTGGGATTTTATGACTTGCTTCCTGGTAGGTATGTCCTGTGCATTCAGGAATGAGAAGTCTTGTGGTGCCACTATTTTTAATTTTGCTGTGCTAAACCAGTTAGGTGGTGTTGGCACCAGTCTGTGATTTGGTTGCAGGGTTTTTCTTGTGCCTGTGAAACATGGGAAGAGAGCTAATTAATCAAGCAACTGTGACTAGCTCAGGACACAGAAGTCCTGTGGTCCTCCAGGTTTTGTTAATTATCCCATGATCCCACAGGTAAAACAGACCCTGTGGTAGAGGCCAGCAGCATTCTTCCCAGAAGCCATTACACTCTTGACCGGACAGCTAGCGAGTGAGTTATGAGCAGTGCTGGCCACAGTAAGTGCTTTTCAGGGCAAGATGCTGAACACAGCAATCTCAGCAGATCGTTTTGGATATATGCTGACAGAGCAGAGTTCAGATGATCCAAGAGTCAGTGCTGTATGAGCCTTTTTAAACAAAGGCTGTAACCCAGCAGCACAAGCTTGGAAGCGAATTTAAACCGAAGTGTTGAGCCTTTCTGTGTTCCCCAGCTGACTTAAGTTATGTAGCAGCTTGCAGGTAACAGAGAAGCTGTTTCTTTCTTCCAGCTGGATCAGATGTAAACTGTGCTCAGAAACTGCAATGAATCTCTCCAGCCACATGCACGTGTCCTTCCAGACTACTGAGTTGGTTCAGTATTTTGTTCCCTTAAAGAACAAAGGCGCTGGAAGACAAACCCTTCACTGACACTAAAGCACCTTGAATCTCAGATGGCTTCACTTTGTCCTTGAGACCACAATAGTGAGAGCATTCCTAAACCCTTTGCCTCACTCACACAACATCTACTCTCCTGCACTTATGAAAATGAACTGTGATATGTAAACAAACATGAACTTTAAAAACAAACATTCTTTTTGTCGTAAGTTCTGGGAAATTCACAAAAGTTAGGAAGCAGAACTTTCCATGAATTCAGTTGCCTCTGAGCATAAAGTCTCACATTTTTCTTTATTAAGGTAGTTCTGTTACTTTTGATGCCAACACCAATAGTACATAATCAGTTTTCTAGGTCTGCTTTCTAAGAAAAGATCAACTCCCAATTTGTATGTGATGGTACTTTGTTCCTACTCACATATCACAGCATTGTTGAGGCCAGGGGATAAGGAAATCATCTATAGGGGAGAAGGTACTTTTCCCTCCTCAGCTGAACCACTTTCAGTTATTCTATAATGAGAAGAATCTCGTCAATGATCATGAAAATAACTGAAAATAAATGAAAATACATTTGTTTAGGCATGGCTGATAGATGTGAATCATACACTGTTTCTGAGGGCTTACCTGCAATAGCCCTGAAATTCACAGAATGCACCCACTGGACTGAAAACTTGCAGATTCATTGGCATAATTCTCTAGAGTGGAGTGACAGCTGCTGTGATTTGCATTCCCAGCCGTATTGATTTTAGTTGCACTGAGGCATGCCCTAATGAAGAATGGACAGTAGGATGAAAACATAATTGCTTGTTTAAGAGAAGTTTTGCATTGAAAGTAATCTGAGAGCATTTCCTGAGTATACCCAAGTGCAGTCTCTTGATGTCCCACACTCCTGCACCAGCAGAAGACACCGTGAGCACTCCTTACACTTGAGTATCTGTGACTGAAATTGCCAAAAGCAAGTAGCAAAGATGTATTCGAGTCTTGGCTGTAAAGAAAAGGGAGAGGAAATTCACAAGTGTTTGCTGTACTTTCTGAATTGACAGGTTTTCTCTGATAACCAGTTTCAGACCATCTTTTAGGATCAAAGCTTTTGCTGTTGCTGGAGAAAGACCCCCTGAACCTCATATGATCTTCTGCTGGGCTGTAATCCACCACACAAGAGCTCCTTTGCTTTCGCTAGATTATACTGCAGGAGGAAGGTTGAACCTGAAGGTATTTGAATGCCTTTTTTTCTAAGGTTATACAGAGCTCTGTGTGTGACACGGCTGCCCCATTTACATCATTTGTATTCTGGCTTATTTCTACTTATGTACATATGTACCCTCAGTAAAGCTTTTTCATGTGAAAATTAGAGGCTCAAACTAACGTATTTTATAAATTGATTTTTTGTCTCCCTGAAGTTTTAGATTTTTACATTAAAAAACCCCCAATATTGTGGCATTTAATTGTATTTCTTTTGTAAACCTTTAGAGCAGCTGTGCTTACTGCCAGCATGACACAATGCAAAAACATATTACTCCTTAAAAAAAAGAGAGGAAGATTGAAAAAGTGTGGGAAGGAAAGACAGGGGCCAGGACCTCTTCTCTCTGGTCAGGAACAGACCATCCTAGGATGCCTTCTGAGCCCTGTAGGGTGCTGGCAGGAAAGAATTTGTAGCCACAGGGATGTATTATCCAGAACCAAGGGTTGAACCTAATTGTAAGCAGATTTTGCCCGCCTTTTTTTGGATAAATGATGGCCCACTGGCATGTGACCTGGCTTGACAATTTCCCCCCAGTGTCCAGGCTGCCATAAGGAGATACGTAATGTCTAGAGTGATAGGAAACTTTTTAGTGCAGATGGTATGGAGCTGCCTCATAAAATGACTCACTGTGAATCCTCACAGAAGCCTCAGCTATAAAAATGATAATGGAAAAAGCACAAGAAAATGCAAAATATCTTAAAAACCTTTTGTTTCATCTCATGTCTTCTTTTCAATGTACAAAAAAGACATATTCTACAGCAAAAACAAAAACTTCTTCCCCTTCTTTTTTTTTTTTGACTGGCCAGGCAAAATCAATAGGACAAGGAATTGCAGAAGTGGAGGGAGCTCTTGGTGAAGACAATGTGACAGCTTGCAATATTCTGGCCATTCCTTAGGGATGAGAACTGACTTCTTGGGAAATGCTGTGTGCACACAAGCTTCCCTCTCCCCTTTTCACTCGTCTAGTCCTTCCAACAGTAGGAGGAAACAGTTAATAAAAAATTATATCTGCATTTTTTTTCCCAACAGAACCACTGAGTTTTGGTTCAGAAATAGATTCTGAACTTCCGTGGGTGGAATTTTCCTGTAATCCCTCAATGTGTTTCAGAAGACTGTACCACTGAAGTCACATTTTCAATTCTTTCCTTTGAATTCTTGATTATTTTCACTTGCTTTCCAGCATAATTTGTTGACCTTCTTGTGGGGTTTATCCCTCATTTAAAGCAGTATCTCTGCAGCATTCCAGAATTGCCTGTGACTTTTATTCAATTTACTTCATTCAGTAGGGACAGGTTGTAATACAAGATCACAAGTAACACAAGAGTCTGAGAAGAGGGGAGCATAGAATGTGGTTTTATCCTTTCTCCTCTTTCCACCCTGGGAGATGATATCAGAACACTAAGTAAAAACATCTGAATCATTTTGAAAGATGAAGTGTTACCTGCTTGAAGGTTGCATGTACTATTCTGATGGTGATACATGGCACCTTGTATTCTTATTCTGTAGTTGTTATGCCAGAATTTTAATGTGGTTTAGCAGCAAATACTCTAATTTCTTCCACTTACCCCCTTAGCATAGATTTGTGGAGCAGTTCCTATGAGAACAACACAGAATTTTCTGTAAGAAATTAATCCCAAAGTTCAGGTTCATGGACTCAACAAGCTCTCTCCACTCTCTTGCAGGGGAAGCAGGGTTGGAGCAAATGTCTTGTCCTTTGAGCAGCTGCAAATTGTACAAGTACTCAGGACACTTTGACCAAGGAATCACAATAAATTTAATCAAATTATGACTGCTTGGTCCTGGATAGAGCATGGGTGGAGGGGCTTGACACTAATTGTCCTGTAAACAGACATGCACACCTGTTGCGCTGCTTCCTTTGCCCACCCTTATCTCCTCCCATACCCTCTTTTGGCTGTCTCTATGCAAGAGCATGTAGCATCACAGAGGTATAATTTAACTCTCTTTCAAGGACCACTGAACAGCACTCCTTTCCCTGTTATCTTCTCAAAGCAAAGAGTGATTCTCAAGATCCTTCAACTCTCCATCTCTGTTGTCTGTGACTTTCTAATTGTGCATACATCCTTCTAACCCAACCACATGTTCCCAGACACCTCATTCTCCATTTCTAATTCCAGAGCATCTGTGAAGAGCCTTCTGTAGAGGGGTTTCTAACTGGCCACTGGGTAAGGCACTTCTCTCTCTCCATGCAGACAGATGGAAATGGAGAAGAACCAGCACCTGTGACTTTTCTTGACAGATGCTATCTGCTTGCCATCTGATGCATACACTGAATTTGTGCCAGTTTAAGTGTCTTTTTGGCCATAGGGTTCTCCTAATAGAGCAGAACATTTGCAGAGGTGCACAAGGGGATGGCAAAGAGTTTCTGTTTTGAAGATGCAGACTTTTTTTTGCCACAGCACTGATTTGTAAGTATATATTTGATTTATCCTCCAGTAGTTCTGACTGAAATTCAAACGAGGTTCCCCTACATTTCAAACTGAGACTCACAGTGGCCATAAGATCCACACTATACAAGACATAATTTATTTGTAAAACAGAAACTAATTATGTGCTTGTATTTGATATGCAGTACATGTGCTACTCTGCATTTGCATAACATTTTATATGCAGGCTGTAAAAGGCTGAGCCAGAGAGGTTATGGGGAGAAAAGTCAGAAACACAACCCTGAATCTTTCTCTGCTATGCTATAAAATAAACTATTTTCTGTCTGTATAAACAATTTTATTTTAGAACCAAGCCCCAGGAATGTGGACCTGTGATGAAAATATGCAATTCAATTTGAAGCTGAATATTTAGAGATAAAAATAGTCCCAGAAATAATATTTAAAGAAAGATTACATTCTTCCATACTTTGGTTGCTCATTTTCTTCTGACAAAGTAAATAAACACACTTGTACATTTAATTCTCTGCATCAGAAATTGTGTGATGAGTTTTCCTAAATATTTCTTTATACACGTGGACTCAGAGAATTTAAAACACCATAACGTTATTTGTAATTTAGTTTAAGAGTTGTTAAACCCCAAGATCACTACTTTTCAGTGCAAAAAAAAAAAAAAAAATCACTGAACATGTGAGTTCTTAATCAGATTTGTTAATTAGTTCTGCAGAATCCTGTCAGCATTAAAAATTCTTTTATATGTAGGGCTTTATATGGTATTAGAATACCTTGGCAATAACAAGTTTGCAACTAAATTACATGATAGACTTTTTGTACTGTCTCATAAACCTTTTTTTTTAATACTCTAAAAGCAATGAACACCTTATGTTTCATCTTTCTGACACTGCTTAAAACTGTGATGTTGAAAGGCTTTAATGAAAGAAAACATCTCTTTTTTTCCCTCTTCAGCCAATGAATAGATCCACAAAAGAAGTTAATTTTTTTTTCTACAGAAATGGCTCATAATCTGCATTTTGCTGGGTGGACAAAAATCATTGAACAAATTACAGTGAATTTCCTGCGCTGCAGTCCTACAAACCATGGTACAGAGCTGCACTCTTTAATGTGCTTCATTTCAAGTCCAGACTTTGTCTCATTTGACATAGATGCAAGCTGTAAAGTTTGGATTCAGGTTTTTTAATGAGCATTTTGAAAGTTCAGAACTGTGCATAAATAAGTTGTTGGATTTTTGCCCCAGACAGTAACATGGGAAGGCTCCTGCTGTGAGGTTTGGATCAGATCTGGAGTTTTGGTTTAGTTCTATTTTTGTTTCTAATGTACTAGGTTCACAGCATTCACAGCCTGCCACGAACCCCCTCTGTTAAATATGCGCATTGTTAAAACATACAGAAGACTTGGCTCAAATCATGCATCACCTCATGGAAGCCAACAGAACTGTGGGCTAGAAGGAACCCCTAACTGCACTATATGACCACAGTGAACACCTGAACATGCTAGAAGTGGCAAAATAAATTATATTTTTATAGGAACCATGTCTAATAGTTGCTTAAGCATGCAAGGTACTACTTCAGGTAAGAACAGCTCCTCTGAAATGCTTCTGATGCTCCGAGAGGGGCTTTTGAAAGAATTGGTGGTTTTGCCTGTGTTGTTTATAAAGCAATGGTACTTTTATAACTAAAAGTAAGGCTGGCTCTTGAATTATCAATAAAATATGGTTAATTTTCCCAGTTGCTTTGTGTGCTCCAACCACTGGCATTATGTCTGGAATCAGGAGGTATTGTTTGCCACTGCTGCCTGGCACTACTGAAGAAATGCATTCTCTAACCACTCATATGTGGAGTCTTGGAACATATAGAACATCTTGGCTCCCCGCAGACCTGTCCACGCAAGCCCCGTTTTGTAAACAGCTTCTTTCCATTTATTGCCTGTAACTTTTTTACTCCATTACCTTCCTTTTGTACACCAGGAAGTGAAGGCAGAGAGACATAAATGAGATAGGAGAAGTCTTGAGGAAAGTTTTTGTCCCCACTGGGAGTCCACTCTCTCATGTGCTGTTGTTACATTTTGGAAACTGGGATGCTTTTAATGATGACAGTATAAACTGGCACATGCCTCATGTAGACCATGACTAGCTTATTTTGATTCCTTGGGAGAAGCTATGCTTTACCCTATATCTGCCAGAACTGTCTTCCTTATATGTGTTGTGCTGATAAGGCATTGCATGGGCTACCCTTAATGCACCACACTGAGAACGGCTTTATGCATCAGCTTTGGGGGGTTGGCTTAGGGGAGAATGTATTGACAAAAGTCAGAAATAAAGTAGTTTGGTTTTTTTGTCCATACTATGCCATAAGATCAAATTTTTTCCTTGTATGAACAATTTCATTTTAGAACCAAGCCCCAGGAATGTAGACCTGTGATGAAAATATATAATTCAATTTGAAACTGAACATTTGGTGATAAAAGTATTCCCAGGAATAATATTTAAAGAAGGATTACATTCTTCTATACCTTGGTTGCTTTCTTCCTCTGGCTAAATAAAGGCTCTGTGTACATTTCAACCCAAACACCTCAACGGATACTTGATGAAGTTTCTGAAACAGCTACCATATTACTGCCTTTACAGAAAATAAATGCAAAGCTTTAAGATTTGTAGCCTCCTCTGTCGTGCAGGATCCAGAAGACTGTGGGCTTTTACAGGCTAGCAGCTCTAAAATAATTTGGGAGACAGTTGTCGACAACTGTGAAGTCTATTTATTCTGAGTAAAAGTGCATAGAAATATCTGTGATTTGCTTTGTGGAAATAAGTAAAGAAACTCAGCCATACCATAAATACTTTAAAACCACTAACATTTGTGTGAACAACAGTTGGAGATGGTTATGTCTGAACTGTGTGTGGCTAAGAAGACTGCTGAGGTATCAGTAGCTTGTGCAGTGTGCGGGTCATTGGGTGGTAGGAATGGAAAGGCCTTTGCATTTATCCTCATCATAGATCAGTGACCCTCTTGGGTGGTGTTGAACACAGGAGAGGGACCTGGATATTGTGCTTTTGTACTCCCAGTGTCAGCCTACACTTATCAGCATGCCAGTGAGAGGAAGGTGTCAAAGCTGTGGCAGTTCTGGCAAACTAGAGCAGCCCAGAAGTTTTCCAGTCTTTGCATAGGAACTGGCCTGGAACCCCCATGACTCCAGCATGATGGAAGCCTAGGGTAGACTTGCACCTCCACCTCTCCTGTACTACACCCAGGGCATCTTGACAGAAGCTGAAAAACTTGAAAAACTTACTCAGCAAAATCCC
The DNA here is from genome assembly GCA_035222235.1 of Margarornis squamiger. NCBI lineage: Eukaryota > Metazoa > Chordata > Aves > Passeriformes > Furnariidae > Margarornis > Margarornis squamiger. The sequence goes on along the minus strand of JAWWTY010000088.1, from coordinate 46,940,535 downwards.
CTCCATGGAGTAACCTTTCACAAAATTATAAATCTGTCAAGGGATTATGGAAAATTCATTCTGCTCCATGTCTTTTCTACCTCCTCATGATGACTGAGAAAAGTAATGCAAAGAACTTAATATGATCACTTTTAGTAAAAAGCACATTTTTGCAATACTTCCAGAAGGCCAGACTGGGACTTCTCTGATATTTGGAGATTTCTGGCATGCAGTCTTTTTGACATAAAATATACTCATCCCAAAACTTAAGTAAACCTCTGACATTTTGAAGTTGCAAACATAAAGAGAGGAAGAAGTGTTCTGTCAGTGTCATTTCAGTTCTAAATGGTGCAATCTATTTCTCTTAGATATACAGTTCTTTTTGGTCTCAAAACAGACCTGGTAATACCAAAGAATTCCAGTGAATTATTTCAGTTATAAAAGAAAATGAAGTTTGATACATGATTACTCAAAGGACTTTCAAAAATACCATGGCAGAATGACCTTCAAAGAAAGTGTCAGTCTTAATAAACACTCAGCACAGCTGTGATATCAATCCCCTTTCCTGGGTTCCCAAAGTACTGCAAAAGCCTTCAGGAATGGGAGGTGTTTGCTTTTCAGAACAGCTTGAATTATTTCTATATTAGATTTCATTGGATCTATACGTGGCTATTTTATGGCTCTTTAATGTTTATGATGTATTTATTATCATTCCTATATTTCCCCTGCAGCTCTACTGAAGTGGGACTATCTGAAGATTGTGGAGCTATTTGTTATTGTACCTTTAATTTTCAGCCAATCCATATTTTACATTTGAAGAGTTCAGCAGCCTGACTGACATTAATTAAGTCTCACTATGTCCATCTGAATTCATAGTCCCATATAAAATGCAGCTTGGCCATGAAGCAGATTTATGAGAGGGCGTGGGAAGAAATATGCGGAAGTGAGATCCCTGTTTCCAACACCAAATTGTAAATTACATCACTAAACACATCAAAAGCCTTGCTCCATTGCTTAGACAATTGCCACTCAAAATTAGAGGCGTAACAGTAAAATCCAGCCACTTCCTGGTGAACAGTGTTGGCTAGCAGCAGAGTTTGGTTTCGATCCAGAACCAGGTCCAGCCTAAGTGAGAAGGCACCGTTGGGATTGTATGAGGGAAGGGGTTTCATATAGTACACAGCAACTCTAGTGTTCCATCAGCTGCTGCCCTGTATATCTCAGCATAAGTCTGACATCCACATTTGCTCACAGGAAGATATTCATGCCATGAGTCTGGTCTTGGAGAGCGCCCATGGCTGTAGTCCTTCACTTGCCATCTTCCTTTCTGTTCACCAAGTCTGATCCTCCCCAAGAGTCCTGTTGCCATTTAACTGCAGTTCAAATGTTTTTTTTTGCTGAGTCAAATCGCAACATTTTCCTTCTTTCCTTCTGTCCTAATAATCCTCTGTCTTATTTTAATAGAAATAACTCATACTACGATGACAGAATCACAGAAAAAGCCAGATGGAAAGGGGTCTAAGGAGGTCACCTACTTCAGCCTCAGCTTACAGTGTTCTCGAGTCTCTTGTGTTCGTTTAATAATGCTACACCATGACACAGTTTGCAGGTGCTGAAATAACAGAGTACTAAAGAGCACTGAAGAAACAGTGGTGACTTTACACCATCTCAGCTTGTTTCCACAATGCACTAGTTTGGGCTGAGGTAGAGTTAATTTCCTTTGCACTTGTCTAGTATGGGGCACTAGTATTTTGGTTTTGTACTGAACGCAAGGTTGATAATTTAGAGATGCTTTTGTTATTGCCGAGCAGGGCTTGTACTGAGCCAAGGCCTTCTCTGCCAAAGTGGCCAGGGGGCTGAGAGTAATGGGAGGCTGGGAGGAGACTCAGCTGGGACAGTTGACCCAGATTGACCAAAGGGATATTCCATACCATATGACATCAAGCTCTGTATATGACGCTGGAGGGAAAAAGAAGGAAGGGGAGGTTTGGAGTAATGTTGTATGTCTTCCCAAGTCACCATTACACATGATGGGTATCTGCTCTCCTGGAGATGGCTGAAAACCTGTCTGCCCATGGGAAACGGTGAATGAATTCCTTGATTTGCTTTGCATGTGTTTGTGGCTTTTGCTTTCCATATTATACTGTTTTTATCTCAACCCTTGAGTTTTCTTGCTTTTATCCTTCCAATTTTCTCCCTGATCCTACTGGTGCAGGAGTGAGTGGTTGTGTGGTACTTGGTTGCTGGCTGGGCTTAAAACATGACACACAACAAAACAGTTTGCTTAGATTCACATTTAAATGATTGATTGTTTGATGATTAATTGGGTTTTTTTAGCCAGTGTTTGAAAATAGGTTTGGCCAGAACCTGTCTATGTCTTCTACACTGGCATATCATCAGCCTTCATGATGCTTGGTGAACTGGATCTCAAACTCATAAAATACTTGATTTCTTTCATGGTGTCTGTGTGGACACTATGTCTGATTATAACATGGGTATTTACTGGCCTTCAGTGACCCATCCATAGAAATTAGGAAAATTGGCAGAGGCCTTAATTGGTATGTGAAGCCTGAACATGACATGATGAAGGGAAAAGGTTTTCCTAGCACAGCAGTACTGCTTCCAGGGTGGCAGCTTTTTTGTGTGGCTCTGGATGCTGGAGAGAGGAACCCTTATCACTCTTCCTTTCCTGTCCTACGTTTTTCTTGGGTGAATGTTTTCCTATATTAAAGAGCTGCTTTTTTCCTGCAATGTTTATGCTACATAGATGAGTGGTTCTCTGTGGCATCTGTAGGTCACAATGTCACACAGTTAGTGCTTGAATGATATTTTAATATCTGAAGGAAACTTTACCTCCTCACTGATAAATCAAATGGATAAACCAAAGGAGCACTTTATGAATAAATAATATATTAAGGACATTATGGTTTTAAGCTGATTATAATATTCCTTAGTGAAACTTATAACTGTATTTGGATTATCTTTCTTCTAAAACTTTCCTCTCCTCCAAACTCTCCCAAATCATACCAATACACAGATCCAAAACTAAGCTGTGCTCCAGGTTCAGGCTTCTCGAGTTTGCTGTTTTTCAGCCTGTCAGTAGTTTTTAGGCTACAGCACTGTAAACAAAGTTGTTCTTAGAAATATAATGGCTTGATAAAAGCATATAGTTTCAGAACCACTCAACAAAATATTCATCAGAAGGGATCTCCTACTATTGCTTCCCATATGTAGTCAATATATCATTTTAACTACAGTGCTTTTACCCTCTGTTTATCATCCCTTCTGAAGTCATGTGGAATACTCATCTTCTCTAATCCTTGTCTATAGTATTTCCAAAGTACTTTACAAGCTTGGAGTAATGGACTTTAATGCCTTGCAGCAGCTGAGCTGGTAGCATATATGATACCTTAAATGTAACAATCAAAGGAGCATGCAAGATTTTGGTATTTCCGCTGACTTGCAGATGTGCAGTATCCAGGTCCAAAAACTGTAATGCCAAGTTTAGACTAAAAGTGTTTAAAACAAAATAATGTCTCACTGCTCTGTGTCAACACCCCTATAATGTGAGAGGATATTCTCTGATAGAGAGGGCACCAGTATTAAATATCAGTTATCTGAGCCCTACAGTAATTTCTTTTTTGTATGTGTGTCCATGAATAACCTTGCTCAAGATTTATGTAACAGAGTGTATTGTTTTATTAATCCAGAGCATGTGGTATTCTCCAGGTGCTAAGCTTTGATCTCCTTGCCCTTCTATGTATTAAGTTTTCTGGTTCTCCTTGACACTGATGCTCTTGATTTAATGTAATCCTCTTATTGTCGGGGACAGGAAAAAATGCAAGTGAACTCTGCAGTGAACCTGGAATCTTGTTCCTTTCTTTTGTCTCAGTTCTGATTGAATCTCCACTAAATACAGTTCAGCAGAATCCAGCCACTGCTTTTAGGAGTAAAAGTATATCTTTCTGCAACATTTTATGGCATGGAATGTCGTTTATGGCACATTATATTACAGTCTGAAATGCTAGCATTCACTAACAAGAGGAACTGTGGGTTTATATTAAAACAACTGAGCAGTGTAAAAAAAAACCTAGAAATCCAAGAAGGCAGTTTTCTATCTCCTGTGGCTGGTAACAGAGGGAAAGAGTAAGAGTGTGAGTACATGTGCAGTGGAAAGCCTGGGACAGGGGAAAGGAGAACAGGACAGGTGGAAATCTGCTGGAGCAAGGCTCCTACCAAAAGTCTGCCAGCATGCAGACTGCATGTACAAGATCAGGCTGACAGTGCCACTCAGTTAACTTCCGAGGTATCATCTGAGAAGCAGCTGCTTAACCTCAGGGTTTCTGTTGCAGCTGGCACTGGCTTCCCATCTCTCACCTCTGCTCCACTGTTTTTCTCACCTACATTGACAGTTTATTTTACAGGCATATGCTGACTTGAGATGAGTTGGTTCTGGGAATGGGAGCTGCTGGGACAGGGTTGGCGTGATGGGATGGCACAGGTCAGCTGCCCACTCAACCACAGCTACATGCATGCCTGACATGATGCCAGAGATGTCTGCAGCACTCTGCAAACATGGGCTTGTCTTCAGGGCCAGTGGAGTGGTCAGGAAGAAATACTATGTGCTCTGAAATCGGGGACTGCGAGGTGGGTGGGGACATTCCCTAAAATGTCTACGTCACTTGAGCTTTTACTGGGAATTCCATGTAGAAATCCATGACGTTAGAGTTCAAAGGGATCATCTAGTTCACTCCCATGTCCCAGTCTGGCACTCCTATGACAACATGGGTTTTTTTGCTGATGAGTGTCTACTCTGTCCTTAGTAAGCTCCCCTATTAGGTCTAACTCATTCTGCTCATACAAGATTTCCCAATGATTTTTGCTATTGCCATTAAAAAGTTTCTTCTAACATTTAGCCTCTGAATTTGATTTCCTGTAATATAAAAAGAATTGAATAACTACCAGAGAACAGGTCAGACATCTGCATATTTACCTGAATTTGTCTTCTGAATTACTTGATGTTTATGGATCAATGATGGAGATTGACAAGCCTTAAAACAGATCCTGTATGGCTCACTGAAATGTTTTTAGACTGTTGTATAGCTTTCCTCACACAATGTGCACCAGCTTTATACAGTTACCTAAGGAAATTCAAAGCTCTCACAAATATTGGCTGGCTAGGCGAATGTCTTAGAAATTAATAGAGAAGAGGGTGATATAAGACTACTAGATTTTTTTTTTTCCACAATAAGTGTATCAAAAATGCCTAAAAGACTATGTTGCTTTTTTATTTGCTTGGAATTTTCTATATACTGAAAGAAATAGGATCTTCACTCAGATTTATTTTTCAATTTTTTCTACTTTTTTGCACTTAAAATGCATAATAAAGTTAACACCTTTTTTTTTGCATTTTTGTTAAACAGGAATTCTTCTTGCTCACTTCTTACTAGAGGTGTTCAAAAATGAAGTTTTAGGGTGACAACTCAAGCAGACCTCTGACATGTGGAGAAGAGTGTATCTTCCATCTTACAGTGATGCCATCTTACCTGTAGCTGGAAACCACCAGAGAGAAGATATGGGGTTAGAAGGCCAGTGGGTTTGCAGTTCCTTATTACCAGCCTAATATCAAGAAGAGTTTGGAGGCAGGTTTATTGCAAATATTGGTCTGAAAGTGACAGCCTAGTAGTATGCAGTTTTGATACTGCCCAATACTTTTAACATATTACTTTCTACTCACTGCATCTGTGTCTTTTTTGTAGATTATACTATCCAAATAGGAGTTTCCTTCCACTGCTGCAAAACTACTAAGGAGCTGTAAGCGGTTACATGCACAGATAGGCCTACTGTCACAGTAGCTGTGTGTGTCACACTCTGCAGGGTATTAATGACAGTATTCACAGGGTATTATCAAAGTCACAAAGTACTCACATGAAGCTGGGGGGGATGGTACTTGTCCCGTTACTGCAGGGGGTGACAGTGGGTAGGGGAAAGGGGCAATTTGGTGAGTCCTTGCCAGGGCATCTGCTACTGTCAGTGGCTTGAGGCAGGCAGCCCAGGGTGGTTCACCGCCTTCCAAAACAGCAAGTGAAAGCTCTTTATGTAATTCACCCTGCAGAGGTGTCTCTTTTTCCATTGACTACCAAAGGAGCTCAGGTGTCTGGACCATTATGTTGATATACTTATTAGTCTGTTAGCTCGAACACACCTTACATGCCTTTCTGAATTAAGAGTTTCTGTGCTAGGGCTGACAACTGTGCAGAGGTGCTTCCTGCCCCAGGCCAAGTGTTGTGCCCTGATGCTCCACCAATTATCAACCCCATGTTGTAAAATTGCAACCTAGATTCATTTGGAGCAGAAATCTTTGAACACTTCACAGTGCTCACAAAGGTCAGTTTGTTTGTGTTTCTCATCTCTTGACACTTGTGTTCATGGAGTGGATGTTGTTTTAAGAAGGCAGGTTTCAGCTATGCTCTGAAATGTAACTCCTGCCAGAATAAAAAAAAAAAATTAATCTGAGGAGTCTGGAAGCAGCTGAGATAATTTATGGACAGAGAAGAGTATACATAGCTTCAAAAATGTTAGTTTTTGTAATATACAAGAAGGACAATGTAATGGAGTGCATATACATGGAAATAGTACAAATATTTTGCCAGAGTCCTTAGGGTATTGGGAAAAGATTTCCGTTTTACTAGTTGAATTGTCATGAGGGATTTTCAAGGGTCAAGTTCCATATTGCAAGGAGGATATGAAACTTTTAGGCCATTTATTGCATGGACACGTAAAGCAAAGATTGTGCATGCTTGGAGGTTGTAAAAACAATTGGGTGTTTTATGTTTGAAAAGAGGCTTTGTGTCATGGGCTGTATTGCATCACTGAATCTTAATCTCTTGAAAAGCATGATTGAGAAGACGGTGCTGTGCATGCTGAAGGAGTATGACAGGCTCATTAGAGAGTCCACAATGGACCCTCACAAGTGGCATAGTAGAAGCTGCACATCACGTGATTTTGTGCAGATTCCAGAATATGAAACCCAACACTCCGTGAATATGATACACCTTTTTAAAGGGGCCCAGTAAACTGGGGGAAAAAAAAAATAAATTCCTGGAGAGCCTTCCCTTGTGCTATGACTACTGGGAGTTTTGATTAGAAAATTATTTGTCTCTATGGGAGATTCTTGCAATCTTTTTACATTATTCTCTGAACTTGGAGTCACTTCAGCTTTGCTGTGAAGAAGCAGAACAGTACATGTTCTTCACCTGCTTCAAGTGCAGTTTGGGAGGGTCCATGTAGAGACTCTGGAACACCTAGAAGGCTTTTAGATACTGGAAAACTTAAAGCATTTGGTGTGTGTGGAGTGTTGGTCCAGACATTTGAACATGACATTGACACATGTATAAATGAGGAAAGAGAATAAAAATAACAATGGGTAATTTAAGTGTTTTATAGCTCTTTTGGTATTACCAACACACAAAATCACAACCCAGATATTTCATGCTTTTTAACAGATCTAGATTTCCGTAAGTTGCTACCAAGATCCTTCCCTTTATTACTATTTTATCACTATATCCTTGTGGATGTATCAAAAGAGATTTGCATTTTAGAAGTTTTTTAAGTGGTAATCTCAAATGTAGTTTTGGTGTTCTCTATGTCGAGGTTAATGTATATTTTCTACGTATTACAGCTTAGTAATATAATACAGTATGTGACCTAAAGTGTCCTTGCACACACAAACCAGGAAAATTATTATTTTTTTTTACAGCCACCCCAACTATATACTAAAATCATGTGGGAAAAGGTTTTCTAAGAGTTGATATTACAGACAAAAAAAAAAAAAAGAGCATTGTATTTTATGCTTAATAGAAAGACGTGTATAAGAAAAACAGTAGTAATCAGCAATCTGTATGATATTGTACATTATTTAAAAGATATTAACTAATAATATCCAGATGAGAAACAACGCTTCAACATTTTCCTCAAATCATCTGTTTTATGGCAACAGTGAAGGAAGTTTTATTTTTTCTTTCATTCTTTTCATGGAAGTTCATGATTTCTTTAAAACTGTGCATGCCACAGGGCAAACCAGCAAGTAATGATGCTTTCTGAAGCCAGAGACAGACCTGTTCTGCTCAGTGGTTGAGAGTACATTTCTCAGTTAAGAAAGGAGCTATTTCATGGAACAGTTCTAGAGACATATAGTGAGATTCTTCAGGCTGATAAAGAGTGAAATGAGGAGTAATGAGTCTAAATACAAATGTTTAACTCATCTGCCCTGTTGTGCTATTAGTCTTGGATTTCCTTCATTACTCAGTCTGCAGCTTAAGCTACACTGACATCTCTCTTTTTTTTTGGTTTTGTGTGTTTTTTGTTTGTTTGATTGGTTGGTTTTTGTTTTGTTTTGTGTTTTTTTTTTTTTTCTACAGCAAAACCTTTTTCAGTGTTTACATTTTTCTTATCCTCACCTGTGGATAAACTGTCCTCTATCAAAGATTCAGTGATCCCAGGTATTTTGTGATGCATTATACTGTTTCTTCTTTCAAGGCCTCTTAGCAGAGGCTGAGAAGTTTTGATGCTATCAGTAATAATGTGAATTGTTAAGCATGTTCCCAAAGTTTGTAAGAAGGAGAAATCATGTGGGGAAGAAGAAAAGTACTAAATCTTACCTTTGTCCAGCTTGCCTTGTCAAAGCCTACTTCTTTAGGTTCTGGACAGTTGGTCTGCATTCTATACAAAGCTACAGGGTTCTTTATTAGATTCTTAGGTGTTCCTTAAAAGCTGACATTGTAAAGAAAACAGAAGAAAGAAAACCCAGCAGTTTAGAAGAAGTTCATGTTAAAGTGTGATTCTATTCAGAAAAAGAGACTGTAAAACCTTTTTACTCTGCAAACTCTACTCACATTTAGCAGTATAAACTTCTTTTATTGACAAAAACAAGCTTTTACTGCTTTTTAACACCAGGTCAGCACAGTGATACCTGAGCAAATTGTATTACATTTTCCTGAACTTCATCAGCAAAGTCATGTATTCTTTAACGTCTGCATAATTATTTGGAGCAATGAATCTTCACGGATTTTACTGCAGAGATATTTGATTCCAAGGTGTTATTGTTTCTGTAACTGGTCTACAGCAAGCTCAGAAGCTGATGGGTGAGGTTCAGGTAGAAAGGGTGTGTTCTAACCACCAAAGCCCAGGAGGAAAGAGCAGATCAGTGAAAATTCAGCTTGAAAATTGAGAGCATTTGGAATAGAGATCAGCAAGAAATGTCAGTATCTTGACATTCAGAAAGTCACTGAAGGAGCAAAGTCATGGCCAGTGCCTACTACAAATGTGGCCTGTGCTCTAGTAAAGTACTCTCCAGGCTACTTGCAGGTTTCAACGTTGCAGGTTTCAACGTTGCAGGTTTCAACATGAGCAGCCATATAATTCTCAATAGAGCTATTTTTAAGAAGTCCTGTAGAAAAGTCAGACTCCTAAAACGCTTTCTACTATGAGCTAAGGTGAAAAATTGTTTAGAGATTTCCTTTGGGAGGGGAATAACAAAAAGGAAATATGCAGCATCAATGATAGCAGTCAAATTCAGAGTCTCCTGAGGTGTCCTGAAGCAGAGGAACCATCTGCTCTAAATGGGGTTTAGACAAACCATGGAGCATGAAATATTTCCTTTTGATTCTTGGCTTGCTATTTGCTTGGTGGACACAAGCAGCAGCTTTTCCAGGTTTTCTCAGCTGGCAGTAGTGGTCGAGGTTCCAGGTGTTCTGTTAGAATTAGTGCCAGAGGCTCTTGTCCTCCTGGATTGCTGCAGAAGGTTTGAGAACCCCAAACCTGCTGGCTTAAGGAGGATAGGGTGGTAATAAGGTCCCAGACAGCAGGTCATAGGAGCCCTAGCATCACCACACTCAATGCTTGTCAGATATGTGTGTACCATCTCCCGTATACCTTCCCCCTTATTTGAGGGCTGAGCTGCAACTCCCCACTGTCATCCAGGTGGTTCTGCTGATAACAGGGACTTCGCCTCTTCCTCCCTTTTCTGAGAGCATGAATGAAGGTGTCAGCTGCCTTCATGGTTCTATATGGTGAAGCTGCAAGCTAATGGGCTGGACACTGTGAAATATCATAAAAACTTGACCCATTTCACACTGTTTTTTATGAAAGAATAGGTAGTGGTTTTCACCACCAAATGGGACTGAGATGATGAGTTCATATTCTCTTTCAACAGTGCCCTGGATTATCTTCTCTTCCAGAACATCAAATATTTGTGTCTTAATTTACTTTAGTACATCATTAGAAACTGAAGAAACAAGTCAGTGCTGTCTTGGCACTGAGACCCTTGCAACAGCCTCTGCCACATCCAAACTTTGTGTTTCTTCACCTTTCATTTTTCATAAGGAAGGGAGAGCCACATTCCTACCTTCCTGTAAACTAACTTGGCTATAAAGTAGCAAAGTAGATGTCAGCCAGTGACATCTGGTTTCGTTTCTAAATTGAACACTGGCCTCTGAGCACGCTAATACTTTTCACAAGAGGCCAGAGGGTGGGAAAGTAAGAAACTCCTACAGGTTTGTCTTCTTTATTAAAACAAATGGATCACCAAATGAATAGACAGTTCACAATTCATCAGGGAAAAATCAATACAGAGGAGGTTTTTCACTACAGTTTATTGCACAGAAAGCCTTATATGCTTAAATACCACAAGGACGTGGGAAGCCAGGTACACCTCCAAATATTTCAAATAAAAGCAGCATTTTCTAAACACTGGCAGTGATTTTCTTTGTAAATAGGTTTAACCTTGGACCTTCTGTCATCTTGTATTTTTACACAGGAAATTAATTTTCTACATCCTCTGTGTGCATAGAGAAGACAGAAAGTCAAAAAACTCCAAGGGATTTCCAAAAAAGCCTCCATATAAATTTTAAAATTAAACAGATGTTATATGATTACCATTAAATCTAAGCCATGGGTTCCGAGGTTATAAACTATACATGATGTTCTGAAGCAAGAGATGAAATAGATTTTTTTCATTTACTGAAGGTTTTCCAGATCAAAAAGATCAGGATTTAGATGAATCCATATAGGTCTTGTGTTCCAGCAAGAGTGTATAAACATCCAAAATAAGTAAATGCTCTCACAATAAGAAGTAAACAGCCATGGGTTGTCCTGTGACTTTCCAGCTCTGCTGGGAATGCAGTTATGCACTGCCAACAGCCTGTCCACTGAGGTCGCCATCCTCAGTGGGCATTAGAGTGGATCCAAGGTGAGCTAAGAGTAAGGCTGTCTGATTGCCTTGTCACTTTCTGCAATCCTTGCTCTGTAATTCCAGAAGAAACACTCCCATCTTGTGTTTTCTACTTTAAAATCACCCCATTACAAGATTTTTTCCTGAAGGAAGGAAGTCTTTGAGAGAGGAGAGAGCTGCTTTTGTTTGCCAGGCCATGGGGCTGGTTTCTTGCCTTGCTCTAGTTGTCACCCACTGCCACCACTTGCTGCTGCAGAGGCACCCTAAGCATACAGGACAGAGGTCTGAGGGAAGAGAGAAACACTTCTTCTCTCCTTCTGTCTCAGCCTGCTCTCAATGACACTCAACCTTTCCTTGCTGGAGTGTTTCTTTTCCACAACCAGCTGTGGTTGCACTCATTGCTTTTATTCATGGTACTTTTTCACCCGAACTGTTGAAATTTTTAACAAGCTGATATATTCCGTCAATATTATTGTGGTTATGTTTGTTTTCTTCAGCTCTTGTCTGTTCTCTAGGTGTTGAGAAGATTTCCTGAAACCAACACACAGCAATTGCCCACTGCGGTCCCCTGAACTTTTTATATGAATATGATAATGATTTCTCTGATGACTTTTCTTGAAGTGCAGTGTCTATCCTGGAATGTAGATTTATATCATATAGTATCCATCTGAAAAAAAATAGACGCCTAGCCTAAATTCTATGTTTTACAGAGAACAAGAGAGGATCTTTCATTACACCCCAATACAAGGTTCTAATGTTAGCCTATTAGATGGTTAATAGCAGATGAACCAAAATCAGTCTTACCCACACATACAACCTGTAGTTTGCATATTCTTCTACTGTCTGACTAACTTCACATCGTGTACAGTCTGACTGTGTAATTATTAAATGTCAGGCACAATTCTCCTTTCAGTAATCCTAGGGAGTCTATCATGAAATCATGGGAGTTATCTCACAGTGAACATTATATTCCACAGAGACAGGACTCATGTCAAGGAGCAGGATGATGGGGATAGTGCTCTTGCAGAGGAGTGTGTGTTTTGGAATCTGGGAACACAAGCATTTTATGTGCTTCTGTGTTGCCCTTCAATTCAACTTCACTCTTGGATATGTTACTGGTCTAGAGGCATGATGAGGAAGTAGCCTAAGAGAGATAAAAAGTTCAAGGACAGGAAGAAAAATACTTACAATGTGCAATGGGGAGAAACAACAGACTTGGCCTTATCTGGAAGAGGAATTGGAGCTGTGATAGGAGACATTCCCCTGTAGAAGAAGACCTCCAATGTGCAAGGCAAAGAGGAAACAAAAGCTAGTTCACACCAGTCTTTCCCTGCAACTGGAAAATTAAGCAGAGGTTATTAAAGGACTGCCTAAGCAACACAGAAATAACATGAGCCTTCACACTATCAGCTGATTTTCTATGCCAGGCTTATATTTCTCTTCATTGCAGAGGAACCAAAAATTGTTTCCATCATCCTTCAAGAGCGATCCACTCTCCTCCAAGGAGCAAGAGCTCAGCAGATGTAAAAACATATCCTTTCCATTCTGTTTGCATTAGATTGTATCTAATTAGATTGTAATATTTTGTCACTTCAGTGCTGTACACTTTCTGTACCCCAATGAATAGTGACTTTCTATGCTACCTTTTACCTTCCCAAATATGTCCCTGTTCAACCTTATTTTTCTCTTTCTCTCCATCTGGTTTTCATATGACCTTGAGCAGCTGTACAAGGTGTGCATATATAGTCTTTTACTAGTTTCATCTTTACTGAGATGCCTTTCTGCTGAATATCTGTTTAACATGATTTTTATTAGGATCCATTTCAGTTTTAATCTTACTTTTGGCCTCCATGACACAGCTCCTCTGCCAGCTTCCTGTTGTTCAGCACTTCTAGTGTGTACAGAGCAATTCAGTCACTCTTAAAAATTAAAACAAACCTGACTCCATACAGTGTATGGTAATGAGTAAGTAATCCCATAAATCTTATGGCTTTTTCTCCCAAACACCAATCAATTGAAGAGTGTAGGGATGTCTGGGAAAGTAGGAAGACTATTTCTTTTCCTTTGGAAACATCAGGTGGTGCATTGTGGGGTTTCTTCTTTGTGGGCTGACAAGGGAAAATACCAGGAACAATTAAGGGGCCATGAAAATATACCACATTGCCCAAAGTGCTGGAGGAAAATATACAAGATTCCACAGCAACCTGTGAGGCTGCCCTCTGCATGCTCTAAAAACCATGAAGTGCTTTCTTTTCTGGAGGGACTGCAGAAGTACTAAGAGGAAAGCCAGAACTGGCCTTCAGGTTCACATGGATTGTGTCATAGACTCTGTTCATACTGCCTAACTTCACCTTATGTCTTTCCTATGCTGCCTTTCTGATCTCTACCAAATCAACACAGAGGAATCAAATCTGTATTATAATTTGCTAAGATCGCTGTATTTTTTCCCTCTGAAAAGCAATGTTTCCTAGGGATTACTTTGTGTAATTGTGGGGAAAAGGGAAGTCCATAATGTTGTTTTGAAATATTCTACATACAGTCTGTTTTCTGGCTTTTTACTCTGGCTATTGATTTAATGCTGTTTTCTTCACCCACCCACAGAGCACTACTTTTCAGGATAAATCCCAGAACTTGGTGCATACTGAAGAGTTTTCTGTGACTTGCTAGAATGACTACTGCATTGGATAAGATACAGATAGGGAGTGTCTTTAGGGAGGTCCACCACAGGAAAGTTTAAGGATCAAGCTGGCTCTACAGAGGTGCTGAAACATTAGGAATATATTACTGTAATGCAATTGGAGGGATTTTCTTTTTTTTAAATAATGTAAAGTGTTTGGTTAAGAAGGGGGCAGAACAGAAGCTCAAGATTGCATAGTTAATAGGATGGAAATATTGAAACAACATAGACAAAGAATTAAAAAATACCAGGGTAAAGATTGTCTGCACTTAGTTAGACATCTTGAGGTATCTTTTATAGTGGTTTTGAGAACATATATATACTTTGATGTGCACTGTGCATACTTTTATCTGATTAGTCTTTCAAAAAAAGATAAATCAGATACATTCTAGACACATCTGATTTTTTTTAAGAGCTTTAAGAGAATTTATCTTCATTCAAAAGGATATAAGTTTAACTTTTTCCCTATTTTTAAAAAAATCGCCTGATACCAATTAGAATTCCTTTACTGCTGGACTGATTTATAGTACTGTAATACAGCACTGAAAATATGAAAGCAGAGAAGCAATATTTCAAAATGCAGCATAAAATCAACAATAAAAATGTATATTTATAACCTGAAAAGTATGATTTCATCTTGGAGAATTACCAAACTAATAGTGGTAATAAGCATGATTTTAGTTGTACCATATTGTACTTATTAAACACTTCAGGGTAGTTGTGAATAAATCAAATCACAGGATCATTTCTGGATATTTGAAAATATTTTTAGATATTTTAAAAACGTGGAAAACTATCACAACTGGTTATCATTTGTTCATGTTTTCCAAAAAAGGTTTTAATCATAGACCTCATTGTTACATCTTTCAAGATACTGGGCTGATGCCTGAAGGCTGAAAAAGTAACTCCATCTAATAAATGTAGATTCAGTATCTTTTGGAGACAAAATTAAAGTAGAAAAAGTATGTGCAATAATGTGAATTATACTCACTATCCCAGGAAATCTTGTTTGGTGTAGAGAGGATGTTTCAGAGGAAGGCAGAAAAATGTTTTAGTAATAAAGATGGGCCGTGACCAAAACCCTGAAGCCAAGCTCATGAGCTACATTATGGAAAGTTTGGATTCAAATTCATACTTTGCAGATTTATCATGGGCTAAACTCTAGCCTTGAGGGATGAGATTTTTCTCATGGAAGCAGATGAGTGAAAGAACGGTGCTTTTTGTTATTCATTACTACTCTTACTACCTGTAATACAATGAAGTCCAGAGGACTTAATTAAAAATGGCACTCTACTGTACTAGGTGCTGTACAAACAGACAGTAAAAGCAAGGTTCTGCTTTAGGAATGGTCCAGGACAAAAAAGTGAGAAGAATAGCTGGAACAGAAGCAGATACAGGAAAGTAAGAACACAGCACTGAGTTGCAAAGAAGCTAGTAGAAATTGAAGTTTGCACATGACAGGAGTTTAGACATACATTCAAATGGCATTTCCTGGTTATCCAGCTGTGCCTGCAAGACAACAAAGGAACAGTTGATTCCTTTAAGAACTAGACCCTGTAAGTAATCTGGTGTCACTTGAATTCCACGGAAGCTGTGTTTTTATACCAGTTTATAATTAGCAACACACACCACTTAAGAACCTGGCCCCACGTGTTCTGCTTTGTTATTTGTGGGACAGCATGGCCCACTGGAAACTTGTAGAGGCAGCACTTAAAAGCCTGAAGTCCACCAGACAGAAAGGCTTTTCCCATGTTGATCTGTTATAAGATGGAAGATGGCAATATTCCTTTGTAACAGTCATTTTGAAAACTGTGGTAGTTGCTTAATATTTTTCCTCATACCTGATCTTTGCTTGAAAACAAAAGAAAATGTTCCTTTGATTTTGTTTTCAGTACATTAATCAATAAGGTTTAGGAAACCACCTCTTTCCAACTTCAAAATAGCTCGTGCTATTCTTTATCAGAGTTTATGGAGAAACAAATTCCTTCATGGTGTGAACACCATGAAATGACAGCTTTCAGCCCATAGTGAATTGTTCTGTCTCAGTTAAAACCCCTAGAAAATAAAGACGGTAATAGAAATACTGACAGAAGCCTTTATGATACTAGCATGAAAAAAGATGTTGTAATATTTTCTTGAAACAGGGCTGTAATGATTTTTTCAGGAATCTGTTCTGATCTCATCATAAAGGGAAAAGTATTCTTGTCAGGTCTAATCCCACATCTCCTATAAGCCAGTACATATTTCCAAAGGGTGCTATCAATAGACAAGCAACATTTAGAAAATAATTTTTTGTTTTACAATACCCTGAATGAGGAATTTTAAAAAGGGATCCTAATGGCACCTTTCAGAGAGAGCAAGACATATAAAGTACAATCAATTGCTTCACTGTGATTTGCAGAAGGAAATAAAGACATTATTGCTACTACTCCAAGGGCCTGCACTGTACTACTGGAGCCTTTGAGATGTTCTTTGTGGGTAATAGAACTGACTGGCTTGGGGAACAGCTGGGATGTTTTCACAAGTGATGCAGATACATTTATATATGTTGCTGTGTAGACCATGTGAGCTTGCTTTCCTTAGCTACATGTCACGGATAAGCAGTGGTCTGGGAAACAACAGACTGGAAGAAACTTACCTAAAATATATGTACATTGCACAACAGTCTGTGGAGCAGAAACCAATTGCTCTGGATCTCAAAGGAGTCAACGGAGTAAAAGGAATGCACTAAGCATGAAAATAACAGCTTGCTTGAAATTATCTTCTGTATCTATCTCTTTACAGTCAGAACTACACAGTGCAGAAGTGTTCTGACTGACAAAGCTAAGACAATGTGAACCTAGGAGAATCTTGTGAGGCTCCTTGAAAAAGACTGAGTTTAAGAACAAAAGCAAATTTGTAATCCACAGCTGAAAAAATGCATGTGGGAGAGAGTCTTGTTGACAATAGGACCTGTAAACCTTGTTGAGTTTCCACCAGAATCTTGGGAGAATGAAAAGAGAGCCTTCAGGATATCTAACCCCCCACCTCACTCTGTGACAGGAAAGGTGCATACAAAGACCTCAGGCTATAATTACACAGAAAACAATATGCTGTAACCTTATGCAGAGACTAACTTTATAAAATAAATGTAGAAATTTACCTAATTTTCAAAATTTTCACCCTTCTTAGTGCCATTACTTCTCTTCTGCTTTCTATCTATTATCTATATTTTTAATTCCTGTCTCAAACTTTAAAATATATTTTGATGGCAGCCATTGATGTGCTACAAACAAGCTCTTCTCCAAAGGAGTGAAGATGACAGTGTTTTGCCCTAAGACTGCTACCATGCATGTGTGATATAGGTGGGAGATGTGTCTATTTTGCATCTGCTGTTCATCCATGACCTGAGATGAACAATGTCAGTGAACATTAACTGAGTTCAACACATCTCTGCTTCCTTTCTATGCTGCCAGGAGCAATGTGTGAAAACAATGAGGGCAGAATTGCCACCTTCTTTTTGTCTCTTGGAAATGGATCTTTACGACTCATAATGAAGCAGACTTATGAAAGGAATGATATGCATTGCCCCGCCATAAAAACAGCACTGAAATATACATATAAAATTCTATAATAGATTTGAGCAAAACCAGTGTTGGAACACGATGGCAAATAAAAATGGAAACACTGATTTTTTTGAAGAACACATAGTACAGCCTTCTGATACAGTCACCAACATATTGTGTGAAAGGTTTAAACTCTTCTAATAAAGTCTTAGCTGAGCAGTTAGCTGGACCAAACCAAAATGGGTAGAAACATAAGCCATGTATTTCCACAGCCACTGCAAGATTGTACAAGGATCATCTCAAATAGTTTATTGAAAATGTAAGTGGCTTTCAGGTTTATGGTAGGAACAGCATTTCAATGAACATTATTTTGATCTCTCATTTTTCCCTTCAATAAGTTATTTGAAAGTAAGGCCCTGAGATTCAACCCTGAGGAAAGTCACAGTGCATTTATCCTAGAAACTTCTTTAATTCATGTTACTGGCAAATAAATAAAAAGGCCCTAAAGATGTACATCTGTGGTGAGGAATGTGTGCTTGCCCTAGCTCCTCATTTTGTTTAGTGTTAATCTGGAGATAGACATCTTTTTCATGAAAGGTCCTTAGGGGTGGTGAACTTCCTGTGTCCACATGTGTGTGCTTGTCTTTTTGGAAAATGTAAGTAGAATACATGAAGTCTGAAGCTTAGCAAATATAGTATTTGGGCAAAGATAATTCTTCATCTGCTCCCTCTAAAAGCTTTTGTTATTTCCTAATCCAAGTGAATAGATCCCTAAATTATTCACTAAATATGAATGAGGTGTTCACCTCAATGTCTTTCTTGGAGTGAGAGGCCTAAAACTGAACACAGGATTGGAAGTGTGGCTTCACCAGTGCCAAGTGCAGTGGGATAGTCACTGCCCTGGTTCTGCTGGCCACACTATTGCCAATACAGGCCAGGATGCCATTGGCCTTCTTGCCCACCTGGGCATGCTGCTGGCTCATGTCCATCTGCTCTCAACCAGCACCCCCAGGTCCTGTTCTGCCAGGCAGCTCTCCAGCCACTCTTTCTCAAGCCTCTAGCACTGCCTGGGGTTGTTGTGACCCAAGGGCAGGACCTGGCACTTGGCTTTGTTGAACCTCATGCAGATGGTCTTGGCCCATTGATCCAACCTGTCCAGATTCCCTGTGCAAATTTCAAGAACTAGAGAGGTAAAACAGGATAGGATTTTATAGGTTTCCTGTGGTGAGCCACACTGCTACCTGTCCAGAGCACAGCAGTGTCTTGCCCAAGGAATTGAATGTAAACCTTACAAGTCGCAGTCCAGTGTTCTCTCTTTAGGGGTTTAATTGTCATCTAGCACTGGACACTTATCTTAAAGCCTCAGAGACTGGGAAACGTGATTAAGCAGGACTGTCAGCTTTCTTATAAAACAGTAAGTTTCTAGCTCTTGGGGTGTTAAGAGGATGTCCTGAGTATGAAAAACCAAAGTGTGTCAGCTTAGCAAAACATATACACAAAACACACACTCCCTGTAGTAACTTTTAACTTTTGGGGCCCCAACATACCTTCTGTTTGTTTAGGGTTGACAGTACGATGAACTGTAAGACCACACATTTTCTGACCTGCTTTTCTGTAATACCTGAGAATACCTGTAATTTTTGATTTGAGGGAAAATAAGTAAAGAGTTTGTATTCTCAAATGTCTTCTTGTGTAATCCCTATTTGGAAACACTCACCTCACACCATTTCTATGAAGGTCTTTCCTTGGAAAGGACATTCCCAGCATGTTTATGCCTCCTGTTGTTTACCCTAGTTACTACTACCTCTCTTTAGATATTTTCTGGTACAGACTGAAACATTATGGGGTTTATACCATAAACAGCATGAAGTGACTGCTCTGTTTATGCTAGAAAGCTCATGTTAACCTTTAATCCTCCTAAATCTTTCTCAAAACAATGTGAAACAATTTATTTTTACATTCTTCCCTGTTGCTAGATGCTGGTTAATATAATAAACAAATTTTGCACAACTTGAGAAGCAATTAGAGCTTTGGGTCAGGGAGTACATTATGAACACTGTCTCCACTTGTCTGTACCTTTTCCAGCAGCCAAAAAGGATGGTTCTGAGTGGGGTCAATGACTTCTGGGGTGGAGCGCACACACATCTCATTTCAGAGAGCGCCACAGGTTTCCCAGATGCCATTTGGGGTGAAGTCCTTCTCCAGCCTGGGAGCACTTCAGGAGGTGAAGGGATGCAAATCTTCCAAGTGCCCCTCCTCTGCCGACCCTGACCCCATTAGGGGTGGACAGCTGTGAAAGACATAGGAAGCAATTAAAGGACACTGTATTAGTCACAAAAGCTGATGGGGCCTGCTCTCTGAAAGGTGCAGGTCTGCAAAAGAGATAAAACCAGGAACTTCGAGTGCTGTAACATGCCGCTCGGAGGCTTTGTGCAAGTCTATCCTCCTGGATCCACTTGGGGTTATTTATTTACCTAAAGCTCGTTTGAAAACTGGAAGCTTCAGGCTACTTACCCAATTAACCTTAGCACCTGTTTGGCTGGAAGTGTTTAGGAGCAGTGTGAACAAGCTGTGGCAAGGCTTTCCCCAGCTTTTTTTTTAAGGGAAGGGAACAGGCAAAATATATTCCTGAAGCAAATGTTGTTCCAGCGTGCTCTGAAGTCTGTAGTGTAGGGGTTTGTTCCTGATAATGATTTAATTGGAAGCTCCTGCTAGCATCCACCACTGTTACAGCAGGGACAATCATGATATCTAAATCAATAGATCGTAGTGAATGGCTGTTGTTTTAACTTTTGCCTGCTTCTGTTTTATTGCCTGATGGATTTT
Organism: Margarornis squamiger; assembly: GCA_035222235.1. Taxonomy (NCBI): domain Eukaryota; kingdom Metazoa; phylum Chordata; class Aves; order Passeriformes; family Furnariidae; genus Margarornis; species Margarornis squamiger. The sequence goes on along the minus strand of JAWWTY010000088.1, from coordinate 46,920,278 downwards.
GGCTCTCAGTTTTCCTCTTCAGAGGCCTACAATCTGCACCAAATGTTTCACATTACTCAGTGTGAAAAACCTCCTATTTTTTCAGATTTTTTACAAGTTCATACATCCGTGGAAACCTGATATTTCATATTTCATTCTGCTTTGTGAATGTCATTGTGAGGGATGCTGGTTCACATGCAACAGGCCTCTTCTGTCTTTGATCAGCTTGACCGCAACTAATTGTAAATGGAGAACAAATGAAAGAAATATTTATAAATTTCATGGGAATTCAGGCAGGACCTAAGCCTTTCCTAATGCCTCCATTCACAGTAAATGTTTATTGAATACTTTTAGTCTATGTACTTCAGTATTCATGTGGTTATAAGTACAGTTAGGTTTCCACTTGTACTGAGTAGATTCAGTGAAAAAAACTCTCCCATGTCTTTCATTCTTTTTTAATTCCTTCTTCTCCTGTCTTACTTTTCTTTCTCTTCCCAAAACACTCATTTCTTTTGTCTTTACCTTATAAAACAGGCTGCTGGCCAAAGAGAGGAACACCACAGTTGCTGGTTTCCAGAGCCTACAGCTGTAAGAAGGGTAAGAAAGGGGGGAAAAATGACCGTAAAATTTAAAACAAATTTTGAGGCACAAAGCTGAGTTGGGAAAAATCAAATGAAAATGTTAAAGATTTGTCAAAAGTAAAGTCATAAATTCCCCGAGCCAAGTGAAACAGCTGCTAGGTCATGCAGGCTAAATCTGAAAAGGCAACACAACCAAAAATTAAATATTATGAAGCTAATCAGAGATTGCCAGCATTCTTGTTTCTGCTTCTCAGTCTCTCATTCTTGTGCTTTTACAACTTTTCCCAGCTATAGCACAGGTTGCTTGTTTTTACAAAGGGAAACAACACATGCAAAATGTTTTGTGGGTTCCGCATGTGTCCAATCCTATGCGTATTTGATTGTATCAAGGGTATTGCAGAGTTGAAGCAGACACCTTTGGCCAGGGACTGGAAAATATACAGTTCGTAGAGCCTCTTGTGTTATTTGTCACAGATGCCATGCATGTTGCTGGTTCCACTTGCAAGTGCTGCTGGCTGGCACGCACTGTGGTAGCAGACATGGAATGGGACAGGTGCTGGTCGGAACTGGCGATGCTTTGCTGAGGCTAATGGGGGCTCTGGAGTGAAAAATGAGATGAGTCAAGGAGAAATGAGAGCAAAGCTACTTGTTTCAGCCTCTTGTGAAGGCCCATGACTCCTACTTATCCATCAACACCTTTTTTAACTGCTTCATTCATATGGAAAATAAGGAAGGAACAGAAAGCCTTGGGAGGACAGGGCAGGGGAGTGGGTGTGCAAGTGTGAAGTTTGACACTGGTGAGAAGCAAGAAGGACTGACTTTTGTGTGGAGTGTAGGAAGGTAAGGAAATAATTTGTCCCTTTTAAATATAACAAGAAAAAAAGAAAAATAGCTCAAGCCAACTGTGAGGCTCAGAATTCATTACCATCATTTCACTTCTCTCCTGCAGTGTATTCCTTCTCTCACAATTTTTTAATATTTTTTTCTGTTTATATTTCTCATCTTTAAGCTCAGCAAGGCCAGGAAAATGCCTTTTTTTCATTGGAAAGTGACTAACACTTGTGGGGAGATGGTGAAGAGGCTTGGAGCTTTGGAGCTTGTACAACAGTAAGGCCTTGAGCCTAAAATAATCAAAGAGGTGATGAATTTCTGAGAAAAACATGCTTTAATGTTGTTCCTTTGCAGTACACCCAAATTTGAGAAGGAAAACAGGGTGAGAACTTGGGAGCAGATGAAACCCAGATAATGTGATACTGAATTTTTCTTGACTCTAAAGCCTTCTAACTTTTTTTCCTCTTTGAGAAAGCAGTAACATCTTAAAAGCAGCTTTATGGTGTGATATGCAATCCACTATGCTAGATTTGCCTAATTCCTGAGTTCCTAGTGATGAATACAACTTCTGTCAGCCAAACACCACATGAATTGTTAAAAATAAAACACTTGATAATCAGTATTATATTAAATCACAGAGCAGAGATGGAAGGTGATTATGATCTGGGCTTTAAGTATTATTTACCTTCCTACAAAGAGCTTGTCTAGTCTTTCACAAACAAGGTATATAAAACACTTACTTAGCATGTAACTTGAGCTATGAAAATTGTACTACAGTTAAGTGTTCTTAAAGCCGTAGCCTTTTTATCACAATTGAAAGAGCAGGGAAGGAAAATGGGGGAGAAAAATAGAAATAGCTTAGGGAGCACCCTGCCTTCAGGTTGCTGAATGCATGAATGGCATTGCAATGCAGAGGTGTGCAGAAGTTCCACCAATACAGAGCTGGCAGAGCCAAATGAGGTAGTACCTAACAGGCATCCTGCTGGGACACTGTCTCCAACTCACTCACCTGTCTGCTGCAATGTGCACCCCTGCTTTGCTTTGCTCTCTCAGAGGGCAAGGTTTGACAGATTTAACACCTATGGAGCTTAGCTGACAGAGATGATACACAAATTTACAGGAGGAGAGAGGAAAGAAGCCTTTTATAAGACAGTCACTTTTGTGTTTCTCACACTATTCTCATGACTTTTCCTGAACAACTTCATTAAGTGTCTTAGCAAAACAGACACACATAAGTAAGCGTATTGTAAATTTCACTTCATAGCACTTTCCTTGTCTAGTCTTCTAGATGGTAAGAGTAGGAAAAAACTTCTCAGTACTGATGTAAAGGCAGGGAAGAAACATGGACTCAAACCAAACTGAATTAAATGCTTGAAAGATACCCATAATGCTCATGGTAGTCTGGGTAAACTCATTTTATCTGTGTTTAAAATAGATTAGAACTGTGTGCATGCATGATCTTGTCAGAGGGATGGTAGGGTCCACTTACAGAGACAACTGCTTAAGCCATTCTCGCTTGCTTACAATTGTCAGTCCTCATCCTTCAGGGCTGCACAGTTTTTCCTGAGCACACTTTTCCTATTCCAAAGTCCTTGGTCTTTAAAACCTTTAGAATAGTTTGTGCAAGAAAAAAACCCTAATAATTTCTAACATTTCTGCACAGCAAAACCCAGCCAACTTTAAAGTTGTCTAATGGAGATTCACACAGCAGGCAGCATCTGAAATGGGCTGAACCCCAGGTGGGCATGCTTTTGGTGGAGAATTTTTGTTTTGAATTGATCCATAATGGAGGAATTTTGAACTTCTGGGGCACTTGGGAAACAAATCACTTCTTTCTTCCCATGTGCTTTAAATATAGTTTGCATTTTTCGAACCTGTTGCTTCTCAAGGGTATGTGATGACTTGAATAGGAATAAAAGGTATTTAAGAGTTTTTATTTAGCAGTGGATAAAACAGCAACCTTCTTCCCCATTCAGTGCAGAAGTTACATTCTGCATATTCTTTATCCTTCACCAGATTTAATGCTCAGTTTTCCACCAAAACCTTATCTGTCTTCTGGTGAAGTGACAGTACAGGGTGAACCAGCCCTCATTCAGAAGCACATCTTCTATAAGTGATGGAAATAGCTGTATTAAACCAAAATCTGGCAACTGACAGCTGACAGACTGGCATGAATAAGATCAGCACCCAGATTCTTACCAGACAGACAGGTTACCGGCTTTTTCTCAGCCTGCTCGACCACAAGTTTCTATAACAAACACAATAGCTGGCATGCCCTTGTTATTGAGCAAGTGCCTTTTTTATGTTGATATTCTCATTCAATTTCCATATGTTGGCAGAAACAGATGGAACTGGATTTTCTTGCAATTACTCTGAGTCTAGGATAACAACTTCTAAATCTGCCTTGGAGTGGAAAGATACAATGCAAAAATGCAAACACAGGGCAACAGCCTGGAGACTAAAATACAGAAATATCACTTAATATGCAGAATAACTAAAACTGATTCAGTATTAATTGATTAGTCTGCATTATATGAAGGAGTCTCATGAAACGTAAAAATTTGTACAGAATGTGAAATTAGGTAGAGGGTAGAACTTCAGCGCTCTAACATCTACCTAAGACTTTTAAATGAAAACTATTGGTTAAGTGAAGTCTGTGGGGCTTAAAGGTTTAAAAAAGTTATTTTGTTTTCCAAGAAAGCTCTTTTAGGGAAATTATAGCATCTGCTCCCATCTTGTTGATTCTAACCTCAATATATTCTTTTGAGATCAAAACATAGAAAACATCCACAAAGTAGAAAATATGGTTTCAGGTGTTTTTTTAAAAATTCTTGACTCTCTGGCCCAGACTTTCAAAAGTGAGTTACGTAGACTTAAGCCCAAAACCCTTATTTATTGGAATGGGAATTTAAACTGAAAATAAAGGGGTTTATGTCCAATTGATCAGCCAAAATGAAACTAAACTGAAGCTTAAGGGACTAGAAAACCCAGCAAGGGAACTTGGGATGATTATCAGTTTTAGCTACAAAAGGGTTAGCACAGAAACTGGAAAATTATATTATCTTCAGAGTACATGAAAGCAGATAGGGAACACATGTTGAGCCTTTAAGGACCTGATCCAGCAAATTCTTTTGTACCTGCTTAAGAACCACAAAAATATCAGTTGAATGCACTGAGGACATGAAGAGATGTGCTTTCGGGTCTAGCTGGAGCAGTGTAAGAAGCTCCTGCCTTTCCCCTTATTATTGTTTATTGCTCACCCTTTACAGTGAACTGCCAGCACCGTTCACTTGTGTAAGCAGACAGCAGACCTGTTTCTGGATTCTGTCAGCACTAAGTCAGCCAGCTTAACTCAAGTCACCTTCAGTGTTTCCAGGAGAGTTGCTTAAGCACTCACCATAAGGAACAGGGAAAGAGTTCAGAAAGACTGAAAGGAACCTGGATTCGTACCAGCTCCAGCTCCTCAGAAGAAACATTAATTTTCATAACAGAAGAATTATTATTTCCTAAAATAAGCAACAGCTGGGAAGATTTATTTACTACCTGGTTTTAAAAAAATAGACTAACTAATAAAAAAGTAAGATGTAAATTACAAACCACATGTACAAGACTTTTTACCCATACTTGTTGATTTTTCCCAGTTGCTATGGTCATTTCTGAAAATTGATTCTTTGTTTAAATAAAGAATGATCCAGACATAAAATATGATAGTTTATTCTTTAAATAAACTTACGTAAAACTGTAACTGAGTTTTTCCCATTCTTTGTGATTTGAAAAGTGAAACCCAAATATATTTCTTGCACGTAGAAGAATTCTCAGTAAAGTAAGTAAAATGTTATGGAGATTTATTAAACAGAAATTAAACAGAAAAGAGGGAGAAGGACAGCAGTAAAGATTTGGCACAGTCATTTGCAGCTACATTTCAGTAATGATAGACCAAAGTCACAAAATTCAGCAACAGAATTAAGACAGAGGGCTTTGGATGGGGTTTTATTTCAGTCTGTTATACCAGGTGGCTAGGAGCATAATTTCGGTCTGGATGACTATATATGTGGTCCTAAACTTCTGTTAGGTTTGAGGCTGTTCTTATCCAGGATCTTGGCTTTACACACTTCACTAAGCATAATAATTGTTCATTTCTTTACTGTAATTTTCCTCACAATATGATGAAGAGTTTGTTTTTAATTTGAACTACTTTTTCTGCAAAGAAAAAAGCCCAGTCTTCTTAAAAGAAGCAGTCAAAAACTGGGAACCATCAAATTTCACCAGCTGTCCAGGCTTGACAGATTGGTTCTGTTCTTCCCAGGACTCCAGGTGGGTTAGATTATGCGGCTGCTGCCAGGTAAATGTACTTTGCTCCCTTTCAGTCTCTCTCTAATCACAACCCTAATTTTATCCATTTTTTTTTTTTAAATATTTATTAACTGTTGTGCTTGCTCAGTAGCTGACAGATGTACTGTTGATTACATGATAATTGATTCTTGAAAAAACAGGAGTCAGTGCACAGAGCCTACCAATCAGAGACACTGAGATGTAAGGACATTTATATATAGTTACATTAAAAAGCCTTTAGATCAATAAAAAGAAACTCATAACATTGTAATAAAGGACTCTTTCAATGCTTTTCAGGTGAAGAAAATAATTCAGCCCTACTTCTGTAAATAATAATAAAAAAAAATCAATAAATTTGACAAAAAGTTCCTTATTTTTAGTGTTTTCTAGTCTTAAAAATTAATAATCACCAAAATTCTATTATATCCCCTTTTAGAATTTTGCTGTGCCTCAGTTTCCTAAGAACATTACAGGCCCTGTCCATACCATCTACCATCTGTCTCTGGAGGGGCAGCTCCTGCTTTTTGTGAAGCTGTTATGCAAATGCCTTCATATTAACCAGTGCACTAAATGCACTAGGATGTTCTTAAATGAAGATCAGGGAAGCAATGCTTAATGGTAAGAGTAAAAATTATTATTATTACCTTGTCTCGGATTCCACAGTTGGGGAAAGGCAAAATTGTGTTTAGACCCTTCGTAGTTTCACTCAACCAGTTCCCTCTGCTTCTAAACAGGACATTTCCTAACTTCATTTGTTGTAATGTGAGATCTCTTTTTCAGAAATTATTCCTGTTCAAGGAATATTCCTATTCCCATTAAATAGTACTGCAGTTCATGCTTTACATTTACATTTCTGCATAAATTCAGTTCAAGTCAAAGAGATTGGGGTACCTGCTTAAAGTTAAGGAGCCTTTTTTGGACTTTTTTATAAATGGTTCTGAGAAAGAAAATGTGGAGTGGCAGTTTGTGAAGCAGTTAATGAGGAAGAACATAGAGGAGGGGCTTCTCCATCCTGTTGAATGGTCAACAAGTAACTGCCTTTTTTGGCAAAAAAAATTGTGTTTATCAATTGGAGTCACTGGGCTAAGGCTGAAACCCAGAAAGAGAGGGCACAGCCTCGCTAGGCGTATCTACATCTAAATGGACCTCCTGAAGCCTGAGAGAGCTACACAAGCCCTCAGCTGCAGGCAACTCCAGAACCTGGAAGTTCCCCAAGGCCTGAAAGTAGAGGTGAGTGCCACAGGTGCAGGTATGCCCAGATACACAAACTTTTTGAGAGGTTGCTGCACTGCATGAATAGCTCCCCAGGTAATGTACCATCCAGGAATCTGAGCAGGAGGTTGTGAATGAGATCCCTGGGGTAACTCCTTGAGGACAAGGGGGTTGACCAGTGCTGGGAACTCTTTAAGGCAACTTCTCTTTTAGCACAAGAGTTCTCTATCCTAGTGTGTTAAATTGAGCAAGGCAGGCTGGAAACTGGCATGGCTGAGCAAGGATCTGCTCTTCAAACTGAGGAGTAAGAAAGAAATGCACAGATAGTGGGAGCAGGGACAGCTGACCTGGGAAGAATACAAGGTTGTGGTTTGGATGTGCAGGGACGGGGGTCAGGAAGGTCAAGGAAAAGCTGGAAGAAGGTTTGTCAAGGGATGTGAAGAATAATAAGAAGGGATTCTATAAGTACATGGGTCAGAAAAGAAAGGCCAAGGAAAGCGTATCCCCCTGATAAGTGAACTGGTGGCAACTGGAAGGCTGAGGTACTCAATGAATTCTTGGCCTCTGTCTTCTTTGGTAGACAGACTTCCCACTTCCCTCATGTCCCTGATCCTCCGAGTGGGTGTAGGGGGAATGAAGTCCTTCACACTATGAGCAAAGAACAGGTTCAGGATCACTGGGTGAAACTGAACAGCCACAAGTTCTATGGGATCTGATGAGATGTACTTCAGGGTCCTGATGATGTTGTTGCCAAGCCACTCTCCATCATATTTGAAAAATCATGGCAGTCAGGTGAAGTCCATGGTGACTGGAAAAAGAGAAACATCACTCCTATTTTTACAAGAAGGGAGAAAGGAAGATTCAGGGGGACTGGTGAGCTTCAACTCTGAACATGGGAAGATCATGGAGTAGATCCTCCTCCTAGGTATGCTGAGGCACATAAAGGACAAGTCAATGGCTTTGTGTCCAGGTGGAGGCCAGTGACAAGTGGTGTCCCTGAGAGGTCTGTCTGGGGACCAGTGCTCTTCAAGATCATCAATTACACTGGCAGGGAGATTGAGTGTGCGCTCAGCAGGTTTGCAGATGACATGAAGCTGAGTGGTATAGCTGACACAGCAAAAGGAAGGGATGCCATGCAGAGGGACCCAGACAAGCTTGGGAAGGGGACCCATGAAAATCTCAAGATTCAACAAGTCCAAGTGCAAGGTGCTGCACCTGGGCTGGGACAATCCTAGACATGAGTATGGTCTGGAAGAAGAAGTCACTGAGAGCCACCCCGGAGAGAAGTACTTGGTTCTGGTGCATGAAAGCTGGACATGAGCTGATAGTGTGCACTGTCAGCCCAGAAGGACAACTGCATAGTGGGCTGCATCAAAAGAGGGGTGGCCAGCAGGTCGAGGGAGGTGAGTCTTCCCCTCAGTTCTGTCTTTGTGAGACCCCACATGGAGTACAGCATCCAGTTCTGGGGTCCTCAGAAAAAGACATGGACCTGTTGGAGAGGGTCCAGAGGATGTCACAAAGATGATCAGAGACCTAGAGAAGGTCTCCTATGAAGACAGCCTGAGAGAGCAGGGGTTGTTCACCCTGGAGAAGAGAAGGCTTTCGGAACACCTCATTGCAGCCTTTCAGTTCTGTAAGAAGGCTTATAAAAAAGAGGGAGAGGGACATTTAAAGAGGCAGCTAGTGACAGGACAAGGGACAATGGTTTCAAACAGAAAGATTTGAAAGGTTTAGGTTAGATGTTAGGGAGAAATTCTTTACTCAGAAGGTGGCGAAGCACTAGAACACATTGTCCAGAGAAGTTGTGGATGCCCCATCCCAGGAAGAGTTTGAGACCAGGTTGGGTGGGACCTGAACAACCTGATCTAGTGCACAGCATCCCTGGCCATGGCAGGGGGGTTGGAACTAGATGATCTTCAAGGTCCCTTTGAACCTTAACTGTTCTATGCTGCTATGATTCTGTGATTGTGAAAAATATTTCTCTCCAGGAATAACCTAAATATATTCCCCCTAGGAGACTTGCATGTCAGTCTGAAAAAAGATGGACCAGTATTTTATGAATTCATTACTAGTGCTAGGATCCTTAAACTGATACTATTTCTTAGTAATTTTGCTTTCAGAAATGCTGCAAACCTGAACAGTTCAACTTTAGAAACTTAAACTAAAAGCCCATGTTAAACCCCCTTACATTCAATTGAAAGCAATTGATTTTTCCAATAATTATGGCTTCTTGAATTCTTGTATCAAAGTTTAATAAAAGATAATAATATGATTGTAAGTAATTGAAGATGGGCTTATCAAGATTGACTTCCTGTAGAGTTTCATATTTTTGTACAGGAAAGGAACAAAGAGGAATAAAAATAATGAAACATAAAAACTCAAAACAATTTCAAGGGAATTGAGACTATCAGCTTGCATTTAAAATTCTTGGTGAGTTTTCAGTTCTGCAGTGGGCCAGAAAAGATGTATTTGAATGCATATGGCCTATGTTGAAAATCTCTGTTTCCAGCGTCACCTTGTATTCATCCCCATGTTTGTACCAAATTCAATAATTACATGCTTAAAAATACATCACTGTATTCATGGGCCAGGGGTTTGCTTGCTCAGAGGCAGGTAGAGGAGTGAACAGAAAGGGGTTTCTAAAACTGGAAATGAGATCTAGAGATTCTGCCAAGTGTTTTATCTCACTGTTTCAGAAACTTTACAGACAAAATTACTTTCAGAGGCTGTGATAGCTTAAATCTCTGGGCTGATTTCTGTAAGCATGCAAATCTGTATAAAAGCCATCACAGTTTTAACAACCTCATTGATAATATGCTTTGGTAAGCCTTCTCATGAGAAACAATGAATAAGTAAAGACATAAAGACAATAAATTCAGGAAAGAGTGCCTATTATTGCAAGTCTGGTGCAAAATCTGCTAGTACAATATTCTATTACAGCACAGTTTATACAATTAAGCATAAATACATTCCTGAGGTATAAAAAACATTTCATGCATTTTTTTCTTGAAAATTAATGTAAATTCATTGCTTTTAGAACCGGGAATAAATCACTGTTCTACTTTTAACCTACAGCCCTGGTCCTTAATTTTATCCTTACTTCCTTTTTAGAAGCTGATGAGAGAGAGGACTGAGATAACTTTTCAACCTCACTAATTTTCTCTCACTCTTGACTTTTGGGCTATGAATATCTGACATCCTGGCTGCCTGAGTTTTCAAGTTAAATCAGTTGGTCTCACAGAGGACATCAACATCCCTTACCCTTCTTTCCCCAACCCCCCCAGCCCCAGGCACATCCTGCCCTGCATCAACAGCCACAGCAATGCTCCTGCTAGTACACACACAACTGACCTGAACTCCAGAAGGCTTCCTTCCTAGTACTGCCACCTTTGTTCATCCCTTGTACTCTTGCTTTTGCTGTTTGATCCCTTAGAAAACAAACAGCCACCCTGTCAGCTACTGAGCAAAAATCCCTAGTGTTTGTGAGCCGGCAGGGCCAAGTTCACCAGCACCATGCACAAAATGCACACTCAGACAATCCATTCCAGCATCAAGCATGTGATGAATTTTAACCCCTGTATGACAGGTTTGTAGGGATTTTAATTACTGATGCACAGGGTGATGCCAGTATTTAAGACGCGTCCACGAAGTTGCAGTCAGTTGCACTATACAGTTGCTTGGACTTTGGGCTTTATGGTTGGTCTCCAGCCTCACAGCTCTCCTCACCCCTTGTGTGATGGTTTGACCAGGTCTGTGGAAAGCTCACATCATCTCAGTTTTTCTCTGAAGAGGAAGAAAAACCGGTACCAGTTGTGGATTCCCCATGCCCAGAAGTGTTCAAGGCCAGGCTGGATTGAACTCTGAGCCTGGTCTAGTGAAAGGTGACTCTGTCCACAGCAGGGAGGCTATAACTAGGTGGTCTTTAAGGTCCTTTCTGACCCAGGCTGTTCAATAATTCTATGAAAATTCTAATCACTAGTGCTCTTGGTATTGCAATCCTCTTGCTCAGACACTTTTTGTAATATCTATATGTATTAACACTGCAGATAGAGAAGCTTGTTGCATGTATTCCTTTTACATCACTTTGACTAACATTTAAAAAAATATTACTTGTGCTTCAGAAAGTGAACTCAAACTGCAAAACGGTAACTAGTTATCTAGGTCACTCTTGCAGCAGGCACTATTTATTCTGATTTTTTAACAGATTTATATATATATGGATGTAGGTAGTTCACAGACAAAGCCTGGATATTGCTTTACTTTATAAATGTTTATACTACAGGTATTAAGGAGTTCCTTTTAAATGCAACTCTGCCAGTGCCATTGCAATGTAGACTAATGTGAAAGTCAATACGCAGTCAGAAGCTATAGTCATGAGTAACTGTGAGAAGTTAGAACCTGCTTTACTCTAGGAAAACCTCTCTCTCTCCACATATGTATAGTTTTATATATACATCTCTGATCTTTGACTTCCAGCTGGAAAGACCCCACTTCCCTGGGGAGCTTGTTCCTGTGCTTGACCACAAGCTCAGTGAAGATTTTTTTAAAAATGTATCATCTGGACTTCCTCTGATGCAGCTTTAAGTCATTACTTCATGTCCTATCACCAAACATTGGAAAAAGAGATCAGTACCTCCATTGCTTCTTCACTACATGAGGATCTTGTAAAGAGCAAAGAAATCTCCCCACAGTCTCCTCTTTTCTAAGCTGAACAAACCAGGTAACCTCAGTTTCTTCTTATAAGTCATGCCCTCTAGTTATTTCACCCTCTTTTCTGCTCTTCTTTGGATATAGTCCAATATTTTTATATCCTTCTGAAATTTGGGAGACCCAAACTCACACAGTATTTGAGGTGAGGCCATTTTCAGTCAGCTATAACGTGCTTAGTGCAACCCAGTATACAGTTGGGTCTTTTGGCTGCCGAGGGGGCATTACTGACTCACATTGAGCTTATCATCAATGTAAACCTCCAGATACCTTTCTATAGGGGACACTCTATTCTCCCCCAGTCTATACATACATCCATCAAGTATTATACTGTTCCCAGTGCAGCATCTGGCATTTGTTCTTCCTAATTTCATACAGTCGATGATTGTTCAGTGCTCTAATCTATCAATCAATCTATCAAGATCTCTCTGAGATCTTGTCACTGGCAAACTTACTTTGTGTGCACTGAATTCCTGTATTCAGGTCAGTGATAAAAAACATTGAAGAGAACTGGTTGTAGAATTGATCCTGGAGGAATATCACTAGTGAGTGACCACCACCCAGATGTTGCTTAGTTTACTACAGCTCTTTGAGTTCAAAGCATCAGCCAGTTGTTCAACCATCATGTTGTGCAGATGAATGCAGAACTGTACAGATAATGCTTTTATTCAGAAACAAAAACCACTCTCTCATTGCATAAGAGGAGGAAAGGAAATTTAGGAGTTACAGTTCACCCTGGATTTCAGGTAATCTCTCAAAGTCTTATGGGGATGGCCATTTTCTCCAAATGATCTGCCAACTAATTCTGCTTAGACTAATGAATGAAGTTTCTTTGCCTGAGTCAGATGAACTTGCACAGGGGATATTAAGAAAACAGAAGCTTGACCACAGTGGTGAGAATTTCATTCCTTAGTGCTTCTAAGGACACAGCATGGAGTCAAATTATTTAGAAGTTGCCTCGACAGTGGCTAAGCCTAAATTTGTGTGCCTACTGAGTTTGTATAATGCATCGGAACAGGTACTACTAAAAAGCTGTTGGGCTACACGTACTCCAAATAACTCCGTGTTGGACAGTAAGATACAAAAGAGAGTGATTTTTTTGTCTGAACTGACATGGCTCAACAGGCTGGTGTAGATAAAGCATGCCAGTTTCTGAAGTAAAGATCACATGGGAGAGTGATGTGGCCACATTCAAATCTTTGACCTTTTCTTGCCAAATAACCCATCAGTGCTTCACACATGAGTCAACTGGAATCAGCCTTTGTCACAGGACAACAGCAAGGCTCAACACCTTGCTTCTTCACCTGTTGTTAGGAGTTCACCCACTCTATCATTCTGCTCTCCCTGACTTCTCCAGAATGAGATAATTTCATAATAATTACTGAGCTCAGAGAGAGGGGTCATTGTTTCAGAATAACAGACAAGGTATATGCATTGGGGAAATATTCCAGAAGAACTCAATTAGACTGGGCTCTGTTACAGCGCAATAAATACTCTACAATAGGCTTGGTTGGATTCTCTCACAGGCAAGGCTGTAGAAATGTATTTCTCACTCAAAAAAACTTTCCCAACATAATATTTAATGATGACGTGATTTCACATGCAAGTGTAGTCCTGTTATTGAATGGGCTGAATGTTATTGGTGGACTTGTTTTATATTACAAAGATGACACATAAAAGAAATATATCTGTATTCTCTGTGCCATACCTAAATTCCATTTCTGCCCCTGACAAATACTATAGTCTAAAAAATTCTGGATTAAACTTTCATCAGGCATTGCCAATGATTTGAATCACGAAATGTCATAGATTATGGTTTCAAGAAACAGAATTTAGTAAATATGTTCTGGGACCTCCTGTCACTCCTAGCTAGGCTGTTCTTTATCCTGCTGCATTGAGAAGTACTAAATAAATAAATCCCCCTCTCTCACACAGGATTAATAATGGAATAATTTATTATAGCCTTGTATCTTAGCAATAGACAGGAACAAGGAAGATGGTTGTCTGTAGAATTACTTGATCTGGAAGTATTATCCTTCAGTCAAACAGGTTAACCAGAAAATGCTGAGAATTTACTTTAAGTGGCAGAGAAAAAGTTATATTTAATCAGTGTTGCACTTTTCACATTGATTCAACAAGCTGGACATACCTCCTAAGAGCTCTCTAGCACTGTAGCCCCTGACATACCACACTTAACAAGGCTCTAACAACATTTCCACTGTAACAGAACTAAAACACATGGCTTGTAACATAACTTTGACACTTACAGCACTCATGAGCTTGGACATGGTGCAATGGGTAAGCAACATGTGGTAACCACTCATCATGTCCAAATGAGCAGAAAAGCCCCATCTTGACATGGTTTGTTATGTCTCAAAGCTGTAAATATAATTTTTGGGCAAAAATAAAATCATTATTATTATGTACATTTTTTAGAATAGGTTTATACTCTGCACTTCTGTCAGTTTTTCTCTCAGGATTACTCAAACCAGGTCAGATAATTTGGCAATGTATTAGTGTCCAGCAATAGTTCTATAGATATTATCAGAATAACAAAATGTAGGATTGAAAATGCATAACTAATGTATCAGGAATTCAAGTGGATGCAGGATTGTAACCATGTTACAAAACAACTTGATTAGTGTGAACTGTAGCACTTCTTTTTGGGCAGGATTATTGATTTAGAAATCAATTACACTAATTTTAGTTATTTCTCCCTGACAGTTTCCTCTAGTTTACAAGACTTTTAATACTGTAGTGTCCATGATGTTTTACTCACAGGGAAGCTAACTTCACTGGGAAAAACCCCCATAATCTGTCCTAACCCTAGCAATACTACTAGTCCAAGAGTCCACATACCTGCTCCCCACTGCCTTTAAAAATTCTGTTGTGGGAATGAACATTCCTGTCTGAAAGGATAACATCTAGAGGTAATTAGCACTCATAAAATCACCCACTTTCATATCACTTCAATAAGTAGCTGTGATTTACATATGAAATATATCTTTAATAAATTTCCACACAGTTTTTTTCTTTTTCCAGGAGCATGCAAAACTTTTTAGTTCCACACTGTGTGCTCTTATTCTGATCCTCCACCTGGCTATGGTCCTTTTTATGTGGGAACATTAAACTAATTTTACTTGGAATGTAAGATGGTTTCTCAAGATGATGCACCTGATACTAAAAAGCAGTTCACAAGACTTCTTAGGAAGACAGATTGATCCCCAGAGGCTCCTTCTGCTTTGTATTACAGCTCATAGTCTTGCTTTTAGCCCCAGCTCATCTTTGACAGCCTTCTGCTTCACATTTGGCATCCTTGTGACATCTACAAAATGACTGGGGGGTCAAGAAGTCAACTGGCTTCCTCATATGCTTCTGCCATTACTAGTGGTTGTGTTCAGACCATAAGGGAGGGGAGTTGAGGGGTGTGGGTCTGTGTGTGTGTGCATGAGAGGAAGAAGGCAAGAGAGTTAGAGAGAGGGAGATGTGATCATGACAGAAGGAAATATTGGTTTAAAATTTTCTTTCCACCCAGGTTTGTGATGATTTCTACCCAGCCACAGCCCTCCTTTGTCCTTCTCCTTTTGAGAACAGTGTAGCATTGCTGCAGCTTTCCTGTTAGTCCATACAATCCTTGTAACTTGATGATGTACACCATACTGGAAACTTTAGTTTCTTGGCACCAGTAGATTGAAGACTCATTCAGATATATAATATTATTGTGCAGCAGTGCAAGGCCAGTTCCTGGGGTGCAGCTACAGGAGAAGTGCATTAAGGTATTTTGTTTGCTAGCCACTGAAAGCCTTTCTGCACAGAAGCTGGAAATGTATGTCTGAAACATGAGCCTGGAGAAAGTTTGGCAGGAAACATTTTACTTAATAAACAGGATTTAAAGAAATGTGAAGGTATTATATTTGCTATTAAAATATAGGTAAAATATTGCTTTGCAGTGTCCTGCTTGTAAGCCGTAACTCCAACTGGATCCTGAATGTTTAGGAACCAAACTGAATCTAAATCTCTAGCTTATGCTGTGCTGAGTATCTCAGATTAAAATAAATCCACATTATCCTGCTTGTCGTAGCTGGGATGTTTTGGGTTATGAATGCAGCCATACAAACAGGGTTTGAAAGAGATTTAAAACAAGTTGATGAATAGAGCACTCAGAAAGCCATGTTATCAGATACAATCTGATTAGAAATTTATACACTGCTGACATGCAGAAAACAGCATGTACTGTCTGGCACAGCAGAGCCAAGAAGTTCTGAGTTCTTTCAGATGCAGCAAATCAAACACCATGTAAAGTTAAAAGTCATACAAGTATGGACTTCTGAAATATTCACAGTACAAATGTATGCCCTAACATGTCAAATTATTTTTTTCCCTGTTTG
>JAWWTY010000088.1:46888046-46898805 GCA_035222235.1 Margarornis squamiger | reverse complement strand
CATGTGGAAGGGTGGCCATCTTGTCTCTGTCCTGTGGCCACGTGTCTTTTTTCCAGCTGGAGGAGGCTGGCCACCATCTCGATTTGGTCTGTGGGCAAGGCTTGGGAAGTTTCTGCTCACAGTTGGTTTAACCCAATTTTATCAGTATTTTTATTAACATTCTTCTTGATAGAGTTATTTTTTCACGTACGTCTGGGTGTATTTAGTCTCTCTGCCTGTATTGGAGAAACCAGGGGTATTGAATCCTAGCAAAGAGACTTCTGTCCAAGGTCTCCATTCCTCCAAATTGTCTCAAACATCAGCATGCAACACTGCCTTGACAATGCCAGTTGACATTAGCTTAAACACCTTACTTCAAGGAAGATCCAATTTTTTTCTTTACTGCAAGTTCCCACCAAAGATAAAAACCCCCTGAAACTTCTTCAGCCTCTGTTATAGGTATGAGAGGTAAATTATGTAGGAAAACAGGGAACTGACTAGCCACATTCTCTTCTAGATACGTCATTCTGAATTCTGGGTAGGATTTCTGCCTGACTGATAGGGCACACAGTGGTCAGTCTGCAGATCCCAGTCCTCCAGATCTTCTGTGAGTGGAGGCAGAACACATGACCTAGTTTTCCAAGGTCAGTGGTAAGGACCTCTTTTTAAAATCACACACACCTTTGTTTTAATCAAATAGAAATTAGCACTCCCACATCCTAGTTTCGGTATGAATAAGTTTCCCCACTTCAATAAGGCCTATCTCTTAATGAAGTGTTGCATTTGGCTGGTCACTGCTGCTGTAAAGGTATCTTGTGCTGACATTTAATCTAGCATACAACAACTCTAACTAAAGGAAACTGGCTCACATCTGGTCTTGCTTCATTACAAGAAATCATAAACATAGCACCAGTTGGACCTTGCAATTAGAGTTTTCTGTGTATGTGTATTATACCTTAATACCCTAAGTGCAGGAAACAGAATTTAGGGATTTTGTCACAGTAGAAAATTGTAAAAATTAACTGTTGAAAATAAGTTTAGCTGTTAGAAACTAGCTTAAAAACTACGCTAATCCTTTGGGTATTGAATACTCATCAGACTAAGAAGTAGAAGAACTGTGTGACTGCATGTTCACCATGTGGTAAAATCTGGAATCTCTGCTACTGTATTTTGGATGAGTAACTACCGTAGTCAAAATTATACCAAGTAGTGTCTACTGTGATGCAAAGAACTCTCCACTATGAGCTAGTGGAGAGCTCCAGTCCTGTCAGGTTACCAAAGAGTTATCAGATGGTAACAACTCTCAGCTTCACTAGCTCAAAAATCTCATGGAAATTGACCAGTCTTGGTGGATTGCCTCAGAATTATGGTGAGGAAGATGAGGAACACAGTACTTCAGCTGTCCCAAGGGGGCAAACCCCCAAACTTAGTCTAGACTCAGGTGGATTTAAACCATGTGAAGTCAATGCATTACCTTAGGTGGTCGTGCTTTCTAAGTATTTTTGCCCTGGGATCTAAGCCTGACACCACTGTGGGGAGAGAGAACAGAATCCCTAACACTTTGATTGTTATCATGTTCCCACTGCTTTGCTCTTCCCCATATCCATCCTCCTGTCTTTCTTTCCACAGGTCAGCCATGCTGCTCGAGGGAAGAGGCCCAGCATGGGGATCCTGTAACCCTTCACATCCCTCAAGGAGAAACAGTTCGGTCACAGTGCAGCTATTCCCAAAGGATGTGCTCTATAGACTGGGCCAGCAGCTACCGCCACATCAACCTCTTGTTAAGGAAGAGGAGTGAGACTTCACTGCTGTGCTACCACTGAGCTTTAGAGGAGCTCTGAGCTTCCCTGCCACGTCAGGTCTCCCCCAAAGGCAGTGGCCAGATGCCACTCTGGCTTGTCTAGGACACAGAGTAGGCAAACAGATGCTGAGCACACAGTAGCCCTGGGGAATTGAGTTGGAAGAGGCTAGTGTTCATTTTTCTGGAGGCTTTGCAGCTCAGAATGGAGACACAAATGGAGGTGATCTGCATCTGAAGGAACAAGTGCATTCTGTGTTGGTATTTTGAACTCTAGTAGTTAATGTCACTTAATTACAATTTTTTGCAAGCTGTCTCATTCTGTGGATGTCTCTCTGATTCTGACATTTCTCCTCTTTTCTGCTTTGTTAGCGCATTTATAAATTTTCATCTTTCCTTTTTTTATTTTATGTGCACAGAATTTGGGATACAAATTGAACTTGATGCCCTCTCCCACTGCAATAAGAGCACACAGAAGCCCTGAGAGTAATAAAATACCAGTACAGGAAAAAAACAAAACCACACACAAGAGATGTTAAAAAACTCAAGCTATTTCTGGACCTGGTGAGCTCTCGTGCTGAAGCCAGTTGCAAAATGATGAGAGCACAGGTGCATGCCACATGATCAAGTGATAATAAAGCAACTCTAGAATGTGATCTTGAAGAGCATGATGATGGTTTGTCTCTGTAATACATCCATCCCAAAGTGCACTTTGACATCTGTTTTATATTTAGGCTTTTTTTTTTTTTTTTTTTTTTTTTTTTTTACTAGTAGTTTTAAAGGAAGTCAAGCAGATGAATATCTACATTTAGGAGACCATATGTTAACAAGGGGCTGTGAGGTGACATGACAAGGTTGGTGAGGTATGTTCACCATATGCAAAATTGCTGAGCAGTGTAAGAGTTTTATACATGGATGGGGACCCATGAGCCATTGCAAGAAGAAAGGCTCTCTCAAGGTTACCCTATGACCAGTGCTGAGGGTTTGGCAAACTGACTTGTGAGATAACTTTATTAGTCACGGAAATACCTGAGTTAGGTAAACTCACTGCAACAGTAGTAAAAACCAGCACCATACTTTTCCTGTGAAGGAGAGCATTAAGCAAAAGGAACACCTGCTTACTACTATCTTAGTGCTCCCACCTGACAGAAATCCTACTGAAAGGAAGAGGAGTCAGGAGTACAATGATTTTTCTTAATAGGAAATATTTGATGTGTCCAAAGTAAAAAGCCAAACACCAGAGAAGAAGAAAGCAATTGGGAAGTCTCAGTTGTCAAATAAGTCAGAGAAAGGAATGTCTGATTTCTCATAGAAAAGAAATCTCTCCTGGAACATTGATTTAAACATTTTGATATGGTAGACCATCTGAAATGTGAAAAACCAAGCTAATTCCAAAAGCTTTCCAGAAACCATATTTTCCAAAGGCATCTCTTGTCAATGCCCTGAACAACAAAAGTGTGCACATCTTCCATTTGGCAGGCCATCTGTATCTGACGTCAATTTGTTCTCCATTATGTCACTGTGCACCTTGTTTTGTGCATGTCTTGCCTCATGCTTTGCAATGTCACTATGGCTGCAAAATGCTAACTTTGCTTAATGTTACATTGCAGATTAGGTTGCGCACAGCTCATCATGGAATAATCCTGGTAGTGTGAATCTACTGCATGAAGAAGACTTCCCCAACTGTGACTTGTTAAATGTATAGCCTCACTGACTAAGATATTGGACTGTTTAAGGGGTTTTTTTTTCTACTTTCTTTTATTTTTTGATGGTGTTGTGGAAATATTTTA
Source organism: Margarornis squamiger (assembly GCA_035222235.1). Classification (NCBI taxonomy): domain Eukaryota; kingdom Metazoa; phylum Chordata; class Aves; order Passeriformes; family Furnariidae; genus Margarornis; species Margarornis squamiger. The sequence continues at coordinate 46,895,238 of JAWWTY010000088.1, read as the reverse complement.
AAAACAGGTCCAGTGTTATATTAGATATACTATTATTTGGACAGGAAAAGACTTACTCTTTTTGCATATCAGTCAGATGACATATTTTTACAAATAATATCTCGGGTCTTCTGAATGGCATGCAAGAGTTTCAGACTGACCATTCATGAGTCTCCCAGTGGGACTCAGGAATTCTCAACCCTTCATCTGTTGCCTGGCATTAAGGAAAGCTAGGCTACTGAGTTAAAAAATCCTTCAAGTCACAATGAAAATAATCCAGTTTGAAGATTTGGCTATAATCTGATGCCAAAGAAGAATTTCAAGCATATTATAATAATAATGAAATTACATTTTTGATGGCACTAAAAAAATAAAGAACAAATGAAGAACTGGCTTTTTATAGATGGCTGAAGAAAGTATTTGAGAATTGAGTACTTTATGAAAGATATTAGAATTATCACAAATATATTAGGTTTTTGAAAAAGAAGACCTCATGAACAACTGTATAAATGACAAAACCTGCTCACTTCTCGCATGCCCTTTCAGAAAAAAAGAAGAAAAAATCAAAAAAAGAGGAAAATACATGAAATCTGTGTTATTTACACACCCAAATGGAGAGAAATTATTTCATCTAGCTGTTGTGAAGTATGGATTACCTTCACAACCCTGATTCAAATGCTTTGCAACTGATGTCTACCTCTGTACAGCCAGATTTGAGACCACTTTTCCAGTAAACTTTGTCTAAACAAACCCTCCTTTACATGTGAGTCTTTTACTGTGATAATGTAGTTGTGAACCACATAACAGTGATTCTGTAGGTAATTCTATAGAGGAAACATGAGAAGAGATTGGGAATTCCACAGAAAAATTATTTGCAAAATTTTAATAGTTAAAACAGTGACTTTAAGCTGAGAGTTTTCACTGGAATGTATCAGGTTTTGATAAAATTTTTGTGATAAGGTGTTTCTCAGACTCTTGAAACCACCTCTAATGAAGACTGCCCCCCAAGAAGAATGACCCATTCTAGAATCTTACAACAGTATGTAAGAGTCAATTTTCTTCTCATGGATTCTTCTGACCACCTGGCTATCACCTAGGATGAATATAAGGATGTGAATACAGAAAGGACCAACTGTGACATCAGATCTAGTGCTCCACGGGGATGCACAAATATACACTACAAGCCAAATTTAGAAAATCCAAGGTCTCATTCACAATGCTATTATCCACCTTGATCGTCAACTTTCTTTTTAACATGTAGCAATAAAATGAGAGTTGTGCAAGCTCATGAAAGCCACACCTGCAATGATCTACAGAGAGAAAGCAAGAAAGAGCTCAAACCCCAATCATGTTTATCTTGTTGGATCTGTTCCATTTTTCATAAGTAAACATTCCTTGGGTCAAAGAAAGCTTGATCTCTGTTTTACAAAGTTTAGCCTTAATATCTAGATATTTTGCACTTTTTCCTCACGTTCAGAATGAATCAGACCATCACATACACTCGCAGATATATTTAACATGACTCTGTGCAATACTGTTAAGAAATACTTCATTTATGCTATGGGATATGGGGCAAGTGACCTAAGCCTGCACACATCCTGATTTATTTCTTTTTTTATTTGTTTCCACTTCACTCAAAATAAGTAAATTTTTGTGCTTCGTATCTGGATGTGTCTCTGATGTGGATTTTTTAATAATAACCAATCTACTATTTCTCAGTGCAAAAAGTGAAATTACCCAGTTATTGATAACAGCTTGTCTGAAAAAGTTACCTACCAGCAGTACCATACAAGGAAGCCAAATGTAACTTTTTCTTTAGCCTTGGAGCTAAATGCCAAGCTTTGGGAGAAAAGCTATGGAAGTGGTTAACCTAGTTTTGATAATCCGGTTTCTAAGTCACTGTGATGCATCTAAAAAATGTTACCCTAACTCTAGCTCATTTTGATGCGCCTCTTTTTATCAAATACCTATTTCAATATGAGACCATAAATCTGCCAAGTTGAGTCATAAGTGCACCCAGTTTATTTCAAAGACATTGAGAACGATAGCAAACTTTTAGACAAAACTGGACTAAGTTTTGGTTTTGTAATGAAATTCAAAACCAGTCAAGTTTCTCTTGGTTTTGTGTTTCATTGCAAGAAACCCCTGATTCTTAAATGAGTCTAGCCCAGAGTGCATACAATCATGATCAGCAGTAAGTGTGCAGAGTAAGAAACTGTAGAACAGACATCAGATTTTTCTCTGCAGTCGGCAATGCCTGGAAAGCCGCCCTGCTTCATTGCAATGCAGATTTGCAGACTTTGGCCCGAAAAAGACCTGTTGGCGAAGTTTGATACTGAAAAGTAATCTTCTTCAGGAAATGAGTACCAAAGAATTGTTATACCACGTAATAAGTAAGAAACAATAAAGATCCCTGGTGAGAAAGTAGTTCTGGATTGATGGACAACAGTCATTATAAACTGGGCTTTCGAATAAAAATACCTTCAATCTTTTAAAAGGGTTTCTGTATTTTAAATATGGACGTTCACATTTCAGACTGGAGAGCTTCCAAGTGACCTTTTGACTTTAAAGGTTAAGCACTATGAGAGAACAATTGCAGACACTCAGAAGGAAAATATGATTTTATAGCTGAAACAGACTATATAGTCTCTCTTCTAACTTTTCAAATTTGAATTAAAGAGGAAGCTATTGGGAGTGGTTCAAAACCAGCCGTAGCCAAAGAAATGAATGAATCTACTCTTTATATTGCTTCATGGACACTACTGCCCCAGTCACTCCATTTAAAGACAAGGTCTGTACTAAGTTCTTGATGTTGGTGACAAAGCTGAAAATGTATAAAAGGCTGTGACAATAGTTCTAGTGCTGAAGTTATCCGTTATCCAGTCCGCTTTGACAAGATCTGTATGCAAATTAATCAAAATAAAAAGGCAGCAATCCCAAGAAAAATGATCAGTGTGATCATTACTTCTCCCTTACTGGGCCACTGAATGCTGTCCCTCATTTAAACTTTGTTAAGGCCTTGTCTTCTCCATTTCTGTTTACATTAACATTGGCTTAAAATAGGAAAGCACATTGTGTCCCTAGGTCAGTGGTTGCCACATGTGCAAGAAGCGTGAGGATTTGTACAAATTTGTACTGTCATGCAAGGGGAGTGAACAGAGCTGAAAACGGTCTTACAGTCCAACAAGATTTAACAAAACACAGGAAAAGGTAGGAGAGTGTTACCACCCAGTCCTTTCTTATCTCACAAATAGGTAAAAACATATAATTTTTCAAATTATGCTATTTTTACTGGGTGATCACCTGCACTGTGTATATGGGAAAAAGATGAGCCTCTTCTTCTGATACACCTTTCTACCTGAAAATTAATGCACCTTTTTGGGTGGAGAGATATTTTCAGAAACACTAGAAATGCATAACTATGGATAACTACAGTAATGAAAATATGAATGACTACATTCTTCTTCACTAGTTTACACATTTTATTAAAACTTTCAGTGTTACTACTTAAACAAAAAATAAATTGACTGGGCTTAAAATTAATGATGGAAATCCTTCTTGGCACCACAGCTACAGAAGAGAAATAAAAGGATCTCATTTGATGTTCATGATGGAAGCTTTTACTGATAACATAGGTGGATCAAAAGCTAAGTATGAAGTCCCACAATCCCAGCTGTGACAATTTTAGGCACTTGGAAGTTGTCAATCAAATTTTAAAACCCAGACTGGAGAAACAAAGGAATTTGAATTCACTGGCGAGTTTGTGTTATAAACATACAGTAGGTAGCTTTGCTCCCCCAAAGAGAGTTGACACTCTGTTGGCACACAAGTGTGTGTATGTGCAGTCCGTTGTGGGGGAAAGTAATGCAGCCTTCCCTGAATACTGGGGAGCACCAGCAATGGGAAGGGGAGTTTAGTCCCTTGCCTTGCAGAAAGCTGGAGGTAACTAGTCTGGAGGTAAGGCTTCTGGTTTCCAGGCTTACATTCTTGGTGGAGGACCATGCCAGCTTCCTGCCTAGTCCTCACTTTCTCTCTTCCACTACTCTTCATGGGTGCTGAGGGAAAAAAGACCCATCAGCAATATGCCCTCTTTGAGCAGACACACATGGATCAGAGTTCTTTCTGGGAATACATGAGAAATTGCCTCTGTTTGCCTTATATTGGCATGTATCTTAATGCTGAGGATGTATTATAGGTTTAGAGGATACTTGGAGGTCTTGCTCCTTGCTTCTCTGAGCAGAACTTTAAGCAGGCAGGTCCTGCTACAGTGTGTGGAAAAATGACATGGGGCACAGTAGAATGAGCTAAATGGAACAAGGTTGTTACAAGTTCTGCCTCCTTTCTAACCACCTGAAAGGCACTGTCCTATTGCTGTTTCAGCCTGTGTCATAAGTTGTCTTCAGCTTTCTACAGCTTTCTGAAAGAAACCCCAGAAATAGAGTATTGTGACTTCAAAATGCTACTTCTTACTGACCTCAAAGTTCTCCACTTAACATGTATGGATATTCCACATGTATTTTCCCATACAGGCAAAAGTATATATGCAGAATAAATATCTCATCAGTTAAATTCCCCTGTGCAAGTACTGCAAATAACAAATTTATACTTCATATGTGCCCGGGTGAAGAATGAAGTAAGATTCTGTTGTCTTGACATGGAAATAGAGAAGAGTCAATTTTCTGTTCCTGTACAGGCTTTTAGGTTTAAGATTAAGCACTTTTATTTGGAGCTGTGATTACATGTATAGTACATTTTATGTTTCAGTATTTTTCATAAAACTCATTTGTGAAAGGATACTATATTTTAGGTTAATTTGAATTTTATTTGCAGTATAGATTAATCAGCAAAGAGATGATGAGTATCTCCTACAAGGTGATGCACTACACTGAACTCCCATTGAAGAACCACAGTTTGAGCTTACTGAAACTAGTTCTGAATTTATGAAACAAATAACACCACTGTTATCTGTATGAAGAACATGATCAGCATGATAAAGAAACTAAACCTCACAGAGGAATGAATAAATCAGATGCTAACAGTGTGAAACAGTGCTTTTACTTGGTGAAGTTGGTAAATCCTATGCTGGAATTTTAAGGCAAGGCTCACAGAAACAGTCACAATTTTCCTTTGCTTTTCCTATGTGTTTTTCTTTACAGTGAAATTCAGAGCCATCAGCCAGGGAAAAAAACAATCAGATCCATACACGGTGAGGGTGAAGAAGGCAGTGGACAATTTATTGAGGGAGCATCAGACTTTTATAAACTTGGACATAGAGGGTTCTGGAACTGGGGTGGAGTTGGGGGGGGGGGCGGAACGCGACAAGAAAGGAAAAAAGGGGGTGGATACAATACATATAAGGAATAACAGGGGAGTGGTCAGCCTTATACGGTGCTGCTACACTGCACCACAGGCTGACCAATGGAAATGGGGGAAACGGGGACCAATGAGGGGTATGTAACTGGGGTAACAGCAACCAATGGGGACTCAAGGAGCGGGAAACTTGGACCAATGGGGAAATTGAATTTTAACTATTACAATGGAACTTATTACAATTGTCTAAAACAGCAACTTCCAAAATTTTAAAAACTCTCCTTTATATCTCCTACTAAACATTTGATGTCTGTAAATAACCCATGGGCTTGGTAGGGTCGGCTGACTTCTTGTTCCCTTCCTGTATCTCCTTCCAATTGTCAAAATTATTGACCGGTTCCCCAACAATTTTCCCTTGTACTTGCCAGATCTCTCTTTTTTCTTGTGAGAAACATGATCCTGAGTGGTCATCCTTGCCATAGCAGAATTGGCATGTTTATAAAACTCATATAATTTGTAGGAAAGTATTAATTATCATGTATCTAGTAATGAAATCTATTCAGATATACTACTGATTGCTGAAGTTTTGCAAGCACTTTTCGAATAAAGGTTCTACTTTGACTCCACATTTTGTTCATTATGATGCGGGAAGAGTTGAAGACATCCCTATCACATACAGATTAGGAACATAATTTAGTGTTTAGAAATGGACACAAGTAGCGTAACTCAGAAAATGTGTTACTGATATTTTACAGAACTGCTGTGTTAAAAACAGTTCAGTCACTAAAATAGCCAAACCACACCTGGCTTATGAGATTATCCAATGAATAACAAACATTGAAGGAGAAACAGGCCTGCCACTTGCTATTTTAGGAAAGTTGAGTATACTGCAAAGGAGGACACAACCTGAGTGTCTGTCTCAGAGAGCCTAACCTTCCTCTGGAGCACCTGTGATCTTGTGGACAACAATTCTGTAAGGTCTGACAGATAAATACAAAGAAGTAGGTATATATTAGTCATATAATACACTTGCAGTTTCTGTCTTTCTGTTGTTTGATCCATCTGAAATGACCAAAAGGTATAAACCAATTTACTGCATATATCTTAGACTTGAATTTTCAAAAAAGGCTTTCAGGTGTGTATGTTCAGATGCTATCTATGCCTCTGACATGTTCTACACCTCTGCTAAAGAGTTTCCATGGTTAGTGACATACAGTGCAAGAGAAACAAAACAAGGTTTTTTCTAGAAACTATCAGTCAATCAGTACTATGATCTTAACTGGTTAGGGAAACTGACACTATAAAAATACAGAATCATAGAATCATAGAATATTCCAAGTTAGAAGGGACCTGCTAAGTCCATCTCCTGGCCCTGCACAGAAGAGCCCCAAGAATCATGTCATGTCCCTGAAAGTGCTGTCCAGGCATTTTTTGACCTCTGTCAGGCTTGGTGCCACTTCCCTGGGTAGTCTGTTCCAGTGTGTAACTACCCTCTGGGTGAAAAATCTTTTCCTAACATCCAAACCAAGACTCCTCTGTACAGCTTCATAACATTCCCTCTGGTCCTGTCACTGGTGACCAGAGAAGAGAGATCGCTGCCTGCCTCTTTGCTTCCCTTTGTGAGGAAGCTTTACAACACAATGAGATCTCCCTTCAGTCTCCTTTTCTCCAGACTGAACACACCAAATGACCTCAGACACTTTTCATATGACTTCTCCTCGAGGCCCTTCACCATCTTCATTGCCCTCCTTTAGACACTTTCTAATAGTTTAATATCTTTCCTATATTGCAGTGCCCAAAACTGCCCACAATATCCAAGGTGAGGACACCCCAGTGCAGAGCAGAGCAGGACAATCCCCTCCCTCGCCCGGCTGGTGATGCTTTGCCTGATGCCCCCCAGGAC
>JAWWTY010000088.1:46810891-46887946 GCA_035222235.1 Margarornis squamiger | reverse complement strand
GCCCCCCAGGACAGGGTTGGCCCTCCTGGCTGCCAGGGCACTGCTGACTCATGTTCAACTTGCCATCAACCAGGACCTCCAGGTCTCTTTCATGATGCTCCTCTCAAGCATCTTATTCCCCAGTCTGTCCTTACATCCATGGTTGTCACATCCCACATGAAGAAACTAGTACTTTCCCTTGTTGAACTTCTTACGGTTGGTGATTGTCCAGTCCTCTAATTTGTCTTGGTCTCTCTGCAGGGCCTCTCAGAAATCAAGGGGGTCAACAACTCCTCCCAGTTTTGTGTCATCTGCAAACTTATTAGTATACTTCAAGTCTTGAGCCTAAGTAGTTGATGAAGATGTTGAAGAGCATTGGGCCCAAGACAGATTCCTACAGAACCTCATTAGGTCACCAGCCTGATGATGTTACCCCATTTATTGTAACCCTTTGTGCTCAGCCCATCAACCAGTTGCTCACCAGTTGTACAACATATTTATTGATCTGTGTGCTGGACATTTTATCCAGAAGGATCCTATGAGAGGCAGTATTAAAAGTTTAACTGAAATCCAAAAAGATTACATCAGCTGGCTTCCCTTGATGAACTAGGTGAGTTACCTCATCATAAAAACAAATCAGTTTCAACAAGAAGGGTTTTCCTCTCATGAAGCCATGTTGGCTGTGACTGATGGCTGCATTGTCTTTCAGGTGTTTTTCAGTAACTCCCAGAATAATCTTCTCCATGATTTTACCAAACACTGAAGTGAGTCTGAGAGGTCTGTGGTTTTCAAGGTCACCCTTCTTGCCCTTTTTGAAAACTGTAACAACCTTATCCAGCTTCCAGTCAACTGGGATCTACAGCAACTATGATCCTTGTCAATATTTCATTATTTCTTAATTCTTAGTATCATGAGAGAAACTGTTCAGCATGAAATGGAGTGGTGTCTGCTGTCATTTGGAATGTCTTGTGAATAACCAGACACCAGCTCCAGCAGTTTCAGGAACAGTCTCATTGCCAGTGTGGGCAGAATGGTGGCAGTGGTGAATGGTTTGGTTACCATCATTGGCAGTGCTCTTACTCTGGCTCAAGTCAAGGCTGGTCACACAAAGGAATGCAAACACTGTGAAGCAATACTGATGAGAAAGTTAAAGCAAAAAGCAGAACACTTTGAACAAAAAGGCCACAAGGTTTGTGAAAGCTGTGCTGAAGATCAAATTGCTCTCAGTATATCTTCACTTTCCCCACCCAACTCAATGGTGTCTCTAACTAACAGGAGTTACAGCTTTGCGACACTGAGGACAGCTTTGGTAGCTTGTGTGGAGCTGAGCACACCACTGTCAAAGAACATGCTAAATGGACATTCTTTCAGTTCACACCCATCTGAGCTGGACCTCACAAACACTGGTGCTCACATATTATTTCTGCTCATTGGCAGAACTCTAAAGCAGTGACCACAATTCCTAGTGCACTCTGAGGGCAAGTAGAAGACTTCAGTCCTGAACTCCAACATGTTAAATATGTGTCCATCATATTTCAAATACAGCCAGCAATACACATCTGTAAAAAATATGAATGAATCTTGCTAAAACACATGAGATAACAGCTTTCAATTAGCCAGTCTTGATACTGATTTCTTATTAGATCAGCTTGCCTCAGTGCAATTTTTACAATATCAAGCTGCAAAAAATGAAGAGATGCAGGTCTAGTTGCTCTATTTTCAGCATTGTCATAACATGTCTTGAGGTAATTAAAAAACAAACCTGAGCTGTTTGACAGTGAGGAGGTAAGGAAAAGAACAGCAGGTCTTGGTGCATCACTCACATGAAAAATGAAAAGCATTATAAGAAATGGAAAGGTTTTTTCAGTTCTGTTAGGTGAACTCTGCTTTCTGCCTGATGTGAAGGGGGGTGGCAGGAGGCTGTTAGAGGAAATATGCAGATGGCATAGAAATGCATATTTAAAATTCTGTCCAGCTGCACCATACTATCTGGTTATCAAGGGAATTGGGAATAAATACGAGAATATGGGGGAATTCTTAGTGTGGCTTGTTCTTCTTTGCAGGAAGTGCTGCAAACATCTAAACAACTTTTAGGTGCAGATAAGATACTGATTATTTCTGGAGGTGTAAAGGAGTTGCTCGACATGTTCCAAGATCCGCTGCTGGACAGCTGCGGTGCAATTAGCCACAAGGCCATCTGAAGTTTGAGCTGGGTCTTATGGGCTTTGTTGTTTCACCTCCCGCTGCCAAGTAATTCTTCAGTAAGTTGACATCACATGTATCATCTTTCCTTGCAAGAACACTCTCCACTCTTTGTGTCTTATAGATTTTTTCTCAACACTTCTATTCAAATAGAAAAAATGGTCCTTTACAGGTAGTTTTTATGATTAAGCTGGTATGTTTGAGAAGGGAAGGTGACATCAGACTCTGTACGAAGGTTTCTGGATATGAGATCATGTTCTGAAATGCACAGCAAAATGTAAAATCCCATTATTTATACAATGTTGTCATGACTTCAGTTATTTATAAAATGCAACAACTTGACTATTCCTGCTATTTGCCAAAATTTTCTCTGACACTGTTACCAGTGAGAGTTCTGCCATATATTTGAACTGAACTAGGATTTATATTCTTACACTTCTAAATTTTAGTTGAATTTTACAATTGCATTCATATTATGATTTTAGATGATGGCACTGAGGAAACGCACCCCACTGTAAAACAGCAGAAAAAACAGGCACTGCAGAAGTATGCAGGGAGGTAGTATAAAGACCCTCACTTCATTTTCCATCCTGTGACTCCTTTCACAAAATATACCCCTTAAGGATAGTGACGGTTTCAAAGTGAAAAAGAGCAATTCTCAGGTCCTACTCACTTAGCAGCAGATTGCAGTCATCGCTCTTCTCCACTTGCTTCATGTAAACTCAGAGAAGACATACTTAAGGATGCAGATGTCACAATTTTTGTTTTTTTTATTTATTTATTTAACTTGCTAAAAAAGGCATTATGAGACAGATTGAAGGTAACATTTTAAATGCTGTGGAGGAATTATAATGAGAATTGGATAGGCTGTGGCACACCCCAAAATGTTTCTGATTATTTCAACCTCATAAAAGTTGCCAAAGTCTGTGAAAATGGCCTTTGTTGTCCTGGTATGGTGTGGTGGAGGGGTCCCAGATTTCCTCTGAATCTGAGTGATTGGAGCAATGCAGCTGGCTGTGTTAGGTGACACATACCAGGACTTTGAAATACCTACAAAAAATGGGTTTCATTTAGCATGTAGTATTAGGCATTTGGCATGCAAAGATGCAAGGCTTCCCCTTGCCTTCCGCCAGTCACTGGGAGCAAGCAGAGCTCTCCCACACAGAAGGGAGCTCTATACTGCAGGCTTGCTGCTGGCTGGAGAGAAGGCTGGGAGGGAGGCACCAACATGCTGGAAAGAGAATTGAAGCCCACTTAAAACTGTCATAACTCTGTTGCAGGAGTGAGGATCAAACCATGCAGCATGACCAAATGTGTCATATAATAATTAAAGATGTGGGAACATGTGGCTGCGCTGTGAGACAATTACTATCTAAAGAGAGAAAATTTTTCTTTTCCCTTTCTTCTGGTGGCTTTCTTCTGGGGATTGTTCCCAATCCAATGTTTTAATGACTCTCTACAATTTAACCACCTTTGTGGACAGTGCCCTCCAGACCATCCTCACACAAGATTTGTGGCCTTAAGTAATACTGTGCTGCAACTGATATGCAATGTGAACTTTTCTGCCTTTTTAATACTTGGCACCATTGCAAGGCATTTGTCTTTTTGTCCTCTCTTTTGACATATCTCAAAGTAACTTTTAGGACCAATCACTGATTTTACTTCAGAACAGCTCTGCAAAGCATGTTGCTTAGTTGTAATTGAAGAACAGCAAAAAGAAGGCAGCAAAATCTTATTTTGTTTAAGTATACTCCCTTTGCCAGGACTTCATTTTTACATGGGTCTTGACCCAGATTCCTTCTTCTTAGCTACTCACTGATAGGTTATATGGGATAAGGAGTCTTAAAGAAGTCTTTCACTAACTGTCTTTCTTTAGATAACTTTGAAGTAAAAGAACAAATGCGGTGTCAGCACTTCAGAATTGTCTAAAACACTTTTGATACAGACACAGAATTTCCATCCTGTACATGTTTTTTTGGGTGACATTTTGTCATAAACTAACAGCTGAGTGTTAGCTAAGACGACAGCCTGTATAGAGGAAGTATTTGCATCAGCATTCCCTATTTGAAGCCATACACTAATTCTGTCTTGCTAATGGTCCTCAATTGGTTGTAATTTCAAGACTGTGAAGAGGTTCTTACTGATGCTTTTCTTCCCTTCCTCAGTGGTATAAAGTCTGTTCCTCACTACAGCTGTGCTGGCAAAAGGGGTTCCAAACCCTTTTACTTGTTTTCAAAACAGTGATCCTGGAAATGCTGTGAAGTTTCCTTGCAAAAGCACAGGATGAACATTTTAATTTTTTCTTGGAGGGTTTTTGACACAAGAAGAATGTAACAACTTTCCTGCTGCTGCCTTAGATACAACTTTCATGATCCCTCACAGGTGGGATTTTTTTTTTTTTTTTTTTTTATTTTATTTTAATGCAGCTGTACAGGTAAGAGAAGGGAGATACACTCAAACAGTAGATTTGTCTTCTTGTAAGTTATCTGCAGTTTTTGCATAATTTCTGAAGGTTACTGAATTTTAATTTGAGGACCACACATGTGGGAAATGGGACACTTCTATCCTAGTAAGTAGCTGTCAACATCATTAAGATGCTACCTATCCTCACCACTTTTAGAAGTGGTTTTCTGTTTAATATTTATGAAAAAGTTACAAGAGACAACTGAACTCATATGTTTCAAGTATGGTACAATAGTGAGTTGGTATTTAGAGGCATTTGAGCAGTAACAGTGTGAGAAGAAATTATGCCCTACAAAACCAGTTTAAGATGTGTACTTTAGAGTTCTGTCCACTTACTGTTTAGTAATAACTGTGTATAGTAAATAGTGCATACCTTCTGTACAGGCTGATATCTCATGTACTGGAAGAAAATTGCCTCCTGTAGTAGGAAATGTTGCATATGCAGGGAATTCCATACCCATCTCGTCTGCTGGGTTAGTGTTGTTCTTCAGCTCCACATAGAGAGGATGCTTTTCAGCAGTTCATGACTGCCTGTATAATCACTGTAAGCAGAACAATTTCTACTGCCTCTCAAATCATATGTTTTGCATGTGAATAAAGCCAATTGAAGAAAAGATAAACTACTGAAACACTGGTATTAATTGGTCATAGAACAACTCTGAAACAATTATGCGAATAACAGTGGTAAATTGACTAACCTTTCTAGCTATTTCCTGCAAGCTAGAAGAGATATCCTGTCCTAATTGTCCCCCTAGGACTCATCTTACCACCATTTGTTGTAAGAATCTACCTTTCATGTCTTACCCATAAATATAAGTCTATAATTGTATTATATACAAAACCTATTTATATATTGTATAAAAACAGATATCTTGGTACTCCAGTCTCATTAACACTCTTCTCCCCTGTCTGAAAATGCAAGTAGTTAGAATGGGGAAGCATGCTTAGCCCACGTGATAAGTCAGAATTACAATACCAATTACAATACTACCATATATTACAACAGCAACACCAACTTGGTCATTCCTGAAAGGAGACAGTTTTCTTGGGTAGACCTCCTTCTGCCTGACACTGTCCAACACGACAGTGTATTTTGAAAACTGATCAGCAACCAATCAAACACACAGACAATGCCATAGAGATCTGGAATTTAGTGCCTTCCTGTCTGACCTGTTTATTTTCTTCACCACTTATACTTGTTATTGTCCTGTTAGGACTAGATTTTTTTTACAAGTGATCTTTATTTGACTCTCCAGTGAAGCACAAAGTGTGTATGCACTGCAGGATCTTGAGCTGTCCAGAGCCAGGCTGTGGAAGCACATGTACCTGTCTTTGGAGTCAGCATGTGGAAAATCTCAAAAGAGCAATTTTTTCCTGCATGAACTATTCCCAGAATCTAAAACAGAGGAAATAACAATTTAAAACACAAATTACAGCAACCTTCCTTTTAAAAACCATCAGCTTTTATCTGCTAGACAGGACCTAAGTTTTTATGGGCTTTTTTCCCCCTACTAGCTGCTTGCAGAGGCAGCTCCTTTTTCAGATGTTGTCCCTCAACCCAAGTTTTTAATGACTTACTACTTAACCTCCTCTGCACTGTGCCCTCCAGGTCCATCAGAAACAGTCCTCTCTTCCCCTGACACTGAATTTCATCTCTGTGTCTGCTGTTGAGTCTTTCATAGTATCTGCTTGCCCTCCAGACAGTGTTCCTCCCACTGTGTCTTGGACCAGGTTGGGCTCTCAAGCTTGCCATTGCTATAATGTTGCATTTGTACTTGGGGCAAAAGCCACACTTTCTCTTCTGGCCCATTCGGTGTTACCCGGAGTGCAGAGTTCAGAAGGCAACTACCACAGGTCATTTTTCTTCCTTCTACCCTACCCCACCCCTGCCTAACAAGCTAGATGTGACAGTGCTTATGACATAAACTGTGAATAAAACAATAAATTGTACTATCTGTCACATGGAGCCCCAGTACCTCCATTTCTTTTTGGCAAGTATTAGAGAGCTTGCAACACAGTACAATCCATGTGTGAAAAAGGAGTTAGTGTGCGTTGTCTCCAGCTGGTCTTTCTGCAAGCTGCCCCTCTCCAATCTCAGCAACAACCTTTTTCAGTGAACTTGGGTGACACCCACTTTCACAGGCATCACAAGCAAGGGCGTTTGGTTGAGCCTTCTACCAAGCACATGGCTTACTGATGAAAAACATTTATTCCAAGTATTGGGACTGTGCTGTCTCTGCAGACTGGTACATCCTTGGCATTTTACATTCAAGCACACTAACCACACAAAACCATAGTGAGGTTTGTCTATGTGGGTAAATGGAACAAGCAACACAATAGTAACTACAAAAATTTATTGTTGTTCTATTTTCCAGATGTTGCTGTAATTTCCATGTGTTGCTAAAAAGGCTTACTAAATCTCTCTGTTGGTTCTGCACTTACACACCTGAATGTGAAGATGTTTTACTTCTAGAGTTAGGGATTGGGTGAGCTTAAAGACATTTGTAGTAATAATTATGAAAGATGGATAATAAACACAGCTCATCCTTTGCTTTCTGAAATAAAAGAGTATACCAGTTCTAGCACTTGATAAATGGATTTGACCCTATATATACAGGGCATCTGTGTTGTTATATCTGTTCAATAAGAGTATGAAATTTCCTTGTTAGTAGCTGGACAAGGTTTTGAATATAATAATAAAAGAAACTGAAATATAAGAATCAGCTTACATCCACTTTGAATCCTCACGTAAAATCCCTTTTCTCAGCCACCAGGCTTCACCAAATCACCCCTCTTTTATCTACTTCCACTGTCTCCCCCTCCTCTATGGTGTTTTACATAAAATATTTTATTTTATTTTATTTTTAGAGTCCTTCACAGCCTCTGCACAATAGTTTTTCATGTCTCATTATTTTATATGTCAACTCTCCCCTCCACATCCATCACCCACTTGTTAGATTTTTAAACATCTCTGCTCTTTTTCATGATGACTTTCATAACTGATTTGCATCCTGCCAATGTTATGAAATTAAGAACAAATCATACTCTTTCAAATTTCTCCTTAGGACTCACTTTTGTTTACAAGACTGTGCCTGTGTGTTGACCTATCATACTGCTGTGGGTTAACTCTATGAGACAGCTAAGCACCACACAGACTTCTGCTCGATGGGGAAAGAGGAAAGGAAGAATAAAAGCAAGAAAACTTATGGAACAAGACAAAATTTGTTTACTTAGAGAAGGAGAAGTGAAAGAAGAGAAAAAGAAAGGAAAGTAAAACAAGTGATGCCCCTCCCATGGATAGACAGATGTCCTGAGGGCTTCTGAGGAAAACATGGCTAACCCTCCTAAAACCCCATCTCTTCCCTTTGTATTACTAAGCGTGATGTTCTAAGGCATGGAGAGTTTTTTTGGCTTGTTGAGGGCATCTACCTGGTTTTCTTCCCTCCCAAACTATTCTAGGGACTCAGAGTGAGAACCAGAGAAGACTTTCATGCTATGTAAATGTTCTTCAGAACAGCTAAACCGGTATGTCATAAACATATTCTTGGTCACAAAGCTTAACCTCAATACCACACAAGCTGCTATACAAAGAAATTAACTCTATGCTGCAGAGACACAGTATAAGGTCACTGCTATCCACTACCTACTTTTATGTAACTCATTTGTTGTAGTTTACTTTATACTCGGCAATAGTCTCTTTCTATCTACAACCTGGTGGAGCAGTATCCTGGTCCTTATGGATATTTCAAGGAGTATTGATAGTCATAAAAATGCAAACATGATTAGCAGAAACTGACTGAGGGAGATGGTGGAAGGGCACACTGAACCAGTCTCCATCATTTATCAAAAGTCCAGGCTAAAAGGGCGAGGTCCCAGTTGAGTGAAGGTTGGTAAATATGTTGTTCATCCAGCAGTAGGTATGAAAAGAGGATCTGGGTAACTAAAGACCTGTCAACCTGACCTTGGTGCCAGGGAATTTCATAGAGCAGAGTGCCATCATGCAACATAACCAGGGGATCAGCCCAGCCAGCATGGGTGTGTGAAAGGTAGGTCCTGTTTGATGAACATCATCTACTTCTATGACAGTGTGACCCACTCAGTAGATGAGACTGTGGATGTGAGTGGATGGGGCTGTGGAATTTGTCTGCATGGACTTTAGTAAAGCCTTTGACACTGCCTCCACAGCATTCTCCTCAAAAAACGGTCACCAGTTCCCCAGGGTGCCAGGGTGCCAGTTTTGTTTAACATTTTTATCAATTATCTGGATTAGTGAATTGAGTGCACACTCAGTCAATTAGCAAGTGGCATCAAGTCAGGTGGAAATGATGATATGCTGGAAGATATGAAAGCTCCACAGAGGGATCTGGAAAAGTTAGATCAATGGGCTGAGGCCAATGGTATGTGGTTCAACAAGGCCAAGTGCTGTGTACTGCCCTTGGGTTGCAACAAACCCAGGCAATGCTACAGGCTGCGGGCAGAGTGGCTGGAAAGGTGCCTGGAGGACAATGACCTGGGAGTGCTGGTTAAACCATGACTGAACATGAGCTGGCAGTGTGGCCAGGTTGGCAAGAAAGCCTGTGACATCCTGACCTGTATCAGAAATAGTGTGGCCAGCAGGACTAAGGAAGAGATAACCTCCTGTATTTAGCACTGGTGAGGCTTTACTTCAGATCCTGTGTCCAGTTCTGGGCCACTCACTCCAAGCAAGATATTGAGGTGTGTCCAGAGAAGAGTAACAGAGCTGGTGAAGGATTTGGGACTACAAGTCTGGTGAGGAGCAGCTGAGGGAGCTGGTGTTGTTCAGCCTGGAGAAAATGAGTCTGTAGGAAGACCTTATTGCTCTTTACAATTACCTGAAAGGAGGTTTTTGCAAGGTGGGGGTCAGCGTCTTCTCCCATGTAATTAGGAATGAGCAGAGATGGCCTCAAGTTGCATGAGGGGAGGTTAAGTATAGATATTGAGAAAAATTTCTTCACTGAGAGAGTGTTCAGGAATTGGAATGGACAGAGAAGTGGTGGAATGACCATTCCTGGAAGTATTCAAAAGGCTTGTGCGTGTGGCAGTTGGGGACATGGTTTAGTGCTGAACACAGTGGTGCTGGGTTAATGGTTGGAATCAATAATCTTTGAGTTCTTTTCCAACATTGATGATTCTGTGACTATGCAAAGAAACTAATTTCTGTAAGCTTACAAACCCATGTCTGAAAAGAATAACCTTGAAAACTTTCAAATTACAAAAAGGTTCTAGACACCCATTTAGAAATAACAGAGCTTTTCTTCCAGTTGTGCTGGCAGATTTTGATGACTATTTCTTAAACATCTTCCTTAAATCTTCCAGCCAAGATCTACCAACTATCTATCCTCTCACCTGAATCTCCTTTTCCCTGAGGGACATATCTAGTTTCTCCCTCTTCCTATCTCAGTTCCCATAGTACTCAGTGGGAAAACTTCTCTCTGTCTAGCTCAAAGGCATCAAATACACCACCAAGCAAATATTTTCTTACCAGTGGATTAAGGATGTGTAGGTTATTCAGTTATATCAAGCCTCATGAACCCCAGGAGACTATACTGTGGTCCAGACTTTTTGCTGCCCCAGTGTCCTTTTGGCCAGATAGATTCAGCAGCCCTGCTGATGTGTTAAGTAACACTTATTTCCCACTTGTCTCTCATGATTGTTTTCTCTTTACTCTTCTATTCCAAATAACAATTTTCTCATTTTGCCTTCCCATGGTGGGTGCTTTTCTCATTTTACTGTTTTCTTTGCTGATAAAGAAACATTCACAAACACATAATTATCTCCTGCAGTTGAATGAAATAGAAGAGAACCTTATGAGGTGGTGTAAAGAGAAATCACAGAGTCACAGAATGGTCTGAGTTGGAAGAGACCCACAAGGATCATGAAGTCCAGCTCTTGAGTGAATTGCATGTGGCAGCAAACACCTGATTGCCAGGCTGCCTAGTTCACTTGCAGAGAGCCTCCAGATGACTGCTTCCAGAGAACCAATATCAGCCTCCCACCTGTCCACTTGTCCTTAATCTCTGCCTTCAACACTGTCCCATGCCAAGAGCATAACTGCTCCTTCAGTGTTCAGATGCTCTGTGGACCACACAGTCTTGTTCTACCTGGGCTTCTTTGCTTCTAAATCCAGAAGAAACTCAACTCTTCTTTTTTCTTTTCACAAGAGTGAATAGTAATACATATCACAGAAAAAAAAATCAATGCTGGCTCTGATGATTACGTGAGGAGTTAATTTTTCACTCACTTTAAGAACAGATATAGGCAGCAAATTTAAAATTTAGAAAGAAATCACTATCTTTACAGGGTTTCAGAAAGGGTTTAGAAAATGTGTCTGATTTTTACCCACAACTTTCTGTCATGTAAGCTTAGAGGCAAGTTCTGTATCACACAGCAGGATCTGAAAAAAATCAATGCAGATACAACTAAGGTTATATACACATATTTTTTCCTCCTAAGAATAAACCTCCTCTGAAAGGTGGAGCTCATACATCCAGTCATTAAGAGCAATTAAGCTTTCAGTAATATTAGGCTGGAAAATAACTTGTCAAAGGCACTTGAAGGAAGACAGTCTTCTGTGACCACGTGGTCACTTTGTTGTTTGAGACCCCACATGGATAGGTCTGAGAAACCAGATTTAAGGTAAAAGAAGTACTGTTAAAGCTCGTATTTCCTTCTACTGGCTTATTGTCTCCTTACGCATGTGAAACTAACACTCCATTGAGTGTAGAAGGCATATGTGTGAAGGCAATGTTCAGACTCTGTCTAGTCCTGTCTGTAGCCTGCTCTTTGTTAAAAAATCTTGCTTGTGGTTTCATTGTAACTCAAATGTTAAAAGAGATTTAGTTACTTTTTGGTGTAGTTGTTTTGTGCCAGAAAAGCTTGCAATGCAGGTATTTCTAATGTGTCATTTAATTTGAAACTTTTAAAATCATTCAGTGAACTAAACTGTAAAGACCTCAATTTCTTTTCATTAAATTCAGTTGAGTTTATCAAACCTAGCTTTCCTGGCTAAAAGGATATCCTACATATTGAATTTGCACAGTAAAACAGAAATATAGTTTATGAAAACGCATATGCTACTGATACATTTAAAAACCTTATCTCAGGGTCCCAAGTATAAAAAGAGAAGAGCATAAAAAATTTAACAATCTCAAGCACCACAGAAAATAAAAGTAGCTGTAAATATTCACATTACCTCATATGAATTCTATCTAAATTGCATAGATGGTATATAAAACCACTATTCTGGCTTCAGTCAGTCTTCAAATACTGTTCCTATTATTTTATTAATAAAAATACAGCTTAAAAAAATCAAGACTGGGTATCGTTCTGTGGTAGTAAAAGATGTACATAAACATGTCCTTGAATGTCCATTCCCAGGGCACCTAACCATACTGAGAGGAGGGCAGTGTTTATTTTTTCACCTGGACATTCTCCACCACAAACAATTCTAATTAGTAATAGACAAAACTGGGCATTTAAATTAAAAACAGACCTAAACCTCATCCTGAAATTCAAATGGAAGAAAACTTCCTTATAGATTTATAAGGATTTGGTGACATGTTTCCGTATATCCTGATTGTTTTGAGCATTTCTTTGTTTTACACTGAATAACAATGCCACAAAAAGGGCTGTGCTCCACTTCTGTTCAGTCTGATATAAAATAATGATGTTAACAGTATAAAAGTATTACTGATTAAATTTTTGCAGTTATCTCATGGTAAAAGACTACCAATTAGGTCTATTTCCAAACTGTGAGATGCCAAAACTCAGGGGACATTCACCTTTGTCAACTGTCAACAGGCAGAATGACCTATAGACTCTACTGGTTTCAAGCACACCGAAGAGACGCTAAGGTCTGAATAAACTCTTCTTTCATGTATTACGTGGAAGAAATCTGGAAAGGAAATACCTGTAGTAAGATTTAAATCTATAAGTTGATTTCTTTTTTCACTATTCTCTAGAAAGAAATCAGATTTCATCAGATTGCCAGTTAACAACACTGAAAAAGAAGCAAAAGACATTCTCAGTTAGTGCCTGTACTACTGTTTCAAGTATTTGCTAGGCATAAATTATGGTGTATAACTATGTATCTGTACACCCATAAAATCACACACTTTTGGGAATAATTAATTATTCAATAAATGAAAGAATATCTGGTTTCAAACATCTTTTCACAAAGGACAGATGAAATTTTAAAAGCACACAACACTAACATTTTCTTACCAGGAAATAGAGTCCAATGATAACCAACTAAAGAAATGTTTCTTCCTGTAAATAGAATAATTTTCATATTAAGAAAAACTCACTTGCTTACCCTTTTTCCTCCTTCCTTTATTTATCCTTTCTCTGATTGTTCTTATTAAAGAAATGTATGTTCAATTGAAATTTCAACCCTCAGTGCTTTCTTCAGAGTGGAATTTGTGTCACCTTTCATTTCAGTAACAAGATAATATGATACCAAGATGAGTACACACCTGCAAATTCATTGCAACAATAACCTGTCAAAAAGCTCAGTTTAAACTAACCTTTAAGGCTGAATAACCTCAATCAGAGGAAGAAGGACAACAGAGAGGAGGCCCAGAGGTTGTTGTTCTCTGTATAAACCCAAAACCCGTGGCTCAAACATATCTTTGGAAAAGAATCTGGGTGGCAAGAAAGAAATAGCAGATTTGAATAGCAGTGAGAACATATCTTTTTCCATGTTTCCTGAAAGCTATATGAAAACACAGCTCTCAAAAAAGCTTCATTTTCATAATTTTCTATTGCTGTAAATGTTCTGTACTTAGATAGGAAGAGAGCTCATTTGGATTTTTTCCCTTCTCTCACTAAAATAGGTCATTGTCTACAAACCTGGCTGGGACTATTCTTACTTGAGGATGCAGGTGGCACCATCTGTCCTTAGGAGCTATGTGCCAGACAATTCTGGCTTTGCTCTGTATGTGAATTTTCTTCCTGCATAAAATTGCCATATGCAGACCATGTGAAACTGACTCTGCCTAAAACAGAGTCACAAATGCCTAAAGAATACAAAATAGCAAAGACTTAAAGGATTAATTATATTTCAACAGCATGAAAAATACAAATTTCTATTTAATATTTCGTCCTGAAATATCTCAATCAGAGTTTAAAATTATGTCTGAAGGTGATATGTGGACTATTTAAGAGGGTTTTTGTTAACCTGAAAAACACAAACATTGTCCACCTTGTATCAGTCCTGAGAAAAAAACCTCTCTCCTGTAGCTATGGGGCTGGTAAGACACATCATAGAGTTCACCTTCTGTACCTGCACTGCCAGCTCTCTGGTATGAGTCTCTTACTAGCCCCAGACATCCAGATCAGCACCATTCCAGACCAGAAGCCTTATCCTCCAATAATAAATCAACCTAGTTTGGGTGCTGAACACAATGAACCTACAGTCCCTCAGAAAGTCACCCTGGCCACAGCCTTTGAGAGGCAGTCTGGATTGTCTCTGAGATCCTATTTCCAGACTTCTTTCCCACTAGATGTAGATCCTGAGCTGCATCCCTCAGGACCTGTGCTTTCACATTGCCTCAGGGGCATGGAGTGAAGGATTCAAAGAGCCCTATTTTTTCACAAGAAAGTAGCAGAAACCTCTGCTGACTTAAAAATTTTGTCTTAAAATCAGTCCACCAAGCTGGGAATATCTGGCAGCAAAGCTCCCTGTTTGTCGGAATATCCGTTTTTTAGGAGAAACTTGCAGGCAAGGCCGCAGGCTGCTAAAAGCGTTTACTACCAGAAGTGTTTATCAATAGAGTGGCTCTGGTCTCAGTTACATCCTGTGACTCTACGGGAGTCCACTGAACTTAGTCACGGGGCAGCACAACAAAGCTCCACTGGGATTAAACTCTCAGTTACATGCATGCAACCCCAGTGGATTCAGTGGAGACGCAAAAACATACATGATGGCAAAACTTGGCTTGTTGCTATGTATCAAGATGCAGGTGGCACCATATGCAATGGGTTTCCAGTCACTTGGCAGATGTTCACAGCTGTCTGAGAGCAGAGAAAAACTCACATAGTTCACTTTGGTCAGTGGTCAGTTTGAGAAAAAAAGACATTTTTTTTGTTTTTTTTTTTCAGTTTGCTGATGTTATTTTTTACTTTGAAGTTTGCTGCTATTGTTGGAGAGAAAAAAAGGGGAAACTTATAGGACAAAAAAATGAGGGGACAGACATTTACCCAGACTTAATATAGTATATACAAACATCTTCAACTTATGGGCTGACTAAATGTTACTTACTGTCTGTTTTTCCACTCAACACTACTGTTTTTGTTCTTTATCTAATCTTTTTATCTATGTGGGTTTAAAAACTTGCACTCAGCATGTATTTTGGAACATCAGAAATGTATACCACTGTTTCATAGGGAACCTAAATAACTTTGTTGTGATAAAGGACATGGGAGAGAGAAGTGTTTAAATGTAAACAACAGTGATTTTATCCTTTAGAAAATCCAAAGGAAGCTATGTTTGTTGATAGCAAAGTTTATTACACTGAAAATGCATGAGCTATTTTCTGATCTTCACTGATTCACTTAGTTGTTTTTCTTTTCCCCTTTCTTGCTCTGTCTTTTCCCACCAGACCTATGTCCCTGCAGATAGAAAATAAAGTGACCACCACCTCTGAAACATGTTCTCATTTGAAGTGTCGCTTTTCCAACTATATTAACAGTGTTTGACATTGGAGATTTGAATGAATTTTTCGACAGATCTTGCTCATTCTGGTCTACCTGCAAACCCTTCCCAGCCACACAGATTATATTATATTATATTCACAGAGAGGACCAAAGAAAGTACAGCCAGCCCTCGCTAAGTAAATCCCAGAAAGCCAGACCCGAACACCTCAAGCAGGTCTGCAGGAGGAGTGGGACTGTCACGCCGATGCCCGCAAACACCACCTTCTCCACAGAAACACTTCCTTCTCCGAGGGAAATTCCGTGTTTCCTTCTGGCGAACAGTGAAGGCTCACTGCCACCTGTGGGCAGCGAAGAGCATCCGCACGCCTTGAGCTCCTGCGAGAAGCCGGAGTCAGGACCGAGTCCCTCTCTGCTGGTCAGAGCTCCTCTGTTGCCAAAGGAGCTGCAGAGCCGCCCCTCGGCGAATGCCAGCGGGCAGCGGTGCCTGCCGCTCGGTTCGCCGTCTTCAGACGAAGCCTCCGGGAGCTGCTCTTTGAAGTCCAAAGGGCTGGTCTCCTGAAGGCTGGGTTGTGCCAAGACCGGGCAAGACCTCTGGTCCACATTCTGCTGTGTATGAAGCCTTTGTGATGGCATTTTCAGTCCTCTAGGACCCCATAAAGGATCACCACAGGTGCCCCTTCTTTCTGCCTGGATGTTGTTTTCTCCAGACTTAGAAAAACTCTGCAATACTGGAAACTTGATGTTCTTTGTTATGCTTGATATAAATTGCTGATACTTGAAAGATTATTAGTGGTGAACACTACAGACAAATAGCAACAGACAATAGTTCTAGTCTCAAAAACCTGGTTTTCTTAAGAAACATGGGCTAAAACGTGGAGTTTACAATTTAAAGATATTCCTAAAGTCAGTCCTCTGGATTAAATCCAGAATCTGACTGTTGGACAACAAATGTTCTCTTGAATTATATGGTTCTGGAATAGTAACTTTGATGATCTAATTTCATATGAGGTTTTGTAGAGGAAAAATCAGTCTACATAATTTTCACTGAATCACAGAATATCTCCAGTTAGAAGGGACTCAAAAGGATCATTGAGTCCAATTTCATCCTTTTTGCAGGACTACCTAAAACTAAATCACATGACTGAATGCTTTAGGAAAGCAATTCTGTTGAATTAGAAATTTTTGCCTTGACCCTAATTCATTTTTTAATGTAAAGCCCCACCAGGAAAATCCAAACAAAAAATTAAAAAGAAAGCATAAAATTAAGGAATAGCCTGCATTTTAAAAATTCATAAATTTTTACAACTTAAGGGCTAGATAGAGTAGACAACAGTTAAGTATATATCTCTGAGTTTAGATGGGCTCTGTGTGTATTATTGTATAATTATATACTGTGAGAATTTTAATATCTAAGCATGCGCATTTGCATACAGTTGTCTTTAAGTTGTGAGTGCTAGCATCATACTTCATACATTCATTTGCATTCATGAACTCACCTGTAAATCTCTCTACTGCTGAACAGGAAAAGACAGAGCAGAGCATCTAAGCAGAATCCAGCCACACACAAACAGACATGCCGAAGTCTGTATGTACACAACACAGTGTAATGCTCTCCACTGTGACTCCACCAAATAAGAATTTGCCTAGAAGGAGACTCTTTACACTTAAAATTCCTATTAATAGCTCACTGCATTTGGGGCTTAACTGCTTTCCCTTCATTGAATCCCATCCCATCCCATCCCATCCCATCCCATCCCATCCCACTGCTCAACCAACACCGGGCTGGAGCACAGGGGTCAGGAAAAGCACCTTTAGGGAAGCCCTCAAGTGAGCCATGCTGTGCAATCAGTGTTGTGCAACACTGAGCAGTTAAGAGCTTAGGCACAGACTGAAGAGGTATTCAGCCAGACTTCATGGCTCTGAGCGAGTTGCCAAACACCACAATAGGTATGTGATCTTATCTTCTTAATAATGTGTAAAAACTTAGCACAATTTGGACACAGTATAAACATTGTTGACAGTGTTCTTTAACAAAATTATTCATAGCAACTTAGTTCCAGCTTTACAACTCCTGTTTCTCTTCCTGAATAATACTTCTACAATAAATATCTACAATGCAGGACCTGTTTTTCCAAAAGATACAAAGATTTGTTTATGAATTCTTCTCTTGGAAAAATGCATTTTTTGTTTATTTTCAAACTTTTAATAGTTTATTTTGGTTTGGGCAATATCTGAGATGGTTGTACATAAAAAGTTTCAAGATATATGTTAATCCCAAAATATTTAATTAAACATTACTATATAAATGTAACAGCTTAACACATATTTATATGTTCCATAATATGGAAATATGAAATTTAATTTTATATCTATTCTTGTAAAGACTAGTATTTTCATCAGTGTTCATGAAACTGAACTAGAGTAAAATGTGTTCAGTCTTTTCCAACAGCAAATACAGGATGATTCATAAATAAAGGAGACTCTTCTAGGGGAAAGCACATGTATATGGTTGTGTGTCATGTGCATGCCTGCTTAAATGAAGTTGGATGAATTAGTGGAATGAAATTTGTCAAGGATTATCTAATGTGAAGATTGGACTCTCAAGCTTGTGAACTGCATATATCTGGAAGCCGGAAGACCATGCTGGATGTTACTACCATATGATGATTTTTTTTATCTTTTGACTCCTCCCTAGGCTTCCAGTGCTGATCTCCATGACACAGGAAACACAGCTGAAATGACTCGTTTTTTCCTGCCATACTACAACTATTCTTCTCTTGAGCTTGTAGGAGAGAGCGTGGTGTGACCTGAGAGAAATTAATTCTTTTTGTGGGGCAACAGTTCCTCTAGTTTTATATCTCTGACACTTTCCAGGCTGGGAAGGGGCTTGGGCAGCAGCTGTGCTGTGGTCAGGTGCATGGTTTTGAAGCAGAAAAAGGTTTGTAGAGTGAATCCTTGTAAGTGGAGCAGATGGACCACAACGTTGTATTGTTCTTCTCTTGCAGTCATGGCCTCATCATACCTAATCTTATTGTTTCTTTGTTGGTGTAATTCTTACGCTGCCAATTTCCATTTCTTCTCCTCCTGGAATATTTTGCAAACACATATCTGCATGTATGTATTTGCCTTTCTTCTGTTACTGGTGTGTATGGGACCTAGGAAAATAGCAAACACAGACATATGGTTTGTTACTTCTCTTCATGCACCTTGCAAACCTGCAAGAAAAATTTTGAGGATGCAAGGTCCTTTTGCTGGAAGCAAAGGGATATTCCACCATATTATAACCATAATTACATTTAACTTTAGACTTCAGGGCTTTTAGAGACAAATCACTGTGTAGGTACAGAATAGCTCTGCTTGTAATCCTGATAGGTTTCCTTCACTTTTTTCATTTTTGACAAACTGTACTCTGAAATAGCCAGAATAGCTCTAGGTTCTTTGCCTTCCTGAAAAACAATATAGAAAATACATTCAGGATGTGGGATCTAAGTCTAGTAGCCATTGGATGCTGAAGATCATGGACCAAAGAGTATATACCAAAGATCCTGGGCAATGGTATGTGTTTTGTCCAGCCATGAGGGTATAAAACAGATGAGAGATATAAAGAACAGAACTACAAGAAGTCCTTTACAAGCCTTGAATGTTATCTTTTATGATTAAAGCCATCAAAAGGGGTATCTTAGGTAATGCTTGTGCTGGGAAACACAGATACAAAGGAAGAGTGGCCTTGATATTAAGACACCTGATGAGGAGCTGTGTTGCTCGGCTTCACAGTAGGTATGGTACCATGGTGTGACATGGTGATGGTGATGGTGGACAGCACAGACCATGGAAAAAGATACTCTGGTGCCAAGAAATACAGGGACGTCATTCAGTTCTATCACATTTTGAGTCTTCCAGTCTAGGGTCAGACTTACTGTAGAAGTGTCTCTGCTTTTATCTTTTCTTTTTCCCTAAAAATAAAATGTATTTTATAACATGTTAGACATTTCTGTCTGGGTTCACATTCACTGTATGTGTGATTTTTTTCAATTATCTTTAACTTTTTTTTTTATTTCCAAATATTTTTTTAAAACTTTTGCATGACTGTGTGTGGTGAAGGGAAGGCACTGATGAACATGTCCATGGTGGGTTTTTTGCAGTGTTTATTCCAGCCATGAGATTCCAGAGATGAACCTGGCCAAGGTTTCTCAAACATGATTAGTTTTATTTTGCTGCTTTGTTGGGTTTTTTTTCAGGAAACAGGCCAAATTGTGGAGAAGCCTGATTTGAAGGACCCTAAAAAGAAAAATGATTTTAAGAAAGTAACAACAAATTTTCCCTTTGAAAACAGACGTGTTGAGTGGGCAGATATCCAACTTTCCCACTCCTGCTACTGCTGTCCAGAGGTATATGGGCAAAGACAACCAAGCAGCAAGAGGGCAGAAGGTTATTGAAAGGGTGCCTGCTTTTTCTTGTTCCCCAGGTCCCTGGTACTCACACAGACTGGTCCTGCATCCAGAAACACTGGTATCACCAGAGACAATAAAGTTATTTCTCCCAGAAATACTGGGGTCAGAGGTATCCACTTATGGGAATAGCCTACTACTTCAGAGCAAGGGAGATACAGACATCTGGAAAGACAGAGGCATAACTTGATCCTGAGATGTGGACTGCAGTACTGAGATGACAAAGTATTACAATTTACAGGTAAAGATGACAGCCTGGACCCAGAGGGAAAGAGGATTAGGCTTTCATCATGCCAAAGATGTCAGTTACTAGAAAACTTGCTTTCACTCCCTTGCTTTCATTTAAACATTCTGTAATAGTGGATGTTTTTGGTTGCAACTCGTGTTTGCTGCCTATGCCTAGGGAAAGCCAAATCCTGGTTGGAATAACCACTCCTCCTGGCAACAGAAATACAGTTTAGAGCACTCAGCTGTACCCCAGAATGAGCTCTTGTTTTTTCCCTTGTGTTAAATGAGTCCATTTTTTCACATTTTTAGCTTTTGCAAGGGTGTTAGTGTGAATTTGTGCTCCTCTGTCTTTAGGTACTTCGTTGAGGACTGGGACCTAGAAGATTTCTAAAATGTTTTGCTGTAGAAAGAGGAGTACAGAAAGAGTTTGCATTGGCTGAGACACAGACTGTTACTAGAAGGGAAACTTAAACAGTCCACTTATACTCTCAATTTCCCCTTGGCCCAGGTATTGCCAATATTATCCTGAGAGTTCCTGTGGTTCCATGCAAAACCTACTGCCCATCCATCAGCAGAATACAGGCCTTTTAATTTAGCCATGGTGATATATGTGTAATTGAGACCAACAAAAAAACACAAGGAAAAATGCAGTTTCCCACTCCAAATCTCCTCCCCAGCCCCCCTGACCTCCCTCCTTCACTCTGCAGTTGGAAAGTGAAAACAGAACTTTAGCTCTGTTTTCTCTCTCCTGGTAATCCTCTGTCAAGAGGCTGTCTGTCACTCTTTCCACCTCAATGAAAACATCATCAGCTTTTTCATTTTAAGTGTTGACTTGAGAGACAAACCAGCCCTCATTTGTACCTTAATGTTCGTATAGAAAGTGTTTTAAGATTTCAGGTTACACTCAGCAAGCCAAAGCCCAGTGGGTCTAAGGGCTTAGATGGAGCTGGCCCCTCAGCTAGGAATTTATTGATTTGATACAGTTTCTTTTGTTACTTCTGCAACACAAGGCATGCATTGGGGAAGGGGGGAAGACCTTGATTAATAAAAGCATGAAATAAAACACATATGTAGCAGGAGGTAAACAACAGACCAGGAGCAGAAAGCATGTAGGGATCCAGTTTGTGGGGGAAAAAAAAGCAGTTTCACATTGTTGGAAGAGAAAGTTTAAAAAAAAATTAATAAACCCAAGCTTTTCATTCCATGATTGTTATAGTCCCAACCAGGGCTATATGTACCAATCCCTCTTGGAAGGTCTGTCATATGATGCAACTGTGGCTTGATCAGGATAGTCTACAGGTCTCCCTGTTATGGTTTACTACCCCGCACTAGAGTTTACTACATCTACAGGAGTAACAGAGTACAAATTTAAATCGAAGACAAATTGATCTAGTTAAACTGGTTTACCACAGGCTATATACAAGTCCTTGTTGTCATTTAGTGGTGTCTGACCCATGACACGTAAGAGAATGCGTGATGTTTTCGATGATACTGGGTGGATAGCTGCTGGTTAATGCAGGGCATTTTACAGTGGCTGTGCTTGTGATAATCCTTCAAACACCCATGACTACTCCTGAAACACACGCAGCAGGAACCAATTTCTTTCCATGATTAGTGTTTCAATGGCTAATAAATAGAGGAACCCAGAGATACTGTATACGCTGGTATGTTGCAAAGGATATCAGGGAGCACCTTTCACAAGCCCTTAAAACCAGGCAAGATGGCAAGTAATTTGACTTAAACCACAAACTGATTGTATCCCCAAGGGTGAATTGTGGTGATAATGATCATCAGTGAAACAACTCACATCCCCTTGAACAAAACTAGGCAGAACTGGATCTTAAAAGGTTATTATTTATAAGTCATAGCTATAGACATTTTCTATGCTGCTGTGTCATACTACTTGTGCCTTTACTAACTTACTCTGGATTTGTATTAGAGTAAGCAGAGGAAGGATCCCTTTCATGATCTAATGCAGTGGCTAATAAATGACACTAAGCACTCAACAATGCTCCTGAAAAAAAATAAATTAAGAATTAAAAATTATAGAGAAACAAAAGACAGAAAGGTAAAGCAGAACGCTGAATAACTTAAAACATTGGAATAATCATTCTCATGAGACTGCTTTAAAGTTGTAAAAAGCTGGAAGGAAGTGCTTAAGTCAGAATTGTTGAATTGAAACATACCGCTAATGAAGACTGAAATTAAATGTAATAACTGGATACAAAGGATGCTTTGCTATGACATTATTTACTCATTTCATAAGTGTTAGATGCCTGGGGGAGTTGAATAATTTCATGTTTAGGTGTTTGTATTTTTATACCTACTTTACTTTTATTCTGTATCAATTTTTAAGGAGAATAATATAACAAACTCACTTTAGTGGTTACATGGGAAAAGACTAAAAAGAGTGGAGGTTACTCTTGAAGTGAGAGAAGGGGGGCTTAAAAACGTGTAATTCCCACTACAAGAATCTTATTGTATCGAGAAAATGAAGCTCCTTAAATCAAAGAGTAATGCTGTTCCTCATCAATGAAATGATAGGCTTGAGTCACTTCTGCTTTTTTTTCCCATGAATGAAGCCTTATGGAAAGTAAATTCTTATTTCTTTACTAACGGTGCACTTATAAATGAGTTTAACACATGATTGATATTTTAATCCATGGTTAATCTACTTCTCCAGATCCTTAAAGAGCCCAACAACTCAATAGACATTTTATAACCATCTAAAATACATTAATCTCTGTAAAAGGGCTATAACATCTGTTAATCATTTGTTACCCACTTCTACAGCATTTATAAATGCAACATTTACATAAAGTTTGAGTGAAATATTTTGTGTTTGTACAACACATTCCTTTTAAGGAATGCAAAGTACTCTGAAGGCATCATTTAGTTGAGGCTTTAGTTGAGACATGTCATAGATGAGCTGTGTCCTTATTTTACCAGCAGCTCAGCTAAGAAATAGGGTTACATCCATATTGGAAGAAGAAAGTGGCACTTATGGGCTACATCAAATCAACAGAGTTCATTATTCCACAGACTTCCTGTATGAATTCTTGACTGTGACTAATAACACACAATGTCCACATTATGCTTCTGAAGCCTCATGCCTACTTACAAGATTTAAGCTATTGAAATTCCTTTCTAAAGTGAATATGAATAGGTACAAATCTTCTAAGGACTCGTCAACAATCTCTCAGTAAGATCTGCTTGGAAAAGAGGTCTTCAGGGGCCTGTGTCTCCTGGTTTCAATGCTTGCATCCTGTGAGCAGAAGGAAAACTGGTTTTGCCCATGGACATTCCTCAAAGAGCAAGATCTGAAGTTTGGGTTAAAGCCTTGTCTCAGCAGGGACTTCTTTGTTAAAGCATGGAACACATATGGTATGTGGCAGGTGTCCTTGGGCCTTGGAGTAGGCTTAGACAGATGCTTAGCTTTCATTTCTGCAATACCCCAAGTGCTAAAGCTTTCATGACACAGTGGAGGAAGGTGTAATCTGACCAAAAATAGAGGTCAGGTTTTCTTGCTCCATTTCAAGCACAAATCAGTTCTCTTTCCCTGAACAGACATTAGGTTGTACAAATAGGGTTATAGCATGAGTTCCTGCACTCCTGTCTCTTCAGAGCCAAAGCCATACCTGTGTCTCTTTCTAGGCTGAGTGGGGCAGTGCTGTCTTTGCGAGTCATTTTTGCTATTTGGCATTAACAAGGACCTCCTCTTTGCAAATAACTCTTTTGTGAGTCTGTTCTATCAATAACTGTTCTATCCATCAATCTTCATCTTCCCCCTCCTGGACACCATGCATTTCTACACTTTCTATTCATCCTACAGTTTTTATACCCAGGAAAAACCCCACTTATGAACATTTTCTGTTTGATCCTGAGAAAGCAGTCAGAAAGCTGATGGCAGAAGACATGCTAGAGTTCAAAATACAACAGGAAAACTGAGCTATTCAGGAGGCAAGGAATTCAAATACAAGTGACTGTAATTATTGCCAGGCTTTACTCAACTCATTTTCAGTTCCTTGGATATACTCATATGTCTGCTTTCTCGCTTGTGTCAGGATATTTTACTGACTGTCTTACACATAAGCCTCCTATTCTTCTGAAATCAGGACATTTTTTCATAGTGTTTTCTGCCTAAAAAAATAATAACCAATGCTTTTTTTGGATCTCTTTTTAGTATGTAGAATGAGTTAAAAGGCTATACCAGAATAAATTTAGAGAGAGTCAATTTGATAAATGCACCTGGCTTGAAAGGCTCCCCCAGCCACAGAAAACTTACAGCAACATGAAGCCTGCACCAAAGTATCATGAGTACCTTGTGGTCATTACTGTACCTTGGTGACCTCTTAATGAGACAGGATTTGCAATCTGTGGAGTTGGAAGGAGAAGCTGTTCAAGTGGGAGATCCAGGGAGACACAGCCTCCCTCTGTGAGGTCCTTCGCCACAGCCTCAGAGGAAATAGCCATGTCGGTACCTATTCATGTTTGGACAGTCCTGCAGGAGTCCTGCTCTTTGCTTCCACCATGAAGCTGCCTGTAGCAGCTGCTGCTTGGGAAGGCTTAGCTCCAGGGGGCAAAAAAGTACTGAACTCATCCATCACAACCCTAGGCACTTAGCAGCAGCTCAGTATCATTCCCTGGCCCAAGTGCAGTGGTACTGTGACAAGTGGCCCAAATTTTGCTCACTAAAACAAACTTTTATGTATCTGCCTTGCAGACTGCTGTGTGTTACAGGCAGATCTGGGTCCTGAAAACAGACTAGCCATGACAGCACAGCACTCAGCAACACTGAATTAGAGGCTAACTCCTGATGTCTTTTCCTCAGCTTTAAGTCTTTTCATGACTTTTTCTTATTGGTTGAAGCAAGAATTTGTGTGAATGGGTGTGCTCTGGTACCTGATACATCATATTACTACTGCCTCATACAGTGACAGCCCCTCACACTGTGATGCACCATGACGGCTATCACAGCTGTCTGGTTCTGTGATGTCAAGTACCCACCCTAGTTCAGCTGCACAATTATCTTTCTGCGAAAAAGAGACACAGCCCTTCCCTTGGTCCTATTTACCACTCTTTTTCTTAGCAGACCAAAGCATCACTTCTGTAGGCCTTTCATATCAACACAGAGACTGCTCATGTTATCTTCAAAACTTTTGAATACTGAGGGCTAAATGGTGGCCTGAGTAAATACTGTTTCCCAAGTAAGTCGTTGAACAAGCACTGATGGACATATGCTTAACTGACAAAAAATTAAAAATATTTGGTGTTTGCCTTCCCTCCTAGTATTTGTTCATCTCTTCTGGTTCTTCTAATGTAACTGTCACTGTTACAGCAGGATGACACATGTCTCTCACTTCTTGTTGTTTCTCTGTGTGAATGTCAGAAATCTCAGTGGCAGTAATCAGTGACAGTTTGGACCTCTTCAACACAGGTCTGTATCCCATTGACAGCTGGGTTGTTTCTGCCCAGTTAATAGGGTCCACTTCTCTTCCACAGAGACCCCATGAACTCACAACTTGTAAATACAATTGTGAGTACTTTGTTTCTGTACTAAACAAATGTCACAGTCTCCGGTTAACAGAGAATATCCGTTTCAGACACTCCATGACAAACACATCATTGTAGAGTCTAAAATTTCTTGCTTACCTTACAGTGTCTGTAACTTCTTTCAGAACAAACACCAATGTTTCTGGTGCTTTTATGTTTGCCTATTAGTTACCAATTATGTGCCTCATCCTATTTTGGGTTCACAGTCCATTCTCTGCAATGTTCCTTTTTTCTCCAGTGAGGAATTCCCTTGGAAGAATGGTGCTCTTGCACAGTCAGACAAGAGAGCTTTTCAAGAGATCAAAAAGCCACCTATTTTCCCCTTCAGCCTCAGGGAGACTTTACTCCCCTAGGCCATTGCTGAGTTCACTGCATGGATCACCGACATTGGCAGTCTCTTGCAAATAGCTGTGCTCCACTGAAGTTTCATTATAGAATAGCTTATGTTGGAAGGGACCTTAAAGACCATTTAGTTCCAACCCTCCTGCCATGGGCAGAGACACCTGCTGGACAGGCTGAAGTTGCTCAGAGCCCCATCCAACCTGGTCTTGGACACTTCAAGGGATAGGGCACCTACAACTTCTTTGGGCAACCTGTTTCAGCACCTCACCACCTTCACAGTAAAGAATTTCTACCTAACATCTAATCTAAATGTATTCAATTTAATACTGCAGTTTAAATTTGTGCACCTTTCTACTGCTGCTGGTTGTTTTTGGAGATTGACAGTGTGAATGTAGCCCCAGGGTTTCTTTCTGCAGACTTTATGTACTGACCAGCTTTATAAACCTGCATTCTAGCCTGCAAAGCTTTCCACATGTTTTTACTTTGTCACTGGCCAAGTTCTGGGTCTTAGATTGTTTAGTCATGAGTATTTTGTGCCACATCCATTGCGTCCTCTGATTCTCCTCCCAAGCACTCACCAAAATGAAATGACAAGCTTTTCAGTGCTGAATTGTTCATATATACTTCACCTTTCTGCTCCTTTCTGAATTTCTTGTCTGAAAACAGATGATTTTCCTGCAGAATGTAGCTCTCTCTAAATTTGTTTCACAAAAAAAAACATTAATAACATAAATCCCAACAGCTTCTGAAGTTATACTGGCTACAAGGTATCTTTTCATAATGTGTTTCCAGAACAGCTTTCTCTTAGAATAAACTTTGTGTTTGTCATATCAGTACATACCAGTGGTAGCAGAATCTGGACTTTTTGGAGCTAGCTTTCCAGCAGAAGAGAAATCACTGAAGTAAGGGAGAGTTTAATGCTCAGAACACATGGTGTACACCCCTGGTGGGACAACACATAGTAAATAGCTTTTCTGCATGATAAAGTTGTCTTCAGTGTGAGGGAAAAGTACATGGA
This sequence comes from Margarornis squamiger, assembly GCA_035222235.1. Classification (NCBI taxonomy): domain Eukaryota; kingdom Metazoa; phylum Chordata; class Aves; order Passeriformes; family Furnariidae; genus Margarornis; species Margarornis squamiger. The sequence continues at coordinate 46,861,036 of JAWWTY010000088.1, read as the reverse complement.
AGTCTTTATTGCAAGGCATTGGATAAGGTATGGCATTAACATTCTTAAGGAAGACACCAGCGAGCAAGAAGACTCCTACTTGCTGTTCCGGGCAGTGTTCAACATCAAGAAGTATGGATGAGTCAACTGGCTTTTATGAAAAGGGTTATGGTCGCAAACAGTAAAAACATAAGTGAACTCTTTGCCTAAAATGATTATTTTTCCAGTTACTGCAGGCCACATCGTCCCAATTTCATTCATTTCAGAGATCAAATTGCCTCTGCTACTTGCTACTCAGATGCCTGGTGGCCTATCCTATAGCTCTGCACAGACAAGCTGCCAGGAGAAGGATTTCAGTAAAGAACTATTTGGAAAATCAAAGACTAGCTTCAGTTTAGGGAGCTGATTCTGCTAAGTGCAGAAGTAAGGAGAAGTCTTCCATTTTCACATCTAATACTTATAATTTATATGATATGAACACTGACAGCAATTGGAAACCAGTTACAAAATTCAAATGTTTTATAAAATCTACAAAAAAATTATTGGCTCTTATTCATGATTCTATGAATGTCACCTCACTAACATTTTGTGCATTATGTGTTTAACTAGAGGTCTGGAGTGTCATTGCTGATATTATTCCAAATAATTACATAGACACTGATCTGTCTTGAAAATACACTTTGTGGGATACGTGAATAATGAAGTCACCTGACTGACAACTCTTTATGGTGCTTTACCACATGAAGCAAACTTTGTCTTAAGACCATGGTGAAGTTTCATGCTTGCAGTTTAATTTCCATCAGGGCACATTCCACCTTGAGTTAGTTTTCAACCACTTGCCAAAAAAAAAGAAAAATAAGCTGCTGCATTTGGATATGGAGTGTGAAATCACCCGGATGGGAGTAATGTGAGTGCACATAATTGTACACCTGTTAGTTATTTCTGAGAAACTAACCTGTTCATGCTACAATTAGGTACAGTGTAAATCACAAAGACAGAAAACACATTCAATCAGTTGGACATGGTGAAGGGAAAAAAAAGTCAGATTTCATGGCTTGATAGAAAAATCCCATTAAGGCCTAAATGAATTATTTCTATGACTCAAATAAATTATCATCCAGGCTTACGTTGGTATTAACAAGATGAACATTTTGGGGAGAGAGAATTATATGTTCCAGGGGGAGGTGGGTGTAAATCACTGCAGCCAAGGATACCCAAGATTTAACTAGGGTATGCATTGGGAATGCTTCTAGCGGGGAGTTCAGTAAGAAATTCCCTTGATGTGCGTGGTACCATATCTGGGGCATTTTCCAGACATAAGTCCACAAAACTTCCATTTGCAGTGTCAAAAGATGATTTGCTGACATCCCATCAGCAACCTCGGGCATTGAAGGTAATCATAAACCAAGGTGGCAGCAGGCTTCAACAACATGTCAGTAACACAGTAGTCTCAGCTACAGTGTTTTGGTGCAATAGAGAAATGTGTGAGCTTCAACCACTGTCATGGAGTTTAAAACTTGACCTTTCACTGCTGACAACCAGAACGCCAGTGGTCTGGTGCTGTTAGGGTGCTGGCAGCTTGACATGGTGCCATTCCCTTTCTTGGTGGCTGCTGGCTCACAGGATTCATTGTGTGGTGGATTGTGCATCCTACATTTGCTTCCAAAATACACAGTATGTCTGCAAGAACTTACCTAACTCACCTAATGTTTTCTCTCAAATAAGAATACATATAGTAGTGTAAGCAAGTTTCTGCAGCATTGAAAAAAACCCTAATAATCCATATTTTACCAATATGCTTTTAAAACTCTAGCAGAGATCTCCTAGGGAACCTCAAAAGTTTTGCATGAAAGCAGTAAATAACTTATATGTGTGAATAAGTAGACATTACATGAAATGCTCATTCTATATTGCTGTGTATCTTGAAATAACAACCTCCATCAACAATTGTATTAACATTGTATTGTTTTATGTCCTGAAAAAATGACCTGAATCAACAACAAGAATTATATTACAACAAACAGTACTAAATAGTTTTTCTACACACAACTTTTAGTTCAGCAAGCCCTGGGCTTTTTTTTTTTTTTTTAATTTTATTTTATTTATTTTTTCTTTTTTAAAATCACATAGGCCTTCATTTAAAGCCCCCTGAAAGCAGTAGGATGACTTCATTGTCTGCAACAGGCCTTGGGTGGAATACATAACTTTCGGAATGTGCTGACAGTCTCCTTTTTGTAACAGTTTGTCAGGTGCAAGACCACTAAAATCCATGGTAGTGCAGATATGCAAAATGAGTAGAAGAGGAGCACAGGACCAAGAACATGCAATGGCTCCTCTGAAATCATCAATCATTTAATTTTTCTTTGATTTCTAAGTTTTCCAAGCCAAAAGATGATGGGTGCCCAGCCAACAATTTAAATATCTCTTAGAGTCATAAATACTGTCTTAAGTCTTTGCATATACCCACTGTTAGTGCCAATTACACTTAGACATGTCTTCTAAAGAAGTAGTAGGTAGTCCAGATAAGTATTCTCCTCTACTATGTCTTCAAATTTACAGCATTTAGACTCCTGTGAAAACAAGTCTTTCTTTGATGCAATTGATGTGCATTTACGTATCAGAAGCAGTCAGCTTTAGCACTTTTAAATCTTTCATAATCACTTCTTGATTTGGACAGTAGTGGGTGACATCTGTCATGATTAGTGAGAATAAACAGAAGAATGCAAAAGAAATTATCTTAGCAGAACTGGTGTCTGGGTGACATTGGAGCTTTATTATATCATGCTTACTAAGCGATTTCAAATATTCAATGTATAAAGCAAGTTAGATTTGATTTTTTTTCAGAATATTAAAATTTAACTTATTTATTAAATGAATGCTTTCAAAATGACATCTTAATGTTCCATAAATGAGACAGAGAATGGTCAGTGATCATTGTACTACAGCTAAGAAGAAAGCTAAGAAGAGAGTCAGATCAGGATGCAGGCTGCCAGCCCTATATCCAGAAGAATTGTCTATCCTCAGAAGAAAAAAAGTGGAATGGGGGATTATTAGTATGGTTGAGCTGGGGTTTGTATAGTTTATCTCATAGAAAAAGTAGCAGGACAAGTGAGTTTACTTAGAAAGAGAACGTGTATACCCTGTATACATAGGGGTTAACTTTGTGATGCCAGCCTCTGTCAGTGAACTATGTCCCAGCGTTGGCCACCCTTCATCTGAGGGCAGCAGAGTGCTGGCTATCTCAGCACAGTGGGGGCTGTGTCTTTGAGAAGTCTGCTACAATAATAAACACTGAGGTGAATGGTGGGAGTGGTGAAGTAATCAGCTGCAGTTTCTGCTAAGTTCATTTTGAGATACACTGCAGATTGAATATTTTTGATTTTGTCTTAATGCTGAAACCAGAACTCCAGCAAAATCAGTCAGGGAATTGTGAAACAGATGAAATAAGTGTTAATTTGGTGAGTTTTAGTACAAGATCCTCTTTCATGATTAGTAACTGAAGTGTGGACACCAAGCCTGCTTGAAGGGGTGTATCTGTCATCATTAACAAGATTAGAGTACACAGGCTTTGAAACAGAGGGAAGCTGATCTTCTTGTGTAGCTTGATGCCTTCAACACAATTTCCAGGGACTCAGCAAATCTGTAAGCAAAACAGAGCAAGGACATGCCAACTAAAACAGTGTGCCGGAACAGGAAAGGCTCAAAGTGTCTTTCCGCCCTACAGCAGTAATCCTTTAGCTAATGGAGAGCATTGGAGCAAAGGGAAGGATAGGCAGATAAGCCTTTCCCTCACAGAAAAATACACTTATGCTCTACAGGGATACAAGAAGCCCAGAACTTGGAAAAGAAAGAGTTTGTTATAATTTTTGCCTTTGGTAGTTGCAGTGATCACTGTGTTATCTTTTGAACAAAACCTCACTGCTCAGGTAATTGTGTAAGGTGCAGTACTCACACCTTTGTTCCCAGAAAAGAAAAAGAAAAGGACATTGCATGCTGGGGGGAAAGCAAAGGCTTCTAGTAACAGAAACTGGCAAAAAAATTCAGCTCCAAAATGTTGAAAGAAAGGCAGTTATTCCCTAGAAAACCTGAAGGAAATATGGTTCCTTTTCAGCTTTTATGGAAGAGACTGCTATGCAGCTTGGCAAACCCAGACAGAGACATGGGTGCATGCCTTGTTGCCAGTAGCAGCAGAGACAGCAAAGTAGGTGTGTTGGTACTAAGAACCAGAGGGGACCCTTTTGGCTATTCCTTGCTTGGATCTGGACAGGTGCTTCTATCTGAATTCAGAGTCTGAATATATTCTGCTACTGTCTTATACTTCAGCCTGACTTATATTGTCAGTGTCTTCATAAATATAAGAATTCATAAGGCAAAAAATCCCAGAGAATCTTCTAAGTATTTTCATTTAAAATGTATTTCAGTGTGAGTTAAACTGTAAATGACGGAGGCAGAACAAGAATGAATCCAGTAGGATGAAAACAGACACCTATGAGTTGTCCTGAACAACTCAGACTTGAAAGAGCAAAGTGATTTATAATGCTTACTCTTTTTTTTAATTTTTTTTTTCTCTCTAAATCTATTTATTTTTCAAGTCCAGCAGGTTCTCGGTGTCAGACTGACATAATGATAGCCTTTCTCTATCAAGAAAGAGAAAACAGTTTGCTACATGCTTGTCTGACACTCCTCATTATCATCTGTGCAAAACAAGCACTGAAAGAGAAGAAGAAATAAGAAAAACTAACCCACTCTTCCTGGAGTCATTCATCAAGAGCTTTAGTAGCAAATGTTCCCAAACTTGCAACACAACCTCTTGAAACAAGAGCTGACTTCTTGCTAAATTCCAATATTAGTCACAGTTCTGCGGTCACAGCTCTTTGTTTTTAAATAGAAACCTTTCTCATGGCTGTGACAAGTTATTTGTGGAGGTAAGAAAGGAAGGTAGGTGAGCTTAGGCTGTTGTTTGCCGTCTTCTGTTGCAGGTGACCAGAGAGGGCAGGGTGGAGGGGGAGGAACAAAACAAGCTCTCCAGAGCCTGACAGACACAGGGCTTTCTGAAGGGTGAACAATGCAGGCAGTGTTACCTGCAAATGGGACCTTTCAACACCCTTGAAAAGGAGAGAACTTAAAAAATTGAACACTCTGTAGTGGGTTCCTGGTGGTTTACGCTCACTGGCAGCTACAGCCAAACAAGCCTACTTGTATAAGCTTGTTAATGAGGAGAAATACATCTGATTGGTATGCCATTTGAAGATGATTTATAAGAAGGCTTCTGACAGGATAGACTTTCTTTCCTTTTATGTGTCCTTGGCTTCAGGCAGCACCTGCTCACTTGCAGCAATGTGCTATCTGCAGATCTGTCACTGGAGCTGGCCACCTGCGTCAGCAAGGTTTAAAGGGTTCCCACATCAGGCGATGCAGAAGGATGCATTACTCTTTGTAATGGTAGCAGAAAGATTTGGGGCTGCCACGGCTTAGGGCAAAAGTCCCACCAGACATGCACCCTGACCTTCTGCGCCACATGGAAATAGTCATATGAAGGCTCATGTGAAATATGCTATGTTAGTCCTGCTTCTGGTGGCCAGTACTTATATCCACTCACCTCTTCTGATCACAGCAGCAAGGCTACTGGCTACTTGGGGCTGGAGATCAAACTTATCTGCCAATTGATCCATGCCAGAACTCCCCAAGGAAGGAGGTCAGTTCCCATACTGCTAGTGCCCCTGACACCCCTGGTGTCAAATACATGCAAGTCCTCAACATGTTGGCTCTGCTCTCTCTTGTGCCCATGATGACCCACTAACACACAAATGAATTTCTCACCATCCTCGTGAAGGAGGAAGAGACAGGACTCACTCACATCCATAGATACCAGGCTTTAAAAGGAGTCTTCTGGCTCCTGATAAATCAGGGGAAAGTGAGACAAGGAAAAGTGTAGCTATATAACAACAGGCTGTGATCTAAACCCAAGCTTCCAGAACATTTTGGTCAGAACTCATCAAGTCTGATATCACTCATTGAAAATTACACCAAGAGCCTTGCAAAAATCTCTGTCAGCTGTGGAACATTAACATTTTCTCTGAGCAAACATGGACAACAGACTATCCAGGAGAGTACACATCCTGGACTCCTTTGTTCTGATACCAGGGATTGGTGCATTCTCCTCTGCCTGCTCATCAACAGCAGAAACCAAAGGTCTCCTATCATCTCCAGCTCCCTCCTGGAGAGAACAACGTTCTCTCAGACCTCCTCAGCATCATTACTCATCTCACAGTGCCATTCCATGAGTTCTGGCTGCTGCTGGAAGAGTTACACTGGATATAACCTGCACTATCATGGCATTCCCCTTTAACTTGACTATCAGCACCAGCTTGGAAGACACCAGCACTGTCTTTTTTTCAAACCACTTTTCTAATACAAGAAAAAATAGGAGAAAAACTGACTCAAAAAGACCTGAGTGTCTCTGGGCTCAAAGGTCTTGCCTTCTTTACCCCTAGTAGATTTCCACAAGCAAATTCTGTAGGTAGCACAATCCCTGGTTTTATTGTCTTTTCCACTTTGCATGCACTGCTGGCAGAGTTGTATATGAACAGAGCTGTCAGTGTGTCATAGCATTGTGACGAGAGTCCCGGGCTTGATCAAAAAATTCACAGCATTTGAAACTCAAACTATGTAAGGCATGGTTTCCCCTTCCCATCATGGAAGAATATTGTCAGAAAAATCAACAGAAGAACATGACTGAGCATTTCCTAACACCAACCCACATTCCCTCTCATTCTCAAAATAGGTGACAGAGCACCATCAACTCAGCCATTACTCACTTCAGTCTATGGGAATTCACTGCTCCCTTGTCAAAATAATTGGCTTGTATCTTACTGTGTTACTCTAAATATTCCCCCAGTGAGTATGCATTTTGACATACACCCACCTAAAAGTTGAGCCAAACTTCAGTGAAGAATGATGAATACTACTTGATTCAAAAGGACAGGATCAAAACTGTCACTGAGAAAAATAGAGAGGCAAATAACCACAAACATACTTTATTAGAATCCAAATCTTTGTTTATCTACAGTGGGACAATTGGCAGTGATATGTATGCTTAACTAAGGCTTTAAAATTAACTCATCTGTAGTCAAGTAGCCAAAACCAAAAAAAGTTGTTTGGAATTCAAAGACTAAAAGAAAGAAAGAAGTGGCTGAAAGTGACATTCAGATCATGCCCCAAGGATTTTCAAACACAGTTGCTGGTTTTTGAAAAACGCAGCAGACAGACATTGCACATAACTGTAAAATAACTGCAGAGGTACAACAATTTGAAGATATGGGAACCATCAGCTCTGAATCTATAGTGCTGTATACTCTAACCTCTAGTATATCTGGACTTTGTGATATAGTGTGTGAACTAATTAAAGACTGTGGACAAGTCTCTGAACCTTGTGGATCATGCGGTTCCATTGTGTGATAAGGCCAATTCAAGAAAATTGAGAAAGGTAACTTTTTTCATGCTTTTTCATGCTCCAGGCAATCTGCCAAGGGCAGCTTTTCTCTTAAGAGCCTAGGCAGACCTGGAAAAAGCCAGAGATGAGGATGGTGGGCATAATTTTATGTGAACCAAATTTCCAAATTCGCAAGCTACCCAAAAAATTTCTCCTCTAAGACTGCTCACAAAGGAATTCCACCACAAATTCTCAGCTTGAGGAGGATTATTTTTGAAGCTCTGCTAACAGATCCTGTGACCTTTCTTGTTGTACAGTTTATGGTGTTCTTGCCTAATGCTGCAAAATGTACCAGAAGAAGCAGTAACTCAGTATGTGTTTTCAGGTTTTAAGCAATAGCATATATGTTTGTATAAATATAATTTAGACTGACTTTCATTTGAAGTCATGCTAAATTACTTAAAAAGTCTTTTAAATTTTAAAATTATATTTGCCTTGTATGTGTAACACTTGAAACCTATAGTACTACAGCTATTAAGTATGCTGTTTGTTTACTATTCTAAAAGTGGAAACAATAGTTTTGGTAAAAGGAGTATCTGGAGAGTCTGCTGTAATAATTTTTGTTTAGTTTCAGGTAGAAATCTACCATTCACCAATAATGGAATTATCACCACATTTGTCTTTGAATGATGATTTTAGAACAGAATTATTTTTCATATGTGTTTGTCTATAGGAGTGTAAGAATACAAACCAGCAGAAAAACTGAGGGAATGGATGTCATGAATATTTTCCATGTCTGATGCTACTGCTTTGTTCCAAAGGAATGTGGACAAAGATAGGTGTTACTGGAATATAAATTGGGCCTTTCCACAAGACTAAAATGACTATGTTGATTCTGTAAATTTCACTAGTTAGGTCTTGGAAGCAAACAAAGCTTCTATAACATTTTCACAGCTATTTGTCAGCGTGTATAACTTCTAATTAATTATTTTCAATACTCAATGATATTACCAACACGGACAATCTATACCTTTACCTACTTTGTGAGTGATTTTTTCATGATGACATGCTGATAAAAAGCACTTGATTATACATTCATGCAATGTCTTATTCCAGTTAGGCCACTAGCAAAAACTAGAAGCCAGAATGAATAGCTGACTGTTTGTATGAGACATGACAAAACATACAAGCTAGGGAGAAACAGTGAAACAGGAACAAATTCCAAATGCTGCTTCAAGCCTACCACTTCGTCAAGAAATGTCTGAAGGGCTGCTAATATACCTAGGAGATCACTTCCAAGAGAGTGAAACAGAGAGGTTATTGCTTGTAGGCAAAGGGACTTCTGAAGAGACTTTCCATGAATCACTGAAACGACGCAGCTCCCCCAAGCTCAGTCAGGATGAACACACTGTTCAGAGTGTATCATGTTTAAAGTAAGTTTTGCATTTTATTCTCTTTTCTCAACACTGTTTTGGAAAAACTGTTCCTTTAGGAGCCAACTGCTCTCCACAGCCAGGCAAGGGAGCAGGGAAGAGTGTGTGCTGTCAGCCCTGGCTGCAGGGGCAGAAGCAGAACTGTCTCTGTCTGGGAGCCACCTCTCTTCCCTGGCACAGGAGAAATAAAAGGGAGGAGCCACATGAGCCCTGCCAGCTGTGCAGTTCTACACACCTTGGCCACAGTGTGGGAGGTAGTCAACACCGCCAAGCTGGAATGGAGCTGAGCCCCGCAGAGTGCTACAGAGAAGCAGCTACCACCTCGTAAACCCCGGTTCACACAATATCACTACAGAGTCCCATCCAAAGGGAAGCTGCCCAGAGCAGTCTGCTGCCCCAGGGCTTTTACCCCATTGTTTTCCATTTCTGCAGACCCTGACAGCTACTACTGTTGCCATTCGTCCCTGGAGAGAGCTAGAGAAAGGGAGAGAGAGATCCTGCACCCATACTACATCAGGATCCACATCAGCATCTTGGCATCATAACTTCTTTTTGGATGAAATAGCCTTCCAGGTTTTTTGCTCTGCCCTTGTTTCCCCATGTTTTTCGTCTAGCTAGGAAGAGCATTAAACCACAGGAACTTGTCTGCCACAGTATCTTTTTTATTCTCCCTGGGGGAAGGGGTGGTGAGAGAGCACATGTTGGCCACCATCTTGTCTGTGCACTAAGAAGGAAGAGACCATGAGCGATTTCTGTCTATTATTGGCTTCAACCATTTTTTTGGTGTTACAGTTGTTATATTACTTTGCAGTAAATTGTTAGTGTTTCACTTGTATCTCCTTGCATTTTGTCTCTCTGTATTGATGAAAGGAGAAGAAGTTTTAATAAAAGGGTAGGGATCTCATTTGTTGGAGTTTTTGCCCCAGCATCTCTCTTAAGACAAACACTAACAAAAGAACTCTGGACTCAGCTCTCAAATGAACTGAGGACACCTAAAATGATCAGAGTCCAACTGAAGGTGTATAGTGGAGATATTTGATGCTGTGTTTGAAGACATTTCAGCTTTTTACTTTTTCTTGTTTGAAGATACAAAGTCCATAAGGAGTACATTATTGTAATCCAAAAGTTAATGATCAGATCCTCCAGGATAAAGCAGCATGAATCCTTGTTTAGAGTTTTTGGAAATATAAGAGGAACCATAAAGAATGCAGCACAGACTGGCTTTTTTTCATCTGGGCTGTGTTACTGGTGATGGTCTCTCTGTCCCACAGGCTGAGTTCATGTCTGGCTGGCATTGTCCTGTCCAGTGTGCTGAACGTGCTTGTCAGTCTTCGTGTCCTTCCAAACGGTAAAATGGGTGGACGGTGCCCAACAAAGCTTGCAAGGAGTGCCTTTGAGAGAGACAGCTCTTAACACTGTTCTCTGCGTGATTAGATTGTTGTTCTGCCTGGATTTGGACATTTCAAGGATAAAACTGTAAATACTTACACATTACAGGGAAGGTGTGGAGCAAAATTGATTAGTTCTTCCTAGACCTGGGCTTGGGCTTGCACTTCATATAGTTAGTATGGACTTTTGTGTTGAGCTCCAGTGATTGTAGCTTGAAAACCCAGCTGAAGTGAGGAACCTGGGTTAAAAAACAGTGGTAACCCTGAGATTCAGGTAGGAAGTGAGAACTGAAATATTGAGATACATTTTTACTTTGTAGCGTATAATATGTGCCTCAACAACTCACTTGTGTTCATAGTTGCAGTACAACTATGCAGTGTACATAGTTGAAGTATTATAGAATACTATTCTGACCATTGAGCTGAAGCAATATATTTTCCTCCAAGAGGAGTTCTAGTAATTGTAGAATCATAGAATTATTTAGCTTGGAAGTGACCCCTAAGATCATCATGTCCAGCCATTAAGCTAGCACCACCAAGACCACCCCTAAACCATGTCCCTCCCTAAACTCTCCCTCTACAGGTCATTTAAATACATCCAGAGACATTAACTCAACCACTTCCTTGGGCAGCCTGTTTTAAAACAAAGAATTAAGTCTTAACTGTAAAGGATCAGGCTTAACATATGGCCATTATGGACAATGAAAAGCCAGAAAGAATAATTTCCAGACACATTATATGTATAATAGTCTTGGTTCCCCAGTCTGAACACTGAAGCTGTCCCATGGTAACACAGACACAATTAAAACTTTGAAATAAAAAATCTAACTTGGCCAAAAAGTTCTTTAGAAATTAAGCAGATTAACGTTACCCCAATTATTGCTGAAGCTTACTTAAAACATGAAGATGTGTAAGGTGCCCATGTCCGATAGCAATAATTTCTTCTAGATGAGAGTAAGGGAGCACATGAAGTTTCACAGGCTATGAAGGCATAACGTATGGCATGGTTTCAAAGGTAAAACTCAAAAGCCAGGGAAACAGTTGAGGAAGCACCCGTTTAAAAGAGGAACTGAGTAATTGTTACCTATGAGATTCCTACAACTTTTCTGGCATCAAATGAAGCTAAAACAGCCTCTATGCCTCTTTTTCCTGTTAGTTTCACCACCTCCCAAGACAGCCTGCAGAGTGAAGACCTCCACAAAAGGGAGTACCTTCACTGTTACCACTGTGCAACTTCCAGTTCTAGACTGTGTAAGGTTTACAAAGCCAACTCCAAGCGAGAAAAAAGCAATTTTTTTTTCCCAAGTAAACAATAAACTCCTTAAAACCCCCCAGTATTTTCTTTATATGCCATGCAAAACATTTCCACATCAACAGAAATAAAAGCTATAATAAGATAACAAAGTATTTAGGGGGAAAAAAAAGACTGTATTTGACCCATTCTAACAAACATTAGGATCTTAGAACAAAATGACCCCAAAAAATCCTATGCATGTTCACAACCACTTGTGAATAAAGAAGTGCTGATTACATTAGTGTAGACTCTGTGATTCCTCATGTTCCTGTACTTGGCATAAGATATGGCAATTGTAGTAATGAAAGTAATGTTATGTTTTAGACCTCTGTAATAAAATGTTAACATGTTTTCAAATCCATTTCACTGTAAGGGTTTGCATTGCAAATCATAAAGGATATGGTAGTAGTTATCTTGAAAGGTGCTAATGCTGTCAGCAAGAGGTCTTTTATGCAATGGCAATTGTGTGCTTACTTAAACACTACCCATCTACCTTTAAGATACAACACAAAGAGTAAAGCAGAAAAACAAAACCAGCCCTGCAGATGGATGGAGAGTCAGCTACTCAGGACACCAGACCTGACTGCTGTGAAATCCCAGGTGCAAGAGGACGAAGGATCTGAGCTCATCTCCATTGTGTGGGCTCTCTGCAGAATCCTGACTCAGGTTTCTATGCCTGTGGCAGGGACTTCTCAGCTGGGTGTGGGTCACCTGAGAAGAATTTTACAGGCAGGCTGATTGCTGTAGGCAGATTTCTTAGCTGGGTTACAGTTAGTGCTTTAATCAGCCATAATAGACATGCCAGTGTATTAAAGCAGTTCAAGCAAAGTATACTAGCAAAAACTGAAGAGCAAGCCAGGCTTTTAACTTGATCATTCTCATGTTTTCTGACCCCATTCTCAGTATCTGTGAAGGACATCCAGACACAGTTTGTCTTAGCTCAGCAGTCTCTGGTATACTGATAAGCATAAAAAAATTTGAGAAGATTACAAGAAGACCAGAAATTTTCCCAAGACTGTAAAGATTTTCTTTATTCTCAGGCTACAGGAAACTTTTGGGGTTTTTTCTATATATTTGTTTGTAGTGAAGACACTGACTGGACTTTAGGTGTCCACGTAACAGAGTCAAAGCCACATTATTAGTGAAAGGAATGATGATCTTCTGTATTCAGAGAATAAACTCAAACATAGCTCTTGTCAAATCTGATGAGAACTTTGCTGAAGTGTAATTCCTCTGCAGAAGCAATGATGTCCTGCTCTAAAAGGCTGAGATTTGTGTCAGAAAAAGCCCTACCAGAGTAACAAAGAAAGTGAAAGGTAGGATCTGATTTCTGTACCTAAGCCCTTTCTCCTGTAACTAGAGCTAGAATGTGAATTGGCTTCATAGTATTCAATCAAAGAGGCAAGAAAGAGGCTGATTATTTTCAGAGACACTACAGCCTCAAGACTCCCGTGAGTCTCAAACCTTCGTTGTAGTGAAGAAGCAGGTGGACTCAGAACCCTCCAGGGTAATTACTCAGAGACTCAGGGACTGTTAAAAATGAAGGCTGGAAGCTGGTCACTGCAAGTAGCAGGAGGAACATTCCTCCTCCTTCTCAAAATTTGACAGGTAGGACTGGTACCTTCTAGAACAGGTGTGAGACTCTGGAACGAGAAAACTGATGAGGTGCATAAAGGTCCTTTTAGGGTAGTGGGGCCTCCTAAAACAACACCACATGTACCCCACATCAAGACCTTGTTTGTCAAGACGAGAAGAAGAGTAGTTGTAATAGGAGACTCCCTTCTAAGGGGAATAGATGGCCTGATACACAGACCAGACGCAACTCAGAGGTAAGTCTGCTGTCTACCAGGGGCTCGGATAAGGGACATTACTGGCCCTCTGATTATTATCCACTATTGGTTGTTCAAACTGGCAGCAACAAAATAACAAAGAGAAGCCTAGGGGCAGTCAAAAGGGACCTCAGGGCCCTGGGATGGTTGGTAGAAGGATCAGGAGAACAGGTATGAATTTTCTCAATCCTTCTGGTAATGAGGAATAATACTGATAGGAACAGGCAGATCCATGAGGTCAATGCATGGCTCTAAGGTTGGTGTAAGCAGAAGAGTTTTGGGGTTTTTGGCTGTAGGATGATCTACTCAACACCTGGTCTACTGACACCTGACAGGATGTGTCTGTCTCAGACGGGAAAATGAGTTCTAACACAGGAGATAGTGGGCTCATTGACAGGGCTTTAAACTAGCGTGGAGGGGAGAAAGGAACAAAACCAGGCTTGTAAGGAGTGAACGATGGGATGGTGAGCCAAAACTTGAGGAAATGAGGACTAACAGGAATACCTGAGGAAACAAGCACTAATGGATCCCTCAATCTGCTCCAAGAGGTGTTGGCTACACCTGAAATGTTTCTACACCAATGAATACAACATGAGGAACAAACAAGAGGAGCTTGATGTTTTGGCCCAGTCCCAGAGATTTGACATCATTGGCATAAGTGAAACCTGGTGAGATGACACCTGTGACCGGAGTGCCCTGTTGGATGGTTACAGATTCCTCAGGAGGGATAGGCAGGGCAGAAGAGGCAGAGGGGTGGCACTGTCTGTAATAGAAGGGTTAGAATGCATGGAGCTCACAGCTGGCAGAGGCACAGTTGAGAGTCTCTGGGTGAGAACCAAGGGGCAAACAAATAATGCAGATGCCATTGTGGGAGTCTATGACAGACTTCCCAGCCACAACAATGACACTGATGAATTATTACCTGAGGAACTAAGGACACCTCCAAATGAACTGCCCTTGCCCTTAAGGGGGACTTCGAGTCACCAGTTGAGTATCACACATCTGGTACAACCTGGGCCAGAAGATTCCTAAAAATTTGGTGGCAACTTTATGGGATGGGTCCTAAGGGAGCTGACTTGCAAAGTTACTCTCCTATAATAATCCATTAGCAGAACTGAAGTTCTGCAGAAACAAAGGTATTACTTTCTCCTTGCCCTGTTCCAGAGGATGGCATCCTGTGAAATTAATGGGGAGCAAAATGAAGAGACATAGAAAGTAGTAACATTACACGGCAGGCCAGCACTCTGTGAAATTTGTCATTAAATTGAGAAGGTAGCTTGATTTTATGGGGTGGATATCATTATGAGTAAAATAGCACATACTGCAACAGTAACCATGACAGCAAAATTCTGAGAAGATGAGACTGCTCCGAAGGACTAGACTGCACATCACAGTTATCATTATCTTGTTCCCCTTTTCCCTGTATGTCTTTCTAGCATCACGAGAAAATGGCTGCTTCTGTGAATTTTTTTTTGCAGATCAGAATGTCCATGAGGAAACCATGAAAAGAGATGCAGTTCAGAAAAACAAGATTCTGGTAGAAGTCACCATAAATATGCCAGAGAGAGAAGCAGATGCTAGTTAGAGCAGAAAACAAGTGATTCTTAAACACTCAGATATTCCCCATATTTTATAAGCTTCAGTGAGGCAAAAGTACTCAAATCCAATGGGACAAGTACCAGAAGAAGACCTTCTAGAAGTCAATGCTAATTAGGAAATTCATGCACTCTATATTGATCAGCTAGGGCAGACTGCTTTAAACCTCATAATTTCCGGCACAGACTCAATACCTACGTTATGCTTTTTAAAGTGCCAAAATGGAACAGCAAGCTCATAGACCAAAAGCTTTCTTCGTTGCTGGTTGCCTGTGATTTACTGGCAGACATTCTCTCTGGACTTCTTAAACTCAGGTCTTGCCTAAGATCCCATGCAGCAGAAATGTCTATTGAATAACATCAATATGCAGCAAAGCTCTGAAATAGTTAAATAGACCAAGTGACACATGGGGATTTGCCTCTGTTTTGGAGTTTAAGGAAATAAAAAACCTCCACCACTTGCAAATCCTGTGCAAGTTCCTGCAGGCAGCACATAAGGCAGAAAAAGTCCTTCCACATCTGTGTTTATTATGACAAATACCACTTAAACTTCCAGACTGTATCACAACTGTTGGCTATTTTTGACAATACAACAACAAAAGGGGGAAAATGGAAGGTGTGTCCCACCCTCCACCACCATGCCATTATCTGAAGATCTACTTTGACTGAATTACTGTTCTGTGTTATCTGTCAGCTCTCCATTGTCAATGTCAAGCTAAAAAGAAACATGGGAGACTAACCCTGCGTTCTTTACACCTGAATAAGTAAATGCTTTCCCAGCAATGTCAGCACAGGGATGAGTGAAATCAGCCTCTAATAGGTGAACCCCTCAATAGAGAAAGAACAAAGTAACAAGTGGTTAATTTAAGCCTTAGTTAAGTGTTTGAGTCTGTTGAACGTCCTTGCCTCAGAAGTATAGAACCTCAATTTTTTCAAAGGAAGACTCAAGCGTTCTCCACTTTTCTCTGAGTCATCAGCCTTGGGTAAAAGAAGTAAGCAGCACAGCCAAATGAATCAGGTGGCATAGACGGACACTGAGAACCTTTGCATAGCAGGAAAGGTTGTAGACTAGGATGGTTTAGGCAGAAATTTGGATAAAAAGAATTATTCTGTAGAGTCATTTGGTTTTCATTGTAGGTTGTGTTATATTATTTCTACAGAATCTGTGTACACAGAACAGGTACTTTTTTCCATTGCATTGTAAAATATCAGAAAAACTGTTGCTTGAGTAGCACTAAAATCTGCACTCAGGCTGTGCCATAGGTGCTTGATCCAGTTAACCTCAGAAGACTCACTCTAAGACTACTATTGGTGTTCCTAAGACAGGGAAACAAATAGGACATACCTGAACTTACTGATGCTTGAACTGAAGAAGTTTCAGCACAAAACTAACATTCAAAATATTGGTCACTGACTGATATGGAAACTTTATAAAGCTGTGTGTTTAACTATTCACGTGTTTTTATTTAACAGAACTATTCAAGGCATCATAAAATTTTCTGTTCCACTTAGCCAAAGAGACCATCAGTATGTGCTTTAGAAACCAAATGGCTGCTGTGTTTTACTGCTAAGCATTGGTATCACTGCTTTGGTAGCAGGTATGGTCTGGAGTTAGTTTATTTGCTGCATTAAGAAAAAAAAAAAAAAAAAGAAAATTTTGTTATAAGATGACCTGTAAGAGATAATTTACTAAAAGACAAGGCAACGCATTTTTAATGTATAGAAAGGCGGACTTATAAATGCCCAGAGAAACAGAGGTGTAGACAAAGGCATGATCAGTAAGCAGAGCATTAACAGTCAGAGGACAGAGAGCAGAGTAGATGGTAAAATTGAAAAGTGTTTTGAGTTCTTGGAGAGATCTGAGCTTTCTCCTTTTTGGAACACCTTTACTAAGGCATTTTCTGAAGGTGGAGTGTCTTTAAGTTATGTGGGTTCTTGTGCTAATATTGCTTACAAAGGTAAAACTATTTGATCTACAAAATTATTAATATGACCAGCCTATACAAGTCTGAGCATGGCTGAGAGGCTCCCTAGACCAGTAAATTAAGTGCCTGATTATAACAAAATTACTAGCTTAAGTCTCACTGACTTCATCAAAAGTCATGCTATATCAGTAAGCTTTTGGTTTAAATGTTTTGCCAGATCAAAAGGGAGTGATAACAAGCTTTGGGAAACCCTGAAGAATATCCCATGACTCCTAGTGATGTACAAGTGCGATTAACAAGCAAATTTTCATGAAAAAGAAGTCTAAGGTATTTTTTTCTAGATGTGCTTATGTGTCTCAGACTAAAAAAATACAAGAATATCAGTACACAAAAGTATCTAAATACTATCGGAGGCATTTATGATGGGGCAGAACATTCTGAAAGGTTGCTTTCTCAGTCAGTAAGTGAGAGGACATTGTGACAATCCTCTTCCGGTGGAGTTCCTTCCAAATATAATTATTTACACATTGAAGTATGGCAGTGAATAGAGGCTTGCTGGTTAGTCACGTTTACTGTTGCACTTTTCTATTGGAATTTCTCACTGTTAAAATCCAGTTAAATGAGTGTTGTAGACATGGTAAGCTGATGGAACTATACCTAAATGCACAAAGACATACCTGAAGGCCTGTTCAGTTAAGAAATAATGAACTTTGGCCAGAGTTTTTATTTTGTTAAAGAAAGATTTTTTTTAATGTTAGCTGTTGATACGAAACTCATTAAAACTCTAGCTGTATCAACAGTTTCAATTGGTAGAACTGAGTTCTAGTCTTCAAAAATGTAGAAAGCTACTTCTGTATGTAATAATACTGCAGCATGGCCTCTTGGGCAAGAGACTGCTATCAGTCTCTATTTTGGAGAGTAGTTAAAGCCTTCTCTACCACTTCTCCCTGACTTCAGAATCTGCAACACTACCATACCCTCCAGAACAAGATAACAATGAGGTTTACAGTAAACTATGTGGGGTCTTGGGAGAGAACTGTGCATGCTGACTGTTTTTGCTAAGCCCCTGAGAGAAGAACAATGAAACAGGAATCTTGTAAAGGATTTATGATGCCTGGGATTAAGGAAATGTGTGAATGGTCTTGCTTAACTAGCCTGAGATAAGAGAAACATGTGGAACAATTCAGTGCAACATAACCAATGTTTCAGTGCAGGTGCTAAATAAAACAAATACTTTTATCAAAGCTCTTTTTCCAGACATCAAATAAACAAACAGATTGAGCCACGTAGTTCAGAAGTGAATTTAGGAAACTGTTTCAGTGACTATAAACATAATGGCATTTCCTAGGCTGTTATGGGGATATAAACTGCATTACCTTGCACAACTGTACCTGGCTTCACTTGCTTCTCAGGAACCTTTGGGATGCAGTTTTACAAAGGTAAAAGACTGGAAGTATCTATCACAGCTAACCAGAAGAGGGATCTCACTGTTAATCTCTTAGCTCTGAACCTGTTATGTTTATTTCTTGTGATATTGTAGTCTTTCTGGGAGAAGTTGCAAAGGTTGTTTTGTGTTTGTGCCCTGTCTCCTAAGTCTTAAAATTACCATAGTAACACTCCATGGAGTAGTATCTTTTTGAGAAGAAAGACACCAATAGATTATTTGGCTTGATACCAGGAATGACAAGGACCATGGAACATTTTCCTATGCCTCTTGTATCATATCATTAAAATAATGTTTTCGGACCATACACAAAACTGCTCTTTTAATCACAGAGATCTAGAGATCTGACAGTATAACTTGAACCTGGAGACATCTGTGACACTTCTAAATCTATTTACACTACCAGAGATAAAAGCAGCAACTTCTTGCTCACCCTCAGGTTTGCAGTCAAGAAACAGAACATGAAAGTTATCAGATTCTTATTATTTTGTCTTCTGCAGGTGCTGAACAGTAATAAATTTTGCCACTGCTGTATCAATCTCTGATTATTACTAGAAATTACTTATATCTGGTTTTGTGTCCTTGTTTTTGAGCCAAATGATACATCTCCTTGCTGAAGGTAAAGAGACGTAAGTTTAGAGCAGAAGTCCTACCAGGAGCAGCTGAGGAAGTTGAGATTGTTTAACCTGAAGAAACAGAGACTCAGGAGGCACCTTATTGCTCTCTACAATTGGCTGAAAGGAATTTGTAGTGTGGCACGGGTTGGCCTCTTTCCCCAGGCAGTTAGTGACAGGGAGAGGACATAGCCTCAAAGTCTACCAGGGGAGGTTCAGGTTGGACATAAGGGGGAATTTCTTCACAGAAAGGATGATTAAAGGTTGGAATGGACTGCCCAAGGAGACGATGGAGTCAGCATTCCTCTAAGTGTTTAAGACTGCAGGTGGCATTTAGTGTCATAGTCTAGTTGATGTGGTGGTGTTCAAAGCTTGGGCTTGATGATCAGACCCCTTTTCCAACCTAGCTGATTATGTGATTCTGTATGGCGCAATTGGATCTGTGTCTGCAGCCAGGTCACAAGTGCTGGACACATCACTGTTCTTGAGTGTAACTGAAGGACAGCTAATTCATCTGTATCTGTAATTCACAACTGTAAACCTCTGCTAACAAAGATGAGGAATTTTCAATAGCCTGATATTACAGCCTGGAGGTTCCTGCACCTCCACTTTAGGTCCTTCCTAGCTACCAAATCACTCTAAGCCATCTCCTTCCAATACACAAAAGCTGTGCTGCACCACTCCTAAACCACGGAGTTATGAACTTTTGTAGGTCAGAAATAAATAACATGACAGAGCTGATAAAAAGTTGTCCTGTTGTGTCTTTATTAGGCAACAGAATTACTGCTAGTTTTAGAAGTTAGTTTTTCTAAATTACTAGAGAAATGTCCTGCTTATTACAGTATCCTTGCTACTATCTGTGTCTCTAATATGCTGTGAGTCATGAAATACATATACATGCCTTTTCAGAATAAATCAATTTACATACAGTTAATTATGAAATTTTACTACCAAGTAATATCAGGAAAGACCTTTTCAAAGGTGATGATATATGGGATAATGTTAGAGGTACCATCTGCTCAGGTTCTGTCCTGAAAAACAGAGGTGTTAGTCCTGGTCAAAATGCTCCTTGTAAACTTTTCCACAATCTGGGCGTACTAACTGGTTTTGAACACAAGTGGTTTATCAAACCATGAACATCTTGCTTGATAAAAGAAACAAGATGTCACAAAACCACTAAAACTGTCATTCTGCAAAAGCATCTGCACTAAGATAGGTCATATACCTAAGAAAGAAACAGCTAAAGTTCCCTCACATTCCTAGTCCTCGAAGTTAGAAAATGTGTTATTATCTTGTGACAGCAAGAAGTTATAGCAGACTCCTCTTGTCCGTCCATACAGTGATTTTGTGACATTGAAGGAACTAGATAGTATTTGATTTTTTAATACCATGGGAGCCCATCCCTTTGAAAGCTAATCACCTAGTTCTATTTAGTGAGCACAGAACAATGTCTCTCTGGGCAAAACTGACAAGTTTTGTTTCTGACTGTTCATTTGATACTCCCCCCTTTTAAACTGGAAAGTGATACGTGATTCCAACTTGGTTGGCGCCCACAATAATGATGTGCTGTGTCTGACACAGTGCCTGATGCATAGCATTTTGGGATTTGTTTTGTAAGGCAGTATCCCAAATTAAAAAATACCTTGTAGTTTTTGGATTTTTTTTGGTTTATTTGTATTCAGTAGACAGTTTTACTTGCATTCTTCATGAGCTGCTTAGAGGTTATTACCAAAAAAGAGGCACAAAATGTATCAGAAAAGCTGTGTTTCAAGTGAACTCTGAGAAAATATTAAAAGAAAATATTAAAAGAAAAAGGAAAAGAAAAAGGAAAAGGAAAAGAAAAAGAAAAAGAAAAAGAAAAAGAAAAAGAAAAAGGAAAAAGAAAAAGAAAAAGAAAAAGGAAAAAGGAAAAGAAAAAGAAAAAGGAAAAAGAAAAAGAAAAAGAAAAAAAGTCTCAGTTTAGATGGATACACTGCCTTCTGACTCTGGCTGGGGGACCTGGAAAAAGAACTATTTGCTGTGCTGGACTCAGGGAGATTCAGAGCTGCTTTTCCCAAAGGAATAAAATACCTATTACTTCAAAGGCTCCTCAACGGTTTTTAGAGGTAATTTCTTGCTACACTATGGTACCACACAGAAATGCCAGACAAGGATCTGGGCTCCGAACAGACATTGTCTGATCTCCCTCTTACATTGCATATGGTCTCATTTTCAGAAAGCCATTTAAACTTTTTTCTTTTTTTTTTTTTTAATACCAAATGTTTAAAACATCAGATTTTGCTGTTTTACGTCCTTTCTGTGTACTGGAGCTTCTGATGTTGCAGTTGCAAAGGGCTGGAGGGAGAGGAAGCATGTCTTTCTGTTCCCCCTTAAGCAGATCCTGTTAATTAAGTGTGAAGGCTGCTTTCAGCCTGGAGTTCCCTCTTTCTAGTCTTCTGTTTTCTCTCCCTCTTGTCCCTGTCTTTTCTCTCTCACATTCTTTTGAATCCCTGCTACTCTCACCTGTCCTTCCTGGGCAAGCAGCCCATTTCCCAAAGCACTTTGGATCCACAAGATCAATGTGCATCTCTTTTGTTCATGTGGCCAAATAGGGGTTGCTTTTATATAATCATATTTTTAAAAATATAGTGTTTATCATTTTCATATAGACACATACATGAAAATATATAATAGAGCCTTCTTAGATGGCTAGTTCCAAACTGATCAGAGGTGGGAAGAGAAAGTTACATATATTCAATGTGTCACTTATTTTACAGGCTCTCCTACTACTCGTTTTCACTCATGGCACTGAGCTGGGCCTGTTCAGACTGGAGAAGAGGTGACTAAGAGGGGACCTCGCCAGTGTACAGAACTGTCTGAAGGGACAGTGTCAAGAGGATGGAGCCAAGATCTTCTCAGTGCCAAAGAATAGGACAAGAGGCAATGGGGTGAAACTGATGCATGGGAAGTTCCACTTGAATTTGAGGAGGAAGTTCTTTATTTTGCATGTGGCAGCACACTGGAATAGACTGCCCAAAGAGGTTGTAGAATTTTTCTCACTGGAGATATTCCAGAACCATCTGGACACAATTCTGTGAAATGTACTTCAGGATGACCCTGTTTGAGCACATGGACAGTTGTCTCAGAGAGATAATAAAGAAAAATGACATACAGAAATAAAGGCTTTTAGACTAGTCATGACTATGTTGAAAATGAAGACTGGGTCTACAACCAGACACAAAAACCAGTAAGTTCACGGCCACTCAGGCATGTCTAACCAACATTTTCTGCCTTCCTAAACTCAGACATGCCAAATGTATTTAATAATTTTCTTCTAGCAGTGCCTTCAGCAGTGTCAACCAGCTAAGAAACTACTCTGAACCCTATTGCGCCCAAGATTGCAAACTGACATAAGGAAGGACTTGAAGTCAAGCTCTTTGTAGCCAAGATTTGCACAACCTAATACCAAAAAAGGGTGTTGTCAAGTTCTGTCATTACCACTTGAACAAAAATATACACTCAGGTGGCCATGGCTTTGCCCACCAGAGCTGACATGTCCTTGGCTTTGGCCTCTGGATCTGCCACCTCCTGCCTCTGGAAGGTAAAAATTTGTGTGAAGGGGTTGTCATGTTTAGAGCAATAATGTTGTCTTGTATTGTTTCTTCAACTTTGAAAGATTATATTGTTCCTGGAGGAAACTTATTTAGTGAAAATATCAGCTCTAGGCCACAGTAGACTGAAAACCAGATGACTTTATCTTCCCTTCTCATTCTCATGGCATCTATGGGAAACAAAATTCTCTTCTTTGACATTCCCAGACTCTTTTTCTGACAGGCAGTACTCTAACTGTGCAATAACCCTCTACATTAGAAAGTGAGCAAGCTGATGAAGCAGCTTTGCATATGGCAGTTTTATCTGGGCTCATTTTTTCCCTTAAAGCACTTATGACAATTGTACTGAAGGCCTATTTTTTTTGGTCTTAATCTTTTTATAAACCTGTCCCATGCATTTCCTGAGGAAGTATTTATATCAAAAGAGATTTGAATTGTTTCTCTCCTCAAATGTTTTAAGGAGATTTCTTTTCTTAAGTGTTTTGTTTTAATGACAGATAAATTGTAATCCCAATTAACTGCAGGAGTGAAAGTGACCCTGACAAAGCATGTTCTTAAGTACCAGTTCAAACTGGAGCCAAATAATCAATACCTGCTGTCAGGAATCTCTCAAAAATGAATAATTCTTTTTGCAAATAATTTCTGTTAGTTAATTTGTATTGAAAGTTTTGTAGGTAATGCCTACATTATGACAGTACAACATACCATGGTAATGGCTGTTTGTGCTTGCCCGTATGCATATGAAACAGAAGCAAGACATATAAGAGGTTCAATTCTCAGGTTTCAATAATCACTAAAGGTAGAGGACAGGGGGATGGGGGGAAACCAACACTAAAAGAAAGCAAAAAAAATCTGCTCCCAGTAAACAAATTTTAGTTTTGCATACAGCTGTCATATACATAAGAATGATGAAGGATACAGTATCTCTTCACAGGAATGGGTTCAGAATACAGCATTGCCTAAAATATTTTAGGATCAAAATTAATTAATCTGAATGTCATGCGATACCTCTGCTCTTTATTACTTACAGTTTATGGATATGATTTTTCAAAAGCAATTTCAGTTGGGTTTTGTGATAAAATTTATGACTTCCTGTTGTGTAGCTTTTGTAGGTTAAATCAAGTAGTTGACAAAGACCAAGAACTGTTCAGTGAGGAAGTATTTTTTAGTTTTTGCATTTTGCTAAAGTAAGGTTCTCTTCCTTTCCTGGTCATGCATAAACCTAGAAATGTAAATATATTATCTGAGCACTGACAGATGTTACAGGTGTTTTTTTCCACCCAAAGCCTGGCAAGAATGATTACAAAGTTCCCAGGCCAACTAAAAATGTTATTTGAGTCCCCATGGCTCAAGGAGGACTTCAAATTACATTTTGAAAGCATTATCGGTTTGATGATCTGGCTTGAATGGGGTCTGACATTTCTCTGAGCTTTCTCCATGAGGTCTATCTGCCGTCTTACTAATTCCTTTAGTAGGTCAAAGCAACTAGTGAGATTTCCTCATGCATTGAGGACTTTTCTAAGACAAATGTAGAAATGATTTTATCAAGTCAAATAAATTTGGTAAAAGTATATTTCTTCTGAGTGGGAACGGAGCTTGTGTGGGTAATGTCTTAGCCTATTATGTTGTAAGGCATTTCTCAGGATACTATATAGACTTGTATTAACAACAATTTCATTATCATTTGTTGTTTCTTCTCTTAAGAAGAATATCTTACTAAAAATTTTGATATGCTCTCAGAATGTCTTAATAAAGAAAAGTTATTAATTTTGGTGCACACTTTATTGCCTTCAAACACAGTTAATTTGTATTATTCTTTAATTTCACTAAGTTTCTATTGCATTTATTCTTTTTCATGACCATGTTAAAAAGGTATCAAGCAGAAACAGAAACAGTAACAAATAAAAGCACAAACAAGGTCTATGCAGATTATCTTTATTCTGGTTTATGAAGGCAAAAGAAGGACATGCTTTTCTATTAGCTTTACATATTCCAGTTGCTACCAAGTGGAGAAAAATCAGAACTCCTGCAGTGGACAGATGACTCCCAGAAGTATGTAGTGTCTGTGGAAAAAACTACTATTCTCAGAAATGACTTGGGCACTAAATGTTTGTACACTTGTCTTCCCTTCATTCCAGATCCCCAGATCACCATTTGGTCTAAAAATCCATATTCTTTTTCCTCCTGCTGAGGTTACTTCATAGTGAAACTCATCACCATGTGTTCAATTCAATGTATGTAAGAAAAATACTCTCTTGTTCAGCATGAGAAAAGGAGAAAAAGGTGACAGTACATAAAAACTTAAGTCAGGTGGATGGAGCTCCTTTGACTTCATGAGGCAGAAGGTTTGTCAGCCTGAATTGTCCCTACCCATGCACCAACAGAGTAAGAGTGGAAAGAGTCCTTAGCAAGATCACTGGGCCACTGGGGCAGTGTGTGTGCGCGTGTGCATGTGTGTGTGTGTGTGTGTGTGTGTGTGTGTGTGTGTGCGCGCACACGCATTGCTCCAGGCTGTTTGGCCAGGGCTGGCTGGGCCACAGGGCTCCAGGACAGCTCAGTACCTCTGAGTGGCTGTTATTGTAGTTTCAGCAGAGGATATAAGCCATGAACTACTGCTGCATTCAGATGCTGGTGTTCCAAAGTAGCTCCAAGGTACTTCTGTGCGGGAACAGGTCATAAACATGTGCCTGTGCTGAGCAAGAAACTGATACAAACTACCTTTTCTCCTGGTTCCTTCACTTTCTTTTTCATAGCTGTCAGGGGGAAAAGGGAAAAATGTGGGATTTAAGACATAGAACTTACTTTGTGGCACTTCAAGTTGGGGCCACATCATCTATAATGAAAACAACGACAAAAAAGAGATATAAATATAAATGTGTACATATATACATATATATATATGTATATACATGGAGAGAGAGAGAGAGAGAGAGAATGAGAGAGAGAGTGGCCCAGCTCTGCCAGAGACATGGTCTGAAATTGGGCCAAGGATTTCAGGCTGGCAAATTAACAAAGAGCCAGATAAATCAGAATGACTGTAACAGATCTCATCTATTTCAGCACAGCTTAGCCTCTTCATTATGTCACTGTCATCAATACCCAAAAATACTTAGCTGTAGGAATAAGACTGTGTTCCTAATAAAGCAGAACCATTAAGTAGAAAAAATGAAAAGGAAAGTGAGAAGTGTGGTCATAGCTGTGTAATAATAATACTATTCAACTATTTAAAGGAAAGGAAATACATTTTACATACTGAAAGAAGAAAAAAAAAATTGGTCCTAGTGGGTAAAATAATTTAGTTTCCTGATTTTGATTTACATTTACTTGTAGCAGCTTACAAGTCAGGTAACATTAGTGTTCAAAAACAGCCCTAGTGAAAGAAATCCTGCAACTAATATTGGTGTTAATTCCATTCAATGCTTTTGGGCTCAAATGCATAGAGAATTGTTTAAAACAGAAAAGCCTTGAAAACACACACTACAAAATTAATAAATATCCACAATCTACCATCAAAGGAAAACCCAGATATATATTTCTTCTCACAAAAAATGTACAGTAGGTATAGTATATAAAGCTCCATCAAAGACAAGCCTAGTCCTTACTGCTACAGAAAGTCTGGGCACAGCTGAGACATTATATCTCAGCATTGTGGGAAATGTGTCATACAGAGAACCCTTGTGCAGGATTTCTGAACATCTGCTGGGGCAGGATTGTAGCTGGATCTGCCCAAGGAGATGTGCCGGGCTAAGCGTGAATTTTCACATGCATGTCTTTTCCTTCATCTTCACAAAAATAAGAACAAGTAGCCAGTCTACAACCCGAAACAAGGTACTCTCCTAGAAGTCTACTTGAAAGCATTTGAGGCACTTGAAAAACAAGGTAGCCAAAACCCTCAAGAAATTGAGAGCCCTTCTCCATTGCACACTAGATCGTGGTGCCAGCAGCAACAATGCAGCACAGGCCAGGTCTAGAAGCTGGAAGCACAGGACACCTGAGCTGAGAAGTGATTCAGCTCCTGCTGTGCAGAGCTCCAGCCATTGCTTGAACCAATAGTGTGGGTTTTGATCTTTCTGTTAAAAAGTCTCCATTT
Organism: Margarornis squamiger; assembly: GCA_035222235.1. Lineage (NCBI taxonomy): Eukaryota > Metazoa > Chordata > Aves > Passeriformes > Furnariidae > Margarornis > Margarornis squamiger. The sequence goes on along the minus strand of JAWWTY010000088.1, from coordinate 46,834,423 downwards.
GGCTTTGAAGAAGTAAGTCTAATCTGAACTGAACTCTGTAGTCATAAAAGGGATATTTCAGTAGGGAAGGACATTAATGGAGTTTAAGATTACTTTATTAACCGTTTCCCAGTAAAGATGGTCAGAAATCCTTATAGTGTTCTGAAGGATATGTGTAATGAATAATGCTGTCTTCCAAACCCAGAGCTGTTGTGCTAAGAACATTACTGGCTGTCAAAAAGCTAAACAGATTTGATGGGCACTTAATGAAGAGAAAACCTTCAAATCCTGGTGGAAAATAGAGCATATGTGTAATATTTGGGAGCTTTGTTTTCCGGTTGTGAGATTAAAGCAATTTATGTTGATTTTTAACTGCATTATTGTAGCTGAAAATGGGAACTGAGTATCCAGCTAACTGACATAGAGCGTGACTCATGCCTGACTGAAAGGTGTGGTGTTTCAAGCATTTTTCTTTATTGTCACAGTGCTAGAATTTAACTAATGGCTTTACACAACAGAGAAGTCATTCCAATGTAGTAGACACAAGCCCTTTTTGTTATTCTTGGCATCCAGCAATGATTGCACTTTCAAAGCGAGGCCACTTATTTTGTACCAGAGCTCATCAATATCTTTAAAAAATCCTTTCATACCTGTTTTGCAAGACAGACTATCTGGAGTTCAGTTTTTACCTAACACCAAGTTTTCACTCGTACCATCACAGTGACATTGGCAGAATTAAGCCCCCTTTACACCTACAGAGATGAAAGGACAATTAGCACCTCACTCTCCTTTGCTAATGGAATGGGAAGATGACAGGATAATTTCTGTGTAGAAGAGGGTACTTGTTCACACAAAGTACTCTAGCCTTTTTCTGTCTCAGTGATTTTGAATTTACGGTCTGCAAGCTGTAGTAGGAGTCCACAGACTTTTTCTTGCAGCACTTCAGGAGTAGAAGGAATAAATCTATTGCCAGTGGACTTGCATCTGCTGGCATAATCTGAAAACCTTAAAACTGAGTAAAAAGAGAGGTTCTATATGCTCTCCTTTGTAGCTGTCTTGTACCTGATTGGACTCAGTGAGAAAAACAGACCGAACCCTAATTTTCTTGTCCTAAATCATAACAGCAGAGGTGGTGTTATGACACCCAGCCGGACAGCACGATTAACAAAGCCGCGAATATCTGGGGCAAAGAGAAGAGCCTAACCTCGCAGCGGGATGCTGCTGCGAGCAGCGCAGCGCGCAGTGCCATCCTGTGGCCGCGCTCTGCCGCCCTCTGCTCCCCACTTCTGCTCTCTCCGGTCTCTCTGGAAGCACCACTTACCCCTGCTGTATGACTCAGGAAACACGTCCAGCTTAAGGTTTCGGCATAACGTTTTTCAGACGATCTTCCAGGTGAAACCAGTTCCGGTATTTGGAAGGTAATTTGTTTATTAAGGAAAGTTTGCATGAGAAAACACAAACACCTTGCTTTCTGAATCCCCATTTTCCTCTTGTTCACATGAAACAAACCAACTCATGATGTCTCACTCAGAAAAGAGCAAGTTAATTTGAATAAAACAGTAAGATGGCCAAACTTACACTCTGTATGTGATTTTGGCATTTTCTGAAGCTCCATGAGGTTTCTGTTCACCTCCCTTTTCTTTGGTGTTATGCAAACTGGAAGAATGGACAGGGCTAAAAAAATTTCTTCAATACTTTCACATGATCCACGTGAAGTAGGCTAGAATGTCCCATTAAAACTTGGTGTTTTAATGCTTTTGCTGTTTCAAACAATGGCAAGCTTATTAGTTTTGCTTGGTGTACATTACTTTGCAGGCTCTTGTACAAGTATGGACTATCGTCTGCAGCAACAGAACTCACATTGACTCTTGAACCTGAATCCAAGCCTGATGAGTACCTTTGTCATCGTTACGAAGCAACAATTACACAACTAAAAGCAATGAGTCGGTTTTTAGAAAATGCTGGAATTCAAGTTTATGTTTTTGTTTTCCTTTTCCCACTAAATAGTCTCGGAAAGAAACCTTAAATAACTGGAAGTTAAGTAAAGAGTGGAACTCTCTGGTGGAGCTTAGAGGTTAACCTTACTCTCCTAAATTTGGTTGCATCAGAACACCCTTGCAGATAATTACATGTGAATGCATAAGTTGCACTTTTCAAGGACACACTCTCTTCAAAGTACTGGAGAGGGCAGAGAATTTCTTTACCCTGGAGCTTTTATGAAGTCACCCTGACACTTTTCTGCCTATTTTCTGGGAACACAGAAGTGGTAAAATACTTCTGAATAAAACCAGAAAATTATTCCTTCAATACCAGTGAAGCATTTTGAATAACTTGTTTTATTTTTATTTTTTTATTATTATTATTCTTAACATTTTTAATCTTTTCAGATTACACTCAGTTTGTTGTTGATCAGTCTAACAACTTGTTGCATGTTTTTAAAAAAATCAGAATGGCAAGGCTTTCATCAGGGATACAAGCCAAGAACAGCTTAGAAAGTATCACTCCCAAGTACACTCTGCTTCTCCTGTTTCAATTATCTAGAAATAGGAGATTTACAGGAAAGTACAGAAAAATAAATCTTTTATCTATGAGAGAGCCCAAGTAACAAACAATTCCAAATTAACAGAGAACAGAGTTTTACAGTCAATTTGCTAAAACTGTGCAGTGAGTTGATTTGAAACATATTTTTGCTTTCTTTCCATGTGAAGCATTTGTCTTAGGGAATGACATAAACATTGAGCTTGGACTTTGCAGCGCTGGCTTCATCATTCTGGATGAATTCTTCAAAGTTTAAGAATCATTGTGCTAGGAAGCAAGTGTTAAACTGTGGGTTAGTTCCCCCTCTCTTTCACCTATGAATGTTGATATTTGCTGTAGATACCAGTTAAATGCGTTATTAGATTTCTTTTATTGGTTTTATCTACAGACAAATTTAGAGAACTTGTCTTATAGGCTGTTATGAAGGCATAAAATGACATATGAAGTATAGACATTTCAAAACCAGCAGAAGAGTGATTTGGCCTTTCCCTGCCACTCTATAATCTTAGTGCTTGATGTTCATTACTATATCAAAGAGACTATTTGGCCTGGAAAATACAGTGTGTGTTGCCTGAACTGTGCTCCTGGGATGGAATTAAGCTCAGGTCGTGAAACTGTTCACACAGTTCCTCTTGGTGCCAGTGTGGGGCGTATGTGCTGAAATAAAGCTGAAATAAGTAGATCTGGGTCTAAATCACAAAAGCTGCCACCTCAATTCCCACTGCAGGGCTGAATAATGAGACATGAATCTAGTCATAAAAGTGACTTTGTCATATGATTTTCAGTGTATTTCAATGTGACATAAAAATTAGTTGGAAACTTGCAAAACATAATTCAGAATTCTAAAGTTTTCACCTGTAATATACCTATATAAATGGAAAAGTGTTTAAAAACCTTCTTTAACATATTCAAAACCAATCTTAGGCTCATTAAAAGCAGAAATATTCTTAGATTTCTGTAAAAGTACATGTTGTTTCAGACAGTAATTTCTCAAAAGATGTCTTCCAGAATGTTTGAACAGCTTAATCATAACCATTTATATTATGATTACAAAACATATCTTGTTTTGAAGTAATCAGATTCACTTATCTCTCAAAGTTGCATATGGGATAGGGCAAGAGAGATTTTCTTGCTGCTCTGTAACACGCCTCTAAGCAGAACACTTTGCTGCTTCTTTATTTCTGTAGCATGTTATGTATATAATGCTGTTACTATTGCATGTAATATGACTATATGTCTTCAGATATGCACTTAAAATATTATAAGCTTTTGAACACATTAAATATTTCAAAATGTATGCATACATGTAAAATTTTTATTTTTTTAATGTACTTGTCTTAAAAACTTTAGAGACTATATTTTAGAGGAATACATCATTATTCATATAGTTAGTTTTCTTTATTTGAAATCAATTGTTGCTTAAAGGTCAAAACATTAGTGAATATTGGACGCCAAGTTAGATTTCTTGCACAGCAAACAAGTTTCCATGCATAAGAACAAGGATATTAGGCAAGACAGTGAGAGGTGGACTTTTTAAAGGAGGAGAAAAAAAAAGAAAAAAATCTTTTTCCAGCATCTCTCTTTGGAAAAACGGAAACTATTGTCCAATGGGAATGAAAGTTGAAAGACCCTTTGGACATTTACCCTGGTTATACCTGCTGCCACTTGCTGACCTTGTAGTAAAAGCTTAGGAGCCTTTTATCTCTCAGGACACAAGAGTTCCTTGTTAAGAGATAGCTGGGCAGACAAATTCAGTAAATTCCCAGATATTCAGAAGGGAATTAATTTCGGTGCCAATGTCAGGACAAGAACAAATACAAAATGGGGAAGGCTTAGCAATTTCCCATCATAGGCTCAGGGTTTTAGACTCTGTGTCCATTTGCTCAACCCATCAATACAGGTGATGCAGTGGGAATCATGTGTGTAAATTCTGACACCTCTACCACATCTCCTTCTAGCTCTGATGCACATTTCTCCCCTCTCCATCATGCCCAGTCTCCACCAGCAAACAGTATCAGTATGAATGTGTTCCATAATCCCTTTCACTATAAAATATCTTCCTTTTACTTGGTGACTCAAAAGTCCTACATAAGATTCTCCCCATGATGCTCAGGCTAGACCCACTGAACTTCAGTATTTGAGGAAGTCTCCATCTACAGACTCCATCGACTACCTGTTTTAGTTGTGAAGCAATGGCATGACTGCAGCCTTTCTGTTTCCATGACCTCTTCAGTTGAAGAGCAGCTGAGCTGCTGCCTGAGACCAGTGACTCTGTGACAAATAGTGCAGCATCGTCCTGTCTTCTAGAACTCAGCATGCGGTCAGTCTAAATCACTGTAGGACCAGCTCATCTCTACACCTAGTCCAGCTACAGTCTTCTATCCAGGGCATATTCCTAGAAGGCAGAAGAGGAATCTGCCTCATCTATCTAGTTTACCAGCACCAAACAACACCCATCCAGAAATAAACGCTTGACCCTATATTTGGGGAGTCTCTTTGCTTGGGCAAGCAATGACCGTTCTGAGTTTCTTCATCACCTTCATGCTTACAGCAGCTCCAAATCCTTCCTGAGCACCTTTGTGGCAAAATGAGACTGAAATAGCTAAATGAAGAAACAGCTTCTTCCTTCCAGTTGTGCAAGAAAAAATGGGCTAATGGACAACTTGTTAGTCTCATTTCTGCTGGACAGTGGAAGTTTCTTTTAACCGAAGGCAGATGTATAAAAAAATTATTGGGAAAGTTAATGACAGGTGGGCAATGAAGGTAAGCTTCTGATAGCTGGGGATAAGGAATCATAGAGGTGTCATCTACTTTTGCAGTTGCCCAGTATCTCATCATTTGCAAAACCCCATGAGCTGATTCACAGGGAGATTTATAAGGGAGCTGGAAAGAAATAATTCCTGAAAAGTATTCAGCAGAGTCTTATAAAGTATGGGAAGTAGGGAGAAAATAAACTAGTATCTGAGATACAAATATTGTCTTAAAGACAGTAGAATAATCCAAGTGACTCTCCAGGTAACTTGGCTGCCAGAAACAGTTGGCGTAGCTAGAAATAGGTGTTTCTTGGATGCTCTTCCACTCTCCAAAATCTGTGCAAGTACTCTGAAAATGTGAGAGTGAGCTAACATGAAACTCATACTCTCTTGCAGTCTGGACAGGAAATGTTCTTGCAGTGTTTTGGCTTCATTCATTGTGCCCAGATGACATGTCGGAATGCGTGAAAATGAAAAATGATGGAGCAGAGGGGGGAATAAACATGTTAATAAATGACAGCATTTTGTATTTTAGAAGGCTTTCATATCTTAAGTGGAATCTTTGCTCAGGTTCAGAGGGAAGAACATGATAAAAACATCTTGAATTTTCCCCACAGTGTTAGCTTGTGTTTACCTGCCCCTGCTAGGCTGGAGCTGTGAGCAAAACACTCTGAAAAGACAGACCATTTTAAAAATGGGAAAGCTCTCTGAAAGCAGACAAATGTGCCAATGAAGGAAATATGCTGCAAAACATACAATGTCCTGACAAGTTACTCTTGTGGTCAACCTGCACTTTCAGCTACTTTTCGACCTAAATTCCTCACTGGAAGCTTCATCAGTTTGATCACACAAGCTTTCAGAAGTAGGAAAGCTTGATATTTATGGCAGCATATGATGACTTTGCAGCAAGGAAAAAGTAAAAGAAATATTGAGGGAATAAGTCTTTTCTTCCCTCTTGAACCACTTTGTAAAGATTTCAAGCTTAAGGTAATCTTCCCAGCATTAGTCACTGGGAATTGGTATGTCCTCCCCAACTGTTGCTGGACCAGACTGTAAAAACTAAATACAGTTCAGTGGAATGCCGAAAATTCATTTTCACTTTCAGATACTTTCATCTCACTCATTTCATTGTGTTTACAGGCTGGTAGGTTTCCTGAGGGCAGCCATGATTTAGATATACAGCTCCCTGGCCAGTCTGATTCTGAAGAAAAGTTATAACACCTGTAATGTAATACTGTTTCTGAAAGGAGTGAAAAATGTTGTGGTCTGAAAAGGAAGCCTGTAAACTCCAAAAATCACGGCATATCACATATCTCTGCACCCCATTGTGGCATCCAAGATTGCTATTACCTCAAAACAGTTTCAATTCCCTTTCTCCTGTCTCCACCCACTCGTTTTAAAGAAACCAAACTTGTCTCATCACGCTGGAGACTAGCTTTAAATTTTTTTTCTGTCCTTTCTGCTATGGAAGTTCTGCTGAGGAGGCTGTGGGATTTTTGGGAGAGAAGGAAAACAACTGTGTGGCAATGCAGTGTCTCTTCCTTGCTAATTAAAATAACTGGACATCTTTGCCATGTCCTGCCAAGCACTGGACAGCCAGATTTTCCCTCTTCAACATTTATGTGCTCCCATATATGTGCCGAGGAACATCAAAGTGTGGTACAAATTTCACTGAGAATGATGCAAAAGTTAAACTTCAAGCTGCCAAGAGTAGGTGGTCAGAAACAACACCAAAGGATATTTTTAGCAGGTAATATCAAGAGGACAGAAGTGTTGAAGACAGAAAGGGGAAGACAGTAAGAAGAAAAATACCACACTTCCCTCTGAGTACTTGTTATTCTTACATTTTGTTTCATCATCATATTTAGAAACTGCTCACTGAAGTAATGACTACTGTTATTTTCCCCACACCACTAGTTTGAATAAGATCCTTTCAAGACTATGATCTTTCGTATTTATTGCAGCTTTTTAGCTCACTTCTTTTCAGTTTTTCATATGCCTCTGTAATTCTTGTTACTAGACCATATGAAAGCAGGAAGTTCTAGGTAGTTCTTGGAAAGTATTTCTGTTGTGAAATGAGTCACTAAAATGTAAACATTGTGTTGCACATCTCTTCTGTGTGAATGAGAGGTGTAAATAAGTTTATACTGGTAAGCAAGGAAAAGAAACAGGCCCAAAAATCCTAAATAATCACCTGGAATTTCTGATGTTTGTATGCATCTTTTTATATGAGGATATCCTCTCTTCATCAATGACCAAGAAATTTCCAGCCTTGTAAGAGTGTATTCATTAATAATAATTCAATTCTTGATGATAGAAATAGAAATTACTAAATTGTAGAAATACTTTGAAGCTCACATATTATGTTATTCCAGATATGATTACCTCCCCTACTTACTGCACCCTTATTGGGTGCTGAAGAATCACAGAAATTGTGTGAGGTTTCTAAATTAAAGGCCATTTAACTTTCATTGTAGAAAAGATCTGCTTCCAAAAGAAGCAAGTCAACAGCTTACTTTGGTCTTCCACCCATGCTGCTTTTCTGAGTAACCTCGAAACTAGCTTTATATCAAGCTTTAAGCTCATTTAGATTAGCTTCACTTTGAATTAACTTCATTTTGAAGGAGTGCATCATGCAGATTGCTCTTTAGACCAAGTGAAAAAGGGGACAGAAAGGTCACAAGTGACTTCACCCACTGGTGTGCATGGGGACTTTGACCCAGACCTAGATCCATTCTGCTTTTTCATGGCTGGTTCTTCTTGGCAGATGCAGCTGAAGTCAAAGGAGAGTGTGGGCTGCTCTTGCCTGTAAGCTGGTAAACTCTGTTGCCTTAATCTCTTTCTAATGCAGGGCTGATAGTTTTAGCCACTGCCTCCACCTTCTATGAAGCATGCCATTTAAATACTAGCTTTGGTGTCCTTCATGATTTAAAGAAATGCAGTCCTCCTCTGAGCAGGAGGTTCGACCTGTTGACCCCTTGAAGATCCTAACAGCCTGAATTACCCTGTCACTCCAAAGTTGTGGTCACTTTGTGGTGCAAGAAGACAAGGTCAATTTGGAGAACACCTGGACTCTCTGCCTGTGTGAATGTGAATCTGTGCATGAGACAATGAAAAAAAATCACATTCTATGCTTTCTGTGTCTGCTGTAAAATACTGGACAAAACTTCTGGGAGATGAGAGCTGTAACATACAGAATTTCAAGACACAAAATTGCCATGCCACTACTCTAGTGTCTTCTTTGTCCTGTGGCACACACACAGAGTGGTGGCATGACTTCTCTCCCTCTGTGCACTGAACAGCAGCAATATAAGCAACCCCATGTCAGGTAAAGATCAGGAGCTCATGAAGACTTGGACCTGTCAGCATTCACCAAATATTCAATGCACACATGGTTTCTAAAGTGACTTAGCCCCATTTCAGGAGCAGAAATTTTAGGGAGATCTGAGACAGATTAGAAGTGACAGTGCATATGAAGGCACTACATACTTCACAAATTTGTGCTTCAAAGGAGACTACAACTATGCAAATCTGATTTGCTTCTGTATTTGAGGGTTTGGGGATCCACTTCAAGAGAGAAGCAGCAAGATGCCACCCCAGTGAAGGGGGGTGGGATCTGGCTGATCTGCCTTTGTTCTATTTCATTTAGAACATGCTTGCACATGCAGAGTATTTGGGCTTGACAATACAATTCTCTTCTTCTACCTTAGAAATCCACAAAACGTGAAATAACCTCTCCTGGGGTATACAGAAAAGAGGTGAATAATATTCTAGAGCCTTCAGTGAAATATAATCATTATTATTCCTACAGTAAAGAGAATGACTCTGTAACTCAAATATATGAGACTTGAGACAATGATTTTTCAGCTGATTTTTTATTTCAATAATTTATTTTGTATATCAACATAAGTGCAATGTTCAGAAAGTTAATGCTATTGAAAATGATTAACACCTGTGACTTAGTATTGTGTAAGAATATAGTTGATGTTTGCAAGCTCTGTGTTTTTTGCTGGTAAAGGAGATGGAAAGCTTGCTTAGAGACTGAAGATGACAGGAACTTCCCAGATTGCTTGTCTGCTACAGGATGGACCTGACTTGAAGTCCAGACTTTGACTGAGTTACAATGATGGTTTTAGAATCTTATGACTAGATTTTTCCGAAGGTTTGGAACAGGTTGCCCAGGCTTAAGTCACCATCCATGGAGCTATTTGAAGTATTTGGAGATATAGCCCTTAGGGATAGGGTTGACAGGTGGACTTGGCAGTGCTAAGTTAACAGTAAAACTTGATCTGAGAGGTCTTTTGATGATTCTATGATGCTATGAATGTCTTTCCAAGGAGTCCGGTGGCTGACATACCTGTGCCAAAACAGTGTCCTGCTGTCATATTCTATCAGCTTCTGTGGGACTGTGTGGTGGATTAATCTCAGCAGCCAAGCTTTTCTCTAGTTGCTTGCTCAGTTCTCTTCAGGGCATGAGAGAAAACAACTGGAAGGACAATAGTGAGAAAAAACTCATGATGGATTGAAAAACCCAAAGTAATGCTAAAAAATGCAAAGACAATAATCCACCGCTTCCCACCAGCACACTGATGTTCAGCTAGTTTCCAAGAAATTGATATTTGGTATTTGAAAAAAACTCCCTGCCCAGTTTTATTACTGAAAATGATGTTTTATGACATAAAATACCTTTTTGATCAATTCAGGTCAGCTCTCCTGGCTGTCTTCCCTACTCAAGCCCTTGCTTATCTCTAGCTTATTCACTGAGGGGATGGAGAAAGAAACAGACAAATTCTGTATGCTGTTCAAGCACTGTTCAACAGTACCTAAAACATCACCATGTTACCATCATTATTTTGGTCACAAATCGAAAATACATCACCTTCCCAGCTGTTGTGAAGAAAATGAGCTCCATCACAACCAGACCTGGTACAGAGCCACACAAGTTGCCTGTGGCACTGGAACCACAGTTTGTCTCTGTGTATCTTTAAGAGCTGGGTGGCATGGCATGTAAGACAGGAATCCCATATGTCCATGTCTGCAGAGAATCAGTCTGGTATTTTATTAAATTGCTACGCAGCATGGAGGTAATGACACTGTAGATAACTCTCTATATATTTGGAATTACTATCTTCAACCCAACTGCGAATAATATTCCAGAAAACAGTGGGTCCTGAAGTAGAACTGTGAAAAGGCATACACTGTGATTTTTAATGCATTGCATAATATTCTCTTCAGACAAGCATGCTGTGTTACCCTCATTTTAATAGTCTTCTGACATCTTTGTCAGCACTGACTATTGCTCTCTCAGGTCAACAGATAGTCAGCACCACAATAGTTAAAAAAAACAACAAACAAAACCCCCCAAAAAAACCAAAACAAAAAAATTCTTATGCCAAGTATGGCTACTGATGTTAAGTATACTGTTTGTAAAAGGTCATCTGTAGGATCCCAAATTTTGCTTTGGACAGACTTAAACCAGTTGTTAACCTACTGTGTTGCTGTAGGAATGCCAGTAAAGTAGTCACCAGGAAAAATGTGGCAGAAGGTCAAATAAATTATAACTTTCCTGACTAAATCATAATCATATTGGCTAATGTAAGATAAAAAAAGCCCAAACCAAGAGAAAAACTTCAGGACCAAAAATCCAAACCAGAAAATTATCAGTAATCCATGTTTTACAGATTAAAAGTTGGGGAATTAAGACTTTTCTTAATTTTTTTTATCATCAAAAAGTCTAAGATCAGGGGAAGTGTATTTCATCTGAACACCTCCACTTTATATATCTTTTCCAACCTAAACAATTCTGATTCTATGATTTCATACACTCAGGCCAGAATATAACAGGGTCACTTGACTACAGGGTATCTTCTAGGAAGGCATCTTGTGAGTGAAGAATCCACTGCTGCTTTGATAATTTTCGCCAGCAGTTAAAAATAAAAAAAAATAAAATAATAAAAAAAAAAGTTGGGTTTTTTAATCATTTTTACATTGCTGTCTTTATTCTTTAAGCATGTACTGATTCCTGTTGTGTCTTTATCTCCTGAAGTAAAGGGCTTCTTAAAACGCAGTGTTTTATTTCCATAGAGTTATATATAGACTATAATTAAGCTTTACCGAAGTTTTTCATTTTCTCCATAACTTAAAATCATTAAGGACTTTAATAAGAGATCTCTAAATACTTGCTGTAAGAGGCTTCCTCCACCCTATCAGATCATTTTATTGCTCTTTTCTGTCTGAAGTTTGTGTGCATGCCTGAGTGTTGAGTGTGTGAATTTCAAAACAGTCCAGATGCCCAGTATTCAGCTCATCAACATCATGCTCAGAGGGAAAATCATACTTTCAGCTGCTACCCACTTTTCTTCTTTATCAAGTCAAGAACTATAATAATCTACTTTGTCTCTGCATTGCAGATGAATTCCTGTTGATCTGAGACTCCTGCTTCTTACTTCTTACTGCCATCCACACTGCAGCCCATGCCCTTGTCAGCATGACTTGCAGGCTTTTTTATGACCATGACCATGTACTAAATGGCCACATCAAAACATATTTTGCATAAATAGTTCAAATTTTCTGAACAACCCATGTTGCATAAAAGAACATGGATACATATTTGTGTGGTCACATATAAATCTCATTTTTATTATTTATATTTGTTACAAATTTCTGTATTTTATATATGTGTGTTACTATACCAAACAGTCACATGGTTATTTGCCACCTTGTCAGTTTGTGTCATTCACAACTGTTATAAGCTCCTGTGCCTACAGATCTCTGCCAGACCTACAGCCTGAGCCATCAGAGACAGCTCTCCGTATGAGTTAAGGACCTACTGGAAGAGCTGGGTTGTCATAACAGAGAACAGATAGATGAAGAGGCAGGAAGTGACAAAGTCCATATTTTTAGTAAAAGTGGAATTTTGTTGTACTGTAACTTGGAATCTTTCAAACTTGCAGACTTAGCTATTTTAAAGTCAAAAGGCTTAGCAGAAGTGGCACTCACACTGAGTCTCTTGCATATTGTCTCTTCCTTTATTTGTCTAGTCTGCAGTTCTAAAAGCATGTAATTGAACACACTATAAATGTTTAATTCCCTGCAGCCTGTTCAAAGGAACACTGCAAAATCCATCTCCTTGCCACTGTACTGCTTTGCCTTATTTTTCTCACTCACTTTCCAGTCTTCTCATTCAGCATTAAGACCTCATCTTCAACTTCTAGAAGATGCAAAAATCTACTAAACTCTTCATTTTAACTACTCACCCTCTATCTTTTGCTAGCTGGAATGGGCTCTCGTACCTGCAGACCTGCAGTTTTTTTTGCTTGAACAGATCCATTAGCTCAGACACACTCACACACCTCTATACAGTGTCCAGCCACTAGAGGGAACAGAGCCTTACACTGGTGCGAAATCACCTCAGACCAGATCTTTTGAAATTCCTGTTTCTGAAATGAGGCTTGTTCTTTGGAAGAAAAACAGCTTATACAGGAAAACAAAGTCTTTGTGTTTGGAGACTTCTAGGTTGACAGCACAACATCTTGTCAAGAGAAGCAGACATATGTGCCAGGGTGTTATTCCTCTTCACCAAAGGCAAAGCATCATCTTTCTCCATAGGTACTCTGTTTGGAATGGAAACAATTATGCTTATTTTAGAGAAGCACTTTATGATGCTGGGCGACAAAGGAGTGTCACACAAGAGTTGGTATTAACACTCAGCACTCACCCTCCGTATTCCCTGTCTTTTGAAGGGTTGCAGTTGCTTGCCATACTGCAATAGTTACACCCTTTCCTGGTTCTTTAGCTCAGCTTGATTTGCTTTCTCTCTCACACAAACACATAAACTTTGTACACAACAAGCATAAGATATGCAAAAAATTTTAATGAACCTAGTGAGAACTTTACATGGATGTAAAATAACTAATTATTCCTGTACTCTGCCTCTTTAACAGTTGCTTGGTTGCTCGCATTCAGTATGCTGTGGTTGAGTTACTCTATAACCTTTCTGGCTTAATTTGACTGGAAGGAAACAAGCATATTCTGTCATTTATTAACTGGCTGGAGGGCATCTGAGAATTTTGTAAAGTAAAGCTTAAGCTACAAAACTTAAACAGCTTAGCCTGTGGTTTGAAGGCATTAAATGGGAACTCCAGGGGATGCACCAGGTTCTGTAATGGCTGTTGAAATGCTGTTTTGGGAAAACATGTCAGGTCACACAGGCAGCTGCATTTTAGTTGGAAATGATGAAAACTAACAGTACAGCATTTACATTAATGAATGTTGGCAGTATTGGTGTGATTATGCTCCTGTGGAGATATGAGGCTGCATTGGAGGTAAAGAAGCATTAACCAAACAAGTTAACACGCTTTCCAGTTCTGTCACTCAGTTAGATCAAGGTAACATGGTAAGACTTTCTATGATGCTGAAGGACTGTGGTCAGATTTTCTGAGGTGCTGTGAGTGCAGTGATTTCCAGGTTAGTAAAACACACATTTATTATTTGGTTAGTAACTTCTTGAATATACAACTTGTAAAGCTGTAACACTGTGCCTTAAAAGATGTGGTAAGTTGAAAATACTCTTTAAGCTTGGAGCTAGCAATGCTCTAATTCAGGTTTATAATAGAAATATTAATTAAAATACTTCAATGGAAAGAGGATTAAAAAAATAACTGAAGCTCCTTTTTAGCACATAACACAGCTACAGCTGATCTTAGAGGTAAGGGGCTGTTAAACCACAAGATAGTGAGGGATAAGGAGAAGGCATTTCTGTATACAGTGAGGGAAAAAAGATTGCCCAAAATATTTGTCAGACATGGCTCCTGTAGTCATCATTAGCCATAAAAGCAGAAAAGACACCAATTTAAAACTCTACAGGACACATCAGCCTTAAAAGACATTACAAGTACTGATTAGACAGAATCACAGGCAACTGGTGGCACTACAGTAGCAAAGGAAAATTTTCATCATTAAATGTAGTCTTATTATGTGTTTGCTATTTGATCTTTCAGAAAATTTCTTCCATTATTGTGAAACTTTAGCTTTTAAGTGTTCTCTTATTTGCAAAGCTTAGTGTTAGAGCTAAAAGGTCAGACACAATTCATGCCATTCCCCTGGGGAATCGATGCCTTAGAAATCCCAGCTGGAGACTATTGTCATAGTCACCAGCATATTCTAGCTCTCCAAAGGCTAGAGGATGCACGTAGCTGGAGATGAGAATGGCAGGCTTTCTACACAAAGAGCTTCCTATGATGATCAGCAGAAGGTGACGTGATTCAAGATCATGGATTTAACGTCAATGTCTCAGGAAACAGAATGTACTGAATGAAATACCAAAGGTTGCAGTCACATAGGCCATGACCTACTCACATGAATAGTCACACTACATTCAGCAGTACTATGCAGAGAAGGCACTGGTAAGCATGGATACATATACTGAGAATTGTCCAGTGTTCTTAAGACACAAATCCCCTTTTTATTTCCTTCTTCCATTGAGTCTGTAGGGGAGTAGACCCTGTAAAGGAACATTTTGTTCAGTTTCTCAGGTGCTATAAGTTTCTATTAAATTTTCAGCTTTTTACCATTCTATTAACCTCAGACCTCAGTTGTCATGCTGGGGAGTAAATCTATGCACAGTCTAACATAAGTGTTTAAGAGAGTCTAATGTGAGAGGCTAAACATTTTGCAACAAGGTAAGAAACAGCTCAGTAAGTGTAATCCCTCTCTGTGTTACTTTTCTTTCTCACCTCCAGGTCTTGGTGGCTCAGGCTCCCCAAATTTAAGGCTCAACTCTGCTCCTTTCTGGCTGTATAACCTCACCTCAGGCTGGTGTAGAAGCTGCTGCCCTGTGACAAAGAGCTGTGTGAATGTCTGTAGAAAATAAGACATAAAGGTTAACAAGGGTAAAATTATAGGCAGGGGATCAAGGAATCTCAAGTACAGAAGAGGAGAGATAGCGACATGAGGAGGAATAAGCTTCTAATGAAAGAAATGGGAAGCTCCTTGCCAAGTTATTGGGTGTCCTTGGTATTGATGGAGCTGGTAGAAAAGACATTAGTTTGTAATGTCAGGGGTTTGCTCTAGGGAGTCACAGCAGTGGTTACTCTCCCCCAGATGTGGCCCACTAGGCCAATAAAGGCTCCTTAGATTTGTTACAAGAGGTGGCAGAAGTAGCTCTGTCTCATAGCTCATCAAATCACAGCTATATTTTATGTGTGCTGGTCAGTAAATTCTTGCTGTGTACTTGTAAAGTTGTACATATCTTGTTGGCAGAACCTGTTTGCACCTGAGTACAGACACCTGAACAAATGGACCTGAAAGAAGGGGTACAGTGACAAGTGACAGGACCTTCTCCAGAAAACATCACTCCCAAGCCATTTCAGCACTGGCTGGTGAAGCCATCAGTATACATGGCGGACACAGACATTGGGGTCTACCTAGTACAGAAAGCCCATAGTCCCTACCTGGGCAACTTTGATAAGAGCTTTAACTTTTATACCAGATATTCTGTGCCTTGCTTCTTCTGATTTATTAACAATATATAATATGATCCAATATTTGGCCCCTGCCTTTAAATCAAAGGATTTTCCATTCTAAATGACAAGCTTTGCATTTTATTAGTGTGGCTTAGTCTTTAATAAGCCTTTACTATGTCCATATATCTTACCAACACTCTAAGAAGAAGCTTTTGTACCTATCATAAATTACCTTGGCAGTGGAATGACCACATCCATTGGCATACTTGAGAATATGATGCTGCTACCCCGGGTCTTGGCAAGCACACACAGAGAAGGAAACATTTATGCTGCAGTCGCACCAGAAGGGGAAGGTGTGGGCTAGTGGTGTGGGAGCAATTATGGGTGGTGAAATCTCCTGAAACTAAGAGACTCTGCTGTGACCAAATCTGTGAGGTGTTTAGCTCTTCTTTCTCAATTTCCTCATTCCTAAAAGGGATATTTTAATTTTTTCTTCCCTGGAAAGACAGAAAAATTGATTGATTAATGGCTGTAAAACAGCAAAGAGAGAAGCACTGTGTAAATGCCATGGTTGATTATTGCTATTCAATCTTTCAAAGGAACATCAAAATATCAGGCTCCCTATCTCCAGCCAGCTGTGCCTCTGTTTCCTGTTCTGCTCTCTCTGACCCCAAAGGTCTGCAGAGGACAGTGTCTCTTCTGTATGTTCCTCTTCAGGACTGCATTTTGGAAGTGATTACAACAGCTACTTGAGAAGTCGCAAAAACAAGTGTATCTTTTGTATCTTTCTGCTTTGTCTACCTCTGCCAATCCTTACAGGAGTGGGAAAATTCGTCATTTCATTGTATTATAGAATACCTTGAGTTAAAAGGGACCCACGAGAATCACTGAAGTCCAGCTCTTGGCCCTGCACAGGACAGCCCCTAGAGTCACACCATGTGCCTGAGAGTATTGTCCAATGTTTCCTGAACTCTGTCAGACTTGGTGCTGTGACCACTTCCCTGGGAACCTTTTCCAGTGCCCAACCACCCTCTGGGTGAAAAACCTATTCGTAATATCCAACCTAAACCTCCCCTGATACAGGTTCTTGCCATTTTCTCTGGCCCTGACACTGGTGACCAGAAAGAAGAGATCAGTGCCTGCCCGCTCACTTCCCCTCATGAGGAAGCTGTAGATCATGATGAGGTCTCTTTTGTTTCATTGCTTTCTTCCCTAGTCTGACTCTCTTCTTCAGCCCTCCCTGCCTTAAACCTAGCAGCACACCCAAAATTAAACACCTCTGTGAATTAAGTCCTTCCAATTCTCTGAAAAAGCAAAGATGTTATGCCACTGAATGAGCTGTTGTCTGGTCAGGGGCCATCCTTGTGTCAGTTGAGTCTATCCTAACTGCTTTATGTCTTGTGTTAACAAAAGCAGCACTCACTGTATAAAGGACAGTGAGCCTTGGGAGGGGGGCCCTTTGGAAGGGGTCTAGGTGTGAGCTCAGCTACTGGACTGCGGAGTAACTTACTTGTCTTATTCCTGTTACTAAGGGTCTGCAGAACACACATTAGGGTCTGTAAGTGTCTGAAGCTGGGTGGAAGGCCAGGTCTTTTGTGGCATGATCCTCAGCATTCCATCAAATTATATGGCCATAGCACATCTACAAAAGAGACTGTATTGACTGAGGTTGATTTTATAGAGGTCTATAGCCCATCATTTTTCTGTAAAATTATGAAATAGGCTTTTTTTTTAATGGAAAATCTTATTTTAGAAGCAAGTGATTTCATAGCAAATCAAGATGTGGTGCTGCAGTGTTCTTTTCTGAAACCATGTGTGGAGGATGTTTCCCAAGACTCACTATAAACCATTAGTGAGTTTTGATAAAACTGTAATTAGAAACTCCATGGTTAACGCTATAAAAATGACCAGTGGAGGAGATTTGAATCATAATCTTTGTATCTGAGGCTAAGTGAAACTGTCTAAGCCAACATCTGCTGCCTGAAATTTTTATACTTGGCTGTATAAAATTCCTAATTCTTTATTTATATGTATATGTGATTGAGAAGTCTGACTGCCTGAAAGGATCAGAATTATGTTTCTGATGTTTTTTTCATAAGACAGTATCTAGCCTACAGGTTTACTAGTAAAGTCAAATTAATTTATTCAGACCTCAGTTTCGGATCTTTTCCAGACTCATTCTGGGTACTTTGCTGTAAGAGTCAAAAAAATTGACCACTTTGTATTTTTTCAGTTATTGTAACTGAGTAAAACACATGGTTCACCTTTAATTTATAAGCAAACATGGCTCTAATTAGAATTTCATTCATTTCTAAGTCATCAGATTTGATGCCAAGCTATTGTTACTTCAGACTATTTCTGATTTTGTGCCAGGCTTTTGTACTTTCCACCATCATCTACTTTCTGTCTCCATTTGAGATTTACTGGGGTTCTATCCAAGCTGCCCTGTCCTAGCCCCAGGCAAGGGTGAAACCTGACATACTTCCAGCCTTTCAGCTGTACACGCCATTTTCCCTCTACAGTTGAGAGCTAATTTTGGACCTGTTCTAGAACTTCATATTGAGCAAAACTTCATGCTGGTTCAAGAACATGTTTACACACATTTTTGCCTCTATCTACCATATTGTAGCAACTCCTTTAGCACAAAACTAGTCCTAATAGTATTTATTTTTTTGCTGGCGGAATTGCATATCTACCTTTTTTCTTTAGGACTAGGGACACATGAAAATGCCACTTTGTGCCCCTGCTTTCCAAAGCATATTCCATTCAGATCTGTGTAAAGTACAAGTTCCTCACAGCAGAATAAGTCTCTTACAGTAGTACTGAATGTGGTCACAGACAATAAAACAGTCTTATTTAAAGAGCTGCTATGGTAGCTCTAATATCAATAATAATATCTTCCATCTTTAGACGTGGAAATATTAGTTATGAGTTCCTTAGGACAGCCTTTCCTTTATTGTCCCAAAGTAATGGTGGCAGTAATGGATAGGAAAGGTAGGGTAGCCCACACTGTGCGAAAGAATGCAGATTAAAAACATCTGAGTGTTTCTCTACCCCCAGGAAGGATGCAACCTGAGATAGGAACATATGTCTGCTGATTTAGAATAACATTTCCTTCCTATGCCAGTCTCTATGAAAATGCAAACAGGTGTTAGAAAGCTAGTGTTACATTCTGACAAAAGCTATTTCATCAACAAGCCCAGGCTTGCCTCAGCTCAGGAACGGTGGAAAGAGCCAAGAGAGATGGAAAATAATGAGCAAACTCCACCTAGACGTGCTCTGCAGCTCACCAAGGTTTCAGGGATCATTTTCTTCCCTTGCTTTATTCTTCTCCTCTCCATCCCTTGGGTAACACTGCATGTCAGCAGCAGCCAATCGCAGAGAAAGGAATGAGACTTTGGGCTGCCCCAGGAGCTGGAAGAATGCCCGCTGGCAAGGCAGAGGCAGCAGCCTCCTGCTGGGGCTGTCAGCCTTATCCTGCTGCCAAGAAAAGGTGCCAGAGAATAACCCCTTGGGTTCATTTACCTGCCCCAGGGCCAAATCTTGGCACAGGTGCCGTGTCTGAGCAGGAGAGTTTGGGAGCACCTTTTTCATAACACTCTTGCATCAGCCATGGAAGGAGAGGGGAGGAGAGGAGGGGGAGCATTTTGGGCTCCACCAGCTGTACACTGGCCAGTGAGGGACCAAGGAGGAGAGGCAGTGTCTCAGCAGATGTTTGAGATGTTGGGCTGGCCTTGCCTTGCCTCAGGGCAGCACCACTGTGCTTGTTGGAGAACAGGCATGTGTGGCTCCAGACAACTCAGGTATACATGTTTGCCAGGAGCACATGGTGGAAAAAAAGGAATATAATCCACCTGCCTGCTTTCCTAAGCCTTATTTAGGTAATACAATAATATACTGTCATAAACACAATATAAATGCCAGAAATCTAGCCTGTAATTCTATTTTTTTTTTCTTTCCTTGCAAGGTAGTCGGCTCTCAGCCACAACAAAGGGAATCCGGCCTGCAAACTTCTGGCATTTATCCACACAAAACCTATGTGGACCCAGAACCACAAACCTTTCTATGCATCACATGAAATTATTCAACCCAGTAACAAACTGCATCCTTGAATTCCATTGGTCAGGGTTAAACACTGGTAAAATGGGGAAAGTATGTTGCCTTGTGCACAATAGCAGCAGCTCATCATTTAGCAATTCTACACCTAGATCACTTGCAACATTCAGTGTGACTTAGAAGTATCTGCTCCTAAAAAGTGTCTTTTTCCACTTGCAAATTCCTGTTGAGGTATTTTGGGGAAGGGAGGAAGGAATAGCATTACTATCCCAGATCTATGAGTGTAAAAGGACCAAAAGAGGCTCTCAGTACTGCAAGAGCTGAACAGCAGATCTGCTAGTAGACTTAATACAGCTCTACATTGACATCATTTAACCTAGAACAGAATTTAGCCTTGTTATTTTATTACATAAAAACTGACTGGAGTCCTAGATGAATGTCTGAACACTCAAGCCAATTTTCCTCTGATTATATAAGCAAAAAAAAAAAGTGAAATAGATAGTGCTTTAATAATTAGATAGTTTTTCACTCTGATTAAAACTTTTTTCCTTGTGAGTGGAGAGAGAACAGGTGCCTAATTAGAGTCCATTATAATTCTCACAGAGATATAACTAAGCAGGAAGATCAATAAAAATCTTTTCTTGATGGACTTTGGGGATTGATGTTTAAGTATACAGAAAAAAATCCTTTCCCTGGGGAGTACATGATAGTGTTTTTTTGGGGAAAAGATTTTACTTGATTTATCTTTCCAGTGGTCATGTTACTCATGAAGAATATTGTCCAGGATTTTAGAAGGAAAAGAGTTTTCTGGTTACTGAAAGATTGTGAGTGTATACAAAAGTTTTTAATTAAAAGTAAATTCTGTAGGAAACTGTTGACTTTTCCAAGGTATTCTGGATTTTTTTTCTGAAGTGTTTTACAGAGTTTCATTTTTAATGTATTCTTCTAGCAACTGAAAATACCTTAAATATCTCAAATGGCTTAGAGCATTTGGTCCTGTCCTGAGCAGATGCTCACTGACTAGTGAACCTGACTACTCTGGATATGTATAGGTAATGCAAAGGACTGATACAGAATGATATTAAATTGGGAGGAACTGTGGACTCGCTTAAAGGCAAAGAAGCCCTGCGTAGAAACCTAGACAAATTGGAGGGCTGAGCAATCACAAACCATATGAAGTTTAATAAAGCCAAATGCCGGATTCTGCACTATACATACATACTGGGAAATGAGATGTTGCAAAGCAGTGCCACAGAAAGGGCCCTGGGGGTCCTGATTGATGGCAAGTTGAATCTGAGTCAGCAGTGCCCTGGCAGCCAGAAGGGCCAACCCTGTCCTGGGGGGCATCAGGCACAGCATCGCCAGCCGGGCGAGGGAGGGGATTGTCCTGCTGTGCTCTGCACTGGGGAAGCCTCACCTTGGATATTGTGGGCAGTTTTGGGCACTGCAATATAGGAAAGATATTAAACTGTTACAAAGTGTCCAAAGGAGAGCAACGACGATGGTGAAGGGCCTTGAGGGGAAACTGTATGAGGAGTAGCTGAGGGCACTTGGTCTGTCCAGCCTGGAGAAGAGGAGACTGAGGGGAGACCTCACTGCAGTTACAACTTCCTTGTGAGGGGAAGAGGAGGGGCAGGCACTGATCTCTTCTCTGTGGTGACCAGTGGGACCAGAGGAAATGGCCTGAAGTTGTGTTAGGGGAGGTTTAGGTTGGATATTAGAAAAAGATTTTTCAAACAGAAGGTGGTTGGGCACTGAAACAGGCTCCCCAGGCAGTGGTCACAGCAGCAAGCCTGACAGTTCAAGAAGCATCTGGACAATAGTGTCAGGCACATGGTGAGATTCTTGGGGCTGTCCTGTGCAGGGCCAGGAGTTGGACTTGATGAGTCTTGTGGAACTTCTTCTAACTCAAGATATTCTATGATTATTTTGATAAAATATCATCCTTCAGCAATGAACAAAATAAAAAAAAAAAAGAAGAATCAAGTGCTCAGTCCCTTACTATTCTGGTCACCTCACCTGGAGGGCACAACTAAGTAGAAAAGATCACTCAGATAACCTCTCAAAACAGCAGAACAGGTATATGTCCTTTCTTTTCAGTATACTCTCCATGAATTCCTAATTTTCATTTTCCCAGCCAAGTCTGATGCTTTCCCTGCAGCAGTGTGCCTTGGATGACATATGCATAAATATATGGTTCATCATTTGACAAATCCTTCTATTCCTAATATATCTTCTGAAAGTATCTTCTTTGGAAAGGGCTGTAGTAGTTCTGGTAATGGCACTACGGTGTCTGAAAATGCACTTTACCATAATATTCCAGGTAATGAAGGGTGAATTATAATGAAAATCCTGAAGAAGTGCTGTGACATTCTCTACTCATGGCAAATGTGTTCTTCCTGATTAATGCTCTTACAATAAAACACCATGATGATTAGGTCATTAATTTGAAAAGTCCTAAAGTAAAATCCCAGCTGATGCTCTGTGGCATCATTTGTTAATGTCTTTTCTTTACTGAAAAGACAACCACAGAAATGGCAGCAGATCTCTTAAACTAAAATGTTACTATTTCATTCATAAAAGAGAACATAATAGTGTACATCAGAACATAATAGTGTTCACCAGATCCAAACTTACATTATTACTGAAATTGCTTTCTGCTATAATTAAGATTAGCCCTTAATATAGTGCTGATATACAGCAGCCTTAGAATACCTCATCAAATAAGTCCTATTAAGTGCTGTCTGTATCTTTTTGCTTACTATTAGTAATCTATTGGCAAGGAGTCCCTTCCAGTCAGATCATTTTATGATTCTGTGCTGCTTTGCTGCTTAGGTGAAGGGTGTGGAAATTTCACAGAGGAGGTTATTACCAAGCAGATGAAGTTAACTTAAGAGAAAGGAACAGAGAAAGAAAAAGAAAGAAGACTCTGGTAGTCTGCACTTAAAGACAAATGAAAGATATGTTCTGCTGTTCTGCTCTTTAGTGCTTCACTGAAATCCCTAAGGGTATGCTACTGGCCCTTTTGATCTTTGATTGTAGATCACAGCAAACAGAAAATGTGTGTATAATGAGAATGATCAAGGCTCATTTGAACATTAAGACTGTTGTTGATGAAGATTGTGAAATACCACCTTTTGGCTCTGACTACAAGTATCTCATGAATACTTGAAGAACTGTGTTGTATTGTCAGCACAATAAAAAGAAAACACAGTGCATATAATTGGCTCCTTCTGCTTTTATATTTTTTTTTTTTTAAATTGTTGTGGGTGGATATTTGTCTGAGAAAAGAGGAACTTGTGGAGAAAGAAACATGAAGGAATTAACATATAGGTAATGAGTGCTGTGAGTAGACCTTAGCAATGATCGTTCTTTCTCAGCCAGACTAGAAACTGTGGTATAATCTATTTTAATATTGCTGGGTTGGTTTTTTTTGTTTGGGATTTTTTTGGTTTTTTCCAAGCTGCATCAGAAGCAGTGGAAAGGATTCACTTTGACAATATGAAAAGTTGGTTGCTGTCTTTGTGATGATGCCAGTTTTGTGAGTTCAACTGGACTTCTGTAGAATGAAGCAATAGAAATAAGCTGTGCTTTTTACTAGTGAATCCTTCTCCATGGGCACCCCCTTGTCACGGGGGAGAAGCTTGAGTGCCCTTATGAGGTTGTGAGCTGTGCTGGCAGTGGTACATGCCTCCGGTAGGGTCTCCCATGCTAGTCAGGTCTCAACTGAAGGGTCAGACAAA
>JAWWTY010000088.1:46782513-46809748 GCA_035222235.1 Margarornis squamiger | reverse complement strand
TGTGTCTGTCCTTGAACAGGCAGAGATCACCAGTATTGAGGCCATGCTGCTGAGAATGCAGCTGTGCTGGGCAGGGCGCATCTCTAGGATGGAGGATCACCGCCTCCCTAAGATTGTGCTCTATGGGGAAGTCGCCACCAGCTGCAGCAAGAGAGGAGCCCTGAAGAGGAGACAGAAGGACTCCCTGAAACAATACCTCAGCCTTGGCCACACTGACCACCATCAGTGGTCCACTCTGGCCTCCAGTAGGGAGAAATGGAGACACACCATCCATAATGCTGCTGCTTCCTTTGAGAACACACACAGAATCAGTCTGGAGGAATGAAGGCAATGCAGGAAGAACCGTGCCTTGCCAGCAGTGCCGATGGAGACTTTCCACTGTGCCTTTTGCAACTGGACTTGCCTATCTCACATTGGCCTTTTCAGCCACCAGCGTGCTTGCAGCAAGTGTGGGTAGAGCCCTTGCAAATCTTTGTTTGTGAAGCCTAGCCATGATGATTACTAGTGAATACTACATAAGCCTTCTAGTCCCCAAATAAAGTGCTCATGTGTTTGGGGCAAGAAGGTAGTTTGTTTCCTCCTTTTATTTTTTCTACCACCACTTGTGAGAACATAATGAACATGTGCTCATCTTGAGGGGAAATCTAAAAAATTAAACCACAGTAAAGATCCAGGTGGAGCAATTCAGCTGTAGCCCTAAGGTAGCAGGACTTACAGGGATGAATCCTGATCACCAGTTGTTTTTTTATTTATTTACAAAGTTTACTTGAGAATTAACTGCTCAAATTAAGGAGAATTTGAGAGTTAAACAGTAGGACTAAGAGGACACCTTTTTGTGCCTAATACATCTTCTCTTTATCTTAGTAAATATTTTTCAGATTCATAGGTTTTATAATCTTAGACATATATAGAAAATGTTATGTGGATTCATGAATAAGGTCCCAGAGAGGCTGGGTTCCTGACCTGTGACTTGCTTGCTTTGTATAATGCAACTTAAAGATGACTGTGAACCCAAGGATACATTACCTGGTCTCTTGAGGACAGCCAGTTTGGTCTCTCATTTCTCCCACAAGGGTGACCAGATTTGCACTGACAATTCTGACTTTCTGGGACAAAAAACTGCAGTTATCCTGACGGAGGATATGGTCACTCCCAGGACTGTTGCAGCTGGTGTGGATCAAAAAATCCCTTTGAAACCTGCCTGAAGGAGAGGGAAAAGACACAGAAAGATTACCTTCTACTGCTGTCTCCTAAGACTGGAGCAGAGAAAACAAGGCTATATGGTTAAGAGCTGAAGATGTAAAGTTTCTGCAACTTAACTTTCTCCTTTGTTACAACCAGAGTGTCCCCATCCACAGCCCACAGCAACCACCTCATGTCTGCAGTCTCTTCAAAGCTGACCTCCTCGACAACCATCAGCCTTTATCACCCTCATCTGACCTTTTTTTCTTCATTTCTGACAATGCTGTCCCCAACTGACCTTGAGGTTTTCAGGAGGAGGTAGAGGGTAATGCATTTTTTAATTTGTTTGGATGAGTGTGGAAATGTGTAGTTAAGGAACACTTAAATGTAGTTAAGTCAAAAAAATTAGTTGATTTGGATAACAATTTATCACTGTAAGTTTGCCAATGACACCAAGCTGTGTGGTGAGGTCAACACGCTGGAGGACAGGGATACCATCCAGAGGGACCTTGACAGGCTTGAGAGGTGCACCTGTGTGAACCTCATGATGTTCAACAAAGACAAGTGTAAGGTCCTGCACCTGGGCCAGGGCAATCCCAGACATGGATACAGGCTGGTTGGAAAACAGTCTGAGAGCAGCCTTGAGGAGAAGGACTTGGGGATGCTGGTGGACAAATAAGCTCACCATGACCTGGCAATGCGTGTCCACAGTCGAGAAGGCCAACTGTATCCTGGGCTGCACCGAAAGCAGCGTGGCCAGCAGGTTGAGGGAGGGTATTCTGCCCCTCTACTCTGCTCTTGTGTGACCCTACCAGGAGCACTGCATCCAGTTCTGGGTTCCCCAACATAAGAATGACGTGGACCAGCTGGGGAGAGTTGAGAAGAAGATCATGAAGAAGATCACAAAGAACATCAGAGGGCAGGAGCACCTCTCCTATGAAGACAGGCTGAAAGTGTTGTATCTGTGCAACCAGGGCAAGAGAAGGCTGTAGGGAGACCTTATAGCACTCTTCAGTACCTAAAGAAAGTCACGAGGGAGCTGAAGAGGGACTTTCACACAGGCATGTAGTGAAAGGTCTAGGGAGAATGGCTTTAAACTGAGAGAGAGTACGTTCAGACTAGATATTAAGAAGAAATTCTTTACTATGAGAGCAGTGAGGCACTGGAACAGGTTGCCCAGAGAGGTTGTGGATGTCCCATTCCTGGAAGTTTTCCATGCTATTTTGGATGAGGTTTTGAGCAACCAGGTCTACTGGGAAGTGCCCTTGCCTCTGGCCGATCTGTTGGAACTAGATGTAAGGTGCTTCCCAACCCAAACCATTCTGTGATTCCATGACTGGTAAGTTGATGAGCTTGCAGGAAAAATTGCAGTCAGAATACTGAGAGAATGTTAGGCAGGACAGAATTCCATGAAGAGAAAATTGAAATATGAACTTTCAGTCATATTTTTTTAGACATTTTTACATAGGTAGATGCAGTATCGTTAGGTAGAGTGCTAGCTGCTCTAATGTCAGTTTGCTGTATTATCACTTATGTCCTCACAGAGCTGTCACAGTCAGGGAAGCTGACAGTGGTATCTAGAAATATGTGAAGAGTTAAGTTCAAGTGCATGCTTCTTGAGATAAAAGAGAGAGAACAACATGCCAAGGAACAATGGGAACAAGGCCAGTACCTCATCTGAGTATCACCAAAAACAGATGAATGAAAATTATTAGCCCTAGCTTCTGAAGGAGGGAAAGCTTAAATTATTACTTTTTCAATCACCCTTTCACTCTCATGGTTTGAGAGTGGGCTCAAGAAAATTTGGTACGGACAGATTTCTCAAAAATAACTATGTATAGAGGTCTTGTGAGAAACTAAAAGTTGGCTATATGATAATTTTCAACTGGTTTCTCCAGTAACAGCAGAGAAAAAGTGAACTTCAAACACTACCTTTTTGGCTGTCTGGCCATCAGCTGTCATCAGGTAGGTAACCTCAAACCACGTAGTCTCAATTCAAGAGAATAGGGAGTGACAGAGGTGTTCTAGGAATGCAGAAAGAGTCTGAAGGCTGTTCTGGGTAAAAGGTAGAGGGAAAGAAAGTTACTTATTGTTAAGATATTGCAGAGTTAAAGGACACAAACCCATACAAAATCAGGCATATTTCTGTATTCTATAGAACTTCTTTTAAATTCAAAATAATAGGCATCAGAAGCAAAATAACAGTTCATCAGATGATGCTCCAGTAGTAAGGCACTATATAAAATGTGGAATGTCTCTAGCTTTTAGATTTTACTAGCACAGGTTTTTCTTACATTGTTATGTGTGAGCAGAAGCTGCATTATTGTTTCATGATATTATACTGCCAAGTGCTAGCCTTTTTCAGGGTAGAAAATGCAATTTCAGGGAAGACAAAATACTACTGAAAGCTGGTCATGTATCTTTGAGAAAAATTATCATACATATTTCATTACACTTATCCAGCGCAAGAGCATAGCTAACCTTGAATACAGCTGATCTAAGGCAAGATACCTCTTGTGGCAACCGTGTTCTCTTTCCTCAGAGGACTGGGAGCTACAGATCCAGTCTGCCAGGTCTTTAGAGAAAGGACCCAGCTGCAGCCTCTAGTCACTGCTGACTGCCCTTGCTCTCCAGGGAGCGTGACAGCATAAACCAACTCTGAAAAAATCGAAATGGCCTGTTACTTTTATAATTGAGGAAGGAAGCTTGGAGGCTTAAGCTCTTGTTTCTCCAAAAATTTTGAATGCTCTGCCTCTTTCTTGTGGAGGGACTAACTCTCTTATTGCCAAGAATTCTGTGCAAGATTTCAACATTCTGGCATTCTTTTCTGTTAATTTTCCAGAACTTTAAAATGGCTTGACCATTTGCAACACACAGCCAAGCCTCTTTTCTTGGGCACCAGAGCTGTGGCTAACAATACTGTTGGCTGGGGAACCGGCAGCAAAGAGCTGCACAGACCTAGAAGTTCTTTACTTTTGCCAGTTTTATGTTGCTTTTGTCATGAAATATCCAATTGCTTTTACTCATGCTTGTAAGATTTATCTTCCAGCTACATCTCGCCTGGGCTGAGCTACGTGGTCTAGCACATGGATTTGGATTTGAAGGAGGCTTGGATTTGAGTTTTGAAGCTACTCTCAAACTGTGCTTTAAGAGTGCCAAGTGGAAACTGGCATTCAGATTCAGATTCAGTGATATTTAGCAAAGCTACACAAATACATGTTCTCCTTTATGTCAGAATTAAATACAGTTTTCATAATTTTTAAGGAGATGGCTTCAAAAATAGAAAAGGTGATGTTAGTGCTCAGTTGAGAGGATTACATCTTGTGCTCAAATCAGGCCTTTGAAAATGTTGTTGTGAGCTGTAACCTGAAAGTGTGTCCGTACAGCATATTCACCCATCTTCAGTGACTATTCCAGCCTTTTATACTCACTTTAATACTGGCATTTACTAAAAAAGCTCTCAGTCCTCAGTGTTAGTGTGTCTACAAGAGAAAACTGAGTCTGTCCTATCGCTTTTAGAAAGTGCTGTCCCATCTGGCTCTTCAGAACCAGAAGCACTCAAATTCCCTTAGTTTTTTGCTGTAAATCCCACCCTCTCCCTTACCAGCTCTGCTCTGCGAAACTCAGGTATGTAAAAGAGTGACAAAACAAGATATAGGAAATAATCTTTCCTAATTTCACTCTTTCTTCCTAGGCAGTCAACACCTGGGACTTTTAGACACTGAGTCTACTTTTAGACACTAAAAAAGTGTAAGAAATATTCTGTCGTCCGAGGCTAATTCTGAATGGCAGCACTTACTAATGGACTACAGAAAAACCCTCATGCACTCATGTGCATTCTTTGTATCCTTAAAAATGCAGTATCTCCTGATCTTTTAGATAGGAAATGACCTAATTCCTTTTAATGGGGCGATTAAGGACTCTAGTGTTCCAGGTATAAATTCCTGTTACTACTGTGCACCTTAATTTACTATTCACTTGTGAATCCCTTTGGGTTCCCAGTTACTATCCAGCAACAGTAATTGACTCTTGAAATTATTCCCACAGGTCTGACTTTGCAAAGGACACTGCACTTTACACCTTAGTTCCCTAATTAAAGACACGATGCTCAATAAACCTTGACCAACTAGCAATTGAAAACTAAGTTAGTCTCACCAAATCCCTGTTGACATTGGTTTTGTTGCCTGATAACTGACCATAAGTAGGTCATGTGAGGAGTGCAGAATGAATATTGAGGTCACATACTAGTGCAATTGAACCAGTAGGAACTGACTGAAAAACATCTCTCACATAGACAGTGGCAAAACAATTTTTTGCAACTTGGTTCACAACATCCAAAACACCAAAGGTGCTGCAATTCCAGCTACCAGCTGGGGGATGAAATAGCAAGTGAGAAATTAGGGGAAGGAGGGATGGTTTTCAGAGAACTTGTCATTCTTCTCCCTGTGCTGCTCTCCTCTCTGCAAGTGCAATTTAGCCATAAAACAGCTCTTGTCAATTTAATCCAAGTCCTCGCTGTGGCTGTATTCAAGAACAGAAATTTTCTTCTTGTTGTTTTTCTCCCTCGCCTGCAGATTCAAGCCCTTAAAAGAAACCAAGAGTATAACCAGATTTATAATTTATTTGACAATAACAAAGTAAAATATTTTTATAACAATACTCACTCTGCCCTATATTTAAACTGTTCTCTTATCAAAGTGTGGCTCTCTGAAAAAAGACATAATTTCACAGATATTCCAACTAATGACACAAATAACGTAAGACTAATAGGAAGAATGACTTTAGGTGAAAAGCAGTATTAAGCAAATGTGTTAAGGTTATTGTGCTTTGATGAAACATGATCTTCATTATATCAAGTAGGAAATAAATTTATGTGGAATTACATCAGAACTGCTATCCTACTTCTACTACTTTATTAGAACAAGGGCTTTCATAAATTAATTAATATTTAAATATAAAGAAAAAATAATAGTATTTTTAAGTAATCTGTAATTTCAGTTCTCCACCTGTTTTGCATCAATCCCTTTGCCTGCTGCTTTAAGTTTATCATGATAAAAGGACAATGTAAGAAGGTCTGTGCTGTCTCAAAAGGAGGGTGCATTGAGCCCACCAGCCCATCTCCAGTACTTATTATTAGCAGTTGTTCAGGAAAGCATAAGAACAACACTATCATACTCTCCTGTCATATTCCCAAGACTTTCCCAACCTTCACTTATTTTCTGCACAGGCAATTTCCTAAGTCAGATGTGATTTGCTGAATAACCTTTTGTCTTCTAAACATTAATCCCATCTTCCTCTGATGAAATACAAGTGTTTTGTAACCACATCTTCCTTTGGGAAGCAGCTTCACACATCAACTGTCTACTGAGCCAAAAACATCTTCTTTCGTTTGTTTTAAACTTGATTCCTTCGACAGCCTGTGGTTTCTGTACTGAAATAGTGTTGTCCCTAGTTCCAAGGGAGTCTGTGTAATTTGGTCTAGCTGAGATTTTCCCCCTAAGTCTCTGGCAGAGCTGTGCTTTGCATTGGTAGCAACAAAGGTGTTGGTAATACACCAGCATTTTGGCTACTGCTGAGCAGTGCTGGTACAGAACCAGTGCTGTCGCTCCAAAATTCCAAACTCTGTCAGTAGTCTGGGAGTGGGGAAGATCCCACAACTAGGATAAGTTAACTCAAACTGACCAAAGGGATATTCCATAACATATGACATCAGCTCAAATACAAAAGTGAAGAAAAGGAGGAGAAAGTGGGGCAGACAAGGAGAAATGTTGGGCTTCCAGAGCATACTGAAGCCCTGCTTTGCAGGAAGTGGACAGATGCTGCTTGCTGATGGGAAGTAGAGAATAATACTTTTTTTTCTCTTTGTTTGTGCAAGTATTATCTTTTGGTTTTGCTTTAATAGGCTGTCTTATGTCAACCTATGAGTTGTTTTCCATCTTATTTTCTCTCCCTTGTCCACCTCAGGAAGTGAAGTGATAGAGCAGCTTGGTGGGCACCTGCCATTCAGCCAAAGTCAATTCAGCACAATTGAGTAACATGTTTTGTAAGGGTCTGACATGACATTTCCTGGCTGTTGTACAAGATCACATATCTCTTCTGTGGAGACTTTCACGCTTATAGTGTGATGTCCTACTTGGTGGCCTCTTTCACATGCAGGGCACCGCTATATCTGCTACAAAATCTTACCAGGGCAGCAGAAAAGAAGATCAACCCAAAAATTCTATCTGTGACACTGCTATCACTCCACTAGTTCCATATACTGATAGGTTTCAGGTGTAGAGCAAGGCTTATCTGTTCATTCCCCTGCATCTGGGACCAACCATGAGCAAGACTGCAGTGCACTGGCATCATCTTACCCTGAGACTGAAAACAGCACACTTCCAGCATGTAGGGGCCTGCATTTAGGTAGATTTACTTGCTTGGATAAGTCTTAAACACTCGCATGAGATGTCAGAGGTGACTTTTATTTCAGCACCCAATTGCTATAAAGAGAAGTATGGCAACACAATAAGTAAAACACTAAAATGATTCTATTCTTTAAACCCCAGGAACAAGGCTCTGTAATGAGAATCTGAGGTAAAATGACAAACAGAAATGAAAATACTACATTTCCACATGGCAGTGAAATTCATTCAATCTGAGCACCTGAGGCACAAAATGAAAAAGCAAAGAAGGATGTATCAAAAGATCACTCTAATTGTCTACCTCAGAAAGGCTGTTCATTAAAAAGTGAAACAATACATCTTTAATAGCAAAAATAACAAAGCAGTCACAAGCATGACGTGAGTCAAGTAAGGAATAAATGGAAGAGAATTATGCCAAAAGATCTACTTTGTATCTAATTTGCAGCAAGATTAATTGAAAGAAGAGTCACAGAAGCATTGCAGCAGATCTTTGGCTGTGCTGAGTGATAATGGCCATCAACATCCATGTACCCGCTATCTTTTTGCTCCTCATATTTTTCCCTATCTGTGCTTGGTAGGTTGAAAGCATGTTTCATCTGTAGTGCAGGAGCACAAAGCTGGCTTCCTCGACTCTGCCAGATGCTGTGTACACAGACATGTGCTGTCCCACTTCTGTGGAGCTTCAACTACAAACACAAGAGGAGACAATAGAAACAGGCACAGCAAAGACAGACAAGGTCAGTAGGTAGTTTATGAAATACGCAAGGACTGTTTTGCCATGTCTCTGAAGCAGTGAACTCCGTGCAGAACCACCAAGCACTGCTTAACTGATACGAACAGAAAGTTATTGTGTGGTACTGGAAAAAGAGGAGGAGAAAACTTTTTGTAGATTGTAACCAACCCTAGGTCCATAGATCCAGAGAGGTCTGGAAAGTCCTGTCTCTTGTGGTGGAGATCCATTACCCAGCTCTGCTTGACTAGCTGATAGAGGGACAGCTTCCCAGAGAGAAAACAGCAGGGGAACATGTAATTCTTCTTCTGGGTCCAGTGTGGATGCAACTTCTCACATGTCTGCACAGTCCAGCTGAACAAGCATATCAGGATATTGGTAGGGAGAGGTTGCCCTGATATCCTCACAGGAGCCACTGCTTCTGCTGACTTGAAAGACCGTTGTTGAGCTGGAGTCCAGGAGCACTGGAGGGATACTGGCAGGACACATTACTGATGCTGTGTGTCAGTGAACCACCATGATTATTCTCACAGGACATCACGCAGCTGCAGCCCATCTGCCACCAGTGCCACTGCCAGCTTGAGGACCCTGGCTCCTCCCAGAGCGCAGAGTCTGGGCTACACTGAGCCTCAGTGTGTGGGTTCTTTTGCTTGACTTGGTTCAGCCCCTCAGCCAGGAAGAACAGGCTATTTTGCACAGGCCTAAGTGACCACTTATGGTGCCTTGTTGCAGTGTGGGGTTGGCAGCACAGAGCCACTGGCTCTACAGTGTTCTTCTCTCAGGTGGAAGCAGGGGCACTCCAGTCTTTATATGCAGAAATAGGTTTATCCTTGTTTAAAAGGCCAAACACAAACACAATTTCTGCTCCTAGGGATTGACAAGGAGTCACCTGTCTGCTGGCCACCCAAGGCAGTAAATTATGTCACTTTTTCTCTTACAAGCTAGAACAAATCTATTGCCTGAGGTGCCCTGCCAATTGCCCATTTTATGTCTGACTGACTTAAGTAAAGTTGGCTGTGCATACTACTTTGCTGAGGGATTCTACAGTCTAAATAGTCTGCTGTGTTGTTCAGAATCAAGGACATAACTACACATGTATTGATATCCTATCAGTGCTGTTCTGCAGCAGCTGAACAAGACAAGACAAGTGTTTGCTAACTGCCCACCAGCAATTGTTGAGTGGTAACACATGAAGTTCCCCATGTTTATGGAGATACTCAGATTTATCTGACAGTTTTATCCGCAAAAGCATGATACGCAGTAATTAAAATTAAAAATGCTTTGGCAATCAAAACAAATGGCTATACAAATTAGAATGCTGTAAAAAGCAATGGTTTCAAAAATACAGATCTATAGATATATCAGAATGTTGCAACTGAGAATATTTTAATACAAGACTGTTAGTGCAAAGCAGCTCTTAAATATAGGCTCAGGTTCTGACTGGGAGAGGAGTAATTTTCAGAACTATAGCCAAAGAAAACTGTGAGAGATTAAAGAGGGAAAAAAATTTTCTTGCTGAAAAGGAGTGATGGGAAAATAAAGCACAGACCCTTACAGCTGGAAGTAAAACTCCCAGAGAGGTGAAGGGGTGGAGAAATGTACCACTGTTCAGAGTTTTCTCCCCAGTGTCTTGTCCAGAGTGGAGGGATGAGTGCTACAGCATCAGGAGAGGGTTGAAGGGCATTTCAAACCTGCCCCTCACACAGAGGGGAAAAAGGTCCAGTAAGGTTCTATCCCCTCCTTCTGTATTCCTGTAGTCATGTACTGCTCTGTTTTGTGCCCCCAAAAGTCAGGAAGCATCTTGCCTCTGGTTCTCATTCATGTAGTTTTGTACCAAAGGGCAGGTGGGAGCAAATTCCATCTAAAAAAAACCCAATGACTAAGCTGCAAATCTCTGAGATAAATCCCTTCCCCCTTTC
This sequence comes from Margarornis squamiger, assembly GCA_035222235.1. Taxonomy (NCBI): domain Eukaryota; kingdom Metazoa; phylum Chordata; class Aves; order Passeriformes; family Furnariidae; genus Margarornis; species Margarornis squamiger. Next base: position 46,799,513 of record JAWWTY010000088.1, on the reverse strand, counting down.
TTCTCTCAGGAGTTTGCAGCTACTTGCCTCACTAAGGAAACAAGGACCTGACACTGAGTTCTTTAAGCTGACACTAAGGCTCAGCAATGACACTATGGCTCAGCAATAGCTCTGGAGCATGTCTTCTGTGCTAATGGTTTACAGCCAACATCAGTCATGCTGCCTCTTGATGCAAATGTCCCTCTGGCCTCTGATGTCAGACTGGGAGCAATGATCTCTTCAAGGCAAAGAAACTTCTTGATAAAGAAGTTTGTAAAGGTGAAAGCAGCATTATCAACTCATTGAAAGAATATATTGTCTCACAGTAATAGCTGCAGTTTTTCCTCTTTCTGTCTCATCTATGGGAATGTGAGGGCTAGGAATGACAGGTGGGTTCAGGAATCACCTGGAGGTGATTTAATGTTACTCTTTGCTTTAATGAAGTGGCACACTGGGAAAGTGACTTCCTACCAATGTGTATCTCTCTTCCCAAGATTTTGTGTTCTCAAAAATGCAGTCACTCAACAGACCCATCTCACCTCTACAAGTCCAATTAGGGTTCTGTCCGATAACAATAATGAGAAGGAATGTATAGTAAAAAAATTAACATACCTATAATTGAGGAGCAAGGTGGCAATTAAAACAGTTACCTGAGACATACTCACTATCCATGCACTCAGCTACATGAAGCCCATCCTTCTTCCTTCCTCACACTGTCCAAGTTCTTTAGGATAGGTGTGGTCTTTCTCTGGTTCCCCCATGCTGGCATAACTCCAGGTAGCTTCTGCAGGATGACTGGATTTGCTCTAACCACTATTGAAAACAAAACTCACCAGAGGCTATGGAGCTCAGAGCTGTCTGTACTGAGCAGCAACCTGACTGAATAAACAAGTGCAAAATCTGACTTTCGTGACTTGTGTATCAATCAAATGGTTCTCGGAAAAGCACAGCTTTTGGGAAGCAAGGCAGGAGTGCTGTGTGGCCATTTTTGAAGAGGTACACTTGTGGAATTCCTATGAGGACTCTTAATCAAGGAATAACATGTATCTGCATCATATTTATCAGAAGGGAGGGCAGGGCATATTTGTCCCTCTTGCGAGTGACCTATACAAAATGCACTCCTTCCTTTCCAGAACATACAAACAAATAATTCCTTTTTTTTTTTTTTTTTTTTTTAAATCAAACACAGACTTTATGATGCTGGTTCTCTGTCTCCTGCAAAATGAACTACCAAGGCCACAGCATCACTTAAAACTATACTGATGTTTTGGAAGTATAAATTTCTGTTTGTTTATGAATGCTATTAAACACATGAAGACTGACTGACCTCTGCATCAACTCCATTGGCTTTAAACCACAAATTCATAGCATTGAAGTGAGCTTTGTAGGTGTAACTCCACAGGACAGCAATGAATGATTGGGTTCTCTGAACCATGTTATTAATATGATTTTTTTCTTTTGCTAGTAGAAATGATGGCTAATTTTTGCCTTGCACCACAAAAGCTTGGGGTTGCAAAACACACCTATATCACACCCTCTGAGGTGACATGACAGTAGCTGAACATGGCAAGCTTTGTTTCCTTGATGACAACATGACCTAATATTCACTCACTGTTATGTTGAGATCTAGGAGCAGCATTTCATTGTGGTGATTGGCCTGGGTTCAATATCCTGTGTTGCACATGAGGCTTTCCAACAGCTGCAGCATTTTGACTATTCGTGATAGGCAACACATGAGGGGGGCTTTCTAAATTAAATGTCTCATCAAAACAGGTGTTGGTTTCTAGATAAATTCTGCTGGAGAGAAAATGCTAACCAAAGTCTTCAGAATAATCACACCCAGGGGCATGCAGTTCTGTGATATGTCTATGCAGGCACAATCTGAAGTTAGATATCCTCTAGATATCCTAGATGAGGCTTTCTTAGAGATGAAATGTCTCACTTGGTCCCACATCCTGTTACACTCATGCCACTGATCAAAATGGCAGGGATCTTGCCTGAAAGTATTGAAGATGATGCTGCCACTTAATTTTAGTGTGCCTTTCTCCAAGAAAAATCAAGTAATTGTTGATAGTGTTTGTGATTCCTAAGAAGGAAAACCACAAAGCAATTCTAGATCGTGCCATATGGTGTTTTCTTTGATATAACTCATGATGATGAAGTAGCACTGTTCAGTAGTAATGACAATCATGGGATACTTCTTAATTATTAAGGATATGAACAATGGATTTAGACAATCCTCACAATTCTTCCTTATACTCTGAAGGATAGAACTTGTTCTTCTTTGCTCCCCAGCAACATAACCCCCTAAACTCCAGATCTGTAACTGAAACCTCTGCCAGGTCTACATGTGAGCTCAAACCTACCATTATTTTTGTATATTGAAATACTATAGAACGGCTAAGATGAATGTGAAAAAATTCTAGAGGAGAATGCAAGAAAGCAAGAACAGACATGATCTTGATTTTGACAGGAAGACTTACAACCTATATATGCAAGCCTGCAGGTTCTTACCTGTAGGTACAGGATTGAACATTGCTGGTCACCATATCTATGAAAAATTTCAGACACAAATACCAATATGGCATTTTTAAAAAAGCCCCTGTCAAATATCTGCTGCCTTTAATTTCAAAGGAAAATCACTTAAGTGCATGTGTTCTTTACCAGTAAGCTTGGATCACTAGATCACTTGGTTCACTTACATCACCTGTAATAGGTTCAGAGAGTCATTATTTAAACCACTATTCAAATAATTTCAAGATTGAATTCCAAATGGAGCAGCATTATAATGCGAGATCTCCACCTACATAATGTTCTTCCAGAAGTGTCTCTTCCAATTTACAGAGTACTTCTATTTAGCAATAGTTCAAAAACCCTTGAAAAAAAACCACCCTAGTTTTTTAGTTCTTTAGATAGGGATTGCTGAACATGCAGACATCTCAGAAAGTGAGAGACTGGCATTTCAGGCTGCATAAAGTTAATAATGGGCTGCTAATTCACTTGGTATTGACAAATGCATATTAAATCACAAAGTTACACCATTCATGCCTTTGACTTCATGCTAACCTAGAGGCTGAGTGTGCTCACAGTTAGAGTGTTAAATTAGACACAAGACTTCCTTGTGGGGAAGATTTTCCTCCTGAGCAACAAATAGAAAACAGAGACTTCTGTCATAGCTAGAATCTTTTATTTACTTTGCCTTGCCTTGCTTTGCCTTTCTTTCGCTTTCCCCCACTGTGTTTTGAACTTTTTTTTGCAAGCATCACACATACCCCCCGAGGTTACCGTCAGTGTAGTTAGGTGCCTTTCACCTGTCTCATCTGAGATGCAGAAGAAAGAAATGACTGGACATCTGATAACTCCACTGGCTTAGCAGGAAAGGATAAGTGCTGATGCTGGCCCAGGAAGAGGGACTTTCAAAAGGTCAAGAGTAAGCTTCCCTACCAGTGATCTGCTAAAGAGTCCTATTTCATGTTATTCTATTTGCTCCTTGAAAACTAAGAAACTTCAGGGAAAATACTAACTATATGTGCAGCTCTCAGTACTGGCTGAAGTCCCTTGGAGCAACATAGGTCACTCCAGAAGGCAGCCTGCATGGCTGGTTCTGACAAGGTACAGCAATGCAACACCTTCAGATGGTCCTCTAACAAAGCAGTGGGTCTAATTGCAGCTGTCACACAAGCACAGGGCAGGGCAATCATCAGCACACGCTAGCCGACATGAACCAAAGACTCACTGTGGAGAGACAGCTCTGAAGCCCCTTGAAGGGGAGCATCACATAGCCCAAAGTTTGTCCAAGGTCCATTTCAGTGTCACATTATTGAGCCTCATCTGTGGAGTCACATGTGCCTACCATGTGTCACAGAGTGTTCTTCATCTCCTGAGACACATCTAGCCACAAATATGCAAACATTTGTGAGGGGGGAACGCTTTCAAAATGCACTCTATGGTTGTCATACATTATTGAAAGAATTGAAATTGAGGTGGTATGGGGCAAGGTGGGGGGAGAAATTAATTAAGCTGAAAGTAAATAGATAGTAATGTTTGCATTATAGTAATTTAAACTCAGTGTGTTGTCTGTCTTTTGTACCTCCTGCATTTATTTTCTATTTCATCAGATTTTCTATTTCATTTTAAATGTATACAATACACTGAGATAAGGCAGCTTTGTCATCTTGGACAGGAAGACATTAAAAAGATAGTTGGTATTTTGGGGTGTCACTTTGTTCTTGTTACCATAAAATAAAACAGGGTTTGCTGTATAGAGTTTTCAGGTCTTGCCAGTACTAGAGTAAGGATTTTGAATATGGGCTGCTGCAACTTCTCAGTTGTGATGCATTTCACAATCAGTATTCAGATTTCACATTTTTTTCAGATATGGGGCAAAGTGGAGGGCTGTATTGTAATGGGACCTGGGAGCTTCATCTTGCAACAATTTATGCATTTAAGCACACTACTGAAAACTGAGAGAAAAAAAAGAAAAAAGACAGCCTTTGTTGCAGAAAACTTAAAACATCCTGCCACAGAGATGGCAGGAAGAGAGAAAGGCAATAACAATGAGATATGATGAGACAGCCTGAAGAAGCAGTGGCAGGGAACACGGTGACTTATTCCAGCCCTTTTTAAAATTCATTTTCTAAACCACAATTGTTCTAGCTTTGCTCACCTCTCCTCCCCACCCCCCAATAAAAAAGAAAAAAAAGAAAGGCTCCACATGATGCTGCAAAGACTTACTTCAGAACTATTCATGGAAGTCAGTCAGTAGAATCAACCTTTGCCTTTTTATGGAGAGTTAAAACAAGTAGGGGAGTCAGAAGATATTTTCACTAAAAAATTAAGAGAAGGGGAAAAGCACTGTAAAATACTATTGAATTTGCCCTTCAAATCACGAAACCCTTGAAATAAGACCCTTCTTTCTTTACACTCTGGGAATTGCCAAACAGAGTTTGGCCAAAGGTGACGTGCTAGGGCTAGCATGGAGGACCTGAGAAGATACTTCATGACACCTGACTTAAAAATGTAAGAGTGATTAGGGCATAGCCTTCACTGCTATCTGGTGATGAGTAAAGACAGAAAGTAGGACATAACTCACAGCAGCCCATTGTCAGTGCCCTGGATTACACTGGTAGTGACCCACAGGTGGTCTTAGAGGGTAGCAAGAAATCAGTCCCATGCATGCATCTTCCAGGGGGCTTCCAGTGGGCTGCCTGCAACTGCTGCTTTGAGATACAGGCAGACCCGTTATCCACACTTCTGCAGGTCTGAGAAATGTGGGTTTGAAGCAAAGGACTAATGATTACACTGATTTTGGGATATTCAGCTCAAGCTACTTTATAATGAACTGAGTGCTCATCTTCAGAAATCAGGCCTCTGGGAATGTTTCAGACTGAGCAAGACAGAAATACAAGCCACTTCAGAACCACTGCAAAAATCCAGGTCAGTGACTTCAAAATGTTAACTGTTCATCCTCATTTGTAAATTTACCATGAAATCAGACATCTTGAAGATTTTCACTTTTTGCTAGTTAAAAGCAATGTGATAGGAAAATCTTTTTGTCATGTGACCTTTTACACCTGCATGCAAAACAAAATAAATATATTTTGTTACTACTTTGAATCATATAGCCACTTCTATTAAAAGCTGCATGCAAACAGCTATCCTTTGTGTGCCATAGATTAGTCATATTTTTTTCCAAGGAAGATTATAAATAGTGTTTAGGAGGGAAACAGAGAGTATTTTGCAAATGAGCCCAGATGGAAAACTAACAGATGGCCTAGAACTGTACTTTGAATGCTCAGTCCTATATTTAAATTAAAAATTTCCATAATTAAGATGAAGGTCTGTAACAACACTAGCTACTTTTCCTGTGGCAACATCATCATGTATCACAGGTATGAACTGCAGACTTTTCATAAAATAGTGGTAAAACATATATACAAATCTTCCTATTCTACTTCTTTAAACAAAACCAGGGAAAGAAATGTCATTCATGGAAATTAAAGAAAAGGAAAAATAAAAGCCTTTCATACAAATACATGTCACATAATAAAGGTGTCTACCTCCATCTGGCTTTTTTCCCCTGCAAATTGAATGAGTCACCACCTTACTTGGAAGTGAAAGGAGAAGAAACACATTTGTTATGTGTCTTCAGCCAAGAACCAGAAGGACAGTAGGATTTTCCTACTGTTACCTGAACAAAATAGGATTCTTGAATTTTAATAATCAGAAGATTGGGAGAAGATAAAATGTGGCCCTACACATATACTGTACTCTGAAAACTAAATTAAGAGAAGCTATTCACACATTAATATTTTCCCCCATAAAGTGGCACATGTATGCATGTAAGTGTTACTATTAGAGACTGCTGCTAAAGCAAGGGCTGTACCTTGCACATAGTCTAACAGGTGAGGGGATACAGCAGGCAGAGCAAGGTCTTTTTTTCTCGGCATGAAACCCCAACCTGTGCTCCCTACCACTCACAGCATTGATGCAGCATGAGAGAGATGCCACAACTAAATTCACACCCAACAGCCTCTCTATGCCTTCAACATTTGTTTCATGTCATCTATGAGAGGAGGTACATTTTACAGTAGTTTGTAAGCAGGTTCCATTGAAGTCACTTGGAAATTACACTTGTTCTTGGGCCACCCAGAGTACAGGAAGACCAAAAAAGGCTTCAGAGTGTTTTTGTCTTCCTGCTGTGCTACCCAAAGTATTTTCCTCAGTTGTCCCAAGCCAAAAGCCAATGTCCTAGCCACAACCTTGTGGCAAGAGGGACTGCCTCTGTACAAGACCCAACACTACACAAATCTACCTGCCAGGTAGATTTAGTATCATCAGGGTTCCATAAAAATAACACTACCAGGAAGACCTTAGGCTACAAGTCAGCAACCCACTGGGTTTACAAATCATTCACACTGGTAGAAAATATGTGTTTTGTTATCAGGTAGCTTCTCATTGCTTTTACAGTCATAACATTTAAGTGCTTACCACTTAACCAGTGCATTAAACAGTGTGACTCATAACTATGATGTCTCATTTTCCAGTGCATCCTCTCCCCATGGAGGGAATCTGATGTACAGCAAAGTGTCTTGTTTTGGTAGAGTGAATACTATTTTTTTTCACATATTGCTGTGTATACATTAGCAAAGGAATACCTGAAGCTGCATGCCTTGTGTTGGAGCAGAGCAGGGGATGTTTGTGACATGTAGGAGGACAAGGAGCACACATACATGTCAAATCCAGGGAAAGCACAGACAAGCTTGCCCTTTTTGGGAGTAAAAATGGCTTGAAAAATACAGGCAAAGACACCAAATTTAGAAACTTACTATTCTTGATTAACCACTCTGAAATCGGAGTTCTTAGGCATTCATGTTTCTATCTGTAAGACCAAGTAAGAGGCTGATTCCTTTTTAGGCAGTGCTGTGGTAACGCTGGCAGTCTCTGCTCTTCTGGAATTTTCTGTGTAGGTTTGACATTTCTGCAAGTAAATCTTCAAGTGAAATGCCCACCCATTAAACTCTTCCTCCCTGATTTTCCTCACGTGTGCATTGCTGATCAGTGGTTGCAGAGACATCTGCTGGTTGTTACACTTTTTGAGTACATATTAATAACAAAGACAGAAAATTTCTCAAATAAGGGTTAAATTCTTTAATATCTTTCTCTGTCTCCTGAAATCTGTTAATTCAGATTTGGCTGACATAAGGGAGGAGTAAAGAACTGGAGTAGTCCGTTCCTATAATGAAATTTAGTAAGCTTCTTGAGTTGCAGGACATCCTATTGGAACTACAGTGCTGATTTTAGAGACTGAGGTTTTGACATTAGCTATATCAGAATTAGGTTTGCTTAGAAATTTATGATGAGTCCCACATTCTACATGACATTTCCTAATATCTTACTTATGTCCCAAATAGTGTTTTGTCTTTACTTCTGCATTGCAAGTACAAATTCTTCAAAGTAAAGAATATTCTTTATATATTAGTGTGCTATTTGGAAAAGACACACTACCATGAAGGTAGGAAATACCTTCTACTTGAACAATTTCTATGACTTGCAGTGCTGTATGTTTGTGTTTGGGAAGACAGACTTCCAGTTCTTTCATAAGGCACTATTCCCCACACAGTGTCCTGCCCCAACACTGACACTAATAAAGTTTAAACCAATTCCACCTTAAAACTCAAAAATTATCAGCTGATTTACACCATTCTGCAGCCATGGTAATATACCCAGTTTGATAATTCATCAATGTGCAATGCAGTCTAGGTTTTCAAGGCAAGTGAATTTGGCTGTAAATCAGTTCTGCACAGAGGTTTGTCTCTTCTATGCTTAATTACACCTGTGCAAATATTCATTTGTTTATCATTGCCAAATAAGTTGTGGAGGCTATTTGTGTTCCCAGAAGGCATTTCCATATTGAATGTTTCTCTGAGAATGAAAAGGTCTCAGTTATTAATTCAAATGTGAAAAACCAAATAGCTAATATTCTCTTAGTTGAAATTACCTGAATTTTCAGCCCATAGTTCTAAAGAAACTATGTGGCTTTAAATGCTGTAGACTTGAAAGTCCAATTCCTTCTGAAAGACAAGAGAAAATTCATTTTCACTGGAGTTTGCTTTGTAAATTTTTAATGTGTTTTGTTATTTTTTCAGTTCCAGAAACCTCCAAGACCCTGCTAAGCACATGAGCCACTGATTTTATCCCCACAAGGAGAAGATGTTTCCTCATACACACTTCCTCAGCTGAGAAAGAACATATGACAAGGACATGTGCCCCAGAGGGCTTTAAAACAAGCATTATTGTCTATGGCACTGTATTGGATCCAGCTGAGATGAAGTACATCTTCCCCTTAGCAGCCCTCACAGAACTTTGCTTTACATTGCTAGCTAGAAGGGTGTTGATAACAGACCAGTGTTTTGGCTCCTGCTGAGCAGTGCTGGTACAGCATCACTGCTGTTTCTCCATCACCTCGCCCTCCCACCAGTAGTTCAGGCCTGGGAAGAATCTTGGGAGGTGACATAACCAGGACAGTTGACCCAAACTGACCAAAGGGATATTCCATACCACTTAACATCACCTCAGACATAAAAGCTAAGTAAAGGAGGATGAAAGGTGGGCATTGGTTATTTACAGTGCTTGCCTTCCACAGCAACTTCTGTAGGTGCTGAAGCCTTGCTTCCTGGAAAGTGGCCCACTCTTGATGGGAAGTAGAGAATAAAATCTTTGGGGATTTTTTCCTTTCCTTGACTGAGCACCCTTTTGCTTTTGCTTTAGTAAACTGTTTTACCTTGACCTACAGGTTGTTTCCCATCTTATTTTGTTCCATTCCACCATTCTGCTGGGGAGGGGAGTGGTCAAGCATCTTAGTGGTCAACTGGCATCCAGCCAGGGTCAACCCACTGTAGTCACATTCCATGGAAAGCTTGTAAATAACAGGCTGGAGTTCAGTGCTATCAGTTTGCGTGTGGAAATGCTCCAGCACGAGCCCAAGGACTTCACTACTGATGGAGTGCACCTGTGGCTGCAGAGAAGCACAAGGACATGGTAGACAGACTCCACCTGCCCCAGTTATACACAGCCCTGATCTCTCTCCCTGCTCTCAACAGGTTGTTGCACAGGGAGAATCACAGCTGGCATGTGAGTTTGGTGCTGTGACACTACTTCTCAGATGTATAATCTTTGGATTAAAGAGTTCAAATATGAGGGTGCGCTACTGAAAGCTGCCAACATACCACAAAATCACTGATAGCTGAGAAAGGAAAAAGGAAATGTCAAAATCTCCTACTAGTAAGTCATGTAAAGGAATTTGTGATGGGATTTACACTTATCTCACATTAAACTGAAGAAGACAGTATTAACGGCTGGACTAGATGATCCCTCTATCCCAGACTAGGGGTCTTTTCCAACCTAAATGATCCCATAATTCTATATAAGTACAAGGTCTCTCGAGAGTTCTACAGAGACAAGGGTACCAGACCATTGCGCAGGTGACCTATCCAGGAGATGGACTATGGTCTTCAGGTAAAAATAACAGATTTATCTTTTTGCCTGACCCATTCTTTGTGTAAATATATTCTCTTCATGGCTGCAGGGGCATGACCTTTCTGTGACAGCTGTTGTGAATAAAATTACCCAACACTTTTAATAGAACTCCAGTTCAAAGGGAGATGAGTGGTCACCACTGCTAAGATCTGGACCTCAGGGATGTTCTTCCCCTTGGCTGACACTTCTGTAACTTTTATAGTCATGGACTGACTCTTCCAGATCAGGCTGAAGCAGACGTTGATAACCATGGTATTATCTGTGCTGTGAGAACTTGTGCATCTCAGTCTTTGAAGCAGACTCCTTTGACAGAGCTTTTTTCTCAAGAACTGCTCAGACCAGGAGCTGGATATAGTAGCTAGTTAGTAGCTTTTCCCCAGCTAGATTCAGAAATGGCTGGTTTAGGCCAGGTGTTCAAATACTCACTCTCACAGAGACTCTCCTGCTGCCAACAGATTCATTGGATGTCAGTGTGACAAATGAATATGCAAGAGAAAGGTTGAGGACAGGTACAGATCTTAGCAAAGTGACCCCAACACAATTCCACAGACAGAAGCAGTCACAGAGAGGCAAGGAGACCACATATTGCTGTGTGCATAGGTTTAATCATGAAAGCGATGTAAGGCTCAACAGCAGGTGAAGAGACCTGGAGAAAGACAATTTCCTACATTTTAAACTTGGGATGTCCTTTCTCAAAGCATTCGCCAGCTGCTTCAGTTCACAAGTAAAGAAATGGTCATTTTCAACCATGACGCTTTTCCTGGAGTTCTTCACAGGAGAGAAATTTCAGTTGCTACTAAACCTGGAGTTGTGAGCTTGATCTGTGAAGAGGAGGAAAATGAGGATGAGAGGAGAATTGTTTCAAGCTTGAAGTAAATAGCAGAGCTCTGAAGCATCTGCCTTACTCCTTTTCCCATAAACTTGCACACCCTGACCAAGCCTCATTGTCCATTTGAGAAAGTAAATCTGTCATGAGAGTTGTTATATTTTCTTGCTAGGAGAATTTTGCTGACACATGGAACCTCAATGCTGGTAAAAATTTCTCTCCCCTAGAGAGATTTTGTTCTGTTTTGTCTTGAGCATGTCTGGGGATATTGTAAAGCATCAGATCTTGAATGAGTGGTTCATTACCTTATTAAAAAGACTTTAGCTACTGACAGATGAGGGGTAAAATCTAAGTGGACTGTTTCACAGTACAACGTATACACAGATGCTAAGGGAACTGTGGAGCTACTGCCTTTTGTTAGTATATCTAAGTAAAAAAGAGGGCTATTTTCAGCTTATGTGGGAGTTTCTACTCCTTCAGAAAAACAGAACAAGATTTTTTAAACAATTTTTAAAAAACTAGTTTCAAGTATGGCTCTATCTGAATCATTTTGTTTCAGAAAAATTCAAGTCAACTGTGTCCAGCAGGAATTTATATGAGAATACACAATTTTGAGAATTTGTCAAGTTTACTTAAGGTAAAGTGAAGGCTTCTTCTCCTGACCTGAGGGAAGGGTTGTACTTTTGCAGTGGGCAGGACTGCCAGTCTTGCATCCAATCTAAAATTCAGGAGGACTTAACCGTGTTCATCCCTGCTGCAGCTGACCTCAGCTTGATATACTGAAGTGCAGTGGTTGGTCTTGGAGGCACAGCCCACTAGTACATGCAGGCTAGAAAAGATTCCCTCTTCTGGTGCACCGTTTTGGGAGCCTACAAATGCCAGGCAAGGTCAAGGTAGAGGCAAAGACACACTTGGAAATAGCAGACTGTGTGTCTGCTGAGCAAGTGATTGAGTCACTGTCGTACTCCTCAGCTTTGCTTGTGGGCTTGGGGACTGGAGTCTGTTCACAGAGGCTATGGTCAGAGCAGGGATTGGAGCAGAAGCTGATATACAGGCCTGCTCTCTGCAGAAAAGCATATGTTGTTTGGTGAGAAAGTTTATGCCTTAAGGTTTCCAGTTTTCACAGTCACTGTGGATATTGTCACAATGGAAACTCAGTGTGGTATCTAAAATAAGCAAGTCACTGAGACTGAAACTGCCACAGAATTGAGGATAAATGCTCGCTAAGTTCAGCATTTATAAATGCTCTAAAAATAATATGACATAAAAAATTAAGCACATGAAGATTTATGCATTTTCGTCTGTTTAACAAGGATGAAGTGAATATCCAAGACACTGCAGTTAGTATTATATGATCGGTTATGATACAAACAGAGCAAACTTCAGCAGAGAGGCTGAGATCTGTTTTGTTTCCTGAAGCTGAAAAATGGATCAGTGGAAATGTGGCAGGTCTACTGTGGTCAGGAAATGAGGGTTCCAGAGGAAACATCTTGCGTGGATGTACTTTACAGATCTTTTTCAGATTCTTAGAGCAGAATGAAACTTATTCTCTCTGTTGTTATGGGAGAAAATGAATTCCCCAATTAGATCCTGAGGTTCATTTTGTTTTAGTGTTAATAGGACAGAGGGATTTTACCCAAGTTTCAATAAGGCAGTGTTGAGGATCGTCATAAATATCTGAAAAAATTCTTGCCTACCTTGGTCTGGGACAGGCAGCTAAATTCTGGCACTGAAAGCAGAATTCATGTCCTCTTTCCAAGGTCCTCAGGGAATGCATACACACAGCCTTACTCATATCCTGAAAAGTGCATTCCTGATGACTAAAGGTTCCATAAGAGCATCGGGGGCTCCACAAAACTCACCTCACATGACTTGGGCTGCCCACTTGACTGAGGCTGCTATAGCCTTCTCTGCCTGCAGTGCTCCTATAGCATAACTGGCCAAGGTTACCAAAGTGATGTTCTTTCTGCCGTCCCTGAAACCTAGAGCACTGCAGCATCATTGCTATGTGGTCTGTATTTTAGGGCTGGAGATACTGACAGAACATCAGCTACAGGGGAAAGCTATAAAAGGACAATATTCTGTTCAAAATTAGGTTTGTTTGTACAACACAAGGCAAAACCTCATTAAAAAATTATAAGCATAGCTGGTGTAAAACCACTCTGGTATGTGTCTCTTTCCTTATCTTATGGAAACCGCTTCTTTTAGTGAGCTGCAGTGCAGTCACACTCTGCAGGGCTATGCCATTCTCCTTGTGCAGAGGCACACATATGTTGAGCCCTTGCTACTGCTGTGCAGAAGAACAGACACAGCACTGAACTATTCCTTATGTCGTCCTGCAGCACTTCAGCTTTCTATATTTTTGAGACTTTTTCCCTCTTCTTTTTCCCTCTTCTTACATTTTCAACACTGAACCCAGAATCTGTAGGTTTCAGCTTCCTCAGCTGATTGTTACTTTTAACACTATTTTCTATGTAGAAAAGGTTGAATTGTTTGTCTTGTTTTCAAGACTCCTGCCATTCCCTCTTGTTTTGAGGATCACATCTCCCTTCTCTGCCCATCTTCCCCCTTGAATGTCTTTCAGTATCCCTCCATTGAAGAGGAGTGGCTCTGGCCTCCTCTCTATTTCTTTGTCCCACCACTTTTATTCCCTTCCCAGCATCAGGTTTTAAACCTATCTACAGAAGCAAGTTTTTAAAAAATCTAGCCATCTATGCAGAGAAATCCAACAAACAATTAAAACAATCCTGGTTTTTTCCTTCTCTTCCTCCTCTTATTTTTCCTAAAGCAGGTAAAAAAACTATTTATATACCTTTGTGCCACAATTGAAAATGGCATTTATTCTGAAGGAGGAAAATGCATGGATGTCTGTGCAACAATCTAAGCACACAGATATGGAAGACAATCAAGTCTGTAAGAACATAAAACGTTGTAGCTTTTGATTTCTGGCCCTTTTGTTTGGTCGGTTGTTTTTTTGTTTTGTTTTGGTGGGTTTGTTCCTTGTTTTGTTTGCTTGGTTTTTTGTTTGCAGGTGTTTTATTCTTCTTCCTAACTGGTCAAGAAATGTTGAAAATCCACATAGGGAAACAAACATAGATCACTCTAACTCTCAAAAGCAAGGTAGAAATAGTGAAACAAAATTATTTTTTAACCCCATCTTTCTGCTGCATTTATAAATCAGAGCACTATTACTGTTTTGGCATTGAGAGAAAGGCATTACAAGATTGCTTTCCTCTCTATGTTATCAAATACTTTGATGCTGAATGAATTGTAATGAGCACGCTACCAGTGAAAGCAGTCTTTTCTTCAGCTTGCAAATAACAAATGCACTAGCTTACATTATGACAGATTGCTTTGTTCGTAAAATTTTGAAATATACTTTGTAGACATATATAAATTCAGGATTTGCCCACACAGAATTTGCTTCAACCATCTGTTGGTTAAATATCCCTTGTTAGTGGGTCAGCAACAAGAAGTACAAGAAAATAATTTATTTTCTTACTCAGAAAGCAGGAAAGAATAGTTAATAACACATAGCACTGCTAAATACCCAAGTATTAATGAATACAGCTATGAAAGGCCACTTTCAAAAAAGTATAATCTGTGTAGGAAAGTGAATGTCACAGAATCATTGGGTAACTCAAGATTTAAGAACATATTCAACAATAATTATGCCTTTTCTTTTTTGCCCTGCTTTAGTGTCATTATCTTTCCTCTGATCTGCTGCCCATCTCTGTTGGACCTCCTTCATTTATTATAAAGTAAACTTTGCAGGATGGTGTTCTTGGATGGAACACGGAAAAAGCACTCTTTGTATAATAAAAACACTGTGAGGGAGTCATATTTTGGATGGGCATGTTATTGTTTTTGCCATTTGAATGGCAGATTTACAAGCCTTTGCTATGTAGGTATTTATTGCTGAGATGGGGAGGAAACAGAATCATAAACATCTCTGTGACTTTGATAAAAGCTAAAGAAGTGCTGAGGTCATTCTAGTAGCTTGTGTTTGCAGAGTGCAACAAAGGGTGTCCAGCAGAAGACAAATGCTTTCCTTGGCCAGCTACAGTAGAATCTGCTCAATTAATATTATGAGGTGTTATTGGTTTCTATGAGTGAGGTACAGAAAAACAGTGCTCTTCTCAGTAAGCTACTCTGTATGCAATTTACCCTTCACAGAAAGATCATTGTGATTACAATATTGAAAAACTGTGGTGGCCAAGGTGCAATTCATACCTTGTCCCACTGCCCAGCCAAAAATGTTATTTTGTATAATTAACTGCCATTTTGAGAGGCATAAAAATTTCCACATTAAGCTGCTTACCCACTACAAGTATTAGTGTAAAAGGTGGGATTAGGACAGTAATGATCCATCAAAGTCCATCAAAGTCAGTAGCTGCTCTAGACTTCATGCTTGTGTGCCTTCTTGGGGCACAATCTTCACTCACCAAAATGTGCCTCCTGACAGACCCTTGACAGTGCAAAAAGCAGCCCTTTCTAACAACAGGCTGTGTGAGGCGCCTGGGGAGAAGGCTGAGAGTTTTTATGTAGCATTAGCCCTACATAAAGTAGACACAGCTGCTTAGAAAATGTTTTAAAATCTACACGGAGCTAATACATCTAACTGGAGGAAACTAGATATTTTGTCAGTAAACATAAACACTTCCAAATATTCCCTCATGTTTCTACCAGGAAGATGAAAAATTGAAGGCTACATGTTACTTTTGGATTCTCAAAGCCTTTGTAGCAGAACTCATTATCATGTATGACAGCAGATATTACCACCTGAGGAAAAAAAAATGAAAGAATGTTCATTTTCCTTTAATTTTTTTTTAAATTGTGATGTACCCACATGCAGGCATCTCAAATAGTTTAGTAAATGCATTAAAACAAATACACATAAAAACACTGACAAATACTGTGATATGAGCCCATCACTAAATCTTATTTATATAATAAGGAGAATAGCCATCTCTGCAAAGCAAGATGCTTTGGGTATCTTAAGAAATTACTCGAGCTTGTATGTATTGTAGTGGTTTTGGTTTAGGCCCTTCCTGGTAACTGGGTCATAACCAAGGAAGTATTCCATCTCATTTCTTTACATAAGCAAAGATATAAAGAGAGGGAGTCAGAAGTCAGGGGGAGTCCTTCTGCTGGCAGTGTTGGAGGGCGGAGGAGCTCCCTGCGATCACTCTGTGGCGGGAGTGGGCCGTGGATGTGGGTGTTCTGATCGGCTGGTTGGGTCAGGGTGGGGGTGTCCTGGGATTTGGGAATGGGGGTTGTTTTGGTGAGACGGAGGTGAGGGCTTGTTTTCTTTCTCCTTTCGCCTTTCTATGTACACGTATGTATGTGTAAATACATATAAACTGGTTTAGTTTTACTGAAGTTCGGTTTTGTGGGTTCACCCCCCCCACCCCCTTTCTTCCCCTGTGGCCGGGAGGGGTCTTTGGGGCCTCTGTCCTGGGCCCTCTGGCTCTTGGCATTTGGCCAATTTTCAAATCATCACATGTATTTAGTCAGAAGACAGTGTATAATATGCTTTTTTGTATGTACTGTCTGACCAATGTTGATCTTCAACATTTCTGGCTCCTGATGTAAACCTGATATAATCCCAAGGATTATAATTCCTACACATTCAGTAGCCTCACTTTGCCATAACTGTACTTCAATAATGCTAATTTATTAATTTATGCAGAACACTAAAATCTGATACATAAAACCTATTTCTGCAGAACCTAAAGTTTCTCTGTTTTTGTTTGAAAGTTCTGTATCCCAGCTCTTCTCACACTTGTACTAATACAAGACAACAAATATACCTTTCAAATATAAGATTTCTTTGCACCTGTCACTGAAGGTCTTTTTCTATCTTTGTCCCTTTCCTCTCTGATTTTGCAAAATTAATCTCTTCACGCTGACTTCACCAGAACAGGGCAGTCCTCTCCCCATCACATCACCAGGGTAAAACTTACATGCCAGAAGCCAAGATTCCACAAACATGGTATTTTATGGTTCCACACCTAATTTCAACACACTTTAAAATCCAGTACTTGTGCAGCCTTGACAACTGGTAACGTCACTGATGAATGTTGCCGTAAGAAAGGGGGAAAAAACTTCCAAGACAACTTTATGTGGGTAAAGTAGAGAAGAGTTCTTTTACTTA
>JAWWTY010000088.1:46732529-46782413 GCA_035222235.1 Margarornis squamiger | reverse complement strand
GTTGCTAGCTGCTCTATATGTGAGAAACTACCCAGAAGTATAAAAATCTTCAAATTCATGAAAACCCTAAGGCATCATGAAACATGATTTGTGAAGCTCATGTCCTGTCTTTATGGCTGAGATCTGATGTGTGTGAACTGTCACCTCAGCCAACCTGTTCCTCCAGACCAGAGTGTCCTTGCAATATCCCTGTTTTGTGCAGCATCTGGATCAGACAATTTTCAAGGGGGGATTCCAGAATTTGCATAGCAGTCTAAAGGAAATACTAAATTCTCGTGACAGGCAGGATTATGGTACCACACTTCTCCCACCTGTGCGTCACCGGAGTAGCCTAAACTGACAAAGATATCCTGAAACCAGCAGCAGTAGGGAGTTCTAAGTGTGTAACTCAAGTGCCTTCTGTTCACACCAGGAAAGAAATACTTTATTTAATTTAGTCTTCCTTACAAGCAGCACTCCACACCGCGCAAGAGAAAAAAACCAAAAAAACTATAATTTATTGATCAGCAATGGCTTCTATGGCCTCCTTGAGACCAGTATTAAAGAATGTACCAGTCAAGATTTGCAGCAACTGTCTGTTGTGTATGCCACGTTATCTGCATTTGTCATGATGACTTTGAGGAAGCCTCTTGTGTGACAGTCTTGTAAAAGAGAAAGAGAATGCAAGGAGAGAATTTTCCCCATTGCTTCTGCCTCAAATTAGCCCTCTCAAATCCTCAACAGACTAAAATAAGGAAGAGTCAACATGAGTTGCTTTCAGAACCCTGGGAATGTGAATTTTCATGCTGGAGTAATAATTTGTGTTCCTCCAGGCAGAATGTATCACTCACAATTCTCAGTGCAAGTGTGTTTTCTAAACCAGTTTTTAGGAGAAAAATATACTAAATATCTTAGTTTGTGATTTACTAGGTCTTAATCCACGAGTGGAGACAGGCAGCTCCATGCCTGTAAAAGCTGACTTGTTATGTAAAAAATTGGATGCTGGACTTAGAATCACATAATCAAGGTTCTTGAGCTCTACCCACAGGTCTGCTACTGTGTCCTAGGAAACACCTCTTGTCCCCACCTCTAACATAAAAATAATCCCTGTACTGCCTCTGGACGTATTGTTGAGACTTAAGAGGTAACTTTGTATAAAAGTGCCTCTCTTGACCAAAAAGTTTGATATGCTCAAACCAACCTCCTGAAAGCTGAAAAGTGATGTGACAACCAGTGAGAAGCACAAGAGCACCAATGCTATGTCACATGTCCAGCAGGATTGCTTCCAAAAGCAGACAGGTGCTCACATGTCCACAAATGTGCGTGTCCCAAGCTAAATCCAGCCTACCACTTCCAACTTACACCAGCTGCTTTCTTCATATAATGAGTCATGGTGTTGTGCTGCTGTGCCAAGCATAGGGGCTGAGTCTCTGGATCTGGACCCAAAGGGCTCCCAATCCCCACCTCAAGTCCATGTGACCCAATCTGAGGGTGTCTGAGGGATAGATATGCTGTTTCCCTTTTTGTTTTTGTAGGGTCTGGCCTGTCTTACTTGATGCTAGCTTGGTGTCCTGTCTCTCAAGTCTATGGAAAGTTTTAGGTTTCCTGCATCAATTCTGCAAGACTCCTGCTCCTCTTCAAAAGGACACTACTGAGAATCCAAAGTTTTGCCAAGCAATTTGATGTGGAGGTAACTGAGGTGGCACTTGGTCATTTCTCAGACTACAAAAAAAAGCCTGACAATAGACAAGGACCAACTGTGGCACTGTCATTCTAATATTTCTTGGCCTACAGCAAATGAAAGTTCACCCTTGTCCTGCCTATCCTTTTCCTCCAACACATCTCAAGCAGCTGCCAGATGTACAAGCCCAGAATTCCTTAATGCAAATTTCTCCCATTAAGAGAGCAGATGGAAAAAGGTAGGAAAATCATGGACTTCTGACTCAGTGACAAGGAAAACTAAATTAGGGGATCACAGGCAGCTGACTAGAACTGATGAACAAAGCTGTATCTGGTATCTACATGCATAGCTATTTTGAGGGGTGCAATCAAACGAAGTATAGTTATTCAGTGGTCTATTCAGCAGCATTGCTCCACCTTGGCTACTGCCCATTTGCAGCAGTAGATTCAGATACACCACGGGAACAATGTATGCCATGTTTTCTGCAAATCATTAATCCAGAGCACCCAGGGGCAGCTGCAGAAAGACAGAACAATAAAGGCACTGGGATAAGACTTCTTGCTGCAGGCCATAGCTTGGCACAGTGGGACACACCGGCAGGGCTGCCTCATCAGGTGGCCAGACACCTGCTACCCATTGATCTGATGTCCTTCAAATGCCCTCTAGTGGCTGTGGCTCTTCTTGGGGCCACATCCCCAATGTACAGATGGAGAAAAAGAAGCATTTTGCATGCACATGCAAAGCGTCACCTGAAAGCACATATGCGGAAAATGCCTGATGCTCACTGAAAACCCCCAGTTGCCTCACTTACGGTGATGTTGCACAGAAAGTAGCATCCAACAGTGTAACTTTCTGTTCCACAGAACAGTAGAGAAGGTTGGGAGGAAACTGGCATTCCAACAATGATGGAGGCTTACAGATCCTCCTTGGGTTTGTAAAAGATACACTGCTGTTTCAAAGATCATTATCTGAAGGGAAATTTTCTCTTCTGAATCTTTGCTTAAATGGAGACATAATATTCCAGGCAACAGAGGAGATGAAGTTTCAAGTCATTCCCTGAGACAATATGGTCAGAATCCAAAGAGTAAAGTATCCTACTATAAACACCTGTGGGGTCTGCCACAGACTGGGAAAAGTGTTTGGACACTGAGGTTCTACTGTTGAAGGTTCTGAAGGGTAATTGGGGACCCTTATGCAATAATTGCCACTTGATGAAGGAATTCAAGGCACACTACTAGCTGCAGATTTAACTAGGGGAGCCAGACAGAAGCAACAAACCCCCTACCCTACCCATCATGGAGCACAAGCCTGGTTTTTGAGGTCTCTTATGTTGCTGTGAAGTCTCCACTTGCAGGTGAGGACTCTGTCTGACCTGCATCTGAAGTTTTTGAAGATCATATTGGCTTGGCTTCTGCTGGAGTAGTTCATGAGAAGTCCAGTTGCTGTGACAGTGAGAGTCAACACAATTGATGGGGAGGCCAATTGGAAATCCCTCTGATATCCTCTCTAGATTTTTT
This sequence comes from Margarornis squamiger, assembly GCA_035222235.1. Classification (NCBI taxonomy): domain Eukaryota; kingdom Metazoa; phylum Chordata; class Aves; order Passeriformes; family Furnariidae; genus Margarornis; species Margarornis squamiger. The sequence continues at coordinate 46,779,236 of JAWWTY010000088.1, read as the reverse complement.
CTCTTTAATATTTTTGTCCTTTTATTATTACACAGCTGCTATTTTTGTTTTGCAGACCAGTATTCACTGGCTGGTCCATTCTTGCCTCTTGCTTAGATAATGTTTGGGAGCAACACAGCTCCTGCTTGGTGGGTCTGTGACTGCAGAGGGCTTTTGTAACCCTGGGTTTGTCACTAACTTCTCACACCTGCTGCAGATCTCCCTAAATTATTTGCCAAGTCATCTCAAACTTGTGTGTGAAGAAGTAGAGTTATAGAAATACCGCTTCACATCCAGGTTCTCTTCAGCTGTATTGAGACTGTAAGTTATTTGGGGCAGAGATCACTTCTTAAGGCATTTGTTCAGCCTTTGGCACAATGAGATCCCAGAGAAATACAATATTTTCCTGTCCAGAAAAGCAGAGAAGAAAAAAAAGGCACAGCATCCATTAGTGAAGACTGCCCTGATCTATGCTGTGTGTGGATATATAAATTACAACAGATGATGCACTTAGCAATTATGTTCTTTGCATACATAAGCAGGAACAAGAGCTCCCAAACTGCCAATATCTCTCCTGATTCACACCAAATGGCTGAGTGTAACATGGTCACACAGCAAGGGGGATGGAGGAAATGAGAGGAAAGAATGACAAAGGAAAAAGCTTCAAATGGGGTGATACATCCTTCTCCAATAGGGAAATGAACAACAGAATCTTTTTTACAAAAGACTGAAATTCACTTGGTTTTCAGGCCTTTTCTTGTTTGATGGAGTTTAGTGTAAGCAAGAGACATTTTAGACTAGCTTTGACTGATGAAAAGTGTCTTCAGTTAACCATGTCTAAGAAGGAACAGTCTGAGGCTGAGTGGTGGGCTGCTTTTTTTAACCAACTCCATTTTCTGCCCCTCCTTTTTGTCTCCTGGATCGTCACATATAAGCAGAAAAACTCCCCTAAAAAAAAATCCAAAAAAAACCCCCAAAAGAGTCAAAATCAAACAAAAACAAACCCCAAAAAGAACAACTAAAATAAAAGGAAACTGTTGTTCTGCTGGTAGGCCACCTTACTTCTGGGAATTTCTGTGATTCATTCCATATTCTGAATTGCACTCCTCTGCATACACAAGAACTATGCAACATAGTAGACACCCTTTCCCATGCTGTCTGTATATTTAGCACTTCCTACAAGCTATCACAAAGTTTGAGCATAGGTCCTGTGTGTGGTTTAGGACCCCTGATGCTGGGTTCTCTTAGCAAGGGGTTACTCCTGTCCTTAGAAAACTTCACGCTGACATGCTGATGAAGGAGGACTGCCGTTTCTACAAGTGTTGATAACTAGATAACATTTTACATCACCTGTCACACAGACTTTCCTGAATCATGGTGTCTGACGTCTGCTGTTTCCTCGGCTTTTCTGCAGACTTCAGGAGAAAGAAACTCTCAGCTTCATCTGCATGTGAAAATAGGTTGAGACCTCCAAACTCAAACATTTGGAAGATGACATAATTTGACATGAGTCAGCATGATTGGCAGGTCAGAGCATAATTTTGGCTCTTGCAGCTGAAAAGCGCATGGTGAATTGGTGGAACTGTAAAGCTCATTGTACCACAGTCTGTGTGGTGCATTTCTTGACATTCCCTCTCTATACAACACCCAAAACAGTTAGTTGATAGTTCAGATTATTCAGACCACATCAGGGCTCAGAAAAGGTGGAAGACCGAAATTAAGGTGAACTGACCCTCTGACAGGTAGCCAATGAAGCAATGACCCCCTGTGTAGAGTCACTTAGGGCAAATTTTGAAATTACACAGCATGTTGGGTGGTGCTGAGCTGTTTAAAAACCGGGACAGAATTTTTGCAATGGAAACAGCTGGATACTGAGTAATTTTAAAAATCTGGCCCTTGTTTAGCTGCCTCCATGGGAGCTGAGCTTAACTGAAAGCCTGGCCCTGACTGGCCATCCTGAGCACTATAAAGCTGGTTCTTCTGTTCTATGGAAATATCATCTGATGTTATGTTCTAGAAGTAGTTGAGATTTCTTTGTTTCCAACAGGAAACTTTCTGAAGTACTACTGTTCTCTGTTCTACATTTTTTTATTTTTGCTTTCTTTTTCAGCCGACACAAATGTCAGTGCCTGCCAGTCTGTTTCAGGCTCTGTATGCCTCTGTGGTTACAGCCTGCTAATTCCTTTGCTTGCAAGCCAAAAGACTGAAGTAGCTATCTGTCACTTTGCTATTTGTTGCCTTTGAATCCTAGCCTGAATGAGTGTGTGCATCTTTCAGCCTGAGTCCAGAATAACACTAAAATTCAAGCCTCATTTGCAGGAGGAACTCTGACCACAAAAGCCTCAGCCAAATCTGGGGCCTTGTACTCACTGTTGTGCAAATAAAGCCTCTATGTTCCCTGCAGAATAAACAGACAATATTGACATGGAGCAGCAGGAGAAACAGAAGGGATGGAGTGTTGAAGCCACTTAGATAAGAATGCACAAAGCATGGATAGTCAAGATGGGGACAATATTATATCAAATTGCTATATCTGTGTTTCACAGACACAGCTGGACAAGTGTGTTTGCTGTATACTGTCAACTTTTAGGAATCAGTGAAGGGTTATTAACAATTAGTGATAAAAAAGAGATAGAGGATTTCAAACACAGGCAGAGTAGCATATGATAAAAGTCTTTTATAAGGCTGCACCTAGTTATTTAGCATGGGTGGCTGCCAGTTGACAAGTGAGCTGTTTTGACAGCATGCTGTGATGGTGTCACGGGAATGGGAGAAGTGTCCGGACAGAGTACCTCCAACATCTGTGTCAGCTGCACACTACTGGGAAATGGTGATTGGTGCTGTGTAGTACATTAATGCATTTGGATGCTTTTGCCTGCAGCACAGGAACATGAAGGCACCAGCAGTGGTAGCTACATGATTATGATGTGACTGTATGGCATAGTGTAAAATCAATGGAAATAAGCTGTTGAGTGTTTTCAGCAGTCTGAATCCAAAGGGCCAAGGCAATGCAGCAGGCAGCAGTCTAAATCTCTCTGCCTATGAAACCCTGGTCTTTGTATGGGTAAGGAGTCATTTACTGTTTCAGTGAAGCTGAGGAGTGATGGTAAATAGAAACCCAATGCCAGCTGGAGAGTATGCAGGTAATTCTGCTTTCATATAAAAGGTATGAGGCTGGTCTGAACCACTTGACTGTCTGGGTAGAGGACAAATCTCCCTGCTCCTAACTTCCTGTTGGCTTCCTGCATCTGAAATACGTCTGCTTCTGAGCAGTAAAGTTAAAGCTAAGTGTTTGGCAAAAACAGTAGAAATACTCCTTCTGCTCTCCCCGCATCCGTGAAACTCTTGCTGCACTGCTCAGGTCTGTTCAGAAGAGAGCAGCCAGCTTCCCTTCACCCTGTACCTCAACAGACTTCATTCCTGTGGTAACACTGTCTTCCCATTTGCATGCAAAATATGATTTGCATTGCACTGAACTCTATTTAGATTGGCTATTATGTGATAAAATCATTCTGGCGGCGTGGGGGGGTAAGCAAGGGAAATCCCATCTTGTTGTTTTGTTTCTTCTGTCTGAGTTCTGAATGGGTTTCTGGCAGGGGAGCAGGGGGGAGGGTGTGGAATTGTGACCGAAATGAGAGAGGGAGGACCAGCACTGATCGCTGCTAGGGAAAAGAGCCTCTTGTTGGATAAACTTCATAATTAATTATGCACTCTTCTTTCACTGTTAAAGACCATACTGCCTTTAGATGTTGTGCCTGTGACCAAAAACTCAAAGGCAGGAGAGGATGACTCTCTTCCTCTCTCTGGGTGATAACATAGACAGGCTGCACCCTACACAGGGCAGGTGGTGTCTGAGTGGCTTTTTGGGGTCTGCACCGTGCCCACGGCCAGGAGCCAAGCCTAACACTTTAGAAATTGAGCCCTTTCTGTATGAAATACTAAATTTACTGTCTCTTCAATATATCCTTGATGCAGTCCCACTATCTTTTTTTTTGAGTGAATTCTAACAAAAGTCTGGCATAGATTAGAAGCTGGGCTCTAATACTGGACATTGTTAATAGCCCCTTTCTGGTGAAAGTTTTCTTGTGGGTGGCTTTGTTCCAATTTGAAGGAGATTTCCTCTCCTGTTTCTTCAGTATCTCTGGGGTAGGGGGAGGAATGTGCTCCCTGATGTGCATTCTTTCCCACTGTTATTTCTGGCTGTGCACAGTCTGCTTCTTCACAGTGACTGGACCAGGGTGTTTAGTTAGTGAATAGACTGTTATGGGAGATTAAACAGATTTTCCTACAGTGAGAGAAAAATAATCTTCTGATCATTCAGTGGTTGTTTGGGTTTTGGGGGTTTTTGTCCTTAACAGTTTCACAATACTGGAGTTTCATGTATCTTAAGCAGAGATCCACAAAGTTCAAAACATGCAAATAGTTTTGTGCAACTTATTGTTGCAGCAAGAGGTCCACTTCTGAAGATGGAAATACAGAGATTTGCTGCAAATGCTATGAAGAAGCATGGCAAAGTGATGTGAAACCCAGCATCAAAGTTAGGGGAGCTAACCCCTCAGACATCAACATTGGCTTCATGTTTCATCTTCAAGCCTTCCTGTACTTAGATAGTACCCCCTAGATATTTGCACATGGGATCTGGGAGCCCACTCTACAGATTTCACTGGGATAGATGCAAGATTGAGTCTTGGGGACTAAGAGTGAGCAAACCTCCTTCCATGACAGGAAGCCATGGAACAAAAGATGGAAAAATTAAATCCTTCATCTTGAGAAGATTTACCACTCCCACCCTTGGGGTGGCTGATAATGAAATTTTGCTTGTCCCTCTCATTTTGCTTTTCCATCTGCAGTTTTGTGCATGTGAAAAAAAAAGCCATCTGAAAACCCTCAGAGACACAGGTCTTTCTACCAATTCAAGTTCAGCACAGCTTCTGCAGTGCACACATCCACCAATGGACTGGATGTGGCACCTTCTGCTCTCAGAGGACTGCACCTGGGACAAGAAAGGTGCCAGAGCCTGCATGCCACTTCAGCCTGCAAGCTGCTGGTGGAGGATGCTGTTGAACACCACATGAGCAGCAATCAACAGTGCAAGAAGAAGGCCTGTTCTGAAGAAGGCCTAGAAGAAACCTGTGTGCTTCTGGGCCTGTGTGCAACCCTCCCTGAGCTGTCCTCATGCACAAACACACTGTTGTTGTTTCATCCGAGATAAACAGGCACCAGTGCTATACAGCCAGGTTCAAACCAAACCCAGCACTATCCCATATACCGTGAGGAACATGGGTGATGGCCGGTCTGCAACTTAAAAGCTTCATTTAAAATTTGTTAAGATTGTTCTTAACGAGCTGCTAAAACCTCCTCATGAAGACTGTGGCAATTAGGAATTAATCTTTGTTAAAACAGGAAAGTACTATCCACCAGTGCATCAAAACCAGAATGTAAACTAGTCAGTAGGTGGAGAGATTTACTTAATGACCTCTCTGTTCCTGTTTGTTCTTCTCAGGATATAGCTAGCACCAAAGAAAATTATGCATCCAGGAATCAGCCAAGTCACTTCTCTTACAGAATTTAAAATCCCTCATCCCTATAGCGTAAAAGAATGAAAGAGTGAAGCGCATAATCTAGGGTTTTCATCCTAGATTATCCATATCCATATGAAGATATTAGGAATAATATTGCAAAATCATTGTTACTAGAGACACACAAGATCAGTCTCCACAGCAAACCTCAGAAATAACAATCCTTCTTTACCTAAATGAGATATAATATACCAGCAATAAAATAGCTTTGTGGATAAACAAAATGGTAACAAATATGTCCATGCGCAGAATTAACATGGAAAATGAGGTTTGTGCATACACAGTAAAGTAGGCTTACATTGCAAATTTATCTCCCTATACTCTGTTACTGCCCAGAGAAAAGTGCTTATATTTAATCCAACTCTGGTGCACGTGACAGGAATTCTGCAGCTGTCAGTGGTGTTATGTACTCCAAACTCCACGCATCCATTGTAAAACTGTGCTCATTACAGGCAGTAAAATACAGTACCTGAGTCTTAACTGAAGTATTAATAATAAAAATTGATTACATGCATCCTTGTTTGCTGAGCAATTATTCCAGGGAAAAGACTGATTTCAGATTTTGCCTCACTGACTGAATGACGGAACAGGTATTTGCATGCAGTGTCTCTGACCTGGTGAAAACATAGGAGACTTTATAAGCTTTAAGGAGAAATGAAAAGTTCTTTAGGTTTTTTTAGGGGGTATTTTTTTGTTTTTGTTTGTTTTTCTTTAGCTATATTCAAGTAAAATGCTAATATCTCTGTTATTTCTTAGGAAAAAAAGAATCTCAGAAAAATATGATATAATTTATTGACTCAGAAGTCTGGATAATCACAAAATTCTCTACACTTGAACATGATCCATTTTTCAAGTGTTTATCATTGAGGATTTATTGATAGGGTAGTTAATGAAAATGCTGACTCTGTGTAATGGGCACAAATTTTGGTGATACAGAAGTGTTTGATTTTATGGCAAGCTTCAGTTGCACACTGCTTAAGCTCCTTAAATAAGCCCTTAGTTTCTGCTTAACTGTTATATGTGCAGAAAATGTATGAAAAATATCACTCTTACCTCTGTGCAGTTCTGGGCCTCTGTCTACATTCCAGCCATTGGCACTGTGTACTTGACAAGCCCTGCGCACTTCTCAGTGCTGGTGGCCTGATTTCATAAAATCATAGGATGGTTTTGGTTGGAAAGAGTCTTAAAGATCACCTTTCTTGTTGTGGAAGGTGGTTTCAATTTTTTCTAAACTTAACCCTAATTGTAGTTCAAATTAGGACCATTTTAGCCAGGATCAGGACAAGTGTGTGGACTTTCCTTCTGCTCCTTGAAAAGCACCATTCACATCTGAAGGAGCAAAACCCCCACTGAAAGCAGGAGGGAAAAGCACATTTTCAGTGCTCACTGCCTCCCAGACAAGTGAGATGCAGCTGGCAGTGGATGGTGGGACCATTCATCTCACGGCCGGTGCCTCAGGATGTGCCCCATGTAGTCTGCAAGCAGGCTGCCGTATCCATGGCAATGGGCAGCTCAGCTTCTAACTTTTCAAGTTACAGAAAAGGGAATTACAGTATTTCATACTTGATGTAATGGCTGTCTGGTTGGACACTCACAGCTAATAAACAATAAGCTTTGGGTCAGATCTTCCTTGGCAGCTAATGGCCACCTGTGCTAAAAGCTGTCAGTTCCTGAAGTAATTCATTACATGATAGAAAATGGCCTTTACGTCAGTCAGTATGGCATCAATACAAAGGTTTTGTTTCAAATGTAATCAGCTTTACGACACTAATGCCACTTCTAAGAGAAAACTGGTGTTGCCTGTTAAGTGGACAAATGCAGTGGACATGCAGCCAAACTTTGGTACTTGCAGGGAAAAAACACAGCTTGTGTGCACTGCCAAAAGCTGGAGTTAGAAAGGGAGAACTAGTATTATCTTTCTAGACAGTATGCACTATGTCCTTTACAACTTAAACTTTTTCTGAGGAGCCAGGAGAAGAGGAAAACAAAGGACACCACTTCAACACTTACCCCATTCATTCCACTTTTACAAAACTATGGATAAAGTGTACTTCTTACTGGGATGTGAGAAGCTGTAAAAAAGCAAAAGCTTTCCCCACAGCCAGTGTACAGTATGAAGTTCTAGTCAGAAAACATTAAAATGGCAAGAGTCATATAAGATTTTACATTTGCCTGAACCAGATGTTTCTGGATGTACCATTTGAAGTGATAATATCTCATAAGAGCCCCAAGCTTGGTACACATCAAAAAGGAATCTATTTTCAAGTTTTAGTATATGCCTAATCTTTGTTCTCACATGCAAACTATAAACAGCAATAGATTTGTACACATATGAAAATTTGTAATAAAGAAGTGCAGGAAGACAGTCATCCTCTCTCCTCTTTCTTCTCCAAAGCCCTGTCTTCTGCCATGGTGAGGAAAATGTTGCACTTAAATTGATTTGTATACCAAATGTAGGCAGCGTTTGGTGGAACTTCTAGGGCCAAACTAGCCCAAAGGTCAGAAAAGAGGATCATAAACACCTCTACAGCAATTTTTAAATCTGTATGTTGACTGTTGATGAATTCAGGAACCACTCAACACTCAAAACCCATGCAGTGGGGACCAGATGCTGAGGGCTGAGTGCATGTTACCTGAGCTGAGTGCAGAAGGAGTTCCTCCTGACTCGTACAGCCACTGTTTTTCAGCTGCAACTTCCAAAGGGACACCACTCATCAGAAACATCCAGGCTTACAAGGCCTTGTGTCCCCAGAGGCAGTCAGGAGCAAAGCAGGGCATAGCTGGGCAGACACGCTGTACAAAGGACAGGTTACTTATTTCTCCTTTGTCTCTTTCTGGTCCCCCCCAAAAAGTCCCCAGAGACTCTTCTCCACAAGTAGAGACTGTGCTGATTATTTATGTTAATGAGTAGCTAGTGTCCTCAGGAAACAACTGAAGGGCATGGAATTCTATGGGAATTTTATCCCTATCAGCCTAGAATGCTACCAGCGGGCCTTATATACATATCATAATATTTATTATTTATGTGCACATGTGAAAGGAAGAAAGAGGTCCAGCAAGGATAAGAGTTATGAAGGATGGAGAAGACAATCACATCTGCACTGCTATTTGACCTCAGGCATCTTTCTCTTGCTCTATTACCTTTTTTATCATTTGAATCAATTTTCACTATTGTAGCCAAAGATGAAGTAGCAGGTAAAACTCTCACTCTCTTAAAGTTTTGGAGCAGCAAAGGAGGGATCTTTACTTTTACATACTGAATAGCAGGATGGATGAACAAGAGAGATGATCATGGGAAAAATAAAAGGAGAAGAATAATGAGGTAGCCACACTGGTAAGTGGAAAACAATAGGCAATTTGAAAACAATTTCATTATACAGGGCAAATTAAAAGATTGAAATTGCAAATAGAAGACAAAGGAGTGACAATGTCGAAAGAATTTGAAAAAATAAAATTAAAAGAGAGAAGTTGAAGGAAGTAAAATACTGCTTTAATCACCTGCAGCAAAATGTGTATTAATGTTTCAGTAAAGGGACAAAGGGTGGAAGTATGGTATCATACCATAATTTTAAATGTATCAGGGAGCTCTTACAGCAAATTCATATATATACATATATATATATATATATATATATGATATGTGTGTGCATGCAATAAATACATGGAAATTCACTGCAGAAACTCCTGTTGGTTACCCACTTCTGCAGAATTGCTTCAACATGTGTCTTATCCTTTCTAACAATGTCTCTAATGGTTTCTGAGGTGAAAGAGGAAAGGTGAACAGTACAAGAATCACGTCTTTCCAAGTTTGCTGACAGCCTGAAGAAACAGTAGAAAGGTATGTACTACCTGAGTTCTGACATCTGAAGTTAATAGTCTGTATCTTATTAAAAATAAGGACAATATAAGATTAAATATAATATCCTATTGTTATAAGATTTACCAAACACCTAATTAAACTACTAAAGCATTTTAGTATCTGCCACAGTGCTTTGCAAACTCCAGAAGATCCTCTATGAAGGCAGAACTGGTTGCAAATGGAACATGTTTGAGACCGGCTGCTTACCAGAACAAAGGTTGGCAATCTTTGTCATTGTGCAGTGTAGTGTCTTGGTGTAGATACACTCTCTGAAAACTGTGACCTCGAGAAGATATGATCACAGGAAACTGCAAACTCATGCTCCTTGTGGCCTTTAGGGTGATGTACCAGATGCTTTTGCAGGGAGACTTTAAAATAGAGAAAATCTAGACAGACTTGTCATCTAGTTTTCTTTTCTGCATAAAAAAGGGATATAGAAGGTCATCTATTGGAGGTATATGCCATCATATCGACAAAGAAAATGACAGAGGCAAATTATAACAGTCATTATGAAAATATGAGGTCCAGAAGTGCCAACATTGTGTATATGACTCATGTGCGAGTCATTCAAAGGCAAAATTTTGACTCAAAAAGGAACAGTGGAAGGAACATAAAATGTTAGCTTTTTCAAACTTGTAAGACCTATTTATTTTTGAGCACAGATTAGGATTAATGTCTTATAAATGAAAGAAGAAATACGGATGTTTTCTCTATATTTTTTGTTCAGGGGAAACCACCGAAAAATAAAGCAGCTATAACTTTTAAAGCAAAATTGTGCCCCATAGAAACTCAGCACATGGAATCATATCTTCTTTGTAGTGCTTAGTGAACAGTGTGCTTCATGCATCTCTAAACTAGACAAAGCTCAGGGCATGCAAAAGTTCTTCTCATGAACATCCTACAAATGAACATATCTGAGGAGAGGAAAATGGGTGCCCCTGCAAAAAGTAATTCTTGTAATTGAAGTATTTGGGTTAATTCCTTGTGAAGACAGTGTGGTTGGACCACAAATAAAAATAAATCCTAGATAAAAATTAATCCTAAATTGAATGAATCCCCCAGCACTCTTTAAAAAGGAAGATTTTTTTATGCTTTGGAGCTCAAAACTGGGCTCACTTAGTAGGCATTATGCACTACCTAATAGGCAAAAATATGAATAAGTCTGAAATCCTCTAAGTCACTGTGCTTTGTTTCTGTTGGCAAGAACATCTTCCTTCTCTCATATCACTGATAACATCAATATCACAAAGAAGAGTAAGTGAAAAGCCATTTTGAACAGCAGCTAATGACAGTATTGGTCTTTATTCTCACTTGTGCGAAAATCCCTTTCACACCAGTCAGGGAGACTAGATAGTCCCAAAAGCAGCCCTTTACCAGGTGTTGAGCAACCTTAATGAGCATGAAAATCAAACCCATTACTTGAGAGAGGGCATGATAAAGTGTCTGGTTGCCAATAACCCCAACACAGATGTCTCATTCAATGGGAGACAGAGAGAGATTCATCTTAACTAGGAAGGGAAATTATTCCATTAGCTGCAGAAGTCAGGGAAAACCACTTCCAAGTACAGTGGCACTGTGTCCTTTGAAGGAGGGAGAGTCTCTCTTCCACTCCCCAGCTGGTTTTGCAGACAGTAAAAGGCTGCAAGGGAAAAAAAAAAAGGAAAGAATAAGTCTTTCTAAAGCTTGAGCACTGGTCATCTGAAGGATCTACTAACTCTTCAAGATAGTGCACAGAGCAGACAAGTGCAGCTAAAGACACCTGGAAAGACAGAAGAGGAAAAGATAAAAGAGGAACAAAGAAGACAAAAGCTGAGAAAATATTACTAAAGTTAGAGTGGAGAAAGAATCAAAAGTAAAGGGGAGAAAAACGAGATTAAAAAAGCCAAAACCACCAAACAAATAACCCTAAGGACTCAAAACAGATGTCTCCAATAGGAGTTTGGACTCCAATACAGTACTGGCACTGGGGAGAAAAGGATGGTAGTGACACTCAAAATACACAGGGATCTCAGGAATATTTCCCATAGAAAGGGCACACGGGCATCATGCACCTCTTGCACCGAAACATTTTGTGGTTGTGCCTTAAACCTCAAGTAACTTTAGCAACGCTTCACTAACCTGGCACAACATGGCTTCTCTGAAGCTTTGCTGTTCCCTGCAACCCCCACTGAACCAAACCTGGCCTCAGTGAAGCTTGAACACCCTGCTCCACTGCTCTGCTCTGCCTACAGAGGGGAAAGGGAGCTCAGTCCTGTAGGGTCCTCCAGGCTGAGTGCTCCCAGCCTCTGTTCAGGAAACCCTTTGTGTCTGGCCTTGGAAAACGTGCGTCACTCTTCTCCTGCTCAGGTTTCCCAGCTGTGAGAGTGGCCTAAGGCCATGGCTTTTACTGTGTGAATGATATTCCCCACCCTTGCAAAGGACAAGCATTTAACGGACCATCTGTCTTTGGTCTTCTCAAGGTCTACCATGTTTCTGCAAACCATGGCTCCCGCTATGTTTTAGCTCCCTTTCCCTGAGATTCCATAAAGTACTTATGAGTGTGATGTCAAAATCTTGATACAACAGGATGGGATAGAGAAGGCTGCAAGCTAAAGGGGAATTATACATACTTCTGAAATTATAGCAGCTATTGTTTTGCATATTGCCTACCCAACCCCAAATTGATGCAGCAGATGGAGAAAGGGGAAACAGGTTACGTGCCTGCAGTGTAAGTGTACTGACAGGCTTTGCTCTGCCAACTACCTCAATGACTTGCCATGCTTCTACTAGAATGGTTTCTAAGAAGACACAAAATTGCAGTTTAGATTGTGATTCATGAGTGCTTTTCATGTCAGAAGAGCGTGTGGAAGCACAAGTTTAACTGCAGTTATCCAGTCTTGGGTTATAAAATAATTATTTTCTAAATGGCAAAATATTTATCATTTGGATATAGAGAACAAACAGTAAGCCTTGATCGGAATCTCCTAATAAGAAGCACCTTGAAAAATCCCATTATTTCTATAACAATGCTATTTGTCACTCTGTGACTTTCAAACAAAGAAAATTTAACTATAAATGTCTGTCTTTTATTTGTTTTCAAATTAATGTTGCCATTTGCTATTTTATGACTTCACATGCTATTCCACTTTGAGCTTTCACACCAGTACTTGTGAAACTGGACTATCTTAATTTTGTTAATGCACACTTAAAATCAGATCTAGGAAGTCAGGAAACTAGGTGTTGAGTTCCCCAAAATATACGCCTCTTATGGACTGTCCTGGCAGCATTGAATCTGAGCAGTCAGAATTCAATCCTGCTTTCAGTCCTACTAGGAATACTGGGCTGGATTTGAAGAAACACCTTTTTTTAAATCTCCAGAGTTTACTACCAAAGCTAGATTTTTCTGTAACTTATGCATTGACCTGTACCTGTTTTGCTGCAGGCTGCACAAAAAAAAGTAATTTCTACAGTAGTTCTTATTAGCAGCAATAATTACTTCAGTGAACTTTTTAATTTCAAAGACAGGTATGAGATAAAATTAATGGGGGCTGAAGGTGTGTGAAACAGGTTGAGATTCAGAATTTACAGGATATTGGACTGGTATACCCTAATATACTATTATACTGTGGGGTTTTACCTGACAGTGTTTGTAGCTAAGCATGTACAACAAACACAATTTAAAAGTGTAAAGTTCTGACTAGCCAGGAGCCAAGCTGTTTTAAAATTGTCTTGCTGAATACTTTCTAAAAAACACCCCACCCATATTCAAATCTAGACAAGTCTATGTATGGCTAGTTTAGGCAAGAAGAAAATGGTTTTGTTGTACCATGAATTTCTGCTTCCCAAGAATCAGTTTCTTTCTGGTGTCCTGTACAATAATGAAACCTACCCTCTCCATCCCCAGGCTATGAATTGTGTCCTCACTGATCACCACAGTACACTATCAGGAGGGGGTGCCATGTCCCCATTGCAGCAGTGACAATGTAGGGACAAAGATACAGGAGCAGGGCCTTAGCTCCAACCCCTCTTGTCACACCTATTTGTTATGACCCAGAACAAGAACTTGCAAGCTTCATGATGAGCATGATGAGGCTCCTTGTCTGAGTTATTAAGACTTTTCTACTTCTCTCCATGAAAGCAGCATAATAGGTAACCAGGCTTGTCATCCCATCCCAAGGCATGCACATCAGCATGTTTATACAGGAGCTGTGGGATGAAGCAAGGAGCTGAAGGTTGCTTCAACTTGTCCCAATAAGTTTCAGTTTTTCTGGTGCATTTTGGATGTAGCAAAAATCCTTGTACCTCTTTGACCTGAACCTGAAGTAATCTTCTGTTCATTTAAACAATACAGTCCTTTTGTGAGATTATTTGAACAAGAATTACAAATAAACCTGTGTTTGCCCAGGGTCTAAATCACTCATTAGCACTGAAATGAGTCTTTGGTAGGTACCACTGCCTGTCTCACCTCTGTACACCCACAACAATCTCCCCACAGAAGTATGATTCAAGAACTCAGTGCCTTCTTACCTAGTTGCCCACCACCACCATTTCCTTATCCATTTCTAGATCTCTGCTGCCGCTCCACACAACCTGAAAAGAAAGATGAAAAACTGCTACTATGGGACAAAGGTTCAGGGATTTCCTCAAGGATGGTAATATACCATGGCGCTTGTCTTTGATATTTCCCCCTCATTCCTGTTGCCTTTGTTGATCCTTTTTGTGTCTGCCCTTTCATCTGTATCACTGTCAGCCTTTGTTATTGTCAGCCTTCAGTGACATGGTATGAACCACATCCCTTGTGAAGCCAATGCACCAGATGACTACCCTTCCCTCTCCAGATGTCTTTCTCAGGGTTTAAAAATTCAAACTAACTATACCTTCACCAGTTTTCCCACCTGTGAGGGGATAATAGCAAGTGCTGTGGTACCAGCCAGGCTATAGGTAGATGATTATGGGGAAACAATTCATTCTAATTCTGATCTCTTGAAAACACTGCTCCTGTTTTCATTGTGTGTCACATTTAGCTCCTTTGTGTGTGTTTTGATGATCTCTCTGTAGATTAAGAAAATAAATAAAACATTTAGGATTAAAGTATCCTGCTTTGCAGTCCTCCAGCTGCTGTACTGCCATCACAAATCAGTAGGTCACACTTCTATATTCCCACACATCAACTCTGTAGCAACAACAGAGCCAAATGGAGCTTTTCTACTCATCTGGTTTCTGTGGTCTAACAGCTGCCAGGTGTTTGACCACAACTCTTTGGCTTGTGTCTACAGCCTCCAGGATCCTGAGTTGGTTTGCATCCAGCTACTAGCTGAGCCTGCAACAGCTTAGATCCTATGGGGAGCACAGGCAGAGGGCATTTGGTTCACTAAGATCATAGGGACATTACATTCAGATTGGATCTCCAGCTCTCAACAGGTCTTGGGGAAAACAGGAATCCATGGAGGGATTGGTTTGTTTTTGCAGAAATGTGTAACAGCTGTTCTTTTAATTTCTGTTGCCTTTCCCACATAATGATGATTTCATTTATTAAAACATCTACAAAAACACTGAACACTGTGAAGGAGCTTTTGGAAATTGGGAGACCTAGAAGAAACAGTTTAAAAGGCACAATAATTCACTAAATGTATTGAACTGTGAAAAAGTAAAAATTTTTAAACTGATTTTAAAAAGTTTCTAAGTCAGTGGAGCACACTGCAAACATCAGCCCTTTAGTTTTATAAGAAGTGTGCAGTCCTCCATCACCCCTACTCTGGTTTGCATCACAGATCATGGATCAGTCTTCCCTTGGATGAAGCCAGATTAGAAGTTGCATACCAAGACTGCAGCTAATGCACTCCTGCCCCAAATCAATCTAGGGGATCAGAGCAAGTCCAAAGCAAAAACCTCATCACCTTGAAGTGTGCATATTGTGTTTGTGGGTCCTTGGCACCAGGTGTTTCATGTTGTAGAACCTCTCTTAAAGCAGTACAAGCAGTACACAACACCTTATAAGGCAAACATATTTTATCAGCTCTTCTGTTAATCCAGAAGCTGAGAGTATAAACTGAGTAGTGCAGGAGTAACTCTTAGCATCTGCACTCTGTATGGGAAGATACAGATTGTTCACCATCCAATATTACTATTACTATTAATTGGAGTAGCACCTAGAGGCCCTTGATAGGGATTAAGCCACTATTATAGGCACTTCTTGGACTTAATATAGTAGCCCCTATTCCAAAAAACATGAATAGAAAAAATACACTGAGCTACAGTCTGTTTGTAAAAGGAGCAAGACAGAGGTTACTGCTGTGGTTAGGCACTTCTCAAGACTAGGTATAAATGAGGTCTAAGTGAAAAATTTTGTCTCACCCCTACGCAGATTCAAGTTTATCACTAAGTTGAAAATAATCTGGCACAGTTAGTTCATCTCAGCTGAAGCCACACCTGAGAATGCAGAAATGCTGGAGGTCAGGAGCTAGGTGGGATGGCCAAACGAGGCAGGGAAATATGCATCCTCTCTCTGTCAGCTGCTGTTTCTGAAAGTCTTTACCAGGAATCCTATGCCTTTCTGAGCTCTACATCCACCCCTGACAGCAACAGAACGTCTTTGATTTGTATGAATAAATTTCGAAATATCCTATGATTACAGCTTTGTAGTATTCCAGAAGCAGATGGCAGGCACAGATGACACTGACTGTAGTTGTGAGTGCAAATAGGAGGTGGCAGATAGGAGCGGGGAGAGACAGAGTTGGTTTAGGAAAACTGTTAAAGAACAGGAGCTCCTATTTTGAGGATGCAGCCAAATGATGAAAGCAGATAGGGAGGATTCAATTGCCACTCTGCTTCTTGAGCATAGTACATCGTGTGCTTAAATGTCTTAGGGATAGCGAGAGAAAGACATTAATACATTCAACTGCTCTTGACCCTTAGGAGTCAACTCTGCTCTCCTAGGAAATAAACAGCAGCAGACATTTCAGAAACCAACACTCAGTGCCTGGATAAACACACACAATAAATCCCAGCTCCCTCCTTCTGGGCCAGCTGATAAAGTTCACTAGTCTGAGTTAAAGGTCTTACTTTCCTAAATCATTTCAGGAAACAAAGTATTTACCAGTTGATCCTACCAATATTTTAAAAACCATCATAACCTCACTGCAAACCGTGAGGTGATGTTTACTTTATTAAGATGAAAGCAGGAATGTGAAACCTTCCATGGTTCTAAATGAAGTTCTTACAATACAAAGTCCCTTCAGAATACTTTCACTCTCACTCCAGGCAGCAAGGAGAGATTATTTCCTTCCTTCCTTCCTTCTACTGTCTAAAGAGTTAAGCAATCTAGTGGAAATCTGCTGGAAGACACTCAGGGCATCGTTTTCCTCTCCCTACCCCATCCCCTTCCCAGCTTTTTTTTTTTTTAAACATAGCATATATCAAAGTAAAAACTGACATGCAGTTCCCTGAAGCTCTCTACAGCATGCTTTTTGGTTTTGGAAATTTCATTTTCTACTTTATGATGATTACATGAGAGAGGATAAAATGCTTGCTTTGGGGTTCATTTTAGACAGAGATGTAATGGACATTGTAACTTCCCACTGTAATGGAACAAAGGGTGGGGGCAGGGGGCAGGGGGTAGGTCGTTTAATTTATATTTGAGTACTTGGACCTGGGAGGAAATGCTATATGGGGAGTATGGGGAAGAATGGAAAGGGGGGAAAAGAGAAGAAAAAGGATTGGTACTTAACCACTAAAGTACTCACTTTTGCTCTAAATGCAGTCCACTCTAGTTTCTCAGTCCCACTGAGCTAGAGCTGTCCATATGCACACACACAGATACATACATAAAATCTCAATTATTAATAAATAATTCATCATATTTTACAGTTTTTCCTCAGCTACTTCGCAGGAGTGAGTCAGCATGAAGACTGAATTACATCTGCCTTGTACCAAAAAGTTTGTTCTTCCAGGTGCACAAAGTAAGATTGAGATCATTGCAAGCATGCCATGCTGTGCTGGAAAACTTGTTTGCCTTTTCTCTTTGTGAGACACTGTTGCTCAAAAGGGACCACAATGACATGGATAAATTTACCGTACTTTCTGCCACTAAGTAGGAAAAAATAACTTTGTGGTGCCCTCATTTTCCTTTCATGAAGTTTATAAAAGTTCCAATTGCATCTATACCTAAAAAGGAGAAGACCATCTACTCAAAACCTCTGGCTTAGACATGTCTTCACACCAATCCCTGAGTGAAAGATCCTGCTCAGGTTTGTCTATCAGCAATACCCAGTGCTTTGTCTGTCAGCAACATCCAGGGCTTTGTCTCCCCTTTAAAAACATCTTTTAAATTACTTTGGTGTCTTAAAATGCAGGTCTGCCCCCACTGAATGAATAGCCTTCCTCTGACTCTTCAGGGCAGGGAGGCAATAATCCCAGAGATACTGGGGCAGGGCCTGCTAGAGAGCACAATGAAGTCTGGGAAATGTCTGGGACCAGGACACTCCTTTCCTACACAGTGCCACTCATCATCCTCCATCATGCTCCTTGCTTGTTCTAGCTTGCCCTGTTAGCCCAGTTAGATAAAAAAAATGTCACTAGACCACTGACAGTGCAGAAAACAGACTTCTGGAGCACCCCAAGATGTACTGATGATCAGAGGAGATCAATCACTGAGACCAGAGAGCACACTGAGAGACAGGGAAGGGCAAGGCTAGGCAGGATGATATAATGGGAAATTAAACTTCAGGTTCTCCTTCAAGGTCATAGGCCGTAGGATTCATGACAGGCTCATTCTGAGTACAAAGAGCTGGCATTGGTGCTGAGCTGCAATGTTGCACTCAGCTAGATTCATTTCACCTAGGTCTGATGGGCATCTGTGTAGGCATTATCTAAGTAACAGGGTGACAATTATGCTTTAGCTTCCCACCGTGTCCATTTCACAGGACCCACGATCTATTGGGAATTAAGTGACACTGCTTGAGAGACTTTGCAGTAGAGATATGGCACTTGCATTGCATAGGCTGCTTGGTCTGCAAGACTGGAGCCCCTTAATGTGCTGTTTAGCTTGGCTGATGGCCACTGCAACCTGTGTTCTGGCACTATGAGCAACCCATCTTGGCATTTTGCCTGTATATTTGAAGGACTTGGGTTATGGTGGATTGATTGCATTTTTTCAGTTTATACCCAAGCATTGACTTCTCGCTGTCGGCAGATTGATCCCTTCCCAACAGCTCTGTTCATCCAGCATTCAGACTTGCATTCTGACAGTAAAAGTTGAAAGACCTTTCTTCCAGCGACCCCTACAAATAAATAACAGTATCATAAGGAAGCAAGAGCACCCTGAAAAAACTTGAATCAATCCCCAATCCAGCCAAGTGTTTCACACAGCAAAGCCTACCTCCATCAGAGCTGAAGACAACCTTACCTGGAGAAAAGCCTCTTTGTTTCACTTCCACTTCTCCAACTTCTCTTGCATATTCTGTCACACCTTAGGAGTGATGGAAAGAGAGACATAAAACCCATTTCAGAATGGCTGCATTTGCACAATTTTATCACCTACAAAGCTGGCAAATTTGAGGAAGTTTGACATGTGGCCCTGCTGTAATGTTGGAAAAATATTGTGAAGGTCCAGACTGTCAGAGTCAAGTGTTTATCTGAATGTAAATCATTCCCTTTATCAGCTATCCTGGGGATTGTAGTACCACCTTGTAAAAATCCACTATGTGATTTGTGTCGATTATTCCAGGGTGTTGATGCTAGGGTTTCTACCTGAACAGGTAGAGAAATATAGGGAAAAAGAAGTTGTTTCTGGGTATCAGGGCATCACTAGCCATTAAACCGTGACCTAAAAGCTGTTTGATGCATATTAGAAAAAATAGTGAGTGTACTGAACCTTTGCCACACAGAGGCTTAGGTTGCTTCTGAAACACTACAGTTCATTTCAATTTCTCTTGGAAGTAAAAGGTTATCATTGTACCTCATAATAATTGGACTGTAACTGCTGGTGATTCAGCAGCTGCTTTACACACAGCTGAGCTGTCCATGGGGAAGGAATAGCTAAAGAAGGTCATCTTATTAGCCTACTAACTTAAGTCATCCTTAGCTCACACATGTTTAGCTTTTCAATATTCTTGTTTTAGTTAGGACTATGATTTTCCTACAAAAACAGCAGTCACTACAACTGCTATGTGAATGTCTTTTCCATAGCATATGGTCTGATTGCTACTTGGGCTGAAGCAGCTTAATCAAGTTTCAACTGTAAGTACTGCCTTTTTGTGGCCTGACAAAGCCTTGTGAATAAAATAATTCTCCAAGTGCATGCATGGCTGTGGACCAGACAGTCCTGAGGAGTGGTGTCAGCCTAACGCTTTAGGGAATCCAAACCTCAGTCTGGTTACTGTTGTAAAAATGTGTATCTCCATTTTCTGTTACACTGACTTTTACATCTCTTTAAAGGTGTGGAGAGGCTTTCAAGAGTTTACAAATTCAGCCAACATGAATGCTGTAATTTCATCAACTACCTATTTCTTTGCTTTCAATGACAACTTCATCTGTAACCTCTGAAACTCTTTCTTTTATTTTCAAAATTGCATTTATGCTCTTTCCCTAAGATTTTATTTGTGGCATATTATGACCAAATATGGGGAGAAGGAGAGAAATAAACTGTGGAAGTTAATTCTCTGGCTTTTTCATTCTGCCTCAATATATGTCTCCTCTATCTGAGTGCCACAGCCTGGATTTCTCATGGTTTATTTCAGGTATGTAAACTGACCTTCTATTGATATGTAAATAGACTTAATTGACTTAGCATTAGTACACATTTATCTGGTTTATCAGAAGAATTTACTTCTAAAAACTTAAATGTTAGAAAAACAGTAAATCTTCAGTATTAAAATTCCACGGTATACAGCCTAAGTAGAAAGGCTAAATCTCATGCTGGTTAGTCTAGTTGTCCACTAGTAATAGACATATCTCCCTTATTCTGACATATTATTAGAGTTATAATGGGAATTGTCCAAACAACCTTTTCCTCTCTGTTTTCTCTCTTTAGCCCAGCAGAACATCAATATCACTATTTTTTTTTTCTTGTACTCCCTATACATTGTGTAAGGCAATGTCAGACTAAAGGAAAGGAAATAATGGCTAGTAATTTCATGTTTCATTAATTAGAGGAGTAACTGCCTTGAATAGCTTCCCAGCAAAGTAGAATGGAAGCCTTTATCTGATATGTTATCTCTGTAAGGAACAAATGAATAAACAAGACAACTTTTGAATAAGCAGAAGATGGTATATGGTTGACTGTATATATATCTTGCTGTCTATTAGAACTGAAACCAGAATCTCTATTCAAAATCGTGAAGTATTAGGGCTCTGCCTAAGATATCAGGTGATACTTTTGCTTGTCAGCAAGGTGAACGGTACAATGTGCTCTTTCTACTCTCAAACACATTATACGTTCCCATATGCATTGAACCACATCCGCCTGTGTGATTTGGACTGCCTGGTCTTTTCAGTATGCCTCTGATATTGCACAGAAAGCTGGTGTCTCAATTATATTTATGGGTATTCTCAGCTGTTTGCAGTTATTGTGTTGCAGTGATTAATACCTCTTCCTCTCTTACACAGAAGGAGTCATATGCTAATACCACCATCTTTATTATTTTGCACGAGATTCCATACTTTTGCATTAAAAAAAAAGCCAAACAAATCAAAAAACAGTTCTGAAGGTCCATAAAATGTGAGATCATGAAAATGTCTTCACTGTGCATTTTATTTGCCTGTCTACTCTGAATCTCCCAAATGTTGTTATTTTATTTATGGCTGCATTGTTCATTTGGGATACCCTATTCTTAAGAGGTAGTTTGGCCCAAGCCTCCAGCTCCCCTGTCATGGTTTCAGTTGTATTTGGAATGGTTATTTCAGATTCCGTCTTCATGGGCATGCTCATGTCCATCCATCAGTGCCTATGGTAAGCTTAGAGCATGCATTGAGTATTGCTAATTGTGTTTTTCCCAAGTCTGGCAAATCATTCTATGTTAGTGACACTACTTCTATGTATTTTATTTTTCTTCAATGACCTATGCTATTTTTCCTTTGACCAGAGTAGACATTAACAGGCTTCATAGAAGATCTTGACAACAAAGATTGCATTACACAACTGATTTCAGTCCAGTCCTATGTAAATGATTTCTATGAATCAGTTTGCCCTGCAGAAAGATGGAGCAGCCATAACCGGGATCTTTATTTTCTTCTATAATAAAATTTGTATCAATTAATTAATGGACAGTGAATTTTAATCTCCCCTTAATGGAAAGTTACAGGCTATTTCTAGATCAGCCTTCTCCTCTTGAATCACAGCCTGCAATCAATATAAGCAAAATTCTTGGTTCAGCTTGAAAAAAAATAGTGACATTTATATCTATGCATTTCAGTAACGAAATAATTACTTTTTCTCTTATTCTATGGTACTCAACTTAATAACAGCCTATAAGACTTACAATTTCATCTGCAATTCCTTTATGGGCTAAATAACGTCAATCAATCTCAACAGTTCTGTGATAACTCCATGACTAAGACAAAATCTTTTTACATGTATGATATTGTATAGTAACTCACCTTCTTTAAAAGGAGTTGCCACAGTTTTATTACAATTTATCTGAAGGGGGAAAGGTGTTCTTTGTCCAGCAGTTAAGGAGTGTTCTGTGTTTGTAATGCATGTGTTTTTTTCTAAATTTCTGTAATAACTGTTGATAGAGGGGAGAATGAACTGCTGTAATACTCAAAGCAGAAGTACAATACATTCTCAAGCATAAGTGTGCTGATAGAAAATCTACCATTGCAGAGTTAATTCAACACCCACCAGGTGGTGTAAATACAGAAGAAATGTAACAATGGTACTTTTCATACTGTCAGTCATGTCGGATCCAGCACACGACATTTTGAAATGCAAGGAGTACACTGTAATGGCAAATCACCCTGTGTAATATGTAATAGAAAGGATAACACCAGAAAATATTTATATTATTACAATACAAAATAAAAAGTGTCTTATTATTCATACTGTGACTCCCAATCCTATTGACATTTCCCAACATATGATGCAATAATGACTAAGAGGAAGAAGCAGTGAATAAAACAAAAACCACAAGGCAGCAGCCAGGTAACATTCAAATGGAGAGGATGGGAAGGTGTGCAGATGGAGGGAGTGGGCTTTGCCCACACTGGAAAGAGACGCACAGGCTGGACAGCAGACATGAGCAGGCTGACTCACAGCATACATTCTGTTTCCAGACACAATGCTGTTGGTCAACCTGGCAAAAACTCAAGACTCCAAAACACTCACACAATTTTCTGAAAGACTAAAGCTTTGTACAGCCTTATGTGGACTGGCATGTAGTATGAGCATGTTCAGTCCTTTCAGATCATGTGAAGGAAACAGCTCACCTAAGTTAATCTCTGGTGCAGGTTCACAGTTTTTGCCTTCAAGTATTGTGGAAGTCAGCCTAATATTGCATCTTTGTACTGTCTTACAAAAGAAATGCATTTGCTGAGCATGTCTAACAAACAACACAATGAAGTCTATGCTTAATTGATAGCATAGATGTAATTTAACTCAAACTGCATGATACTACATGCTTTTCGGTCACAGCCTTGAGTGCCGGAAGCCAGTTATTCTTCAGTTACACCTGATGAGAACAAGTGTATTTCATCATTCAGTAGTGCTACCCTTGAAGGGAGGAGGAAGCACCTTCTTTGTGATGGTACAATAGTTAGAAGAAAACAACATTGCTTGGAAGCCCTGAAGAAATCTGACAGATGCTGATCCTTTTTCCCGGTGATTCAAATTCCTTCACTGGACTCCCAGATACTCTTACCAGATCTGCCAACAGGGTAACTTTGTACATAAATGTCTACTAAAATACCCAAAAAACATGGAAAATATTTCCATTGCAATTCTCCACATCTCCTTCATGATTCCTAAAAATAAACAAATAAATAAATAGCCTGGAAAGGCATGTTCTCTTCTGTCATGGTATTTATAAGCATAGCAAGGCTAAAAATACGCATTTTATAAGATGACAGTCTTATAGTTCTCGCCATCTCAGCTCCTATTGCATCACCAGTTTATCAGCTTTCTTCACAGTTGTTAGAATTAGTGATAGAATCCTCAGCAAAACTGAACACACATTTTAAGTCTGAGAGTGCTTGGGGATTTAATCACATAGTTTCAGTTAAACACATGCTTATGTCTTTTCACGGTGCCACATCCATCACTTCTTTAAGCAGGTATGCCTTCATTAGAAGAAAATAAATTTGCTTTCAACAGAGAGGATTTGAAGCTGCTTCTATGAGTTTTTATATCAGCATTGATTTCTAGCTCAAGCTGTTTTATGAAGAGTGACTGGCAAAAGCATCATATGTCGCAACTGAGTGGGAGGGGACAGAAAGAGTAAGCAAGTAATCAGGAAAATGTGACTTTGCAGATTTAAAAGCCACTGTGACAGGGAAATGAGACCAAAGTTGAAAAGTCTTTGTCAGCATCTCCACACCTTATGCACTGGAGTAGATTGAACCTAAATTTGTCAGTTGAGCTCCACTGACACAGGAAGGCACAGAAGGAGATGCATCTTTCAGGTTAGAGGCCAAGGATCATTTTTATCTTCATAAACCAAGACAGAAAACTCTAACTTTATCACAGGTTTGGAATCAAGTTCAATTCTGAATCCGTGATTGAAACCAGAGCTGGATCTGCTGAACAACATCTGGCTTGTCTGTGATTGCTTTTGCATATTCTGATCTTCAATCCAATCAAAAACTCATGCTGCTTCACTGGTTTATGCTATAATTCATTTACATGTTATTTAACAGTACCAAGATTATATCTAATACTGTCTGATAAGTGTCCAGGTAACACTAATTCACCATGTGAAAGTAATCACTGATATTAACGGACCTTTGTCTGCTGCTCCAAAGAGATATTTCCCATGCTTATTATCTTTAGTCTTTGGTAAACTATTCATATCCCATCTCTTCTCAATACTATTGAAATATTTATTTACTCACATATATATGACAGTGTTATCTACATTCAAATGCCACCTTGACAAAATATTGGCTAGAGCACATTGATTCAGGTAGAAAGAGGTTAAGGTGATATCTCAGCTTCCCCAGGTAGGAGATATTTAAATTTTTGGTATTTTCTGTGAAAGTGCACCCAAGGTAGGGTGTTTGTGGCTGTATAACACTAACCTTAGTGGTTACTGGGAAATGCGTATTATATAGTGTTATACTATGGCAGTATTGCAATGTAGGTATTACTGACTTCTCTACAAGCATGGAAAATATACAGATAAATTCCAGTATTTGCTCAAGTTCAGCATCCAGGTTTTCTATTAAATTATAATAAAAATATTTCATTTAAAACCGAGTTAGTTTTGTCTATTGTTGTTGATACATAGTTCTTCTGTCCAAGAGGCAGAAAAAAATTAAACACTTTTAACATTGTAAATGTTTTGGTGCCTTTTAAGATATGAGTCCTTTAGCTTTACAGTTGTCAAAAAAATGCTGCCATTACAGAGATACTAGCCACAATTCAATAGACAAGCTTTCAAATGAGACTCATTGGGGAGAACAGAGAGTGAAACCAATCCTGGTGGCTACATGCAAACTGAATCAGAAGGCACCTGTACAAGAGCAGTTCTACAGATACACGAACTCTGACTTACCAGTTGTCACAAAATTACTTTGTCTGAGTATTATAGGACTCTTCTGTGCCATTTTCCCTCTCAGAAGCCTTAATGCCTTTTTTCTGTTTTGGGGCCTTACTCAACAAACACTTTTGTCATTAGCAAATTTATGTGCATGAGTGAAAATCAGCTTGTGACAGTTTAGCCTGGCAGTTTCCACAGATGAGTAGTACTTTAGGAAGGAAGTGTTCTGGATCAATTCTAGTCAGCACGTCAGCCCCACATAGCCCCTGCACCACTCCCCCCAGGGTCAGACAAGGAGAGAATAGAAAGCACAAAAGCAAGAAGATTTAGGGTTTGAGGTAAAAATATTTTTTAAAGGAATGAATGAGAAAGAAAGAAAACAACAATAAAACAAGAATAAAACAAAAGCAAGTGATGCAAAGACGCCACTCACCTCCCATAAGCACACTGGTATTGACACCCAGTTAGTCTCCAAGCAATGTCTACCTTCAAAAAAACCCACACCTTCCCCACTCATGACATTCTATAGCAAAGGATATCCCTTTGGTCACTTTGGGTCAGTTGTCATGGTTATATCCTTTCACACTCCTCCAATTTGATTCTTGGTGAGGGAGAGCTGGGAAAAGAGAAAGGCCTAATGCTGTACCACTGCTTTAGTCACAAATCTAAAACACAGCACTGCGTGGAAGAAAATGAACTACATCCCTGCCAAACCCCATATAATATGTTTACTGTTGTATCTGTGCTCCCCGTATTCAATCCTTAGTAGGTGTGGGACCTGCAGTCAGATCATGCAAAGTGGAGCTGCACTGGCTGCAAGGAAAGCACGCTAGAGCAGCTTCTTATTGGAGAATCAGTTCCTTAGAGTGTGAATATCATATAAATGACATTTTCTACTCTCTAGCCAGCTTTTTATGAGCAAAGCATTTCCCTCTGTGAATTTTTTTCCCCAGCTAAACTGGGCAAATATTTTTAGTGTTTGACATTCAAAATCAAGGTTTTATAGCTTTCCTCACATTCCCGTCTTTCTCTTAGGAGAAAGGAATGCAACTCTTCTATGAAATATGAAATCCACAAATAGGCAGCAAAACTTGTAGGTTGGAAAGAACACAATAGCTTGAAACAAGCAAGCAAAGTGCTATTAGCAGCACAGATCCTTCTTGATAGATGCCTTGTCAAGGTGGTTGCAGTTTAAAGGCTGTCTCGTCAGTCACCACCACTGACTATGAAAGACAAAGAAGACAAGGCAAGGACGGGAGCCATTCAGTGGTCCTGCCTCACTCCACACTGTGCTCTCCAGAAAAAGTGAAGAATTTCTCTGCCTGTTCAATGCTCCTTTCTTCCATGGACTTCATAGTACAAAACTTAGTTTCACAAAAAGCTTCGGTTAGTTCATGGGTTCTAAACACTCACCTAAAGAGCTGTCCTGAAAACTGGTATTTAAATGAGTTACACTAAAGCACTATTGTGGGTTAATCACAGTAGGCAGCTAAACACAACACAAACTCTTGCTTGCTTCTCCACTACCACACCCAGTTTTATGGGGAAGGATAAAAAGAAAGAGCAAACCCAAGAAAGACTCATGGATCAAGATAAAAACAGATTAACAGGCAATGAAAAAGTGGAATAAGAAAGAAGGAAACAAAACAAAGCAAGCAATACAAAGACAATCACTAAACATCTGCCATGCTAGACTGGTACTCCACCAGTTCCCAAGTAAAAGACAGCTAACCTACCTAACTTCACCCTTTCCTCTGTTTCGTTGCTGAACATGACACTGCATTGCAAGGAAAATCTCTTTGGTCAGGCTGAGTCCTTTGCCTGGTTGTGTGCCCTCCTAGCCTTTTGGACACTCCAGTCTAGTCATGGCGGGAAGAGGAGCAGAAGCAGCTTTGACGCTGTGCAAACAGTGTTCAGCAGTACCTGAAATGTTGATCTGTTATCAGCACCACAGGAGCTGTTACAGTGAAAATGACCTCCATCCCAGTCAGACCTAGTACAAATGCTTCAGATCAGTAACTGCCCCATGGCAGATGATCCAACTCTGGCCTGTCTGGCAAACACATGAGTCCTTTCAGTCTGCCCTTTGGCAGACCCCTTGCTTTCTACTGTTACCATGTTACATTTTCAAACTAAAGACAAATACCTCTCTCTCTCTCATCATGTAGTGACTGAAAGACAAATTGCTTTTGCAACAAACAGATGTAAATTGCTTGAAATTAATTTTTCTAATATAGCCTGGTCCTGCTTGCCTGGACAGGATGTTCTGTCTCTAATGGAAGCTCTCTATACGTATTTACCTGTAGTGTGACCATTTCCAACTTTCATGTCTCAATAAAACATCAAAATTAGATCGATTTCCTGTCTTCAGTTCACTGATCATAGCTATGAAAAATAGTTTTAACGTGTTTGGTTAAGTTCTACCCCAAAGCTTCTCTCTAAGTAATTGATGTACTTGATGGGAATTACTTCACTGTTGCTGAAAAGTCATTGGATTTGTAGTTGGTCATATCAAACTTAGTGCAGTCTCTAAAGTTTACTGGAAAGCCTCAGTAGCTCTGGGCAATATGATGGCTCAGGGTCTTGGGTTTCTAGCTGTCTGTTTATAAAATAACAGTTGCCATGGTATCTGAGCACCTCTGGAAAAGCAGCTTGTTGCTGCAGGCCTACAGGCAGCCTAGCTGAGCTCTAAAAGTACTACCATGCCAGAGCTGTTCAACAGCATGTATGCACTGGCCTGAAAATAAAATTAGTTAATTTGAACTTGGCTTCTCTGTAGGCTGTGATTTTTTAATTCCTGAGATCGCTGAGAATCAAGAAGCTTAGTTCCTTGTTTGCTGAGCAAGTCTTGTTGCAAAAAAAAAAAAAAAAAGAAAACAGAATGTTACCTGGACTGCCAGCTGTATTTAATAATGAAAATGACCACAGCCACTCTCTTTTGGAATGATTCATTGGCAGCAGTATACATTCAGGTGCATGATAGAAACACTACCACAGCACTGGATCCCTTTGGAGGTGTATGCACAGCATAACTTATCAAAGAACCTCTGAACAGGCACAGGCATGACCTGGAAGGCAGAGTCCTCAGACCTGTCAAGCCAGCTGCAGCCTAGGCATGGATCCGAACTTAGAGTACCTCATGACGAGGACTCTGGTGCTTGAACAGGTTTATATATAAACTGAACATACGGAGTGCACCACAGAGGGGGGCTACACACAGGGGACTGAACAGCTTAAGAGCAGCTTGTCAAAAGATGTGCAAGAGGTCAGAGAGGACTGTGACTTGACCATGCAACAGAAGTGTGTCCTTGTGGAAAAAAATGCCAGTGGTATCCGGGTGTGCATTAGGAAGAGCATCTCCAGCAGGTCAGGTGATGAGATCCTTTCTCTGTGCTCAGCACTGGTGATGGACGTGGGTTCTAGCCTGGTCTACATGGAACATCCTGGAGTGAATCCACAGGCCATAGATGCAATAAAGGGACTGCAGCATCTTTTACAGAAAGAGAAGCTGAGAGAGATGTAATTGTTTCACCTGGAGAAGAGAAGGCTCAGAAGGGTCTTATAAATGTGCATAAATGTACAGTAGGAGAGAGTAAAGAAACTTCAGACTCTCTTCCCAGTATATCCAGTGAAGGGAGAAGAGGCAGCAAACACAGATCAAAATAAGATATTCTATTTAACCATGAAGAAAAAAAAAAAAGAGGATGATCAAACACAAGAACAGGTTGTCCAGAGAGGATGATAGTCTCTGTCCTTGGAGCTATCAAAACCAACTGGACACAGCCCTGAGCAACCTGTTGTAACTGACTCTGCTAGAAGTGCCCACCAGCCTCAGTGACTATAGTTCTGTTGCCCTTATGGGTTGAATGCTTTCATTTAGTTTCTAGGTGCCTAATCTCTTCTTAACTTATGTGACTTAGCTATTCTGTCCTGAATGCTGACTTGCAAAACAAGGACAATACTTGCTCATTTTTTAAAAATTACAGAGAAAGCGTAAAAATGCTAGTTTATATCATATTTATCCCAACCTGTGAGTGAAATTTTACAACAGATGAGAATTAAAATTATGGTTGAGTATTCACAAAAGTTAATAAAATACCTGCTTAGCATACAAACCAGGGTGTATCACATAGAGTTATACTATGTCCGGTGATCAGAGAGATGCTGAAATACACAACAGAAACCGTTAAACAGTACATGAAGAAAAATCTTATTCTTCCACATTACAAGAAATAGAACCTCTTGTAAATCTGAGGACTGTTGAAAAAAATCATCACAACAATGGTGAAGAACTTCTAGGGAAGTAAAAATGGTTGAGTTTAACCAAAATTTAGCTAACACAATTCTATTAATCTAAACTAATGAACATATTTTCCCTACTCACAGTGGAAGTCAATTGTTTCCTTTAATTTTCACTGGGTATGAGTTAGTCTTTAGAGAAAGCTTAACAAGTCTGGCATTTGTATCACTTCCCCTTTCAAAAACCTTAGACATCTTGCGTAATTTATCTGAGACAAACATCTACAAGGATTGTTTTTCTCTGTTGAGGAAGCATTACAGCATGATGTGTGCTCAATTTTCAGCGCTTGTGGACTTGCCAGTATTTTACCTTAGAGCTTGTTTATACATGCATCTTCCTCCAGGCACCACCCAATCTGTCATAAACAATGGAAATAAGATGAAAGTCTGCCTGTTTTCACCTAGTCCGTTTGCCAGTTCAATTTAAATCACTCTGCAGGAGGGAAACCTTAAATAATCAACAAAAATGGGAACATCTGAGTTCTGGTCAGCTTTGAATCTGCTCCAAGAGCTTCTAAAGAAACTGTCTTTCAAGCTCAAATATCTCCTTTTTGATTGAAGAAAGTGAAATAAGACATTTGAACAACTTGTCAGAATGATCTATGAATGGATCACTTATGAAAACACTATAGATAATGTAATTGGAGGTACAACATAAGAAGGACATGGACCTGTTGAAGCAGGTTCAGAGGAGGGCCACAAAGATGATCAGAGGGATGGAACATGACTTCTATGAAGACGGAGAGAGCTGGAGTTGTACAGGCTCAAGAAGAGAAGGCTCTGCAGAAACCTTACAGCAGCCTTCCAGTACCGAAGGGGGGCCAACAAGAAAGCTGAAGAGGGATTTCTTAGAAGAGCATGTAGTGATATGACAAGAGGGGATGGCTTTAAATTGAAAGGGATTTGATTTAGATTAGTCATTAAGAAGAAATGCTTTACTGGAGGGTGGTGAGGCACTGGAACAGGTTGCCCAGAGAAATTGTGGATGTCCCATCCCTGGGAGCATCCAAGACCAGGTTGAATACATCTCTGAGCAATCTGGTCTGGTGAAAAGTGTCCCTGCCTATAGCAGCAAGTCTGGATTGGAGGAATTTTAAGGTCCCTTCTAACAAGAACCATCCTATGATTCCATTATTTACTCTGGTAGTAGCATACTGTTACTATAGGCAAGAAAACTTTCCCTGTGAGAAAGACTGTAAGATTAGGCCCCACATTTCTATGATTAATAGATTGCACTTTTAAAAATGTTGACCTAGATTATCATTGCTAAGAAACTGGCCTTAGTTGCTTATTTAGACATTGCTTATTGTTGAGCACATGGTCACCCATTCAACATTCAGCTTTCTCACAAAAAAAGAGTGGGCCCTATTAGACTCAGCACAATATTCTTTCTTTTCTTTCCAGATGATTTTTTCTGCTCTGGCTTGCAGTGTTCTGTAGAATTAGGAATACATTTTATAAACACTGCCACATCTCCGTGCTGTATTAGGGAAGCCTTGGCAGTGAAGTGTTCACTTATTCTGGGCAATAAGCTCGCAGGGCATATTAGCAGAGCTTTAAAGCAGATTTTGCAGAGAAAGGAGACGCTCTACTGGATGTTAGTAAGAAACCAGGGAGCAACAGCACTTTAGGGAACAGCAGGGAAATACCTGTAAATCATCCCAAAGGAATTAAAGGGGGCTCTTCCCAAAAAATGAAGAAGTTGACAGCCCAGCTGAAGTACCTCTACACCAATTTTCATGCAGCATGGGTAACAAGCAAGAGGACTTGGAAACCATGGTGCAATTAGAAAGCTATGATAGAATTGCTGTCATGGAAATATGGTGGGATGACTTACAAAACTGAAGCACTGCAACTGAGAGTTATAAGTTTTTCAGAAGACACAGGCTGGGAAGGAGGGATAGAGGTGTTGCGGTTCTGCTAAGGAAGGGATAGACTGAGAGACGCTGTCTCTGAGTAACGGCCATGAAAATGTTGAGATGCTGCAGGTGAAAATCAAGAACAGGACTAACAAAAGACGTCTGGTTGTGGGGGTCTACTATAGGCTACCTGATCAGGGGAAGCCTGTTGAAGAAGCATTCTATTTCAGATACAGGTGGCAGCAGGATCACACATTCTCATCCTGGTGGAGACTTCAAAGACTTCAACCACCCAGACATCTGCTGGGAAAGCAATATAGCTGACTACGAGCAATCCAGGAGACTCCAGGAGCACGCAGAGAACAACTTCCTGGTCCAGGTGTTAGACAAACCAACCAGAGGTGAGGCATTGCCAGACCTGGTGCTCACCAGTGCAGATGGTCTTTTCAAAGGATTTAAGACAGGAAGCAGCCTGGGCTGTAACAACTGTCCTGGTTGAGTTTGTGATCTCAAGGAGGTATGGCCTGGCAAGAAACAAGGTCAAGACCCTGAAGTTTTTAAGAGCAAAATTCCAGTTGTTTAAGGAGTTAGTGAATGAGGTTTCCTGGATAACTTTTCTTGAGGACAAGGGGCTTGACCAGAGCTGGCAACTCTTTAAGGCAACTTCTCTTAGAGCACAAGAGTTCTTTATCCTGGTGTGTAGGAAATGGAACAAGGCAGACTAGAAACTGGCATGGCTGAGCAAGGATCTGCTCTTCAAACTGAGGAGTAAGAAAGAAAGGTACAGCCAGTGGGAGCAGGGACAGATGACCTGGGAAGAGTACAGGGTTATGGTTTGCATGTGCAGGAACGGGGTCAGGAGGGTCAAGGCAAAGGTGGAACAGGACTTTTCTAGGGACATGAAGAATAACAAGAAGGGATTTTATAAGTACATAGGTCAGAAAAGAAAGGCCAAGAAAGTGTATCCCCCTGATAAGTGAGATGGGTGAACTGGTGGCAACTGGAAGGCTGAGGTACTCAATGAGTTCTTGGCCTCTGTCTTCTCTGGTAGACATACTTCCCACTTCCCTCAAGTCCCTGATCCTCCGAGTGGGTGTAGGGGAAATGAAGTCCTTCACACTATGAGCAAAGAAGAGGTTCAGGATCAGTGGGTGAAGCTGAATAGCCACAAGTTCTATGGGATCTGATGAGATGCATCCCAGGGTTTAAGATATGATAAAGAAAAGCCAAACAAACTCAAAGGGAGGGAACCTTTATAATCACATCCTGGGTTTTACTCTTATTATCATAGTAAGCATACAACAAAGAGCAGATAACTCTCTGAAGTAAGATCCCCATGGGGAGCTCCTTCATCAGTGGACCAATACAGAAGCTGTCACAGTAAGAAGCTGACTGTTGGCATTTCTGGCATACTGGGATTTATACTAGCAGCTTAGTGAAAATTTCTGTCCAATTTCTGTAATTGTTGTACTTCCATGGAAGATATGAACATAACTCAGCTCCAGCTGTTCTTAAGGGAAAAAAAAATATTTCTACCAGAGAAATGTAAGTACAGTAGTGAAAAGCAAAACACAATCAAATAATGTTATTATTTTGGAAAAAAACAAGTAAGATATTTTGTAAACTTATTATAGCAAGACATCTCATGTTCTAAAATTTCTGCAGTGTTAGAACTGGTTTACAAAAATCTACAGATACTTCCTAATCTTATACATAAATATTTGCTAAATAACATGATTTGACTTCAATTACAGAGAATTATACAATCTGTGTTAGTTTTATGACTGCACATCAATCCACTAAAAAAACTTTCCAGGGACAAATCTTCAAAAATTGGAAGAAGTTAGAATGGAATTGTTATAAACAAATAATTAACTAAACACAACTTTTTTAGCTTGAGGAATACTTCAAAGGAGATGAGGGGTTCTTCACACCTATTTTTTTGTTCCTTATTTTAGAAGAAAAACTACTTTCAGAGCAGATAGTCCAGTGAAACAACTAAGAAAATATCCTTGCAGCAAAACTTAACATTTATTTTCATCTATTTTGACTCACCGATAGAGTACCAACTCATGAGAATTTTCAAAAGAAAATATTTCAGAAAGATCATTTTTTTGTGAGTTTGTTGCAATTTCTTTAGAAGAACATGTTCTACAGCATAGTTGAAAATTGTTGGTATTCACTTAGCTTTAGAGTACCAGCAAATTAAACAGCTGTGGAAACATTACAAAAAAAAATCTGAAGTATAAGGATGTTTGCAATCATAGGATTTCACTTGAAACATGAGGAGGCTTAAACCTTTCCCCTTCATTAGATCTGTGCACGTTGTTTTTCACACAGATCTCCTGATGAGTGCACCACCACCAAAAATCTCTGTTGGAGCTGCTAGGAAAGACAAGAGGTCTATTGGAAAGAATTTATTAATTTTATGCTCCTAGATGAGTAAGAAGCATTACAAGTGTTAAAGCAGAGTAGTCATTAAGAGTACAGCTGAGACATGATTAATTATCCCCTCCCTGTCACCTATACTAGTCTGTCACCTTTCTCTCTGACCTGTTTCTATTCCCATTTCCTCAGCACTCTGTGGACAAGACTCATACTGGTGACATCAGTGATGCTGAGATCAGAAACTGGCTCCTTGCCTCTATTTTTCCCTCACCTTCCGTCTAGTTTGCCTTTCCCTGTGTTTCTCTTCAAAGATGCTTCACTGCAGTCTTCAGTGCTTTGCAGGTATCCTTGACTACAGCTCATATTCCCAGTCTCTGGCCAGCTGGAGCAGGTCTGGATATAATCCAGATCAAAAGCAGGTGGCTAATCAGCAAAGGAGCAACTTGTTGGCACACAAGAGAAGTGATTCAGTCACTTCTTTGTCCCATCTTTTCAGTCTTAGATTTGGCCAAAAAATAGTTGTGGGTGGTGAATCTTGAAAGGCAGTGGATTGCCAGTCATATTGATCTATAGCAACTGGGAAAAACAAAACCCCCCAAAAGCCCTAATACGACTCTTCTGGAATTGAACATAGTCGCAGACTTGCTCAGTGAGTAATCAAGCTACATTGTAAACCAGCACAACCTATGCTGCAGCTGATTTGTAATGTGCTTTTTGAGATGGCACCGAAAATAACTTTGCAATGCAAAAATCTATAATCAGATGGAAGGCAGAACTTTTATGGGATTAGAAAGAAAACTGCAAAGTATTTTAATAAACCTTTAGAGACAGTAATTGCATAATAATGAACTGTAGCATGAGATTTGTACTCCATTTATATATAACCCATCTGGAGTAGGTTCTAGGCACAAAAAAAGCTGCTACATGCAGAGTGATTTGAAAATGTTTACAAAGCCTTGCTTGTATTTGAAATCAAAGTACATCCTCCTACAAACATTTGCATCCCATGAAGTTACTCAGCAAATTGTTACTAGGATAAGTCACTATTTATTTTCACTATCTATTCTTGGAAGGCTTGTTTTCTAAAAAAATTTTACTAAACAGAAATAAAATTTAAGCCCACAGGTTTTTAAACCTACCTGTCAAAATTCTTGTTCACAGTGATTGTTTTAGAGAATGCCTTCAGAATATAACTTTTCCTCTCATCAATTAATAAATGCCATTTATTGAGCTGCAAGGGGAAATTCAGCATATCAATGCAAATTCAACATTTCTGCCAGTTAGATCATTGGACAAAGAGTTGACCTCTGTGTGCTGTCCATATTTCTGCCACCACTTTATTCTTTCTTTCAGGGAAATTGCATGCTGTCTTTGTGCTTTCAGCGTGGGGATTATCTATCTTGCAAGAACTTAGGTGCTTGGCCAAATTACATTTGCAACATAAGAATATTATTCTTCACAATATAATGGCAGACATAAGGAAAGACTGAGGGAGAAAATTCACCACCATGGCATGCTGAGCTAGAAATTCTACTATCATGTGTCATCACAGGTCCATACACCAGAACATAATAAGAGGGCCAGTGTTAGGATCTGAACAGGACTATCGATATGGTTTACTCAGTCTAGCATCCAATGCCATTTAATTCTGTTTTCTTTAAGCCAAGGTACAAAAGAAAGCAGTATTTCTCAGGACAAGAAAAATATGCTAGCTATGTGCAGTATAGTTCCATAATGCTTTGGCAGCAATTCATTGTTATCTGAGTTGAAAATAAATTATTTCCAAAGAGAGACAAAGCCAGATCACACACATGTACTTTCAGAAACAAAGGAGGAAAGGTTCCACCCATGACATTTCAATTCCCATCTGCACTAACGTCTTTGCCAATTCTTGAAATCAGTGCTTTGATTTACACAAGGGTCTCTGTCAAAGCCTGGCCATTAGATACGAATCCAAATACAGCTGCAAACCTTCATTCCTAACTGATTTGTGGGTTGTACTGGTCTATTGTATGGCTTGGGGTAAGTATCAGTCCTTTTCACAACAAGTCTTCTAGTCACTGGTGCCTGCTAAAAGCCAGTATTTCTGGAGTAAAATTACACAACAATATAATCCACCTACATGTTGAATAACACTTGCCTGGAAAAAAGCACTTCTGTAATGACTGAAATTTGAGCTCTCTGAAGGCAAATTTCCTTATTCCTCAACTCAGCCTCTCCACAACTGCAACAGCATTAAGGTACTTGTTTCTTAAATGAATATTACACTGCTTTAACTCTAACAGAAAATAATAGTGTATATGAGTCATGATAGCATATTGAAAAGGTTACTTGTTTACAGTCTCTACAAAGTCTGCTTTATCCCTGAGATCACCCTCTAACCAACTATGATCATAAATGCTTCCATCTGAAGGCTTTTACACAGGATGTTCCAAAAACACCTATCAGATGAAATAACGCATAGAAATTAGTTTTGAAGTTGTATACCAACTAGCAGGAAAATCTGCAGCAGCCATGAGGAGGCAAAGGAACTGGCTCAGTCAAATGTGCTTCCCACTAGCTGCAGGAACCTCTTCCTTGGTCTTCATCTTCCTTGGTCTGAGTTTTTCCCCATCAGTTAGTTCTACCTTAGCTTGTTTCTTACTGCCATCAGGACTTTTTCTCGTTTATACGTTCTTTTGTGCTTCCTCTGGTCCTCACTGCCTCTCCTCAGCAAATCCCTCAAATAAACAAAAGTCATTTTTCTTGTGACAGACCATGCATATCAGCCAGAAACACAGAAGCAAACTATCCAGTTTCACATACCAATGCACATTTAAAGGCAGATTTAAAACAAACAAAAAAAACAACAAACCTAAAAAAAACCCAAAACCAATCTCACAGGAATTAGGTACATGAAAGAAAATCAGCATTTAGAAGGAACAACATTCTTTGTTGGGATCCTTCATTCTTCAAAATGGCCAAAATTTTCCTTGTTTCATGGATGACAGTACAGGGAACTAGGAATGGCAATGAATATATTAATGATGTTGTAAACGGAGCTTCATCTCTAGATTTGGGAGAGTAATACAGTATCACACTCTGTGAATATTATCCTCAGTGACTGCTGACTACACAGCAGTGAAACCCACTATCTCCAGTATATTTAGATTGTTCTTCAGCAGTCCATGAGTTTTTGTCAACGGGGCTGCAATGACAACTTGCTGCTATTGCCCCTACTCATGCATATAGTCCAATTCCTCTATTCCAAAATCCTTCACGTTGTGACAACCACAGGTTTTGCAAGCCAATTTGCCAGGCAATATGAATAGCTAGAAGTCTGTCCAACTAGCCAATCAGTTTTTAAGTGGGCAATTTCTATTTAACTTTTGGGATGGTTTCTGAATCACACATGCTGCTAGCACATTTAGGGTTAAGCTTCCAGTTTGGATCTGCCCTGTGCAAGGACTTGTGCCTTTGCTCTCAAGGACTCATTGGGAAAGTCCTCCACGCAGTGGCTTCAGAAAAAGACATGGCTATGCATTCTCTATTTAGATTGCTCTGAATTTTGCTCTTTCCTAGATTTTGAAATGCAACCTGTTCAGAGTCACGAAATTAAAAAAACCCTAGCTTTTGGCCCAGGCAAAGTAGACAGCAACTTGGAACAGCAGACTTCCTGCTTTATCTGGGAAAAGACAACAATAATCAGTTGCTTCAGCAACCTATACAACTTGGAAGAGTTGGTTTTACCTCCCACTTGTGTAACACCTCAGCTTTTAAGGAAAGAGTTAGAGAGATGCAAGGCAGCAGCAGAAACAAACAGGAGCACCAGAAGTACCAAGTCCTTTCCTTCTTCTGTCTGTCTTATGCCATGACAGAAGCCTTGCAAGTTCTCCCGAACAGCCAGGGCAGTGGCTGACTGTAGTGGGAGGGATGTGGGAAGAAGAGATGAAAGAGGGAACAGAGACATAACTCTAATCATTACTTCAAAACAATTTCCCTATTGCAAGAACTATTATCACTCCTCCCCAAACAAGAGAGGGTTATGATAATAAATCCCAATTTATTAATTATCAATAAGGCCCCACTCTTTCATAATTACAAACAGTTGTTTGTTTACAGAGGTGCAGCATAATAAATACTTTGCTAGAGGTTTCCATGTCTTTCACACCTGTTTCAGGCCTTACACAACTGTGTCTCCAATTAAACTCTTCTAGCTTGATATTTAATTTTTTTTGTCATTACATCCCTTACATATAGGGCTATATTAGCATATTTTTTGTAACAGATTATATATGTTTCACTCTTCCTGGGTTTCTTTTACACAGCAGTCTGGTACTGGTTTCCAGTTATCTTTTAAACGTGAATTTATTTGGTTACTTGGAGGGTGGTTGTCTTATTAGTCTTCTATCTCAGACTGTTTGCATCTACCTGCTCACAGATTTGTTTTCTTCCTTGGTGATTATTCTTAATGCATCCAGTCTTAGCGAAGGTTCAGAAGTTCACCAGTAGAACACAGGTTCTTTGTATTTTTTGAAAGGCTCCTGGACAAGTTTAATACAATCATGCATCTGTGCTGCTTACCAGTCTGTACACCACACATACTAACAAACATGAACCTAAACGTCAACATACACTTATACCCAGCTGTACGTTTTCATAAAAATCTTAGTGGCTTCCACAAGCAGCCAGACTGACAGCTTTCTTTGCTTGATGATCTGCTCATAGTACTGGGCCCAGTGAGAAGGCAGATGGTAGTCAGGGATAAAAGTTGCACAGCCATAGTCCTTAATGTTATCATTAGTGCACATTAGAATGGATAGAGGTAATAGTGAGGCAGGTGATTCCTCTCACCCCTGACACCCTTAGAAAAACCCATTTGTCCTGGAAAATAGGAGGTAAATATAAAGGGTCAATAAATATTATAGGGAAAAAAATTTGAAAAAATTATGAGCATTATGAAAAAATATCATTCTAGTTTCAAGATATTAATCTAGTTTCTTCCCCCAAGATATTAATATCAGGCTCTTCAGAATAAGGAGTGTAAGTTTACTTAGCTCGTTAGCTTGTCTGGAGTGGAATCACTCTGCTTTCAAAAGCTTCTAACTGGAGATGATCTATTTAAATGCATCCCTTTATATTTACTGAAATTAGCAAGTGCACTGGAGTTAAATCCCTATTAGACAAACACCTCTCTAATACAAACCCACAGTTGCCTGATTGTTTATTTTCCATGATACTTTCATCTACTATCCTGAACAAATTAATTCTGAGGTACTAAACTTACCTACTTTCTTCCATATATTAGTATATTACAATTCAGTGGCCTCTTCTCCTCATTATCTTATATTAATACTTTTCAAGTACTCCAAGGTCATTTAAGACTCTTTATGATACCCTCTCCAACTATTTCAGAAAAGAAATTATGACAACTTCTTCCTAGATTCCCCCACCTTCTGCAGGAATTGACCTGACAGGTTTTTTACTTTGTTTTGTTATTACTCCTAGCAGGTCATTCTATTCAAATTTTATAGTGGAAAAAGTCCTCATTAATTTTGCAGAAAAGTCCTAGGTATTTTTAGTAAGTGGTAAATTTTCAGAAATCAAGAATGGCTGGCTAACTGCATATGTTTTATACACTTTAGAGAAAGGAGGAAAATAATTTCTGTTTCTTGACAGTTGATAACAGAAGTATTTGAAAACCATTGATAGAAGCCTCTTACACAGAATTCAACTTCTGAGTATCTTCTTCTATATCAGAGAGTGGTTATTTTTATACTGTTCAAAAGCAGTATCCAGTTCTGCTCATTTAGCTATAAAAAAGCATTAAAAAAATCAAGTTTGTAACCCTCTTCACAGCTTTTCATTAAATTGTAATTCTGATTATTCTCCGTCCTGGGGGAGGGGGGAAAGCACAAGGCTAGGTAGATCAATGTTTGAGACAGTTACAGGCTTTCAGACTTATAAAGGCTTTAAAAACTTCTACAAATTAATTGGGTGGAGAAGAATAAAATATTTTGAATGTGATAAAATTGCCTCTAACACGTATTATATTCCACTTGAGCATTAAAGAATGCACAGAAAGAGACAAAGTGCTCTGACTCATAAGCATTGCAGCAAACTGAGACATTACTAACACACAGATCAACCAGCTTAGACCACTGAGTGTCCCAGTCATCATGATGTAAAATCTCTTCAGCAGGCTACATTTTCTCTTCAAAAAAAGTCAGGGTGACTTTGTGAAGTGAGCAGTAACAGAATGTCCACATCACCAGACATCCTCCACAGGAAAAATCACCACTCCGTGGTTTTGGCTTAAGAGGCAGTGTCATGTCCACACCTCAGGTACCACAGTTTAAATCGGAAAAACATTGTCAAACTTTGGCCCAATAGTTTATCTCCAAAAACATTTAAGAACCTAATAGGCCAATTCTAGGAACATGTTCTTCTTGTCCTGTTTAATGAATTGTTAGCGTGGTTTATGGGAGAGGAAGCCTACCTAGGGGGTAGTGTTCTATCAAAATATTTTATTTCAGTCTACTAGAATTTTTCTCAGAGCTGCAGTGGGAGGAGTGCTATTTGAACCTAGTAGAACATTGAAAAACTTAGTAAATTTTCATTCTAGCAGAGCTGGGAAGGCTAGTCTATGCTGAGCCCCACAATTTCATCTACTGACAGGGTTTTTTCTGCACTTATACCTAAGTTCCTGAAACTAAGGTACAAAGACACTACAGCTGTTCTGAGAACTTTATTTATCAGAGGTTAAATATCTATTACTATCTAACTTACCTTTTTTTGCACAAGACAAACAGGACAATACCATTATCACTATCCCATCCTGAAGCTGCCAAAGTCAGGCATTTGATTGTGAGTTAACTCAAGTACATGAGTCAGGCAGATTAACACATCATGTTTTAAAACACTTCAGTGCTATTAACACGTACAGGTCACTGAACCAGATGGCAAAGGCCAAGCAGCCCCTAGTTATCAGACTGACAGCAGGCAAAGGCCGTGCAATAATGAACACAAAACCCTTGCAAGCTAAGGCGGCAGAATTTATATGTAATGCATGTAAGGAAACATGCAAAAAGGCTGAACAACTCATTAGGGTTTCTGAAAGGAGATCTTTCTAATACAGAAATGTTCCTGAGTAAAATAGACTATGTGAATTTAGGATTATTTTACTGTATTATTAATCCCTTGTATTATTTCCTGTTTATGGATGGATGACTCTCTGGAATCAACTGTTTTGTTGGATTAAATGTTGCCTTCAACCATCACCACATCTCTTGTGAAGAATGAAGTTTTCTGTAATGTCAAAAACACAGCCTCTAGCAGCATTACTTTGGCAAAATCTGATGGGTTGGCTCATACCACAGAATGGCCTGGGTTGAAGGGAGCCTTAAAGATCATCTAGTTCCAACCCCTGCCATGGGCAAGGCCGTCTTTCACTAGATCAGGTTGCTCAGAGCCCCATCCCACCTGGCCTTACACACTTCCAGGGATGGGGAGCAACAACTTCTCTTCTTCCTGTGCCTCACCAACCCCATAGTATAGATTTTTTTCCTAATATCTAATCTCAAGTACTCTCTT
This sequence comes from Margarornis squamiger, assembly GCA_035222235.1. Taxonomy (NCBI): domain Eukaryota; kingdom Metazoa; phylum Chordata; class Aves; order Passeriformes; family Furnariidae; genus Margarornis; species Margarornis squamiger. The sequence continues at coordinate 46,738,033 of JAWWTY010000088.1, read as the reverse complement.
CCAGTTTTAAACCATTCCCCCTTGTCCTGTCACTACCTGTCCCCTGTAAAAATTCTCTGTACATCCTTCCTGTAGGCCCTCTTCAGGTACTTAAAGACTGCAGCTAGGTCATCCCAAAGCCTTCTCTTTTCCAGGCTGAAGAATCCCAATTCTCTCAGCTTTCCTCATCGAAGAGGTGCACCAGCCCCATAATCATCTTAGTGGCCTCCTCTGGACTTGCTCTGAGTCAATGTCCTTCCTGTGCTGGGGACCCAGAGCTGCATGCAGTGATTCAGGAGGGGTCTCAAAAGGTGGAGTAGAGGGGCAGAATCCCCTCCCTCAACCTGCTGGTTATGCTGCTTTTGATGCAGGCCAGAAGACAACTTGCTTTCTGGGCTGCAAGTGAACATTAGAGGATCATGTCCAACCACTCATCCACTAGCATCCCCCAATTTACCTCAACAGTCAAAATTAACCTGATTCATCTGAATTTCTCTGTTGAAGTGTGGTCACGTGAGCTGCTGTGTCAGCAGATCACTGGAGGCAGTGATTATAGTGAACAGCAGTGCAGATGACAGCTGACATACACTTCTTCCATTGGCATTACTGAATCTAGGCCTGTCCTGCACACCATCCCATGACAAATGATTTATTTCGGCTTCAAGATCAGTTGTCTAAAGACAAACAAAAGCAAATTATTCTTATGCCTTAACCAGAGTGTGAACACTAAATTAGAAAAAGTCTGCATGTTGACAGAGCCAGTATATTCTAGCTGAAATCAAAACTCCATGTCAGATTACATACATTCCTTCTCAAGCAGTCATATTTCATTTTCATGCATATGATTTAGTAAGGAACAGGTATAAACAGAAAATAAAAATATGCCCAGAGTTCTACTTACCTATAACAGCATGAGAAGAACAACCTGAATGCAGTATCTTGCCACTATTCTGCAAGTTGAAAAGGGGTGGTCCTGACCCAGGTGCTTAACAGAAAAAGTTACCCATTCCTAGTCTGCTGTTTGCCTTTGGTACTTCTGATCAAATTGTGCAACTGAGCAGATAGTGACCACTCATCTGGGAAAACTGTGTTATAGAACACAACAAAACTGCCCTTGTACACTGAAAATATATTTAGCAAAATACTGAAACAATCCTCTCTTAATAGACCATTTCCCTGCACATTTTACTGTTTTGTTTTTGGTTATCACCACATTCACTGGGTTGATTTTTGATAAAATACATTTTTGAGATAAGAAGAAGTTTGTGGACTCGTCTCAAATGTTCCACCTTTATGTAGGAGAGAACCTTAACATATTCTGCTACTTGATACAAAATAGATTTTTGTTTCCTTGATTTATAAAACTTACCAATATGTTCTAATTGTATTAGTTGTTATTGTATTACGTGAAAACAGATACCACGACTGAGAAGTTGTAAATATATTCTACTGCTCAAGAATTACAAAAAAACCACAACTGTTACATTGATATAGCCTATGCTTTCCTTGTGGATTCACAACCTTGTAACCTGAAGTCCAAGCACACAGGAAAGAGGCAACAGTATCCCACAAAAAATAACTTGAAAACAGAAGGGGGAAAAAAAATAAATCTACATTTTCTCTTCAGAGAATGAGAGTTCCCTTTTTTTGTCTATGGTATTTTTTTTTTAACTGGTCGCCAGGACAAGAACATGCCATCTTTCATACAATGAATTTAAGTATGAGGGAAAATGCACATCTAGGACAGATGTAAATCATTTTAGAAGCGGTCAAAAAATGTATGCCAAATTCAGCCTTATTTTGATCCCACTGTCTTAAACATGCTTATATCTGGGCAAAACCAAGACCATCTTTCAAGAAGACAAGAAAGTACCCATAAGTGGCTCTCAGAATTCGTATAAATGGTGACCAGTAGCTTACACAAACAAATATTTCTTAGGTAGTACGATTCCACCTTGTAGTCACTATGAGTAACCACTGATAAAGGGAAAAAATATTCTAGAAGAGAACATAGTGCAAATAAATTAAGTAAGTGTAAAAAGGAAGCAGGAGCAAAGTGCAAATTGTGAGCAAAAAGAGAGGAACACAAATTGGATTAGAGAAAAGTGCACAAAGGAGTAAAGAGCAAACTAAGGCAAATTCCACTAATCTGAGAGTTGAGGTTTTTGTAATTGTGTCTTTGTGACTGCCATGCCTGATATACAGAACATTCTTAAGGTTACCCTGATTTGTACAGAATTTTCAGAGTAAATCATCCTTTCAAAAGGCCCACAATATTCATTGCCCAAAGAGATTTCCTTTCTAATCCAACAGCATACTGCAAACTGGAACATATATTACATATATGTAATATATGCCATTCTTTGAATAGTGACTTGGCTTGAGTGTTATCAGATGATAAAAAAACATTGCCATCTATACCTGCTTTTTCACTAAATTGAATCACCATAGTCATCATAATCATACAGCAAAGAAATTTTTTCCCAATCTAGTACATTCACAATCTTTGTTGTTTATTGGATCAAAATTCTACAGCAGGAGTTTTCTTCATCTATTACACCAGTGCCCTGCAATTAGCATGATTTTAATAAGGAACACCAGAATAAGTTAACCACCATAGATTTTACATGTGTCTCATACTCTGAGGCAAAATCACAGACTGTTTAAAGATGGGTAAATTCACATTTACAGTAGGAGCACTATTAAACATAGGAAGAACAGCAAAACTGATTGTCTACAAACTTCAGGCTTCAGTTCAGAATTCTGGGTTTGCCTCACTGAACAAAAGTTGTTTGACCACTTGCAGCAGGCAGTTTAACAGGCCAGGAAGAGCCGGAACTAGAAAATGAGTTACCTTACCAAAGGCACACAAGAAGAACAGAACCAGAACAGCTTAGCACCCACAAATGAACCTTAAAAACTGAGGACAAGTTGGAGTACCAGAGAAATCCATTCTGTGCACTGTTCTCTTTAACAGTCTTTTAAATTTCTCTAGTAATTAGTACATTCACAAAATCTGCAGCTGACAAAAAGCTAGTGGGATTTGGAGAGCACCTTAGAAGAGTGGATTGGAACTGAAAATGATGTTGAGAAATTGGAAAGAAGTTCAGAAACCATTAAGGGAAAATTCAATGAAATGGAGAGTGATACTCTTGTAAAAACACACACACAAAACTGGGATTATCTGCTTGGGAAGAACAATGGCAGCCTGAAAAAAATAAAGCGATAAAGAGATCAACACCACTGTGTACTTCTCCTGTCCCATAAAAAATGGCATCAAACCAAACTCTAAAACTTTATAGACTACAAAATAAATAGGAACAGTAACACATTATCACTGCAAGCCAACCCACCCTTCTCACACATAAATTTTATTCTGGAATGTATTCAGAAAGGCTCTTTTGACCAAGAAGATTGTTATTCCCGTCTATTTACCCCTTAGGAAGAGCTCAGTTGCATGTTATTTATTCAATATCACACTCATAAAAACACCTTGAGAGCTTACAGCAAATGAAGCTACTTTGAGACAGGCTCTATCTTTCAAACCTGTGAAGGCAGAGAGATGAACATGTATGTCTCCAGAAAAAGGCTGAGGTGAAAAGTGCATTCAGTACCAAGCATATTCATAAAAGTTGCATTAGAACATAAGTTTTACTTTTAAATTAAAAAGTAATTAACTCTTACATAAGAAAAGGGAAAGTTCTAACCTGTTTTAATGATTACTTTGTAGTCAATCATAACAGGCTGAGACACACCCCTCCAATGAAGTATAGCACACTCATATCATTACATACTGCAGATAAACAGAAGGGTAAAAAATAACCTTCCCTTTAGAATTCACTTACTTCAAGAAAAGTATTACTCCCAATTAAAAGACAGATCATGAGAAAACCACTGGAGGTCACCTAGTCCAGCCTGCTTGCTCAAGCAGGATCCTGTGGGGCACGGTACTCATGATTTTATCCAGACAGCTTTCGAGTATCTCCAAGGAAGGAGACATTACAACTGCTCTGGGCAACCTGTTCCAGTGCTCAGTCAGTAAAGTTCTTCCTCATGTTCAGGTGTAACTTCCTGTGTTGTCTCTTGTCCTATTGCTCAGCATCACCAAGGAAAGCCTGGTTCCATCCTCGTGACAACAGATATTTATACACACTGATGTGATCCCCTCTCAGTCTTCTCTTCCCCAGGCTGAATAGGCCCAGCTCTCTCAGGCTTTTTGCATAACTGGGGTGCTCCATCTCTTCCATGGTCTTTGTCACCCTTCACTGGACCCACTCCAGGAGCTCCATGTCTCTCTTGTCCAGAGGAGCCCAGAACTGGACACAGCACTCCAGGTGAGGCCTCATTAGGCTGAGCAGACAGACAGGATAATCTCTCTTGACCTGCTGGCAGTCCTTTTCCTAATGTACCCCAGAATACCATCGGCTTCCTTGGCCCCCAGAGCACACTGCTGGCTCACGGACAGCTTGTTGTCCACCAGGACCCCCAGGTCCTTCTCTGTAGAGCTGCTTTCCGGCAGGTCAGCCCCAGCCTGTGCTGGTGCCTGGGGTTGCTCCTCCCCAGTGCAGGAACCTGCATTTGCCTTTGCTGAATTTCAGACAGTTCTTCTCTGCCCATCTCTCCAACCTATCGAGGTACTTCTGGATGACAGCACAGCCCTCTGAGTATCAGCCACCCCTCCAGCTTTGTGTCATCAGTAACTTGCTGGGGAGGCCTCAGTCCCTTAATCCAAGTCATTGTTGGATAAGTTAAACAACACTGGACCAGTATTGAACCCTGGGGGACACCACTAGTGACAGACTCCAACTAGACCCTGTGCCACTGATTACAAGCCTCTGGGATTTGGCATTCAGCCAGTTCTCAATCCACCTCACTATCTACTTATCCAGTCTAGATTTCCTGAATTTACCTGTGATGATGTTGTGAAAGACAAGTGTCAAAAGTCATGCTGAAGTCAAGGCAAACAGTATCTACTACTCTCTCCTCATCCATCCAGGTAGTTGTTCCATCATAGAGGGCATTGGTCAAGCATGTTTTCCCTTTGGTGAATCCACACAGACTACTCCTCATCAACTTCTTGTCCTCCATGTGGATAAGAGATGGCCTCCAGAATGAGGATTCACCACCTTTCCAAGGACTGACGTGAGGCTGACTGGGCAGTAGTTCCCTGGGTCCTCCCTCATGCCCTTTTTGAAGACCAGAATGACATTTGTTTTCTTCCAGTCCTCAGACACCTCTCCTGACTGCCACAACCTTTAAATGATGATCATGAGCAGCCCAGCTATGGAGTCCAACAGCTCTCTCGCACTCGCATCCCGTCAGGACCTGTGGATGTCATGTTTGCCTAGGTAGTCTCTAACCAAATTCTCCTTAACCAAGGAGAAGTCTTCCTTTCACCCTTCATCTTCCCTTGTCTCCTGGGCCAGAGGTTCCTGAGGGCTGGTCTGGTCAGTGATGCCTTAGGGTTTTCATGAATTTGAAGATTTTTATACTTCTAGGTAGTTTCTCACATATAGAGTAGCTAG
>JAWWTY010000088.1:46637616-46717987 GCA_035222235.1 Margarornis squamiger | reverse complement strand
CTGAATTCTGCTCTCCTCATGTCCAGGGTTGAGGCTTTGCAGGCACTTCTCCTGTCAACAGAGATTTTAAACTAGGAATGCTTTGTGGTCACTGTGGCCAAGAAGGCCACCAGCCACCATGTCACTGACAAGACCCTCTCTGTTAACAAGCATCAGATCAAGGAGAGCATGTTACTTAATCAGCTCCCTTAGTACCTGAGCCATGAAGTAGAAGCGTTCATGTGTTTTAGGAATCTTCTGGACTTGTTTGTGCCAGGTGTGTGGTATCCCCAGTTAACATCCAGCAAGCTGAAGTAAACCATAAGGAGGTGAACCTTAGTTCCTTGAAGAATTAATGTCATTGTCTTGGCTAGGTGTTCTCCAGTAGACTCCTACAATGAGATCTGCAGTATTTGCTTGTCCCTTAATCCTTCCCCAGAGGCTCTCAACTGTGCAGTTGCCAGCTGTAAGCCCCATATGTTCCAGCCCCTCCATTACAAACAATGCCACTCCTCCCCTTTGCCTGTCCTGCCCGTATCTCCTGAGGAGCCTGTAACCATCTGTCATGGCACACCAGTCGCAGGACTAGCCCCATCAGGTTTTGCTTATGTAGTGATGTCATATCTCTGGGACTGGGCCAAAGCTTTCTCTTGCCTTTTTTCTCCTGCTGTGTGTGTTGGTATAGAAACATTTCAATTGTGGTTCGTTGTATCTAACATGGAGCAGATTGAGCACTCAGTTCCTCAAGTTTTGGTGTGCCATTTGGTGATAAGGCATTCTACTGCTTATCATTGACAAACCTGGTTTTGTCCTTTCCTCTGGTCCAATCTAGTTTAGAGCTGTATCAATGAGCCCTGCTAGCTGTCATGTTTTCTCGCCTCTGAGAAAGTTGCATCTCTTCAGGTGTGAGTAGACTGTATTGCTGCTGTATAGACCATGCCATGATAAAAACCCCTGAATTCTGCTGATGACACCAGCTTTGGATCCACATGCCCCCTAGGAGGCAGGAAACTTTGGTGTGGTTTGGGTCTGATGTCCATAGCAGGCCCTCCTTTGCCCTTAGAAGGGAGTCATCTGTGATAACTTCCCTTCCTTTTTTCTTAACATGAGCAGTTGTGATTAGAGGGGTAGGCTCTCGCCAAGTGGCTCCTCCATTCAGAAGGGCCGTGGTCTGCCTAATCAATTGACTGTTGTTAGACTTCCAGGGCCTCATGCCTGTTGTAAAAGGTATCAGTCCTATTTGTCATCTTCAGGTTTTCAGGAGGAAGAACCTTCCTCCTGGTGTGGGCAGTGGCCAGCTTCCAGCATTCGTGTACAAGAGACCTCTGACTTACTGCTTCACAGGATTCTGAGTCCACCTCCACTTCAGTGGAGGTTTGAAACTCCTGAGACTTTAGCAACTCAGCCTGTCAATATCTTGCTCATTCTCACAAATACTGCACAGCCTGTTCACTTCATCATGCGGCTCCTTAACCTGGTGACACAGCTCAGTGACAACAGCACATCTGTGAAAGGAATGATTGTCAGCTCCAGCCTTATGTTGGGGCAGCCTGAGTCCAGGAGAGCTACATCTACCATGAGAAGGTCTGACTGGCTGGAGGCTTCCAACACTGCTGGTGCCGGGAATCCAGCAGCTGTGGGGGAATGAGCTCTGTGGCATGTGAAAACCATACCTGTGGGAGCGTACACTAGTAAGATTGTGTTCTTCTTCACTAACTCTTTTCCACCAATCGGGGCTGTCCGCTGCCTCTGTTGGCAGCTCCCAAGTGGTCAGAGGAGCTCTGCCAGCATGCCCTGGTTGCTATCACTACTTCTGGGCCCCTTATGAAAGATGGGAGCAGCTGCCATCCTTGCTGGCTCCACTCATGCCAAGTTAGCCATTCTAGGGCAAGCTGCGGGCTCCACGTGGGTGTCCGTGCTGTCCTGCAGTTCCCCTGGCTCCAGCCATGCTTGCTGCAATCCATGGCTCCGCACTGGAGTTGTTGGTGTCGGTGAGGGGCAGTTGGGGGTTGTTAGGCCACATTTAAATCTACTGTTGTCACTGCTGGCTCTGTGTGGGTCTTGGTGCTCTTGGGCAAATAAAACAAAACAAAAAAAAGTCAGAAAATAGTCTTAATTACCTTTTAATGCTTGTTTTGCTGCATTACCATAAATTTTTTAAGTACAAATTTCAGTGCAGTCATAGCTGTTTAGAGAGAGGTTTTTGAACACATAGGTTACAGAGGTGCCCAGCTCTGTTTCCTGGTTTTAGTACTGCAGTGCGTGACCCTGCATGACACGTCTGATGATAGATAGCAAGTCAGTTCAACTGCTGTTGTTTCTGATAGATGTTTCTCATAGCGTACCAACTGTTTTGTTGTGTGACCAACATACAGGCATTCAGAACTGGTCGGAACTATCAGGATCCTTATCCTTCAAGTGGGCTTTTAAAAGGATGGCTGAGCTAATGGGCAGCATTAAGGGTCATTTAAGCATTTTCTGCTGATGACAGCTTGCATGTATGTGTGTGTCTGTGTGTGTAACAATTGCCAGTAGATTTTATTAAATTTTTTCAACACCCCGAATGTCACATAGAAATTGTGGTTTTGTTTTTGTTTTGTTTTGTTTTGTTTTTTGTTATTAGAGCTATTCTGCTAATTGAAAAGGAGACAGAAAATAGATGTCCACGCCTACAGACCCTGGCGCCATGCCTCATCCTGGTCCATCCCCTGGACCAGGGCCTTCACCTGGACCGATTCTAGGACCTAGCCCAGGACCAGGGCCATCTCCTGGCTCCGTTCACAGCATGATGGGGCCAAGTCCTGGTCCGCCCAGTGTCCCGCATCCAATGCCAACAATGGGGCCTACCGATTATCCACAGGAAGGCATGCATCAAATGCATAAGGTAATAGCTTACAAGTGAACCATATTTCCCTAAACTTCTCTCCACTGATGAAAAAAAACTTACTACATTTAGACCTGCATAACTGCTATTACACATCATATATTGCCTGCAAAACTTCAGCTACACTCCCACTTCTGTCTTTATTACTAAATATTATTAATATATCAGATTAAACACAGTTTCTTTGGTTTTAGTAGACTACTTTGAACTGTAGAGTTAGTAATTTGTAAATTTTCATTTGTAAACTGTACTTAATAAGATAGACATTACTAGGGAGAAAAAATGAGTTACAGTGTTAAAATCTTAAGGCAGACCATTCTAACCAGTTTTTTTTCTTTTTCCTTCTTGTCTTTTTGGATGTACTGTGTTCTTTCTGGGATGGTTTTTAGTTTTGCATGAAATTGTTTTTGTTTTGTTTTTAAGGAAAAAACTAGTATTTTCATCTCTTAAAGAATTTGTTCTTACAAATTTGTTTATTCTTCCATACTGAAAATGTGGTTAAAAAATGTAGTTTTCAAGTTATTTTGATAAGACTCTATCGTACAAAGGAATATGAAACTGTGTCATGTAAATTATGAATAATTTGACTTCAGTAGTTGTTATACAGTTAGAATTGCATGTGTGCTTAGACTGTCATTAATCGTTTCTGTTTTGGGGAAATACTTGCTTTTGCGGCAATTCTTTTGTGAGAACAGTCTATCTATTGTTATTTTTGTTTGGTTGTATACCTAAAATTTAGAGTTTAGAATAATTTCAATTGCACTGATATCCTATTCAGAAATACATAGTAGCAGCTTACAGAGTCAAGATACTGAAAACATTTTGGTAACTATTGTTGATTCTACTTGGAACTGTTATGTGCACATAGAGAAAATAAATTTATAATAAAAATAGTTTTAAAGTAGTGTTTATAAACATGTTTTAATTTTCCTCATGAACTGGTGCCTTCTTTGTGTTGACATTTTCACATATGGATCAATTTCATTTATTGAAACAATGTCCAGTCAGTAGGGACATGACACTACCATCTTTTACATGAAGAACTGTATAATATTTCACAGCTGAAGTGAAGGAGGCCATCATCCAGCTGCCCATTTATACTGAACTCTTGTAGTCTCTGAGAGATCAGTACCTGCAGTAACTTTTTCATTTGAATCTTGAAGCATGTGATGTTGCTATTAGCCAGACATTTGCAACGGGCATTTCCTCACTTGTGGGGTCAGTTACAGCCCAGTCTTCCAGAACTCTGTCACCAAACATCATAGCAAGGATTCTTACACCCTCGGTTCTTTCATTTCCTTCTACTTTTAAGAGATTTCATACCTATAGAAGAAGAGGGTAGCACCAGGAATTTTCCATGGAATGGTTGAATGCCACATGCTCATGTTTGTAACTGATGCATCCTAATATATCATCTTTTTAATCCTATGTTATAATTAGAAACAAACCAACAAGTGTCATCCCACAACATTCTTGCAGAGACTTCAGAAAGCATCTCACAAGGTTCTGTGAACGAGAGTAGAAATTCTCCCATTGGGGTGGTATTGAAATGTTTTGAAAAAATGCTACATGAAGAGTCTGGATAGCTAATGCAAAGATGATCATTCAGTATAGCTATAGTAAATTACTGTCCCTTTTCCTTACCTTGGTTCTGATAATGGAATAAAGACTGTAACTTCACAAGTCTTTGTTTTAGTAGCAGCCTTGCTGTCCTCTAGGTTGTCACTTCCCAGGTTCCGTCATGTCTTCATGTATGTTTGACTAAGCTAGAAAATGGATCTGTTCAGGTGATAGGGGTGAAAAACATAAAAACAAAATAAAATCTTGGTTAATTTTTCAGTCTAGGTGAGTTTTCAGGTCTGTTTTCCTGTGCAACCCCAAGAATAGTGTATTGTGGTAACTGAAGGAAAGATCTGTTTAAGAAATGCTGGGGAAGAGTGCTTCTAGACAATTTTGCAAATACTATGTGAGCATTGATCAATGTCATTAAAAAAACTGGTCAGCCACTTGCAGTTTGACCAAATAAACATTTTCTTTCTGCTCAGTGCTATGTAAACCAGTTTGACTTTCAAGTCGTGATGTGAGTTAACACATGGGTTTTTTTCTAGTGAAATGCAGTAGAAAATGGGAGATTGCACAAAAGGTAACCCAGTTTCACAACTGCTTGTGGTGTACACATCCAGTATATGCAATGAGATGTCGTTCTTTTAAAATCCACAAACTCAGTATTGAAACAATTTTGTTCTGTTTGGTGTTTGACTAGGTTACAAACAATAATATAACGCATAAAAGTTTTTAAAAATCCAAAGTATCAGCAGCTAAAACACTGATTGAAACAAATTTATATTAGTTAGTCATAATTCCTAAAGTATGTTTACTTACCAATTGTTAATATGAAAATGAAGTACTTTATATTGATTTAGTAACCAGAAAACCCTTCCACAGGAAAATTTATTATTGATTAACGTAATGCATTTTTTACAGAAACCATAAATCAACTATCTTTCATGCTAGTTTCTGAAGTAGCCCTTCAAGTATCAATCAAGTTTCCAGGAAAATACTTACAGTTCCAAATTTTACTGAAGTGGATCTTGGGTGCATGACAGCTGCATTTAAGAAGTACTTAAGAAGTCTGTCGGGTTTACTGCTAAATGGACAAACCGTAAGAGTCTCAGAGTCTCATAAGGACAAAATACTTGGAAGCTGGAAGATACTAAAAGAAGCCAGTGTTACATTAGTTGCTCTAATCTTACTTTTCCTCAGCATCCTCAGAAAAGCTCCTCTGGAGGCAGAACATGAGGTAACATGATTTTAGTCTGAACTGATAAAGCCTTTGACAGTCCCCCACGACATCCTTCTCTCTAGTTTGGAGAGGTGAATTCAATGAGTTGATTGTTAGATAGTTGAGAAAGTAATTGGGACAGTCGCATGCAGAGGGTAGTGGTCAAGAGCTCAGAGTCCTGGTGGACGTCAGGGACAAGTGATGTCCCCCAGGGGCCCAGTGTTATTTAAGGTATTCATTAATAACATAGGCAAAGGGATTAAGTGCAACCTCAGTAAATTTGCAGATGACACAAAGCTGAGGGACCCAGATGGCACACTTGAAGGAAGAGATGCTATCCAGTGGAATCTGGACAAACTTGAGAAGTGCGCCCATGGGAGTCTCATGTAGTTTGATAAGATCAAGTGCGAAGTGCAGCACCTGGGTTGGGGCAACCCCTCATACCAGGGTGGGGGACGAGCAGATGGAGAGCAGCCATTCCAAGAAGGACTTGGAGGTGCCAGTGGAGAAGAGGTTGGATGTGAGCCAGCAATGGCCATTTGCAGCCCAGAAAGCCAGTTGTATCCTGGACTGTATCGAAAGCAGTGTGTCCAGCAGGTCAAGGAAGGGGATTCTGCCCTTCTACTCCGCTCACATCAGACCTCACCTGAAGTGCTGCATCCAGCTCTGGGATTGCCAGCACAGGAAGGACACAGACCTGTTGAAGTGAGGTCACCAAGATGATTCGAGGGATGGAGCACCTCTTCTATGGGGAAAGGTTGAGAGAATTGGTTTTGTTTAGCTTGGAGAAGAGAAGGCTTTGAAGTGACCTCATTGCAACCTTCCAGTACCTGAGTGGAGCCTACAAGGAGGATTGAGGGGGGCTTTTTGCAAAAGCATATAGTGAGAGGACAAGGGGGAATCATTTTAAACTGAAAGAGTAGGTCAGGATTAGTTTATAGGAAGAAATTCTTCACTGCGGGAGTGCTGAGGCACTGGAATAGGTTGCCCAGGGGTGCTTCATCCTGGAAGTGTACAAAGTCAGGTTGGATGGGCTCTGAGCATCTTCATCTAGGGAAATGTGTCCCTGTCCATGGAAGGGGGGTTGGAACTAGATGATCTCTGAGGTCCTTTCCAACCTGAGTCATTCTATAATTCTATGATACAGCCTTCTAAATGCTCTTATGCACTAGCTGGGGCACATGATTTTAACTCCATAACTCTTAATTATGACAACAGTATAGCTTTATAAGTTGTAGTGTTCTCGGTTGAGGGATGGATACAGTACTGTGAACTCTTGGTTTATTTTCTCTTTCGATTAATTATAACCTGGTGCATAATCACTTATTTTATGAATTTGTAATGGGGTGTACTGTAGATGATTACTGACTGCAGAAGAATTACTGTGTTGTCATGGGTAATGTTACTGGTATTGGAGAATGAGAAAAAAAGGGAGAGAAAAAGTTCTTCACAAAAATAGTAGTTTTTGCTACTGTGTTAGTTGTCACTCAGATGTTCCATTAAAACAAGGCAAATGGTTTCCCCTTTCTTATATTGCTGGCTAATAGATCTGTGCACATTAGACATTCTGAGAATCATAAAAGTTCTGTCATGATCCTGGAAGTGTAACACTTTTTTACTCGGAGGCGTGTTCCCTGCATTGTTTTTGTTGTTGTGTTGGTTTTTTTTCTCTTTTGTGTGCGTCTTCATTAATTAAAAAAGAAAGGAAATACCGATGTCAACCTTGAAAAATCAAGACAACTCATGTAAAGTGGTGATTTAGCGATTTGTAAGAGATTACTAGAATTGTTGACTGATTCCCTGCAGCAAGTTCAGCCACAGTCAGACTGGTTGTCCATCAGTGATGCTTTCAGTTATACTGTGTAGTTATTTGGCACTTATGTGACAAGACATTGGTGTTTGGTCTATGCAATTTTGTTGGTTTAGAGGATACATAATCTAGAAGAAATCTAGTTTGGTTCTTAATCTGAGTTTTTAATTTTATGGCTGCTTTTTGTTTGGCTAATTGCTTTTTAAGGAGGTGGATGGAAACAAACAAAAAAAAAAAGACACCATAATCTGACAGTTTACCTGGAAATAGGTCAATCTGTGATGCAGTACTCTCTGTGAGAAAACCTTTGTTACTAAATTCATAGTAAAAGCACTATAGGCAAAATATTCTGTATGCGTTAGACATTATGTAAGTCTGCCAAGTATGTAGGTGTGTGCTTGCATACAGTTGAAGTTTGCCCCTAATTCTGTTTTCTAGAAGCATTGTTTATATATCTGGCCTGTTCAGTGCTTGTCGTTACTTACAGGGTCCAGTCAAAACAGTAATTTCTACTCAAAGTTGAGTATGTCTCAAGTTCTGTTTCCCTTCTATCATATTAAAAGAATAAAATAAAAAGTACCCCAGTGTGCTGGTAGTGCTTTATTGGTAGTATAGTTTACTTTCTTATCCCAACCATGTAGTTGTGGAAGATAGCTTCAGTCATTTAAATGGGACTGAAGAATTTACAGAAATTACATGGTGTGTAAGATTCCTTCTGTGATTTTTAACATGTTACATAGATTTGAAGTTATCATCTAACTGTAACTATACAGCGATCAAGAAAGTTACAGAAAATAACTGTTTTTCACCTTTTGTAGTCCACTGCTGTCCTCTGCTGAATTGTCTCACCTATTTTTTAAGTTTTTTCCATAGTCAATAGAGGTGCCTTTAGATGAAATATATTCTTGGAAATACTATTCTCTGCATACACTAGCAATAGTGTGATCATTAAAACTAATTTTGTCTTCAAAGAAGTTTATTCTATCTTCATATTTTGTATTCTTGCTAGTAAACTGATAATTGAGTTCTAATGAATTTAGTTTTCATTTTTTTCACAGCATAATTTTTATAAATACACAGGAGCAAACCCCTTTCTCTCTATATTTAGTTGCCCTTTCATGAGACTTGAAGCATTTCAGTTTGCTACAGTTGTTTTCGTGTAGGTAATACTTACCTTACCAAAACTTGTTCTTTTGATCAATTCTTTCCATAGAAGCACTCCTTCAATTGATGTTTTCTTATATGGTCGTGTCTTTACCTCTCTGTTTCTGTGTGGGTTTTGTTGTTTTTTTCAATTCTCTTTATGAAAGGCCACATATTTTTTTTCTCTTTGCTGCTGGTCTTTGTTAATGCCAGCTCCTTTCCCTGCCATCTGTATGCTGGTACTTCTAATGTACACATGCTGTGTCCCAGCTTAGTCCCATTAGAGCTGCCCGGATTCACAGAGTTTTCATAGTTGCCACCTATTAGTGCAGTGAAACCCATCCCTGCAATTACACCACAAATGTGTACAACTAGAGCCAATCTGTTATGGAAATCCCATCAAATTTCCTGCACAGTCTCCTTCTCTTGGTGGCCCTAAAGATTTAGTCCTGGACACATACCATGGCAAAATGTATTCAGCTTTACAGGTGTTTTGGTTTCTGTAGTACTCAGCTCCTGCAGGCAAAATGTGAACTGAGTGTTCTCTTCTGTGTTGGTTATCTTTGTAAGCAGGGGCACAGAGAGGATGTGGGATCTTCATGCCTCAGAAAAGGGCATTGGGATTTACTTCTTTAGGGAAGTGGAACTATTTTTAATGTGTCAGTCATCTGTCTCTGTGTTTCTACTCCGTATCTCTAGTTCTTGTAATCAAAAATAGCTTCTTGAGTAGTGGGTTTTTTTCAGATACAAGTTCTTTTCAAAAATATTTTTATACTGTCATGACAACAAAATAATTTAAAGAAACATGAAAAATCCATTTTACTTCTCCTTTTTTATAATTTTTCTTGGTTTAACCCATAGTTCTGATATGGAAAAATGACAACTGAAATCTTCAAACATGTTGATGAAAAAGAATAAAAAATTTCAGTGTCTTTGAAGGTACTTTCAGTCAAATCTGATGACTGCAATGGAAAGTAGAAAATCTATATGAAGAATTTACAAATTGAAATTTAGAATTGTTTTTTACTTTGTAGAAAGGATAACTTTTGTTTCGTTCTGTTTCAATGGAGTCATGTGAAACAAATTACTCAAAAATAAGAAATGTGGTACCTTTTTTCCTGTGACTTGACGTAGCTTCTTGTATATTTAGTTAGCTCTCTGTATTTTCCACTGGAATAAGTTGTCTTAACTCTTTTTATAAAGAATTCTCAATAAATAGGTATGCATTTGGATGAAACAGACAGCAAGATCTCCATTGACATTAGGATTTGCAAGAGCAGTATTTAGTGTGCATGTGTTAGAGAGGAGCAGAGGTGCACACTTCTGTAAAGAGAGTAAGCCAAGTAAGGGATGCCAGTCTGTTCCTTCCTAATACAATGCCTTGCAGAGCTCTATGTTAGTAGTTAATGAGCCTAATCTCTTCCCTAGTTAGGAGTATGATGTAATTTTTGCTTTCAGGTGAAACCTCACTATTTTCTTAAGACATCTTCCTTCTGGTGCTACTTTTCCTGTATTTGCACTTTCAGATTCCTTCAGTTTCTGGTGTGGAGCCTTTTTTAGTGCTCAGCATGCCTTCAGCATGTTTTTTGGACACTTGGACCTGTTTTGCATTTCAAGTATCACGGAAACTGTACTTTTTGAGGAGTGAATGAGGTGACAGGAGCTGTAGGGAATAAAGTGTTGTTCTCCCTTCCTTGACTGCCTATCCTTGTTTTTGTTGGCAAAGAAGAGGTTACCTCCTGCAATGTTTTTGAAGAGAAACAGTGTTTGAGACATTCCATTAGAGTAATGACTGAAAGGGCAAAGTTTGTGCTAAAAATAACTCAAGCCAAGCCACGCGCTGTACTTTCATAAGTTAGTGTGTGTTACACAGCTTTGTAATAGGAGCCCAATACAGTTCGTGTGTTTGTATTTGCTGAACAGTTCATAAGGAGGGGGGAAAAAAGGGCAAAATAGCGGGGCAAGCAGTGTAATGGTGTTCTGTGCTTCCCCAGGGAAAGGTTCCCCTTGTTTTTATTTTGAATGACTGCTAAGAGAAGTTTTTATTCTTCATGTATTTGTTTAGATTTTGAGTTAAAGACCTTTGGATTTTTATGGTGAATCTATATGCTACCTCTGTGTAAACACTTGTTTTGTTTTCACAGTCTGTTGATGGCTTGCATGAAAAAGGAATGGTTGAAGATGTTCATTGTGGCTCCATGAAGAGTATGCGACCTGCTCATCCTGGAATGGGCCCACCTCAGAGTCCAATGGACCAGCATAGCCAAGGTTTATCCATACTGTGCATGTTATGTGATTTTTGGGGTCCCTTTGCTCCACAAAGAGTCTGAAGTTCCATGTAACACATTTCCAGTTATTTCCTTTCAGCATTGTTTGGAAAGGCTGAACAGGGCAAGGAGAATAACTGAATCCCTTTGCTTTCTGGAGTCTCCATCAGCCATGTAGTGAAGAAAAGCCAAGGTTCAAGTCTGTGGCTGGAGGAAGTAATTTCAGTTCACATCTCTAAAAAAAACCCAAAAAACCACCGAGTTATTTCATACCTTATGTGGGTATTGTAAATGTAAGTGCATTGCACTATGGTTTATTTCAATCATTTGGTGAAGAAATTATAAGTGAGAAGGATCCAAACAAACCCAGAGAAAGTTCTTTAATACCTGTAATGTTTGGTCAAGTGCTGATCAAAGTTCTTTCCAATGTTTTTTATGCCAGAAAATAGAAACTTTTTAACACATTGCAACATGCCTTCTCTGTGTCCTACAGCCTGCAACATAAAAGGACATGAGCAGCTTGGTATGTTGGAGATTTAACTGGAAACACCTGTTAGTATTAATAAATTCAGCAGATAAGGCTTCATATATTGCATGATTAATTATATTGGAGCATCACCTGAAGAATTCCAAAAGAAATTAGGCTCTTGGTGTGACACACTCCATACAGACCTATTAAGAGGTGGTCCTTGTTTGATGTATTTACATGTTCACTACACAGGATAGGAAAAATGTTGCAAGCGAAAAACGAGCTACAGATCAGCAAAATGACTGAACCCAAACTGCTCTGTGACTTTTCAGTGGGGTGTGACTGAGGCATTAGACTGTAATGTGTCAGCTGAATCCCAGTCTAGGACCTTGATAATTCGAAAGTAATTTTTTCCATTAAACCTTTCAATATCAGTTAAGTAAACAGAACTGTCTTTGCAGAGACAAATTCTTCATCAGGTAAAATTTTCCCATTGATTTCAACAAGATGGAAGTGTGATAATCTCAGAGAAAAATTTTACTGACCTTTGCATTTAGGAGACATTTTTGCATGTGATGAAATGAACAGAGCATTTAAAAGATGGTTTTATTTGTAGCAGCTCTGTCAGGCTAAAAACTACAGATTCCTGCTCTCTTTTTGGTGTATGCTGCCAACTGTCAAGGTAAGCAGGGATTACTGGAGTTCTGGTGTGGAGCAGACTTTTAAAAGAAATGGTCATAAAAAACCCCACACATCCTAGTATTTCAAATACTCTTCTTGAATTACAGAGGAATGTTTTAGCTTCTTTTGCCTCTCTGTCTCCATTTTTTTGTTCTTACACAGTTATCTTTTTCACAAAAAATAGTGATGTCCCTTGAGGCTATTCTGATACCTGTTGAGCAAAGTCCCATTTTCTAACCTTGTACTTTTTCCCCATTAGTTTACAAATTCAAGATAGAAAACCAGGTTCCTTAACAGACTTTCAACCTACTGGATACTTTCTGTTTGATTTCCCACAACGTTAGAGTCGTGTAGGAGGACACTTTTATAAGTTTTGTGGAAATACGCAATGTGGTAAAAGAGGTTGACTTTACCCAGGCCAACACTGGCAAAAGGACAGTATCAGTTCTTTGAGAATATGTGGAAAAATGCCCAGTAGCTCTTCAAATTCTGGCCAGATCTTCAGTTGTTTATGGTACATTGTTAGAAAACAAGGTTTAGTATAAGGTTCACTTCCTTATAAATGTCTGATAGATGAGCTTACGGTGCACAGTTATGTACAATTTTTAACCATATCAGTGTCAAATAGAAATTACATCTTATTAGTTCTAGGTCTATTTTTTTCATGGCATATTGTTTGTAGGCCTCAAGTTGAAGTAGATAAATATGCACTAATATTTTTTTTGGGCATTTTAGGGAAAGTAGCTGAAGAAGTTCAAAACCCCAGGAAATGGATCACCGTAAACTTTGGCCATTAGTTTGGAAGCATAAGCAGAATGGCCATCTATGAGTTAAATATTGTTCTAGGTAAAATCAAAGAACATCATCTATAACTCTATATGACATTGCCTATAATTCAGGTCATCAAGAATGGTTTTAAGGAAGTCATAGAAACCTAGTATGGTGTGGGCTGAAAGGGGACCTTTAAAAGTCATCTAGTATTACCCCCTTGCAGTGAACAGGTATGTCTTCAGCTAGATCAGGTTGTTCAGAGCCCCAGTCAAACAGATCTTGAATGTGCCAGTGTTTCACCACCTTCATAAAAAAAAGTTTTCCTTTTATCCAGATTGAATTTACTGTCTAAAACCATTCCCCCTGCCACTGTGGGTCCTTTCTAAAAATCTCTTTTCATCTTTCTTATAAGCCCCTTTAAGTAGCGACAGGTCACAATAAGGTCTCTCTGGAACCTTTTCTTCTCCAGGCTGAACAACGCCAACTCTCTCAGCCTTTCCTCATAGGAGAGGTACTCCAGCCCCCTGATCATCTTCATGGCCCTCCTCTGGACCCAGTCCAACAGATCCATCTTTCCTGTGCTGAGAGTTCCAAAGCTGGATGTAGTAGTCCAGGTGGGATCTCCCCAGAGCCAAGACGCAGAATCCCCTCCCTCAACCTGTGGGCCATGCTGCTTTTGATGCAGCCCAAAATAGTGTACAAGCGCACGTTGCTTGTCAAACTTCTTGTCTACTAGCACCCCAAGCCCGTTTTGGCGGGGCTGCTCTCAATCCCTTCATCCCCTAGCCTCTGTTGATACTTGGGATTGCCTTGACTCTTGTGCAGGACACCTTGCACTTGTTGAACCTCAGGAAGTTCACAAAGTCACAATTCTTTAGCTTGTCCAGTCCTTCTGAATTGTGTAAAGCCAGCCTTTATTTTGACAAATTTACTACTTTTTATATATTACATAAATATACTATTTTATAAAATATTTATTTGCATAAATATTTTTATATACTAGTCAAACAAACAGTTATTCTGTGGAGATCATAAACTAAATGTATTCATTAAAAAGTAGACAGGTCTGATACAGTACTTAGTGCAGTTTTGTGCAGTTGTCAGAAAAAAGGATCCTGGCCCATGCGTGGGCTTCTCTATTCGTTGTTACAGCTAGTAGCTGTGATGATAGACAGAATTTTGTCTGCCTGTTAGAGCTATAAAAGGCACTTGGTTAGTTACTGTATGACATTGTGATTTGAAAGAAAGATACTAGTAAGTAAAATCAATATAATATACACTGTATATTTTAAGATAATTAAATGACAGATTATAAACTTAACTCTGACTGGAAGATGATGATCCAATTGTGGACTTTCTAGTTTGTCTTTCAGAAAGGATCTTTTTCGGTTTAGTGCTGTTTAGTGTATTTGTGATCTGGAAAAGAGTTTAAAATCAGGCCTGATAGAATTTGCAGACAGCACAGAAGTTTAGCAGTAAATAATGAACAAGTTGGTTACAAAGGCTGACCAGAATCTGAGGAGAATGTGCTTGTTTTTCTATCATATATTTTAGTACTCCCAACAGCATTGTGTGTCTAGGAGCAAAGTAGTTTACTGTGTAGTGGTACAAACTGTATCATATAAAGCAGAAAGGCTGAAAAGAGTTTTGGTTATTTTGTCAGACTTGAAAGTGTATTGGCGTGTACAGTATTTCCAGTCATGAGTTGGAACATGCTACCTGCATACAGTATTAATTGAAGAGTTGTATCATCTATGCTAATGAATTAGCTGAGGGCTGTGTTTTAGTATTACCTTCCATTCTAGCATCTGCAGTTCAGAAAAATGTTGAGCAATATTTAAAATAGCATCAAATATTTGAAGCATCTTTTGTATGAAGAGAAACTGGGTGAGCTGAAACTACATAGCCTGAAAAAGAGAAGGTGTGGAAGTATCTGATGGGACAGACTGACAAAGAGGAAGCCAAAATCTTTGTAGTGAGTATCAGTGACCGAAGAAGAGACAGTTGGTGCAAACTGAACAGATGAAATTCAATTGGGACATAAAACCCCGTGTTTTTACTGTAAATGTGACTGAATAATAGAGTAGGTTGCCCAGAGGGTTTGTGTAGATGCCATGCTTGGAGATCGATAGTTAAAACCAACAGGACATGTTGCTGGACAGTATGCCATAGCTGACCATTTTTGCAGGAGGTTGGGCTAGGTGGCGTTGAGAAGTCCCTTCCAGCCTTAATGGTTCTGTGAAATTGCACCTTAGAAGACAAGTAAAGAAATTGCTTGAATCTTGGAATACATCTTTGTTTTTTGGTTTGGTTTGTTGTTTGTTTTTTTCCCCTGGAGAATGTTCAAGTCCATTTTTTATTCTTTCTGAGAGAGAATGAAAAGAGGACTTGATTAGTCTGCACATTCCCAGATGGTAGAAAGGATTGCAATAGGTGGAGCCTTTAAGGGGAAAAAAAGTGGTGGGGTGGAGGGGGTACTGTAGTTTGGTTCCTGCAAATTTAAGTTAGGTGAATTCATACTGTGCTAAATATCTGTATCTTACTTAATGAAGATAATTAACCTTTGGGACAAAGATTACACAGGTATTTGTGGTAGGTTTTGTGTCATATGAAAGTTAAGTCAACACTGAATGTGTTTCTTGTCTGTTTGATAGACCAAGAAGAGAAGTTTGTTTGCAGGCTGAGAGTCTTTGGTCTGCTTTAGACAAGTTAGGCAGACTGTTGTAGCTGTAAGGGTCCCTTTTTGACAGAAATTTGCCTGTTTACAGGCTCCGAAA
Organism: Margarornis squamiger; assembly: GCA_035222235.1. Classification (NCBI taxonomy): domain Eukaryota; kingdom Metazoa; phylum Chordata; class Aves; order Passeriformes; family Furnariidae; genus Margarornis; species Margarornis squamiger. The sequence continues at coordinate 46,702,424 of JAWWTY010000088.1, read as the reverse complement.
TTCTGAGAAGAGCTGGTAAGCTAGAGTAGGAAACAGTGGAAAGAATGGGAAGATGAACAGTTTTCATAAAAGTCTTCAGTTCTTAGAGATTTGAGTGGAACAATTGTGATAAATGCATAGGCCATAGCCCTTCTGAATGCGGTTTACAGTTGGAAGTGATCACAAAATGAGATTTCATTTAAATATCAAATGTTTCAATATCAGTCTTTTTAGTAATTTTTTTTAAAGAAGAAAGTCTTGCAGAAAATTGTCTCTAAGTAGAAATCAAGTTTTTCTGTATAATACGTGCTTACAAATGTGGGTGATAAATTGTAAATAAATTGGCAAACTGCATGTGTTGCTGTAGATACTGTTTGTGTAAAGCATGCAGTTGCAAATGAACAACAAGAGAAGGCTGATAAAGAATTTTGGGAGTACTGATTTTTACAATCTATGTTAAGACATTACTCTTTCTTGAGGTGAGATGAATGATGAGAAAATCAGAAACACTTTAAGGCTAAATCTGCAAGAATTTTGTCATTTTGCTCAAGTGTCTTTTCACTGTTTGTAGCAGCTACTGTTCTGAGATTTTTGGGGTTTTTTAACCATAATTACTAAGTTAAATTTAATCCCTGGATTTATTTTTTATTGGTGCTGAGTAAGATGCTAGTCATGTAGAAAGAATGTGTTAGTAGCTCAGACAGATTGATACATTTTTATTGCATACTGCAGTAGGATGATTTTCAGGAGTCTGACATTAATTTATGGGGAAAATACTGTGAACTGGTATCTTTCACCTTAGTAGTTACTCCTTTCTACTCTTAATGCCAAATTGGAGAAGGGGTAATGTTCCTGACTATTTTTGGTGACAAATTTTCTTTTCTTGAACTTACGCACAATGATGGCCCTGTTTATCCCTAATAGCTTTCTCTTGATGCTAATAGGTTAAATGAAAGGAAAAACCATCACTCCTATGTCATATTTAGTTGTTTAAATAGTAATCTTACTGCACTCTACTGAGTCTGAATTATGTTAGAAACTGCTTTCAGCCTCTGCAATTCAACTGTGTTGAAATCTGCAGTATTTATACAAGCAGCATGAAATTTACTGTAAGTTTTTAAGCTGTTAACCTTTTATACAGAAGATTGAAATTATGATGTGAACATACATGCTCTTCAGACATTTTCATTGTTTAAGTTGTCTTAATTTTTAGTGGAGAGTCAAAACCTCTGTTGAACATTCCAGTGTTTGGACTTCTAAAACTTTTACTCTTTCTATGTCATACTTACCAGGGTCTAGAATTCATTCAGATGTGTTTTTTTCTCTTTCATTATAGCATTAAAAGTGGAGAAAAACGTCTCAATTTTTAGCTTTCTGGTTCTTCCAGCTATAAAACAGATAAGAATGATGTTACTTGTTTGTGTTAACTAAAGTGAGATAGAAAGCAGTTAGAGCGGAAACTCCGCAGTCCTCACTCCAAAAATACTTGGGTTTGGTGATGTATTAGAATTAGGATTTCTTCCAGTGTTAATACTGTAAAGAATATGTATTATTCATGACATGCTGTGATAGCATGTTCAATATTCTGTTGAACAAGTTGATACCAAGGTAGGATGAAAAGAGTGATTATATTTCTGATTATGCATACAGCTGAGAAAACAGTGGGGTTTTTTTTTACTGCTGAAAATTTGAGACAGATTTCTGATGTAGCCTCTTGATGTAGTCATTGAAGGATTATGGAGAAGACAGACCAGACTCTACTGAGAGGTGCATAGCAAAAGCAGAAAAGTAATGGTCACAAATTATGTGAGTGAAATTCTTATGGGACTTAAGGGAAAGGAAATTCAGCATGAGAGTGATTAAGAATCACTCTCACTGGAGGTTTTCCGAACTCAGTTAGACAAGAGAAACCTCTTTCTGGAGAAACCTGATACAGCTTTAAATGACAGGTTGCGCTGTTGGGCCTCCCTTTCCTCCTTTTGGGTAACTACTTCTTTCTATATTTTTCAGAACTGTAGGTTACGTATTGTCTTTTGCAAGCATATAGATTTCTTCTGTTGCGAGTGTTTTGCACATTATCATTCAGTGTTCATGCAATCTTCCTTTCTGAAGGTTAAGTTAAACAGAATGGTTTATGCAGAATAGAAAAGAATAATTTCTGCGGAAGATGTAGAAGAAGGGGTGCTTGACAGTTCAGCAAGTAACAATTACCTAGCTAGGTATTTAAAAACCTGCTAAATACTTACTGTAGAAATACATGTGTGCTACAGAAAAATATATTGAAAGTCTTTCTAGCAGATGAAAACATGCTTGCAAAGTTCAAAAACCTGTCTGTCTTTGTATATTAAGCATTTCAATGAACTGTATCTTTGGGTTTTTTTTATTTGTGGTATCCAGTGGTTAAACTCAGTTTTAGTGGATGTTCATGTGTGCATGCTCAGCTGTGTAATAAAATAGGGAAAAAAACAAGTAGGATAAACATTTTACTAGGACAGGCTTGTGGCTGTGTGTATTGTCACACTGTCATATGAAAGTTTTCAGACTGTAAGGGAAAATTTCCATATAGCATCACAAAATTTACATTTTGTAAATGCCACATTTTAACATTTTTAAAGAAGTTTGGAAGGTTCTGACATATTTTGTGGGCATTTTTTTTCATTCTTCCTCTTCTCAAGCATAGTTCTCTACTGTCAAGAATCGTAATGCAGAGGACTTTGAGGGAGAGACAGAGTGTAAGTAATAAAGATATATCTAGAAAACTCAAAAAACTTCTGAAAACTCCTATTTGCAAAGAATAGTCACAGACTTGTGCCTCAGACTGAGAGTAAGTACTCAATATCTTACACTACTCTTCTAAATTTTTATAGTCCCGATGGATTTCAAGGTCCTGGGTCTGAAATCTTATCAGTGATTAAGGAATTTATAACTTGGGCAATATGACTTCAGGAGGGAAATAAACCATTCTCTGAAATGCAGTTTAGAAAACAAAGTAGCTTGAATTAGGTGTAATTTAAAGTAAATCCTGAGATTTAGATATTTAATCATGGGTAGACATTGCAATAAACACCAATTTTATAGTATAAAACAATAATGCAACTGCATATTTTCAGTTTTATTGTGGCATAGTCACTGCTTTTTTAAAGCAGTGTCCTCAGCAAGCGGGATCTGTAGCTTCCCGTATTTTCTTTAAAAAACAAAGAGAGACAAAAGTAAGTTAGTGGAAGGAGATGAATAAATGGAATAAACTTACAGTTTTTTATCATACCTTTTATCAACACCAAGGGATGCATAAACAATTTCTGTATTGAGCTAGTAGGTAGCTTCAGTATTTATAACTTCTTAAGGTCTTTTTCTTTTCCTGGAACTCCTCCCCTCACTTCCTTCTTTTTCTCATGAACTGTGTAATTTTTCTGACTCTCACCACAGTCTTCTTCCTTTCCTGTCATCATCTTTAGATTGAACTCTGTCTTTTCTGGTCTTTCCCCGTCACAAACCCATTCTTTTCCTCTCGCCCTTCTATCTCATTTCCCTTTTTTAGAAGAATTCTATGTCATATATTTACAACTTTTACTTAGTTACATTTTCATCCACAGACCTGAGCATCTGTTAGCACAAATTTCAGTTCTCTGGCACTCTGATCTCTCCACTTGTGTAAGTTCTAGTGACTTACAGCTGCTGTAATCCCAGGAAAGTTGTAGTGCTTTAATCTTTTGCCTATGTTGCCTTTACTGAGGGGTCAGTAAGAACACTGAAGCTAAAGAGAGAGCAAAATTTCTTGCTTCTGTGCTCTGACCTACATATAGATGAAATTGACATAACTTCTCTTTAAAGTGACAAGGAAGAGTGAGGGAAGAGTAGATTTGGTGTCACAAAATGTGGTATGAACTATGAAGTTCTTTAATCCCTGGCTTACTAACATGGAATATGGAAATGAGCCAGAAGATTTCTAGATTATTTTAGAATTTTTTGGGATGGTTTTCCAGTTTGTAAGAACATTATTTGTGTTCCACAGTATCAGAGCAGAAATGGGTAAATATTGTTACCTCTTTTTCACTCTTGGTAGACAAAAACCCAAACTTCCTGCTATGCATTGTGGAGCTCAAGCGAATACATATAAGTGTAATTAAAATTAAAAATTAAAGCCACTGCATTTTGCAGGCACTCTTACTTCAGAACTGTGATTGCTCTTCTGGAACTTTATAGAGTAACACAGTTTTCAGCAGCTTCTTCAGCGGGTGGTTTTTTTGCTTGCAGTTGATGTTCCAAATTGTTGAGCACCCAGATGGCAAAAGGTATTGAACATTCTTTGTTTGGCTCAAACCTTTAAGCTCTATAAATTGAAGAGCAATTTTATAGAAAGTGAGTACCATTTGTTTCTATTTTTGTATGTTGCTGAGTTTTGGCAAAGAGGGCCTGTAGAAGTGAATGGGTATTCCTTGATGTGTGTGCAGTAAAATAAACTTAGAATAAGCTATAAACTAGGCAGACTTCACTGCATGTATTCCACAAGGAAACATTTGCCCATAATTCTAGTAAACAATACCTTTTCCTCAGGCTTCTATATTGTATTTCATGTTTTAGTTTGTCTTATTCCAAATGTAAGAGTAATGGTTATTTTTAGGAAATATTGGACTAAATAATTGTAGTTCTTCTCAAAGAATAGCTCCAGAGACTATCTTGATATCCCAGGGAACTTTGGATTTCACGTTGACATTGCAGAAAATACTACAGCTGTCCTGACTTGAGAAAAACATTTTTACACTCTATGTACTGTTAAAGAAATTTGATGGAATTTAGATTTAACTAACAGAAAGGTAAGTTTGTGATTCTTTACCTGTTCTAGGTTATATGTCTCCTCACCCATCGCCGCTAGGAGCACCAGAGCATGTGTCCAGTCCAATGTCTGGAGGAGGTCCAACACCACCGCAGATGACTCCCAGTCAGCCAGGACCCATTATACCAGGAGACCCACAAGTTATGAATCAGCCTAACAGAGGGCCTTCCCCTTTCAGCCCTGCACAGCTGCATCAGCTGCGGGCTCAGATTCTAGCATACAAAATGTTGGCTAGAGGTCAGCCTTTACCAGAAAACCTCCAGCTTGCTGTTCAGGGCAAGAGGACCCTGCCTGGCATTCAGCAGCAGCAGCCTCCTAGTGCCTTCAACAGACAGTCTGGTAAGTGAATTCTTGGTAAGAGTCATTGCTCAGATGATTCTTGAAGTTCTGCCTGTGGTAGATTAAGAAATGGGTGCTGTGAAGAGCCATAATTTGGAACTGTATTCTGGCATCAAAGTCAACAGCGTGGTCCTTGATTTTAAGCTTGAACAAGTGCATAAAACACATCTCTTATTGATAGTGTATTGTCAGAACTGAAATAGAAGTTATTTTACTATGCAGTACTGTGTCTGTCCTGATTATGCTTGCAGTTTTTAAATGTTAATTGTACTTCACTGATAGCAGTTTCACTGTTTCTCACTCGACAGGAGTGAATTTTCAGTCTCCTGTCGCTATGCAGAAAAGTAGATAAATAATCTAGAGTAAGCTGACTGATACTTAGGTTGTTGAAAGAAAACAAACTATGTATAGTATGCTGTCAAGTGAAAGACGTAAGGAGAAGAAAGTGTGCTTACTTTTTTCTCCTATTGTTAATAAATGTTACAGTGTGGCAAGCAAGCACATTTTAATCCTAAAAAAACTGTTAGATTAAGCACCCTCCACCTGTTAGTTTATGAACACTTCCATTAATGAGTTTGCATTAGAAATTGAGGGTTAATATAATACTATTTTCTTTTAAATAATCGTTTCAATAATTTCACTGTTCACTTTATTTTGATGATTATGGCTTTGCTACCAAAGAAGTTGGGTTTATTTCTTAAAACAAGATTTTAATATGCTTCATTACATATATTTTTTCACAGTGAAAGCTACTTAAATCCTTACTTAATGAAGAAAAGTACTACTTGCCTAAATAGATTATCATGCTATAAAGAAGATGATTTTTGAACACTTGGTAGTGCTTTGTATCTTCACAAATTTCTTTTCCTCTGTCAAATTGCAGGTATTGGATTACATGCAATGAGTGGTACTGCAGCTGGACCAGGGCCTGCTCCAGGGATGCCTGGACACACAACTGCCATTACCCCTAAAACTTGGACTGAAGGTATAGTGGGGAAAAAGGTGTAGGGGAAAGAAAAAATGAAAGGTAAAAAGGTGTGCAGAAAAATAGTGTAACCTTAACTGTATCTAAGATTTTAATCAAGGAGTTCTAGCCTTATATTTGTCTGTCAATGACCTACATGAAATTACTGCAATTTTTAGGCAGACTGAACATGAACCACCTTTTTGCAATCAGAGTGAAATATGTAAGCTGCCTGAGGGACACCCATAAAACCTACATAATAAGTAATTTTCTGAGTATGGTTAATTGCAGCAAGATTGTCTTTTAACTGTAGTCTTTGCTACTGTAAACAAAAGTTTTCAAATCATGGTAGAATTAGGCTGCTTTCTTTTTTTTTTGTTCTTTGTTTGTTTGCTTCTTTTGGAATCAAATAGCTTTGAATGATCAGCGTAGTCTTTGAGATCAAATGAACAGTGTACCTTTTCTCCCCCTGTGTGATAATCAGGTTTTGAACCAAATCATTCAGATTCGGGTTTACAGGCTGATTTTACTGCTTAAAAGTAGAGTGGTGGAATTAAAATTTTAAAGTATTAGAAATTCTAGTAATACGTATTGTTTGAAGTTGTCAAGGGTTTTTTAGAGACATTTAAAAAGAAGCAAAGTAGTGCAGACTTGTGAGTAATACAGGCTTCTCATATGGTACAGATGTTCCTACATATGTTACATTGCTTGTGGGTAAATCTGGGGTAAGTGGGGACTCCCTGGTAGTTAACTTCATAACAAAGTCCCTGTCAGTAGTCAGTTACTTAGAGCAATGTGAAAAGAAAATGAAATAGTAGCGTGTAATTGGAATTAGAATTGCTTTTCTTGGAGTACTCCCAGTGAATACTTAAAATTTGAGTAGAATAATAAAAAGGAGGTAAGTTGTTTCTGGAGAGGTTGTATATATGTTTACCATGCATAGGACGCTGCTGCTAAAAAATGCTGGCAGATACACAGAATTGCTGGATGGATAGTTGTAGCTAAATAATCTGGTATGTCACAAGAATATGTCTGTTGTGTTTAACTACAAGCTGTTTACTGTTTACCTTTTCTCATTACTCCTTATTTTTAATAAGAATTTGTCCTTGCTATATCTTTTTCGTTGTTTTATTTGACATATTTTTAAAGACTGTGCATGTGTCTTCAAGTTTATTTGCCATTCATTACACAGGCATTCAACTTGCAGGACTTCCTGAAAACTGAGACTGCACAGGGGTTTTTGGCGGGCTTTCTTTTTTTCTTATTTTTTATAAGCTGAAGTGCAGTGTTGCTAAATACAAGTTCTACAGTTTGTGCTCAAGTTCCTTTTCTGAAGTTCGATGCAGATGTTTGAATGGCAGATGGTGATGTCTGAAGAAATCTTTTTATGTAGATTTCAGGGTGTTGGGTTTGAATTAAGGTTGCTTATAAGACAGATGTACTTTATAGTTGTTTTCCTTAGCATTAAGTGACTTCTCAGAAAATTAAGTGACATTTTTATGTCTGTTATTAGTGAGTCTGTGAACATCTGAAGGCATAGGTAATTTGCCCTAATGGCATACTGAAATCTGGGACTCTTAGTGTCTGTAAATGATGGGTATGCTTTTCATGGTGACTGAGGTGTTACTTTTCAAGACGATAAGAGTAATTGAATTCCTGGTATTTGAAATAAATACAGTTAATAGGAGATCATAATGAAACACAAGCTATTTATATTGGGCAGGTGCTTCTAAATACAATTGTAGAAATTTCAGTACGGTTATCAAGTTCTGATAGAACTCTAAATTGTGACTTAACTTCTGGTTCTAGTCAGGTTGTGACTATAGATACTTTCTTTTAAGTGGTGCAAGGACAGTGAACAAGGGGCAGAAAGAGGTTCTACATTTTCAGGAAGTCAGTTCTGTAGATGTTTTACTTCTTTTAACACTAGAATGAAAAGTTTTCAGGAATGGCAAAAGAAATAGCATTCATCATAAAGTTCCCAATGTTTTGCTTTATTTTGGACAACTTTCTGCAGTGTATGGTATACTTGAGTTTTAGTATGTAATTTTAAAAAGAGAGTCTAGTCTTTCTCAGTGTGCTTTTTCTGATGATATTGAATTTTTACCTTACCTTCATGTTTTGGCTTCAGAAACTGTCTTGATTTTTTTCTGCTTTCCATATCTCGTGTTGTGAATCAGTACTATTAATGTTTCAGGCCAAGCCCCAGATATGAACATCTCCAATGCACAACAAAAGCTTCCAGCACCAGCCCCTAGTGGGAGGCCTTCTCCTGCCCCCCCCGCTGCCCAGCCTGCTGCCACCATGCCTGGGCCCTCTGTACCACAGCCACCACCTGGACAACCTTCTCCCATTGTCCAACTGCAGCAAAAGCAGAATCGCATCAGCCCTATCCAGAAGCCACAAGGATTGGATCCTGTTGAAATACTCCAAGAACGTGAATATAGGTAAAAGCGAATAAGAGGATTAAAATGCATGTGCAGATTCTTGTTTTTCGCATCCTCAACTGAAACTCCTTGCAATCAGCTACTGCAGTGCTAGTAGTGTAAACTGAGTTTCCAGAGAGAGACCGTGTCACAAAGAAGTACACAAATCTCAAACCAAAGAGTGATTTAATTCTTCCACAAGTTATGAACTAGTAAAGCATGCTGGCAGTATCATTGCAAACTAGTTAAATTTAAAACAGGCTCAGGGGCTCTGCTGGGTTAGCATATTAATTGGGAGCTGCAAACACTGAAAGTTAGGAAATCAAAATCTTTGTGGTCTACAGAGAAATCAATTTAGTGCAAAAAGTTTTCAGTATTATAAACAAAAGGCAGGTTAGAAGAGAACAGGAGGGTCAAAAGGCTGATGAGTTAGTGGCTATAGCAAAACCAAATTTTATTGGTGATGTGGTTGGCTGGTGACCGAAGTGTAGAGAAAATAGTAAGAAAAGCACAGATGAGATTAAAAACTAAAGGTTACCAGGAAACATGATTTTTAAAAATTGCCTCCTGAGCGCACTAGTTAGATGGTGGAGTGTATTCGTTACGAAGTATAAAGGATAACATTTCTTTTGGAGTTAGACTTCTTCCTTCTTCCCATCAACAAGCATCTTAAACAACTGACCTTGAAATCTGCCGGGCAGAATTTTGACCTGCATCTGAACTATGTTCCTGATGATCATCTGTCAAAGGGAAGTGATTGCACTTAGGGTATTTACTTGTTTTGGACTGATAATGCATCTTGCATCTTAACAATGAGTTTGTAGGGAAAGGTAGCCAAGAGGGATGTTAACCTCACAGAAGACTGGTTTAGTGGCTTTTGCTTTATGAAGGTAAAACAGCATTAGGTGTTTCAGAATGTGATGCCATCCAGAATTAAGGTCTTGATTCCAGAAAAGCTCTTACATTTTGCGTCAGATAATGCTTAAGTAATTTATCAGCCTGTTATCATTCTGTCAGTCTTACCCATATACCCTAGGACTGAATTGCCATAAGTGTTTCAGCAATCCCTATTTTCTAGCCTCTTTTTCAGAAAGCTTGTAGAACACACCATTATAAGGTCTCACAGTTGCTCTGACTGAAGAATTATAGCACTAACTTCAACAAGGAATCATCTGGCCAGTATGATACAACCTCAAATTGTTACTCCTCCTGTCTTTCCAGCCCTGGTCTGTTGCACTGTTTGTGCCAAACTATTATATCTCAGTATGCATAAATGGAGGAGAGTGAGAAGTGACAGAAAATAATGGTGATGCATTTACTAATTTAGAGAACCAGATACAGATACAGCGTAACTGTTAGGTTCTAAATACACTGATCTTGACAGAGTAAGATGGAAGTTTAATAGGTATTCTGCAGCAGAAGGGTTTTATATTTTTTTATGCTTTTTTTTTAAGATCCAAACTTTTTTAATATTGAACAATACTGGTATTTGATTTTGCTGTGAATACCAGAATACACAGAACTCCTGGAAGTCTTTTCATTATTTAAAACTTGAACATCAGGCAAAAACTTTGAAAGAAGCAGTTTACCAGCTTTGAATGGTGCTAGATTTAGATATAATATAGGCAAGTTTAGTACAGAAACATGATGCATTCACAATTAATAAAAAGGGAGTGAAAAAAGCCAGTATAAACTTTCATATCCTGAAACCAGTGAGGTTAGTGAAAGCTTTATGAAACAATTGGCGCTTGAGAACTCACAGTAAAATGTTTTAAGAAAGGGGCATTATACTTTGAAGTACTTAGAAAACTGTTTGAATTGCATATTTCCAAGAAAAGGCAGAATTATCAGGTGGGTATTTTAGAGATGCCTATTTCAATCATATATATAGACCCAAAAGGTAAAATTTTGGTATACTGCCCTGTTACAGGAAAGTGTGAACTTTGAATTGGATGAACTTGGGATGAATCTTGAAATTTGCAGATTAGATATACTCAGTGCTTGTACTGATTTTGGCAGGGATAGAGTTAAATTATACAGTAGTTTGTATGGGGCAGTCTTTTGGATTTGTGCTGAAAATTGTGTTGGTAAGACACTGATGTTCTAATTACTGTTCAGCAGTGTTTACACAGTTTTGAGTTCTTAACACTACCCCACCAGCAAGTAGGCTGGGGGTGCAGAAAAACTTGGGAGGGGACACAGTGGGGCCAGCTGACCCCAGCTGATGACAGGGTTATTCCAAACTGTATGGTGTCATCATGCTCAGCAAGGGGAAGGTTGGGGGGGGCCCTCGCTTAGGGACTGGGTAAGCATTGCTCAGTTGGTGGTAAGCAATTGTTTTGATTTGCATCATGTATCTTGGAATTTACTTCCTCTCTTTGTTACCTTTTCTCCTCTCTTTTCCTAACAATTTAGAAAAATCATTATTTCTTTGAAATCATTAAACTATTTTTATCTCACCCACAAGTTTCTTTCTCATTTTTACCCTTCCAATTCTCCCCCACTGCACTGGGGGTAGGGGAAAAGTGGATGAGCTGTCTGGTGGTGCTTAGTTGCTGGGCAGGGTTAAACCATCTGTGACCTTGAACATGGTGTTTCTGGATTAGAATGTGAAGTGTGCTGCTGAAGTGACAGTAATTTAGTGCCAGCTTAGGGGCTATGTGATAAAATGTTAATTGTTGATGTGTTTAGCCATTTCTCTTGCTGTATGCACACCTCTCCAGTGCTTAACAGATTTTGGTGGGAGGATCATACTGCTGCATATACATTTTCATTTCGTTAGCGATCTTCCACATGATTTGTGTAATAGACCATGTTTTGCACGCATAACAATATTGTAAATATGAAATATTTCAATTTTTGCTAAAGTCTTTTAATTTTCCAAAACAGCATTTAATTTTTTTTCAAGTGATAGCAATTTGTTTTTCCTTTCATTGTTAGTGGGAAGTAACATGGTTTGTTTCATCAAACAATTCATCAAATAGGAACTTAAAAGTACTTAGAATTTTTTATTCATTAGCAACATATTAAGTGATCAGTACAGATGGAGAAGCAGTAATGCAGCTATAAACATATTGTGGAATCTGAGAAAGCTTTGAATCTAATGAAATACCAGCAGTCTGATTTTTCTCCCTGAAAAGCCTTGATCTGGCTATAGAAAGGGCTCTAACATATATTAACGAAGAGAAAGAAAATGGAGAGTTAATGTTGCTGTCAAATTCACATAGTTGTCCTGAGAAGCTATTTGCAGTATATGTTCTTTTGAGGTGAGATTATATGAAAGCTTTGTTGTTTAACTCTGTGACTAAGGTAAAAAGAAACATAGATATTTACAATTCTTATCTATATAAGAAGCTTAAATGATTGTTATGTGGACAGCTGTTAAAATTGTGTTCCTTGAAATCTGAGCAGAATGAAAAATTTGTACTATGCTGTAGTTGGTTGACCATGGCTGGATACCCACCACGTCTGTCACTCCCTTTCTCAGCTGGATGTGTGAGAGAAAGTATAACAAAAGTTGAGATGAGAACAGGGAGAAATCACTCAAAAAGTACCATCACAGGCAAAACATACTCAAATTTGAGATACTAACTGAACTTATTACTAACAAAATCAGAGCAGAATAGTGAGAAGTAAAATAAATCTTAAAAGCACCTTCTCCTGGCTCCTCCCTCCTTCCCAAGCTCTTCCTCCTTCCCTCCACTGAGCAATGAGGGTTATTGTCAGTTCATCACAGGTTGTTTCTGCCAATGCTCAGGGAGAGAAGTCCTTTCCCACTGTGGGGTCCCTCCCATGAACAACAGTTCTCCACAAAGTTTCCCAATGTGAGTCCATCTCACAGGCAACAGTTCTCCATGAACTGCTACAGTGTGGGTCACTCTTCCACAGAGTTCAGTCCTTCAGGCATAGCCTGCTCCATTATGGGGCCTCCACGGGGTCACAAGTCCTACCAGGAAACCTGCTGCAGTGTGGGCTTCTCACTCCATGGGTCTGCAGGTCCCTGCCAGGAGCTTGCTCCAGCATAGGTTTCCCATGATTTCACAGCCGTCTCTTGGGCATTCACCTGCTCCAGCATGGATCACCTCCATAGGCTGCAGGTGGATTTCTGCACCCCTGTGATCCTCCAGGAGCTGCAGTGGGACAGCCTGCTCAATAACTTGTGTTTCTTTTCTACTTAAGTATGTTATCACAGAGGCATTGCTATTATTTCTGATTGTCCCACCCTTGCCCAGCAGCACATCCATCTTGGAGTTGCCTGGCATTGGCTCCACTGGACACGGGGGAAGCTTATGGTGTTTTCTTCCAGAAGACACCCCTGTAACCCCCCCATTACCAAAACCTGGCCATGCAAACCCAATACTCATGCTTTTATAAAACTCTAACACTTTCTTCAAAATAAATTGCTGGGTTTTAATCTGACTGAATATCTTCTTGGCTTACTGCAAGGCATCCATGCCAGACAGGTTTTAATGTCAAACTGTAACTTCTGCTATTGACCCTAGTTAATAAGGAAGGGATGTGCATCACTTGTTTTGCAAAGAGATCTCTATGTAGATTCACTGGCTGCTTTCTGCATGACAAAGATAAATTGCTGAACTGCAAAGATTAATTAATTGCATCCTTTAAACGGTGAGGTTATATCCTTCAAATGATTTTGAGAAGCATTGAGGAAACTTTTTTGTTTGGATTCTCTTTCCCTAATAGCTATTAGCATTTTTCCATGAAGATAGCAACCAATCCAACAAACTGCAGTCATTCTCTTTAATGATTAACAGGTGTCTGTGGTGAGAAACACCTCAAGTAGTTGTTGCATTCACCCCATTTTTCATTATTCTTCCATATGTGTTCCATAGATTTTCATTAGTATTTAAACTTTTTTGTTCAGAACTTCTTTTTAATAGAGAACTGACATGATGTTCAGTAAGAGTCTTGTGAGGTAGTGTCTACTGACTTAGAAATACTGATTTTTTTGTTCCTATTCTTTCCCCCGTCTGGGTTATAAAAGGATGGTAAACACTCACAAAAACATAGAATTGTCGTTATTTGTAGCTCAGTGCAGACCATTTCAAAACATGAAGGAAAATAGTTCAAGGAAAAGTTATCCTGAAAGTACTAATCTGCCTTATAATTTAATAATAAAATTTCATGTGCATTTATTTCTGATTATCTTTTTTATAAAGTCATACTGAGATTAGCAGTGTGAAGAGTCTTTTACATGGGGGTGGACTGCACAGTGTGATGATGGGACATAGTAAGCACACTCTTCAGTTATGTTTAGTTGTATCTCAAGAAACATGTATATTTGGATTTTTGTTAATAATTTTGATGACAGAAATGTGAAGCCCAACCCAGCTTTGGCAATTACTTGAATTTCTGCTGTGTAAACTTTTACGTCAGCAGGCACTTCCTCCTACTTATGCCTAGAGTTAAAGTGACAAACCAGTTCTGACAGACCAAGTAGGTCAACATTGCACTTCATGTTTGTTTGGAAGTGACTCTTGCAGTTGATTATCTAAAACCATAAGGTTTGTTAGAAAGAACCTAGGTTAACTTTCATGTGCTGATCCTCATGTCTAGTATACAGGAAGGAACACTCAATGCTAACAAGAATGAAAAAAGAAGTTGAAAATACGTTCAGTTTTCTGTTGCTTTACGAAGTTCACAAACTCACAAGTTTGGAAAGGTTGTGACTGCTCCCCTAAGGTTTCATTAAAGTCAGGAAAACTGCAGCTTGGCTGTAACTGTTTTGTAGGTGATAGTTTCAAAAGAAGAATTACAGCTGTTTGGAAGGGAAAAAGAGTAATAAATCATCATTATGATACATGATTGCATCCATGTGTGGATAAGCAACAGGTAGAGCACCCTTCAGTGATTTAGACCATTCTCTTTCGTCTTGGCTGCTTTTATGTATGAATGTACATGACTGAGTCAGAATCACAGAATATGCTGAGTAGGTTCATTTAATCTCCAAGAAACCACTTAGTTCTCAAGACTTTGCATCGTGAGGTGCACTAAAATCTCTTCTTACTGACTGGAATGCCCAGTGACAGATGAAGTTGTACAAAACATGAACTCTTTTTTTGTGTTGTGCATACATTGGAAATAACAAAATAAGCGAATATAATTTTCTGAATGAAGACTTCTCCTGTAAGAGTAGTGAACTTCTCTGTGTCTGGACAAATATTTGTAGCTTTTAATTGAACTTTCTCTAATTAGAAACTAACTCTTCCTGAGTCACTTTTCAGTCTGTATGAAAAACATTACTAATCTAATTCTGCTTCAATTTTTTGTTCTCCTGAAGACACCAACTTACTCTCTTCCACTAATGCAGCGTTACATCCTTTTTGTTGTTCTAAGAACATCAGAATCCTTCTGGTAATATTAAAATAGAAAAAACCCCCAAGTTCTGCCTGGCTTATCTATTACTCTCTCTTTCTCTCTCTCTTGAATTTGCAAATGAATGCAAAAGGAGCTTGTAAAGGAACAGTGGAATAGAATTTGATTTATAGTGTAGCAGTTATGTAGCTGTGAATACTAACAAACTTTACATTTGTCAATAATATAATAAAGTAGAACTCCAGATATTAAGGAAAATGCTGTCTGTGTCATCACCAACTAAACTGCATAAAATAATACTATTAAAGAAGCTTGAAAGCAGAATCCTGAATAGGATGTGTAAAATAAAGTTCTCAAGTTTCTTTTCACATGCCTAGTTTTAGTCAAAATGAAAAGGCCAAGGGACATTTTCATTATATGACAGTTTATTTTCAAAGTGGTAAAGGATACCTGATGTCATCTCTGCAAAAACCTGTTAGTTCAGACATGTAAATGTCTTGAGATTGTTTGGTTTTACTAAAATTTTAATAACAACTTACAGATTTTTGCTGGTGTCTTAAACAATTTTCCATTTGCTTAGGCTTCAGGCTCGGATTGCTCACAGAATCCAGGAACTCGAGAACTTGCCTGGTTCCTTGCCCCCTGATCTGCGAACCAAAGCTACGGTGGAGTTGAAGGCACTTAGGTTACTGAATTTCCAGCGCCAGGTAATGCCTTGTACTTGAGGAAAATTTTCATAGCGGTCACAATCAAATGTGTTCATGTAGCAAAGAGTAAACTGGAAAGTGATTTTGCTGCACTGCTAAGCCTAAGCAGATTTTTCAGTGGAGAAAACTTAAACAAGACCCAGGAATGTTATATTTTATTTTGTTTTCTTCATAAAGATGTGCAAGTGTTCTTTTTGCTTCCTGTTTTATCACAGAATCAGACAGAATCACAGAATACTCTGAGTTGGAAGTGACCCACAAGAATCATCAATTTGTCTTCCAGTCTAAAATATAACCATAGAACTGTGTCTTTCATAATGAATGTAGCATTGGCACAAAGACAAAATAAGTGCTGGACAGGCTGCAAGCTGACTTTCAGTGCAGATCTCCTTAAATACTTTTCTCTGGTCATATTTGCAATGTGTCTCCTTGTTTTAAGAAGAGTTGTATGTTGGTGTTGTATGTGTGGTATCTCTCTGTGAAGTGCTTTCAGGAGTTCCACTGTGGCACACACTTTGGAAATTAAGCATAACAAGATCACATGTAAGATTTAAATTGGATGTTGAGTGCATGTATCAACAAAGAATTTCAGAAAAGGAGTCACACTGCCAGACTCTTATGGACCTCTTGCCTTTGGCTTTTATTGCTAGTTTGGAAAAACAGAGATGCAATTTGGCAGGTCAAGCAAAACACTTCCTGACAGAAGCCTTGGCAGTAGTTATACCATGATGTCTGAGTCTTCCTTCCTTGTACCCTTGGTACTCCTTTGTAATGAAGTATTGTCAGAGGTCAGATGAAAAACAGCAGGTGCTCCCTGCTCCACTGCTGGGACTATGGCAATGCTCTTCCAAGCTGTTAACATTTACCTCTCCTACCTGTCTTCTGTGCCACTGGGAATGAAGCAATTGTCAGCTGTGTTCAGGTCGAGCACTAGAAGAGGTGTTATGTGTCTGATTCATTTGTATTTTACTTTGGTGCTGTAATATCTTAGTTGGCCCTTTTCATTGCAGCAGGACAGTTGTTTTCAGCATCTTGTAAAGTAGGAATAAATAATGATTAAGAGTTACTGGCACTTTTGGCCATTCTGTGAAGGTTTAAGATTAGTTTAGGGAAACAGGAATAGCATTTGCAACTGTATAACTTCTGTATCTTTTTGTAACTGTAATGAAAAGGGAGAGGAGGCTGGGATATATTTTTGGACTGTTATTTTACTCTTCCAAAACAGTGTTTAAAGTTGTTTCTCCATGTATTAAAAATTATTCTATTTTTTTTACTATTCCCCACCCCTTCACTTGTAGCTAAGACAAGAGGTAGTAGCCTGCATGCGTCGTGACACAACACTGGAGACAGCACTGAACTCCAAAGCCTACAAACGCAGCAAGCGCCAGACTTTGAGGGAGGCCCGTATGACAGAAAAGCTTGAGAAACAGCAGAAGATAGAACAGGAGAGGAAGCGTAGGCAGAAGCACCAGGTATTTTAACTTATTAGGTGCTTGCCGCATGACAGAACTGCACCTTGCTTTGCTATGCAGGTCTTCTCTTACCTTTGAAGATTTTCTGATTAAAAACTCCAAGTGATATGATAAGTAATGGGAAAATTATGAGATTAGAATTCCTATATTCCCGATTTCAAATCCTGTGCTGTGTCAAAGTGCCTTCACTAACTTGTTTCTCCTTCTAGGAATACCTGAATAGCATATTGCAGCATGCTAAGGATTTTAAAGAGTACCACCGGTCAGTCGCTGGGAAAATTCAGAAACTTTCTAAAGCTGTGGCAACTTGGCATGCCAACACTGAACGTGAGCAGAAAAAAGAAACTGAGAGAATTGAGAAAGAGAGAATGAGGAGACTTATGGTAAGGACTAGGAGAAGGAATATGATTATTTTAGTTAAAATTAGATGCTGTGTCCTTTTAATATCCTTATACAGGCCCCGCCATACCCATGTGTTTCCTTTGCAAAGTACTCTGTAATGCGAAAAGTATAAATTTAAAACTGCTGCAGTTTGGCTATGTATGTTTCTGTTGACAGTAATGAATGTTATGATGTTGTTCAATTTAACTTATAGTTCCTTCTTTTTAATGCTTTTTATATAGGAATAATTGGAATAATATATAGGACTAATTTTTACTGACATGAAAACTTAGCACAACCACTTCTGAATAACATCAACTTAGTCTCATTAAATTCATATACTAACACTGTATTGCAAGGATATTGGTCCATCGTACAAATACTGGACTGTGTTTATTTCTGGGTTTGTAGCTTTGAAGATCCCATATGATTAACTTGTTCATGGCATTACTCCACAATTTTTACTTAAAGCTTGTTCCACATGTGAAAATACCTAACCAATAGCAGTAATGCATGTATCTTGAAAAAGAATACTAGTCAGTTCTACCCATTAATGCTTCATGACCATTCTTCCTATTTCATAGTTTTCTCTTGCTTATACCTGCACAATATCAGTTGTATTATTGGACAGAATAAAATGGGTTTATGTATAATTATGGCTTTGCAGAACACTGTGGAACCAGTCAGGGGACTGCTTACATTTCAGGAGTTAAAATAAGTCTGGAATTTAAAGTTTAGACAGATCAATGCCTACATACAAGTATGTTAGTGACAGGGGTTGGAAAAATTTCCTCAAAACATTTGTTAGCTCTATTTTAACATTTTATAAACACTTTACCAACATAGAATGGAAAGGAAAATGAGAAGCTTACTTTGTAACTTGCTGGCAGAAAGCAGTAAGTATCTAAAAGAGGTGCAGACGTAATGCAAAATGCCACTACCTGTCCATAATCTCTTCCCACCATGAATATGGACTGAACAGTTTGGTTTTAAAAATCACAGAATGAAATTTAGAGATAATTAAATATAAAATGATAAAAACTTAGAAATAAAAGTTTGTGTACAATGTAAATTAAGAACTTGCATTAAGAGAATAACAAATTCTCTGTGTAGAACATAGGTCATTCTTAAAATTACATAGTAATCAGATCTATAGAGCTTTTTTATAATTTGAGATAATCACTAGCACTTTGTCTAACCCAGATCATAAAAATTTTAATTACTAGCCAAAAAAAGAACTGATTTTAAATAGGAGCAATATTGGTATTTTAGAAATATTTTTGTACATTATAAGATTGAGTTTATGTCAAATTAAACATGCAATATGGTAAGTAATAACAGTGTCCACTGCTAAAAAGTATGAAGTAGATTTGTATGTCCGGAAATGGCTTCCAGATAATCAGTGCTTTCTCCTGAAATACCTTCACCAAGAGTGTGGTTAATTTCTTACCATACAGTTAAGAACTTCATAGTTCTTACAGGACTTCATAGGCATTTTCAGTTTAGTGTTTTGCACCTACTGCTCAATTAAATCCTTCTGCAATATGTGTTATGTTAATGGAGTTATTTTGCATATTTAGTTTTAGTCCAGTTGTGGTAAATTTTGAATGTGCAGATTTGTACTAGCATTTTTTTAAAACATCATCTGCTCTCAGATGCCTATGACAATGTGGTGTGTCTAAAACATTTTGCATATATTTTCAGGAACCTTGAATTCATTCCACAAATTCCCCTTCATTTTCTGTTACTAGAAAGGGTGATTGTGTCACAGTTCATTAATACTAGTAGATACATACACCATGTGCAAGAATGGGCATTGGTATGATTTAGAAAGGTACTATAAAGACAAGCTTAAATGCATAAAAGAGGTACCTTGGCTGGATTACAAAGGCCATGTATTCAGTAGTAGTATTAACAACAACACTAATAATGATAATTTTTTTTTTCTGAAGACTTGGGTTTTGAGTGTTGTAGTTTTGATGATCTGAGTATCACAACAGAATTTTGCAAGCAGTTTTGCAAGCTCAATTTGAACATTACAGCTATTCTTCCTAAGTGTCTGCAGCTTTGGTGTCTCTCTAGAAAGGCAGGGGAGCTCCCAGAGTGCTGTCTTTGAAAGTATTTCTTAGTCGTATTTGGTTTTTATAAGGCATTGTATACTTCCCTTATTTGTTGTTTTAGCCAAAATTGAGAAAGTCACTTCTGCTGCTTTCCTTGTATTTCTCTGACATGATACATTATATCTTCGCAGCACATGAAACTAATATTCCTGGTAGGTCTTACCTCTAACAGCACACTTACACAGTTCTGTAAGGATGCAAAAGTTGCTAGGATGACCTAGAGATTCAGGTTATCTGGTGAATCCTGTTTCTGATGGTGACCTCTATCAAAGATGAAATAACACCAGAACAGAACAATGATAGATAAATCTGCCAAAAACCAAATTTTCACAAGATACCTAAAAGAGAAATCTATTTTCATATTGGAAAAGGACTAAATGCAAATTCGCATCCAGCTCCTATATGGGTTCTTCATTTTGTTGGGCTACCTGCACTTCATGTCTTTGAGGAGTAATCTCTGTAGGAGGCTCAAGAATCTGTTTCAGGACATTGCAATCTGCCTGATGGAGCACTGATACTTTTTTTCCTCCTTTGCTTGTCCTAACTACTGTAGATTTTTTCAGTCATGGGAGTAGGAACTATGTAGAATTATGGAGTCTCTGAATCTCAGAGTCACTGAGGCTGTCGGGGAGATCTTTCGTCCAACCAGCTTCCCATAGCAGTGTTAACATCGAGTTCAAAACAGGCTTCTCAAAGCTGTTTTCAGTCATGTCTTGAAAACTTGTAACATGAGAAGTGACACAACTTCTCTGCCTGTTCAGGTCCTTCTGAGGTGCAACCCAGCCCTCCATCCCTTCCTCTGTGTCACTGATAGACATGTTTAACACAACATGACCCAGGATAGACCCCGGCAGTATCCCTTTTCATACTCTTTTCAGATAAAGTTTGACCCTCTGCCACCCTGCGGAGGGGAACTGGGGGGTACTGGTGGATGAAAAGGTGGACAGGACCCAGCAATGTGTGCTTGCAGCTCAGAAAGCCAACTGTGTCATGGTCTACATCAAAAGAAGCATTGTCAGCAGGCTGAGGGAGGTGATTTACCTCCCCCTACTCTGCCCTTGCAAGACCCCGTCTGAACTACTGCATCAGTGTCTGGCATCTCCAGCATAAGACAGATGCAGACCTGTTGTCGCAAGTCCAGATGAGGGCCACAAACACAACCAGAGGACTGGAGCACCTCTCTTATGAGGACAGGCTGAGAGAGTTGGAGTGGTGTAGTATGGAGAAGAGAAGGCTGGGGGGAGACGTGTGACAGCCCTTCAGTACCTTAAGAGGGCCTGCAAGAAATCTGGACAGGGACTTTTTACATAGGCATATAGAGATAGAACAAGGCGTAATGCTCCTTTGACACTGTCTCCGACAACATCTCCTGGAGAATCTGGGTGCCCATGGTGTGGACAGATACACTGTTTTGTGGGTGAGAAACTGGCTGGATGGCCAGGCCCCAGCAGTGGTGGTGAATGGGTTTGCATTCAGCTGGCAGCTGGTCACCAGTGATGTTCCCCAGGGCTTAGTACTGGGGCTGGTTCTGTTTAATACCTTTATTGATGATCTGGATAAGGGCACCCTTGGTTTGCAAAGGACACCAAGTCAGGCAGGAGTGTTGACCTTTTGAAGGTGGGAAGGCACCACAGAAGTATCTGGACAGGCTGGATCAATTGGCCAAGACAAGTGGTGTGAGGTTCAGCGAGGCCAAATGCTGGGTCCTGCACTTGGGTCACAACAACCCCAGGCAGCACTGCAGTCTGGTGAAGGAGTGGGTGGAAAGCCTGGAGGGAAGGAATCTGGGGGTGCTGATTCATGACTGAACATGAGCCAAGGTGGCCCATGGCATCCTGGTCTATATCAGAAATAGAGTGTCCAGCAGGAGCAGGGCAGGGATTGTCCCTCTGTACTTGGCACTGATGAGACTTCCCTAAAATCCTGTGTTCAGTTTGGGTGCCTCACTCCAAGAAGGACATCAAAATGAAGGAGCATCTCCAGAGAAGGACAACAGAGCTGGGAAAGGGTCTGAAGCACAAGTCTTATGAGGAGCAGCTGAGGGAGCTGAGGTTCTTTAGCCTGGAGAAAAGAGAGGCTCCAGGGCATCTTGTCACTCTCTAAAACCACTTGAAAGGAGATTATACCAAGGGGGGAATCAGTCTCTGCTCCCAAGTAACAAGTGATAGGACAAGTGGAAATGGTGTTAAGTTCTTCCAGTGGAAGTTTAGATTGTATTTTAGGGAAAGCCTCTTGACTGAAAGGGTGGTCAAGTATTGGAACAGGTTGCCTAGAGAGCTTCAAAATGCATCACTCAAGACTTGCATGAGCCTGAATATCTGCTGGTTTCCTCACCCTCACAAACATATAAACAGAAAGCTTTTTGCATTGAAAGCAAACAGACTTTCTGGAATCACAGAAGTTGGAAGAACAGGGATCATCAAGTTCAGCTCTTAAGTGAATAGCCTATACAGGGATCAAACCCATGGCCTTAGGGTTCACAGGGTCATGTAGATGTGGTGCTTAGTGATACAGTTTAGTAGTAATGTTGAGTTGATCATCTTGGGAGTCTTCCAACCTTAATAATGATTCTATGATTCTCTGAAAGAAAGTATGTATTGGGTAGATACTAGGAAGAAAATCTTTGCTGTTAGAGTGGTGCGACACTGGAACACGTTACCCAGAGGAGTTGTGGATTCCCCCATCCCTGCAAGTGTTCAAGGCCAAGTTGAATGTCATTTTGAGCAACCTGATCTAATGAAAGATGTCCCTACTTACAGCACGGCAATTGGAACTAGATGATCTGTAAGGTCCCTACCAACCCTTATGATTCTATGATCTGTTGATACAAATGTATGACCCTCTGGGTCTAATCATCCAACAAGTTCTTTTATTCATCTAGGCATCCCTCTATGCAGATGGTAATTACCTAAGATAACACTTGATTATTGAAATAGGAGTTGGATGATGTTTCTTTGGAAGCATTTCTGTCATTATTGATGTCTGTTTTGTATTGATAGGCTGAAGATGAAGAAGGTTACCGTAAACTGATTGATCAAAAGAAAGATAGACGCCTGGCCTACCTGTTGCAGCAGACGGATGAGTATGTGGCTAACTTGACTAACTTGGTATGGGAGCATAAACAGGCACAAGCAGCCAAGGAGAAGAAGAAGCGAAGGAGAAGAAAGAAGGCAAGTAGTTACAGCTGATATTTTCAAGTAATTTCTTCTTCAAATCCAATTTTAATGTTAATAAATGTAGTGATGCCCAATTGTCATATACATACCAACCAGAGTACCTGAAAACACCTATGCTGCCAAGTTCATAGCTCAGAGGGAACTCATCTCTCTCTCCATTAAAATATGTATATGCAGTCATTAACTCAAGGTGAACAGGAGGCAGGAATATAAACTTCTGGGCTGTTAACATCAGTTTCTAATAATATTTGCTCATAAGCTTTCTACAGGTAAAATTGGGACAGACATGTAAGTTAGGATTAATGTACCCAGAAACAGTCCAGTGTATCTTCCTGTGAGGTAGATGGGAAGAGTTTGGTTTATGTAGCTGTTTCATGCAGGGCAACTACTTTAGACTTCCACATTCTGGACTTGGCTCAGTCCATTTTGTAGGACCGTTGGAAATTGATACAGAGAAAGAACTTGGGTAGGTTTATTATAGTAAATGGGTGATTTGACAGTAGTATTGTTCATTGTGCATTTTAAGCCTTTAATTGAAGCTTTTCAAAATAACCTTTCTTGATAGGAAATGTTTTATTCTGCAAGAGAGACTTGTTGAAACTAAACAATGCAATTTTCAAAAGAAAATTCTGTATGTAAAATAGTAACTAAAGAATGATTTGTCTCTTTTTGTGACCTCGAAGTACCTTTTATCTCTTGCAGGATGTTTATAATCCATTTCCATGCCTGAGTTGCTACTAATTGCCAATATAAAGATTATGTTTACAGGGTTTACTAGCTGTACTCGAAATAATGCTAGTAAATACGCTAGTAACTATGGATTTTGGACATTAATGGCCCAAAAAAGGGGTTCACGTTTCCTCTTGCCCTCTCAAAAATGTCTGTACTTTTTCTGGAGTGTATGTTTTTAACATAGGAACAATACCTTGTCTAAAAAGTTTAAATGTATTTTAAATGGGGTTCTTGACCTATACTACCAGTGAGAACAGACCTGATTTAATATACAGAATGCGCAGTAGAGATAGTCATTAATGAGACTGCATGTGAAATAAATGCACTGCTCTAATAAAAATTAGAAGTTCTTTAACAATCTACATTTGTGATACGGTTCTCCTTCTGTGTCAGTAGAGCTGAAGTATGTAGGAATATCTTCTGGTCATGTCAGTAGAGACATAGTTTTCTGCCACTGAAGTTGAAAGAAAATATGCCCCATATATATTCAGTGTTTATAAAACATAAAACCTAAAGGAAAACTAGCAAAACAAATAAAAATCTCTGCTCTGTCTTGATCATCTGCAGCTTTTTGTTTGTAATTAACTTCTTTCCAGCCATCTTCTGCTCATCTATGAAGGATATAAGAGTTTATTCAAAGATTACCCTTTATTTTAATTTAGAATTCTATGAATTTTTCATTGCATGGCTGCAGAACTCATTGAAGTTAGTGGGCACTCTGCCTTTGCTCCAAGTAATACATTTTTAATCCTTACGCTTTTATGTTTTGTCATCCATGTAGAAGTTTAATCCACTAACACCTGTAGTTAATGTTATGTACTTACAGAGAAATGAGGAAAGAGTTCTCAGGATTTCCTCATAGAAATGACAGTGAAAAAGTAGATGGTAAAGAAATACTTCTTATCTTTGCCAGACTCACATTATAGAATATGCAAGTGACCCCTACATTCTTCCTAGAATAAAATTTGAGATTAGTCCATTCTTTCTCTGGAATACAGTTTCTGGGATCTTTATGATAGATTTTCCCTCTTTACTTTTTTCACATTCCTTAATTTTCTTTTCTGTCTCCAGCTTCCTGTTATAGTCATGGATTAGAAAAAAATACATCATGTGAAATAATCATCTGATAGGCCAGTTCAGCTTGCTATGCAGCTTTCACCTTTATCGGTAGTAGTTTTTCCTGTCATTATGCAGAGAATGAAGAAAATGTACCTTCCTACTTCTGTAAATTTGGGTTTTCCTTGTTAAGGATTAAATTGTCAACGTTAAAGATCTGTTTGCATAGTCCAAAATAAAAAAACAAGATATCTGTCATTATTTACATTTGTCTTCTTTGTAACATATGCTTCTGCTTTCCAAAATGCTTTTTAACTCTAGGTTTTAAGCGTTTTTGTTCTCACAGGTCCTGATCTTTGCACAGTGAACAGCACTGATGCTTACTGCTTTTTTGTGATTTGAGTTGTAAGGTTCTTCTCCATGGTCTGTAGCTAAGCTCTGACAATCTTTATGTATTAGAGACTAGTCTCGTGCAGAAGAGTGGACCCCTGCCCTTGTTCGTCTAAGGAAAAACTATTGTTAGTCAATATAGTGTGTTCAGCCAAGGCCAGATACGTGCTTTCATAACTTATCTTGCCCTTCTGTTTATTTAAACCCTTCAATTCTGGTACAGTTCCTTTCTTTGTCAGTAGACATACCTGCTGCCTAGAAATGCTGAAGCAAGCAGCCTTGAAGCTCATACTGTTGTTGTTCTTACTGAGTATCAGCTATTGTATTGATCAGAACCAATGACATTTGTGTAGCCCACTGAAGTGTTTATAAGCCTTTCCTGTACATTAAAGTATATTATTCTTCATAATCATTTTAGACTAGAATTAAGCCTAGTCATGTTTTCATTTTTGGTAGTAGTAGTGGAAGAGTAGCTAATAAAAATAATTAGGCATGTGTCTTGAAGAGTGAAGGCAATGTGAAAGAAATAATAAAATTTTAAATGTGGAATTGATGATACCTGCTGCTACATGTTCATTTGAAGTTCGTGCCTTGGATAATGGACTTTAATGGCAAAGAAAAAGGCTCAAGACTTGATCTGAAGCGGGTATTAAGGATTATCTCAATATTCAGAAGTCCAGCTATTTAAATACACTTCTTAAAAAAGATATAACTGGATGATCTACATTTATCACACACTTCAACAACACTTGGAAGCTGTTTATCTCTAAAACACAGGAGATCTGTTCTTGTTGTTAGTCCGATCTGTTTACACTGGTATCCAAAATAATATTTTGCTGTAGTGCTGTGAACTCAGCATTGTGATATAAGCAGAAGCTCTGTAATGTCATTTCTTTTTCAGAATTGTTTGAATAAAGAAGCAAACTATGTCTTTCATTTCCTCATGCTATTTTGATGTTTTTAAGTTGGGTAAATGAGGACAGGCTTTGAGGAAGATACTGCTTGTTTCTCAGGGGTGAAAAAAATCTAGCTTGCTCCAGTGACGAATTGCAGAGTTCTTTTTGTTTGTAATTTGAGTAAATGTGGTCTACACATCATTAGGATATAGTGCAAAGAACTCCTAAAATGCTCCTTCTCTTTAGTTGTCAGACCAAAAAAAAAAGTATATATCCAAGATAATAGTGCCCTGCATGAATTTGCAGTCTGCAATATCTGCTGACACTTTCAAAGCAGAGATTAAAGCAGTTTAGAAGAAATTAATATTTAGTCGTGTGAAAGTAAAGATCTGTTTTATTTGCATAAGAGCAGTCTATAAGTGACGGAGCTCTCGGTCTGAACCAAAAATTCAGTAGGCCAGCCACTTCTTACATTTAGATTTATAACACTGACTAGGGATGTGTAGGTACCGTCTGAATATTAGTAAATGGTTTATGTGTGGTAGTAATGCTGTGCCTAGTTCTATCCATATCTGTCACACCTTAAGTAACATGAATCCCAGGCTGTTCAAAAATAAGTGAGACATATTCATGATCCAGAATGCTGACATCATATATCTCTCTGTACCTGTAATCTGACCATGATATTTTTCATGTCTTCATTTTTCATAGAAAGCCGAAGAAAATGCAGAAGGAATGGCATCTGGTCTTGGTCCTGATGGAGAGGTATGAATTTTACAATGGGTTGGTTGTTGTTGTTGTTTCGGTTAAAAACCAAACCAAAACAAAAGAACAAAAAACCCACAAAAACAAAACCAACCAACCAACCAAAAAATAATTAAAAAAAAACAAAACAAAAAACCAACCCAAAAAACCCAAAGAAACAAAAAACACACCAAAACCAAAGAAACTTTCTGGTGATTGTTCTGTGTGTCACTGCTATAACTTAAAATCATGATCACAAATGTTGTACAAGCTGTTTTCTATAACCAGGAGTAAAATTTACCTAGATTGCCTTTATACTAGCCTTTTTTATTCAGAAAGCTGAAAACTAAAAGAAAAATTACATTGAATCTATCACTGAGTATGCTGAAGGTCTCCCTCTCAGTTTTGCAATATGCTTAAAAGTGATTTTCTTGCAGTCTCTATAGACAATTTACTTCCTCTTATGAGCTTGTAAACACCATATAGTCTGTCTACTTATATTTGTAAAAGTATATTGTTGACACTGCATGTAATTACCTTTCAGCCACGGGACATAGTATAGTATTATGATGGATTAAGACATCTGAAAGTTCTTTCTTTCTCAGAGACAAATGGAAATGAGTAATTTTTCTCTGTCATTCTTTGAATAATATTTTTTATTCAGTAGCATAGCATATGCTGCCTCATTA
This sequence comes from Margarornis squamiger, assembly GCA_035222235.1. Classification (NCBI taxonomy): domain Eukaryota; kingdom Metazoa; phylum Chordata; class Aves; order Passeriformes; family Furnariidae; genus Margarornis; species Margarornis squamiger. Next base: position 46,675,183 of record JAWWTY010000088.1, on the reverse strand, counting down.
AGAGCTGTTCTGTTAGTGCAAATTTTCTGTTTAATTTTTCTATAAAGAGTTTAGAATTGTGTTTATTGTTTTGCTTCTGGTCTTTATTCTACTTGAAAGTAATACTTCTGATGTAGTTAAAGAATTACAGCAATATATTTTAATATATTTATGGTTGCACAGGAAAAATGCACGTAACATTCCTGTAATTTCAGTATTTATGAAAATAGCCTGAGTTTTTTTACTCTGTCAGTCAGTGTATTTATAACTGTTCAGAATTAGTTTTTCTTGCTGATGGATATATGTATTTGGGAAAAATTCATCAGTAGAAGCAGTATTAAAAGGCAAAAAGGTTTTAAAGTAAAAAATCTGTGATTAAACAGGCCAAAAAAGTAACAGAAAAAATAATTATACTGTTCCAGTTTTGTTAGAGCACCAGAATAAGTGAAATTTTGTTCTTGCAGGTGCTTCATGAGCTTAGTTGAATAAGCTAGGACAGTGAGTCTTTATAATAGGCCTTTAATTAAAAAGTCAACTAAATTTTTACACCCTTGTTTCTCAATTAAAAAAAAAAGGTCATAAAGTCACTCTGTTGCTTGTTACGGATGTCCATGTGTATAAATAACAAGATTAAATGCCTATAAGAATACATACCTTGTGTCTTGATTCACAAAAACCTATCATGTATTCTTTTCCATGCTGTTCTGGCTAATTTACTTGGAATAGTGTGATATATTTGTGGTTGTCACATAGAATATGTTACAGACAGAAAGACGGTGACTCAGTGTTTGCTTGGTAGTCATGGGGGAAAGTGTGGCTTCTGGTAACAAAACTTTGCTGGTTGTTCAGAATTTTGAAAGTGCTGTTAGTTCTTTTTGTTATGTAAGACAAGGATGACTTTCAGTTGCCTGCTAGCATAAAATTTCATTTGAATTTTTAGCCCATAGATGAGAGCAGTCAGATGAGTGACCTTCCAGTCAAAGTGACTCACACGGAAACAGGCAAAGTTCTGCTTGGACCAGAAGCACCGAAAGCAAGTCAGCTGGATGCTTGGCTGGAAATGAACCCTGGGTAAGCAGTTAGCATACCAAATAGGTTGTTTATTTCTATTTGGATTGATACTTTTCAAGTTACACTTTTTTCTTATTTACCTATTCTTTATTTTATGTAAGCTGAGTAGAAGGTGTAATGAACTGAATCCCTCCTCTTGTTAACTGTGATTCATAATTTTTCTGTCATCTTTGTACAGTTATAAAGTTGCTCCCAGATCAGACAGTGAAGACGAAAGTGGCTCTGAATATGAGGAGGAGGTATGTATCTTAAAGAAAAAAGACTGTGATAAGTAATAAAGTAAAAACAAGTGCTTCATGTGATATTTTCGCCTTTTTCATAAAGGAGAGGAAGTAATAGCAGGTGTGTAGGTGCTTTAAGACTCATACAAACAGGAAAACTAACTCGTTTTGTGATTCTCCATTTATAGCAGGTGCTCTTTATATATTCTGTACATCCCTAACTGGCAGTCATGGTTAGGAAGAGTAGTATTTTACTCTTGACTATTAATAGTCATAAACCAGAGAATTAAGCAGGTTCCTATTTTAAATATATCTCAGAAAAGACTGCATTGTGGCTTTGTGCTGAATAAAATGAACATCTTTAAGCTTTATGCATTGGAGGTTTTATAGGCAATTCTGACTAACACAGTTATTATATATATATATTATGTTTATTAAAATGTTAGCTTTTATGTGAAAAATTAACGTTCAGACTGTTCAGGGTAAATTTATTTGATAATGGTGATTTAAATACTGTTATTACAAAAATTCTAAAAAGAATCTTAAAATTCCCATCCTTGCAGGGTCATATTATTAGGTACTATGAATAATGAATACAGATACTTGCGTAGCATTTTTCAGATAAGTGCTTTCTAAAGGAGAAGTGAAGAGTAGAGAAGGACCATGTTCAATCAAGAGCCTAGTAGCAGAACTAGGTGTAGAATTCAGATCTCATAAGTTTAGCAGTCTTTACAGTACTAGACCAAACGACCACTGAAACTGACTGGACTGTATGATGTTATGGTGTGTGCCTTTGTAGGGCTAAATTCTGCTAATATAATTCTAGATTACTTTCAGTATTAGGAGAGGAGGGCCTGATCCCTGTCAAATTTTAGAATCTTACTTCATTAGTGAGGTTTTAAGGTGGTGTCAATCTGTTGCAACTGTAGCCAAAACCAGGTTATCTGAAAAAGAGTAAGAATAACTGGGTTAAAAAAAATAAACCTAGAAGCCTAGAAAAGTAGCTCTTGGCATTTTTTCAAGCTTTATTAATTTATCACACATCTAGAATATGATATAAAAATAAACATGAATCCTCCCGGTGAACATGGTAGCTACAGAAAGCCTTTTCAAAGTAAGATTATTAAAGGGGAAATAGTTTTCATTTCAAAATATCATGACTTTCTGTTGGTTAATATACGTAAAAAAATTACTCATCTTGTTATGCTGCAGTGCAGTGTTGTTGCAGAATAGGAGTAAGTTGAACTCTGTAATTCAGATGTCTGTCATAAGGCTTTGACCAGTGAAATCTGCTGGTATGTGAATGCCAGTTGAAAGTATGACTGAGGAACACGTTGGACTTTCCAACATCTCTCTTCTTTTTCTGTATTCTGTAGGATGAGGAGGAAGAATCAAGCAGATTAGAAGCAGATGAGAAGATACTCTTGGATCCTAACAGCGAGGAAGTTTCTGAGAAAGATGCAAAACAAATTATTGAGTGAGTGTTCCTTAGGTGCTGGGTTTTGTTTGTTTTATAAAGGATCTTGCACCTTTTGAGAACTTGCACTGTTTCTTTAGACATACATATGTAGGCTGAGGTAAAAAAAAAAAATTTGTTTTTTTGGGAGTTCATGCAAGTTCTTTTTCTCCTTTCAGGACAGCCAAACAGGATGTGGATGATGAGTATAGCATGCAGTATAGTGCCAGAGGGTCTCAGTCGTACTACACTGTTGCTCATGCAATCACAGAAAGGGTGGAAAAGCAGTCTTCCCTTCTTATAAATGGCACGCTAAAACATTACCAGGTGAGAAGTCAGTAAACCATTAACGTACTTAAAACATGGAATTACGCTCAACATTTCAATGTGGTATTTCAAGTGGCAAACTGAAAATTGGTTAAGATATATCTAGTAGGTTAGATATCCCTAGAAGGTTAGAATTCGGGAATACAGACAAAGCAATGACAGTTACCTATCACAGATAATGTTTTGTACATACTGTCTTAATAATAATACCAACTTTCTGCCTACACCTGTACCTTTTTTTTCATTGCACGTGAATAGTATTTTGATTTTGCTATTCTTCTCATTGAACTGTAATTTCAGTTCTTACGGCTTTAATTTGTGGTGGGTTAACAATATTTTCATTCTTTCAATATTTAAAAGTTTAGGATTTTATTTTTTAATTAAGATCCTAATATTTCAGGGCAGTGATAGGTACAATTTGGAAATAAGAAAAATAGTTGACTATAGAGGTTGATGTCACGTGTTCTTTACAGACTTCCACTGAATTTAGTAACTAGGAACTTCTGTATTCTCACATAAGCTAGATTCAAATGTCCTTGATACGTGTTTTCAACAGTTCTGCTATTGTACAACTTTCTAGGAAACTCCCAGAACCTGCATCTTTTTTCTAGCTGGAACATTATTTCCATATCAACATAAAATAAAGAATAACGACGAAGACAAGACAGCTTCCAAATTCTGAGGCTACTTTGTAACTGGGGCATACAGCAGCAGTACAAATTCTGATCAGCTCTTGGTGGTTTAATACATTAATCAGTCCACATGTGGGTAAAGCCAGTGAATTGGCAACATTATTTTGGATACTGTCTCATAGGGACAACAGAATGTTACTTCAGGCATTTAGAGTTTTCCCTCTGAACTTTCTCTTAATTTCCTGCTTTCTCCATGCATGAGACACACCAGAAGTCTGGATTTTAGAAGCAGAAACTTACTTCACACATCCAGTAATGTGATACACACATATGTGGAATTCTATCTGACAAGGGAGTAGTGCTTTCTAGCGGTACTACTTGGAGTGTGAAATTCTGTTACGTAGACATTGCTAAGCTACAGTACTCTGGCTTCCTTCCAGCTCTGGAATTTTATACACAAGGCATATTTGGATGAAGCTGGCCTACTCTGACATGTGGAGGTTTGGACAGCAGACGTTAAATGGACATGTGCTTTAGCATGCCAGTGATGCAGTTGGCGAGTGTGAGGCTTACATGTTTTGCACAGATTTGATGGTTTTGAAAGATTTTAATTGATGCAGGCAAATGGCATGAATATACACAGAAACTTTTAGTATTTGACAGTAAAATTGAAGAACAAACTCTTGGAGTGGTGTTTATTTGCCTTATATACGAGTCTCTCTGTTGCTTTTTGTGCAGTACTAAAACCTCCCTGTATGAAATCCAGCTTCATCTTACAGAGTCTGCTAAACAGGAGTGATGATTTCCATGTAAAGATAGACAGGGGTCCCCATGCATATAGTATTACTAAAGGATATGCAACATATAACTAAACAGGGACATCAGAACGTTAGTTCTGTACTGCTGATGTTAGTTATTTGTGTGAGTTTTAAAGAACTGAAACTATCATTCTTCATTTCAGCTCCAGGGACTGGAATGGATGGTTTCACTCTATAATAACAATCTGAATGGAATTTTAGCTGATGAAATGGGACTAGGAAAGACAATACAGACTATTGCACTCATTACTTACCTGATGGAGCACAAAAGACTCAATGGCCCCTATCTCATCATTGTTCCCTTGTCGTAAGTAACGGATTTATTTCTGGCATTAACATCCTAAACATTGCAGAGTGGTTTTTTTGGAATGCAACACATTGACAAGACCAGAAAGCTGATAAAGCACGTACTTGAGTCTATTAATTTTGGCAAACTTGAGTAGTTAATTTGCTGTAATTCACTCTAAGCCACAAGAGGGGATGTTTTTTCTTTCCATGCATGCAGTTTCCATTGATCTTTCAACTCTGATACTAAAAATCCGATTCTTAATTCTTTGAACAGCAGGAGCCTCAACTGATACTATGTAAGCGTGCTTTACTGAGGTTTGATGATTTGTAAGTACAGTGTAACTAGCCGTGGATATATGTAGCCCTGATGACTGATTCACACTTCTTTCAGGTGTCCAGATCATGATTGTTTATGTGCTGTCTTTCTTTGGCTTTTCCTTAGCTTTCATGATGCTGCTTGTTTTATACATTACTTTTAATGCATTTTCCATTCTCCAAAGGTGAGGTGTGGATTTTAGTGATCTGAATAAAAATATTTCAGGTGTTGTGAAATTGATGTAGGGTGTTGAGGGGTTGTTTGCATATTTTTTGTGTGACCTGATTGATGTGCAGAAGCTCCCTGGCCTTCTCACTAGGTCATTACTGAGCATGTAAATTTATTGTAGGATTATGATAAATTTGATTTGTGGTCATCTTTTGATTTCTTTTGAGGTGTCCTGCCTTTCAGTTGTGCTGCAATAGTAACTGACTGACTAAGATAAATGCCACAGCTGTGCCTAATTGTATGAATATAAATGATGGGCTCTAGTGTGAAAAGAAACATCTGGGAGAAGATCTATAAAGTAAATCAAAGTTAAAAATAAAGGAAGAATGTTATTAATGTCAATTTTCACGTGAGCAGAGTAAATATATCAGATTTCTCTTAAGTATTCTCTATTGATTTTTGGTATATTTCTAAAAGAGAAAATCTGAAATTTCTTTCTTGTATAGGTTTTAAAAGCTGCCTTTCTATGCCTTTTCTAAATAGCTAGTAATGCTGCCATCACAGGTCCAATAAGAAGACAAAAAAAAAGGCAAGCAGCTGAAAAACCTCAAGGTTATTTTTTGCTGTTGTTTGATGGTATTTTTGAATGATAAGTAGTATAAAATAACTTAAAAATATAGTGTTTTATTCAGAGTTATTGTTCTTATCTGTAATATTTTCCAAAATACAAAGTTACATTACTTTTACTGGTTTCAAAGAGATCTCTGAATGTAATCTGAAAGAATGTTTCACACCTTTTTTATGGTTACTTCCCTCTGAGATCCCTGTATTTTATTGCAGCATAAAAAGTGCATTTTTAAAATATGCCGTTATTTGTGGTGTTGGATTGCATAAAATGTGTTGAAAAGTTGGCAACCACTTGGAAAAACATTTATAAAGTTTGACCTGCAAATGATGAAATGTGTTACTTTTTTTGTAATTTCTATGATAGGACCTTATCCAATTGGACATATGAATTCGACAAATGGGCTCCTTCTGTGGTGAAGATATCATACAAGGTTTGATTTTCTTGTTATTTGACAATAGAATTTGAAGGAGTTTTTTCTCTGTCTCTACATGCATTTAAACTGTTTGCTCATAAGATTCTGTGGTGTATACAGGGTACTAAGCATAAGAATTAATCATACTAAGAAGCCTGTAATAAGCTGTAAAATATTAGAAGAAGTTGACTGTAAACAACACTAAAAAGTGCAGAATAAAATTGTTAGTTGTCACATTACAAGGCTTCCAGTGAGACTAATAGTAATGGTAACTACTTCACATTTTGTACATAACTGAATAGTTTCTTGCTTGCCTACTAGAGTAGGGATATGGCCAAACAATTTGTAAGAAGGCTCGACCATTGGCTAGATATTTTCACGACCCCCATAAACAGCTTTACAGTCTGGCAGCTATTTAGGGAAAGCATTCTGAAGAAGTCTGCAGGGTATAAATGTGTTATTTACAGAAATGTAGGATTATGAGTTCATGGCATTAGTCATTGTCTGCTAATTCATAAAAACGTCTTTTCTTTATGAGAATAAAGAGCAACTACTAACTTCTCTCTCTCTTTTAGGGTACACCTGCCATGCGCCGCTCCCTTGTTCCTCAGCTTCGAAGTGGAAAATTTAATGTTCTTTTAACTACTTATGAGTACATAATAAAGGACAAACATATCCTTGCTAAGGTAATAGTGACTGTTGTCTCTTTACAGTAAGACCAAGACACCTTCAAGTGGTGCATAACAGAAAACATATTTTTGTTTTATAGGGAAGTTCTCAGTGTTCTGTCCTTCAGTAAAAGTTAACACTTTCATTTATTTTTCTGTTCCTCAGTTTATGATTGAACTCAGTCACAGCTCTTCCCTGTGTGAGCAAAAGGATTTTCCTGAATGTGGCCAGGGGACTAATCGCTTTGTGCAGTTCTGTCAGTGCTGTATACCTATTTGTCCTTGGAAGAACATGACTGATCTCACCTCTGAATAATATAATTTAGCCCTGATCTGCAGCAGTGACTTCAGTTTTTTTCTGCTGCTTCTGACCTGAAGCTCACTCTTACAGGAGCCTTTCCAGTTACATGCTAACTTTTCCCCACATGACTAAATAGTTACCTATATCGTGGCTCTGCTGTCGCTCACTGGCTGTCTACAGGTATGCCTCCATGAGTTAAATTGAAAACTACTGTACTGGAAGACTATTTCATGTGTACACAAAGCAGACTAAGGAGGTATTTTGCTATAAAGAGAAACCATATGGTTCTTCTGTCCTTTTGTTGTCAACTTTCACTTTTACTTCCTGCATATTCAGATTACGTGTTTGTTCTCTCTAATACAAAGGCAGTGCATTTTCATAGTCTAATTCAGTTTGCTTGAAAACAGCTTGAGACTGCAATATTTCTTTCCTGCTAGTTTTTCCCACCCTTGCTGAAAGATATGAAGGACAGCCACTCAACCTCTCCTGAGGAATGATATTAGGTAGCACCTATAAAAGTACAAACCAAGGACTGCCTAGTCATATAGTCAGTGTGGCACTTGTATTGACTGGCTGTGTTGTAGTATATGTGGTAAGAGAGAGTTTGAGCAACACCTTTCAGTATCTGCTGTGACTGCATTTAAACTTACGTATTAAGAAATAGAAACTTCAGTTGAAAATGTGGTAACAGGTAATTGTAATCATCCTGCTTTGTTCTCAAGTAAAAATGTAGGATTAGATGAAAAAAAAAAGTTCAGAGTTGCTGTTGTTTATGAGCATACTTCCTTTGTCCAAAAAATGCTTTTGACTCCTTCCAAGATCCTTCTTTGCAGCAGATTTATTTGGAGTTTATGTGGTCTCTTTCTTCCACTGTGAACCATATTCTGGCCTTGAAGTGGCAGTCATTTTAATGTCTTTCCCAGAAATTGAAAGAATCTGCTGTTTGCTGTTGCCATTCCAGTCAGAATTCAACATCAGATTGAGCATACCTAATGTGTGTTTCTATTTTTGCTGCTTGTAAGGACACTGGTATTTGCATAAATCTTGGTTAGGCTTTCCTCACACTCAAGAGTGACTAATGTTTCACGCTTGAACTATTTTTGTTCTACACCTCTTGGGAGGGATTTGACAAAGTCTGACCTGCTGCAACTTTGCTAACTTTTTTTTTTTTTTTTTCAGATTCGGTGGAAATACATGATAGTAGATGAGGGCCATCGAATGAAGAACCATCACTGCAAGCTGACTCAGGTCTTGAATACTCACTACGTGGCCCCTAGGCGAATACTGCTGACTGGGACTCCACTGCAGAACAAATTGCCTGAACTTTGGGCTCTTCTCAATTTCCTCCTCCCAACCATTTTCAAGAGCTGTAGCACCTTTGAACAGTGGTTCAACGCTCCGTTTGCCATGACTGGAGAAAGGGTACTGTGGCAAGTTTTTTTAACAGATCAGAAACAAACCACTTTGGTGAAAACAGAAAGGAGCATGTACAGAAGGATTAGTGTTTGAAATCTCTCACTGGTATTTAGGGGGTTAAGATAACTAAAAGTCACATGTTTTATAATAGCAGAAAATTTTAACGTCGGTGTATTTTCTGACTCAGAGTCAGTTTGGTTGTAAGATGCAAATAATTACTGCACATGCTTAACCTTTCACGTGAGAGAAGACATTACATAATATACTGAGTTGCTTTGTAGTGACTTTTCTAAACTTCGGTAGGTGGACTTAAATGAGGAAGAAACTATTCTGATCATCCGTCGTCTCCATAAAGTACTTCGGCCCTTCTTGCTGAGAAGATTGAAGAAAGAGGTTGAATCTCAACTGCCAGAAAAGGTTCGCAATGAGAGGAGTTTTGAAAGGGGTTTAATATTCCTTTTTAAGCATTAAATAATGTTCCCTCTTCAGATTTACTTTTCGGAAGAGAACTTCTTTAGCTTTTTTTATTGCTGTCATTTGTTTGTTTATAACTCTTTAAAGAAAACTGTCCACTGAGGAAGCCTGAATACCTGAAGTTCCTGAATTTTCAGGATTCCTCACCAATCATACTGCTTTAATCCTCTTCGCTGTCATCATTGTAAGATATGCAACCTTTTTCCATAGAGTCTGGTTTCAAATTTGTAAGTGAGTCAGCCATACACTAAGACTATGTCTTGCCCCATCCTTCTTGCACTGGTTAAACTTCTGTTCCCTTAGCTAGTTCGCTGAAATTCTTAAAGGACTACTGGACTTTATAAAGCAAGAGAATTTGGTCCTGCATTATCATTCCAGAAGCTGTGTGAATTGTCCTGTTGATATTGCACAATTTTTTTAAACTAGTGGCTTTTAAATTCAGAACATAGAATTATCTTCCAATTTCAAAGGTTATTGTTTTTCTGTCCAATTCATCGTGTCCTACCACATCCTTCTCTACAATTCTAGATCAGTCTTCCCAGAATAAAAACAGCAACTAAATAAAAAAGTAAATTTGAAAGTGTGCTAAAGAAAATTCAGTGCAAAGGTCAACTGAATTAAAACCATACCAAAATGAAATATTTATAAGCTGTGTTATGAGCTGAATAACACTGGCTAAACGAATTAAGAACTCTGTAGAGAATCTTATTGGCAATACACGAAGGAAAGGCATTTTAAATTTTTTTTTCCTCTTTATAATGTTGTGAATGCTGTTACTGTTGTAACTTTCTGTTCATTGAAATGTCAAATTCTTAATATCCTCAGAAGCATTTATTTGAGAATGAAACATGCTTGCATTTGAACATAATACTGAAGTCAGCCACTGTAAATAATAAATCCATGAATAGGCATAGGAGGATTTTCAAGTTGCATACACAGTGGCACTCAGAGGACTATGTTTCTTTTTGTTTTCATTATCTTGAAAACAGCAGTTTGTCCCACCATGAGGACTGAACTTGTTACCTGTTAATCAGATTCATTTGATCTTACAAATCTGGGTAAAGAAGCCATTGAAGAAAGTCACTTCTCTTTAAGGAGTTCACACTCTTGTCTTTCTGAGAAGAAAATAACCTGATAATTTTCTTTCTCTTCATTTATTAAATATTAGGAAGCTTATGCTTTGTCTTCTAGTCACAACTTGAAATATTTCTAGCCATTAATATGGCTTTATTATGTGACTGTTATTGTTTGACATAACTTACTAAAACCATAATGACTGTAATCTGGAAATTGGGCAATAGAAAAATTAGTTAAGTTGGGTTATGAAGTCTTTATGTTGCTGTGTTTAAATCCAGTGGGCAGTTAAAAACTACTTTAATAAATACAGTTTTACAAAGCTAGACAACAAGTCATTCTGAATGTAGCGGTCATACAGTACTTGATTAATTGCCTATGTTTTAGTGGATGTTGAGAAAATGACATATTTCTATGACAACCTAGGTAAGCATTATGCTAATTAGACACTGAGGAATGCTTATTTGCTAGATATACAATGATGGTATTTTTATAATGCTTAACAGACACAATAAAGTCCACACAAAATACTTTTTTAATTGCATGTTAAACATAAACCAAAGTTAATTTTAAATTATTTTTTAAAATCTCAAAATTAGAGACTGAGAGAAAATATGTTTTGTAATCCTTCAGTTACATTCTTAGGATCCAACTGTCTCATAGTAGTTGTGACTCACAGATGATCGTTTTAGATGTTTGTTGCTGTGTATTCAGTTGAATTGCTGGTTACGGAAGTTTTATGTGGTGTTAGGGTGCAGATAAAAGATTAGTAGTGTCTTTGTTTTGTGTTTTGGAATTACAAGAACCTGCAGTTAGATCCTACTTACATTATTATGTTAGTGTGTTTATTGTTTGTTGTTTTTTTTTTTTATGCTAGGTGGAATATGTGATCAAATGTGATATGTCAGCTCTTCAGAAGATCCTGTATCGTCACATGCAGGCCAAGGGGATCCTTCTTACAGATGGTTCTGAAAAAGACAAGAAGGTACAAAGAAAAGACTAAAATATGTAGGAAATAATATATTATGATTAAACATGTTAACAATACAATTTCTGTTTTATAAAATCAATATGTAGGCCCTTACTGCAGGTATCTCTAATGGAAAAATAAATCTCTGTCAGGCATGCTTTTCAGTTACAAGACTGCAGCTCATACTCTCTATTCACAGGAAGATATTACTTGTATTCACTGTATTTGCAGCGCATTGCTGCAAAGAGGGAACATTTGAGAAAAAACAGCTTTTCCTTTGACTGAGTTTAATTCAATAATGTACCTGAATAATTGTGATTGTGGCAGCGATGTCTACAGAAAGTTATTCATCTTGTCTTTCAGAGCAATTAGTTAAGTCTTGTTTCAGCTGGCTAGGGCTGTACACTTGCATTCATACTTACACGATTTGTTGATGACAAAGTTCTTTTGAGAGAACAGTAAGATTCAATGTCATAGTCAGATTTGGACTACATTAGTAAATGTTGATTATGCCATCATGGGACTTGATCCAGTCAATACAGGATAAAGCGGTTGTCATTCATGAACTTCCCACATTATAAAAAATGTGAAATGCTGTAGTAAATGTGAAATACCTTGAACGGGGACTGCAGAATATCTGCTTTGTTATAGTTTGGGGTTGCACCCTCCTTTGTATATTGCTAATGTAATGCAATTACCACGTGTAGTCTTTCCATAATCCTTTTTCAGGTTGCATTGGTACAGTGGATGACTTTCTACTTAGTATCTTATTTTACCCTCCTTGTTTTGTGTAGTCAAATAGTTTTCTTTGCTGATGCTTAGTTATACTCCATATGAAGCTGATTCTTTTCACTGAACATTGAAACTCGTCATCATAGTTTGAATACCTTTTAGACGTTAATGTTCCACAGTTGTATTTTTGATATAATTCTACAGTTTGTTCTCTTTAATTTTGTCCTAAAAATTTCATTTTGTATCACAATCTTGTACTTCTTCCCTTTCTGGTTTCTTTCACCTGCTTAGAAGATTTTGTCCTACCTACTTCTCCACCCAACTTTGTGCTTAACCAGTTCACATTGCCTTTGCTGTCTTCTGAACACTTCCCTCTCCTTTCTCCCCAGGGGTGTGAAATTTTTCTTCCCTTGCCACCTTCTCTTAATTTCTTTTTTTTCTTTAACTGTTTCATCAAATTCTGTTATCCCTACTGCCTGTTGTCAGTAGAGGGAAGTGGATGTTAAGACCACTTGGCTTCAGTGACCAAATAACTACTGAATTAGGAAAAAATCCTGTCTTTCTGCAGCTGTGTCCTGGATCCAGATGAGATCAGAGAGGTCATTAAGCTGGAAAACTCTGGGAAATTACATTTGTTACAAATATGAACTTCATTTTGGAGCAAATTTGGGAGGATTTCGAAAAGAACAAAACTAAGTTTTAAATGTATGGAGTGTTCCCTTCAGAAGGATAATCTCTGCTGTAGATGAAAGTTATGATTTCAGTATACTTTCCAGAAAAGGATAGACTATTTCTAGTATATGTTATGATCAAGTTGTGTATTTTCCCCTAATTTTACGATTCGAAATTGCTAAATTGTTTTGGCTGACATTTTTAATCTGAATTAGTCATACAGTAAGCTTGGAATATTGCTGCCACTCTAATTACATTTTTATAAAATTGCAATGAAGCAAAATGGCATTTGAAAGCGTCAAGTCTTTGACAATGTTGATAAGATACAATGTTCTCAAACTTTTACTCACCTGTTGAAATTAGTTTTAAGCATAGTTTGGTCTAGCACAACTAACTACTGTCTGATTTATGTCATGATTCTACAAAAAGATAAACTGTAGGGTAAGTTTTGCAAATATACTTCATTAAATAATAAGGTAAGGATATACTTCATTAAATGATAAGATGACTCATGAATTTGGTGGTCCTTAGCCTTTTAGCACGTGTGGCCTGGAATGAGAAACCCATTACATTGAGTTAACTGACTGGAGAAGATACTATGGAGTTGAAAAGCGTCCAGTTAGAGTCATTTGCTCTTAGAGGGTTCAGACCAGTTTGTGTGGTTTAGTATTAAACAGTAAAAATAAGCAGGACAGTAGATCCTCTTCTTCCCACCCACCATGAATACTGCAGAAAGAAACATAATGCACTATCTGGATTACTTCCAGGTTTTCCTTTTTCATTACAGTGTCCTTACAACAGGTAGATCTATACAGCAAGGCAACTGCACAATATCTTCTAGACTTCTGTTGTCATGGTTTTGGGGTTTTATTTTTAATTATTTGGGAGGAGGTTTTGTTTTTGTTTTTTTGTTTTTTTAGTGGTGTGACATTCAGGTTTGAGATAAAAGTATTTTAGAAGTTTTATTCATAAGCTAATAAATTAATAATTCATTTTGCATTATTTGTACCCATAGGGAAAAGGTGGAGCAAAAACTCTTATGAACACTATCATGCAATTGAGAAAGATATGCAATCACCCATATATGTTTCAGCACATTGAGGTAAGACTGACATATTTGATTTTGAAAGTTGTTTTGTTCAGATGGCTAACAACAGAAAACTACTGTTGAAGCTTACGTGTGTGGCAGGGAACATCTGTGTCCACATAATCTGTACCAGAAAGGACACATTTGAAGAAAAGCAACCATTACCGTCAACAACTGCCAACTTTTTATTGGTATTCAAAGCCTAGTTTTAAAGCATTTAATCTTATGGAGCACTGTCTTAAAAAAGTGAAGGTTTTTTTGTTAATTTAATATATTCCAAAGCACCTTGGTCTCCACACAGACCAAATTTGTGATGTACAGGCACTAGTTGAAAATGTCATGTGTGGAATCTTTGTAACTACTAATTAAATCTTTGTAAGACAGGTCATCTTTTACAATGTCAACTAAAATTGTCCTATTCCATCCACCTTGTTTTTTCAGAAAAAATGTACCATCTATACAGCATTTCTCCATAGGACTTAAAGTACATAAATATGATATATCTGAAAAAATAAAAAGTGTCATAAATATCTGGAATTAGGAATGAATAATGAAGTTCCTACTGTGGTGCTTTCACTCTTTGTTCTCTTAGTCTTCGCTCTTTGTTTTCTTGTATGCTGGTTAATTAAATTGAATCATTTGCAAATGGATCTTCTAGTAATTAGTATACATTAATTAGGGTTCTACTGTGTTTGTAATCTGGTAAAATGTGTGCTGCAGAAGTTACTTCTGCAAATGATGACTTTAAAATAATAGTACAGGAAAACATGAAGCAGAGCACTTTTGCGACATGGTGGTTTCCAAGAGTACGATCAACTTTAAACTCAAACCCCAACACTCATATATTTAATTTAATTTCTTTAAGAATGCATAATTTTTGGTTCCTGTGTAGGTTGTAATATGTTTATTGCTTATAACTCTGCAGGAGTCCTTCGCTGAACATTTAGGCTACTCGAATGGTGTCATCAATGGGTAACTTTCAGTTTTTCCTCCTGTTTATAGAGTTGAGTTGGAACTAATGGTCACATTCTTTTTCTGGAAGATATGTGCTAGCAAACTTAGAGAAAGACAGAGGAGGCAGAGGGCACATATGTAAAGCAAAACATATAGAACTAGAAGTCCTTTCGTGGTCCTCCATCTCTTTCATGGATGGCAGGCAGAAAAGATGGTAAACTGATGTCTTCCCTTCCCTCATTTTAAACTAGCTTAGATGCCATCTGAAATTTATTGGAATGACTCTTCAGAGGTATCAGTTGGGATTTTCTTCTCCTTGTTACTTTTGCCTCCTACTTTTCCCTATTTATAATCTTTATTCCAAATCAAAGTAGCATAATCTGAAGTGAAATAAATTTACTTTTTTTTTTTGACACTTTGTGCAACTGTCAAGTTAATGGATACTTTCTAAACAAAAGGTGTGTACCATCGACCTGACTCACTTCCTGTTCAGGTGTTAATGACATCCCTTTTTTTTTTTTTTCCTTAACTACTGTACCAGACTGTTTGTGTCCTTAGCTGGTATACCAGAATACTTGTCTCCTAAACAATTTAGTCTTTTGTTGATTACATATGTATGCATATCAGAAGGCTATGTATCTTCTGGATTTTGTACCATTGCTAATGATACATTGTATTTTGAGAGTACAGACTCAAAGTCAGGAAATTTATCACTGTGATGCTGATTTAGACATTTTGTTTACTTTTGTTCATTTTTCCAGTTATGGGTTGATTTAGTGCTAATAGTTTATTTTGCAATCCTTAGCATAGAAGCAGTAAATGCTGTTCAGGACTATTAAGGTTATATGGCTAAGGAGTATATCCTCTGTCAGACTCCTATTTTCTCTGTATATTAGTTCAGTTTGCAATATTTCACTTCCATGTGCATAATAGTTGAGTGAAAATTGGGTTTCCAAGATGTGCCTGTTGAATACAACTTGCGACTGCAGGTGCAATTTAAAGTTCACTTCAATGCCAGTTGACAACAAAACAAGCAGGTGAATGTCTTAACTGATAAAATGCTTATCTAGGTGAAAAATTTTGTTTTGATAGATAATGAAAAATAATTGAGTTTCATAAATGAAGGCATTCTGAGTGGTTGAAAGTCTGCACAGTTTTTGTAATGGAAAAAATCAGGAAATACGTGGTTTTTATTTTAATCAACATAAGGAATTAAAAAAAAGTGCTATTAGTCTTGTTTAGAGTAAGTAAATTAGTCTCTTTATTATACTCTGACATGCTAATGACTACAAACTCTTAAATATGGGCTCATTCAGGCATTTACTGTGTTGCTTCTTTCAACAGAGCTGAACTTTATCGTGCGTCAGGGAAGTTTGAGCTACTCGATCGTATTCTGCCAAAGTTACGAGCTACTAACCATCGTGTCCTTCTTTTCTGTCAAATGACATCACTAATGACCATCATGGAAGACTACTTTGCATTTCGAAATTTTCTTTACCTGCGTCTTGATGGTAAGCTAAATGGAAAAAAGGATAAATAACAAGATGGGAGGTAGCATGTTCATTAGTTTGGGCATGGGAGCCCTGGGTTCTCTTCATGGTGTTTTCCTAGCACGGCAGTGCTGTGGTGTGACTATACAAAAGTGTACACAGGTTCAAAAAATTATTTAATAAATCTGGAAGGGTATTTATCATGAAATTATGGCAGTAGACCCTTAAGCTGCAAGTTACTGGAATTTTCCTTATTTTTCCAGCCAAGGTACTGAGCAAGGTATACTTCTGTCTCTGTTGGTAGAGTTAGGTAATTTTCCCTGGCCCTTTCAGTGTTTTCTTTCATCTGTTTAACCTGCAGACCATTTGATTGAGGGATAGTTTTGATGAACACTCAGATGTGTTCATGGAATGCAAATTATGTAGAAATTGGATGCTATGGAGCTCATTTCTTTTTCACAAAGGGTTTAAAATCCAGGGTCCCAATCAGTCATCACTGTCTAAGTTGCCTGAAAATATTCTCATGATAAGAGACGATAATTCCAGTGTTATGCCTACATTCCAGTAGAATTAATTGATTTTTTTCTGTTTAAAGTTCAACTTCTACTCTCCACAGGCTGAATTTCAGGGACGGATAAAGTAGTACCTGTAGCTTTCTTCCTGAGTTTCACAGGAAAATCAGAAGCCCCAATTCCTTCATATGTAGATAAGTTTTATTACCTTTGAAAGAAAAGATTATTTAGAAACATTGTGGAGTATTGTTCAATATCCTTACTCTGTTCAGTATCTTTATTGACTGTTCAGTATGTTTATTGATTTTGTGGATGTGGGGATTAAGTGCACCATCAGTAAATTCATGGGTGACACCAAGTTGGGAGGGAATGTTGGTCTGCTGGTGAGTAGGAAGGCTCCTCAGAAGTATCTGGACAGACTGGATCAGTGGGCTGGGGCCAGTTGTGTGAGGTTTAACGAGGCCAAGCCGGGTCCTGCGCTTGGGTCACAACAACTCCAGGCAGCGCTGCAGGCTGGGGGAGGAGTGGCTGGAGAGCTGCCTGGTGGAAAAGGACCTGGGGATGCTGGTTAAACAGCTGGCTGAACATGAGACAGCAGTGTACCCAAGAGGCCAAGAAGACCAGTGGCATCCTGGCCTGTATCAAAGTGTGTCCAGCAGCACCAGGGTAGTGATTATCCCTCTGCCCTCAGCACTGTGTACTGCCCTCGAGTACTGTGTCGAGTTCTGGGGCCCTCAGTTCAGGAGGGACATCAGGGTGCTTGCTGGAGCATGTCCAGAAAAGGCCAATGGAGCTAGGGAAGGGTCTAGAGTGTAATTCATATGAGAAGTGGCAGAGGGAGTTGGGATTGTTTAGCCTGAAGAACAGAAGGCTGAGGTGGAGGCATTACCACTCTGCAGCAGCCTGAAAGGAGGTTGTAAAGCAGGTTGTATCAAGGTGAGGGTTGGCTTATTCTCCCAGGCAGGTGGTGACAGGACGAGAGGATGTAGTTTTAAGCTGCACCAGGGGAGGTTTAGTTTGGACGTTAGGAGGAATTGCTTTGCAGGGGGGATGATTCAACTTTGGAATGGATAGAAGAGAATACCCAGGGTGTAAGGACTTAGAGTACATAAATATAATATATCTGAAAAGATAGAAGGTATCATAAATATCTGGAATGTAGCTACATTCACCTGGAGGTGTGTAAGAAAAGGCTGCAGGTGATACTTAGTGCCATGGTCCAGTTGGCATGGCAGTGTTCAGTTAAAGGTTGGACCTGATGATCTCAGACGTCTTTTCCAAACTGCTTGTTTCTGCAATTCTGTGAAAGGAAAAGTAAAAATAGGATATTCCACCTGAATCTTAAACCTGCTAGAAAGAAGTTCCATTTTGTTCTTCTGCCATTTTGATGATTTCTGCCTCATATTGACTTTCTTAAATAGTGATCCTTTTTACTTAATGTTTTGTCTCACATAATATTATGTCATAGGGCAGCAGCATTTATCAGAATACTTTTTGAAGCAAAAAGCAAGTATTCAAGATAAATATAAAGAACAGTATAAGTGAGATTTCAAGCTCTTTTTGAATATTCTTTTTACATAATTTTAAATTGACTGCTTTCCTGAGGCTTTATTCAGAAGAAAAAGTAATACTGAGAAGTATTCTCATCCTTTACAAATATTAATGAACATAAGCTTGAAAATTTTATTCTCAAATATAGAATGGGGTTATGAGAAGGAGACACATATGAGCTATCTCACTGTGCCACAGAATGTCTTTGTCAAAACTGTCCTAAGAATGTACTAGCACACTGAGAAATCCCTTTTCATGCCTCTGGACTACAGGTGTTTTAATGCTTCCATTCAAGAAAGATGAATTATATTACATTTTAAGTGTTTTAGGTTACCTTACATTGTGTGTTTTTAAATGAATTCTTTTTTATGCCAGAGTGTTTATGCAAGGTGTGGTATAGTAAATACACCTCCTTGGTTTTTCAGGTAGTTCATTAAGTTACATTAACCCTTTTTCTTCTTTTCTAATTTTGTAATAACCTTCCATACTGGAATGAAATCTATATGTAGATTATATCTAGCTGTCTTCTCACACAGAGTGTTTTCTACCCAGCTGGGGATATACCTTACCCAGTTAAGGGGTTCAGTGGGTCAGCAGTGGGCCAGAAGTTTGGCTGTGTGATTGTGGTAGCTCTGGCTGGAATGGAGTTAAGTTTCCTCCTAGCAGCCCATATAGTGCTGTGCTTTGCATTTGTGGTTCAGCAGGGTTGATAACTCTCCAGTGTTACGACTCCAGTGTTTTGTCTACTGCTGAGCATCACTTGCACAGTGCCAAGGCCTTGCCTCCAAAGTACCCCTCCACCGCAAGGCTGAGGGTGAACTGGGACCCAGATAAGACAGCTGACCCAAACTGACAAAATTGATGTGAACAGCAGTAAAAGCTGAGGGAAAGTTGGAGGATGCAGGGACATTCCTTGTTATGGCACTTGTCTTCCCACTTAGTCATTAGGGGTGCTGAGACCCTGCTTTCCAGGCAGTGAATGGACATCTGACTGCTGGTGGGAAATAGTAAATAAATTCCTCTTCTTGGCTTGCTGGCATGTGCACCTTTCACTTTTATTAAGCTGCTTTTATCTCAGCACAGGAGATTTTTGTCCTAAATTCTCCTCATGTACTGTTGAGGTGGGGGAGTAGGGGGATGTGTCTGGCAACCAGCTGAGGTTGTCAACCCACCATGATAATAAGAAAAACTTCAACTTCTGTACATATATCACTCTCAAGATAGGACATTTTAAGAATCTTCCATCTTTTGGTATTAATTGTGACTCTGAAGCCAAAGAGTGACATTTTGATAAATCTCTATGTAAGTAGCTTTAAAAAATATTTAGTGCTTTTGCAGCCAGAAGGCATTAATCTAAACTAGAGCTCTCTTCTCTTTGTGTATAGTAATTTCAGTTGAGATTTATGTGAGTCATAAAATGGTATAACAATGCTAGCCAACATTTTAAGGTCTACTTTTGAAATGTCAAAATAAATACTTGTAAAGAGATATGTAGAAGTTCATGTCTTACATATGATAGGCAGTTGACAAAAACATTTGTGGCCAGTGTTTATTCTGTGTGACGGAAACTGTAGCAGAGGTGTCAAAGAGCAGTGTACTAAACCTATCCTTCCACATCTACTTTTAGCTACTAACATTGTACTTATATTACTTCAGTTCACATCTTTGTTATAGGATATTGTTATTTTTTTCTTTTCAGGCACAACAAAATCAGAGGATCGAGCTGCTCTGTTGAAGAAGTTCAATGAACCTGGTTCACAGTACTTTATCTTCTTGCTGAGTACAAGGGCTGGAGGGCTAGGCTTAAATCTCCAGGCTGCTGACACTGTTATAATCTTTGATAGTGACTGGAATCCTCATCAGGTTATTTTTATTTTCTTATCTTCGTGAAATGTGCAAAGAATTCATGATGGCTTCTTGGGTTGCTTCTTTACACACTGAACTTACAGTGGACTTATGCTGTAGTTGTAGTGGTTAGTACTGAGTATGAATCACCAGGAAAAAGGAGTATCAAACCACTTTGGTTTGTTTCAAAAAGCCAGAAGACATAACTGAAGTATGGCCTTATTGCCTTTTTTTTTTTTTCCTTTTCTTTGTAAGAACATTAGTGAGATATCTCCGGAAGCACATAGCTATGTGTGTGTTTTCTGCTATTTTGCATATCTATGCAAATCACATCATAGTCAATGGCCACATGTAAAAGTAAGGGAAGAGAGACTAAACAGAGTTTTACTCTCTCTCTCACTCTCTATGTTCTTTGCCTCATAGGACTTGCAGGCCCAAGACAGAGCTCACCGAATTGGTCAGCAGAATGAAGTTCGAGTCCTACGACTGTGCACTGTGAACAGTGTGGAAGAGAAGATACTTGCTGCTGCAAAGTATAAACTGAATGTAGATCAAAAAGTTATTCAGGCAGGAATGTTCGATCAGAAATCTTCAAGCCATGAAAGGAGAGCCTTCCTACAGGCTATTCTGGAGCATGAAGAAGAAAATGAGGTAAGCTATTTAGAATTAATTAGGAAGAGGATGTTTCAGGAAGTACAGGTTTCTTTTTTTTTCATCATTAACAAAGATTGTAATTTCCTTTGAAATTAGAAATGTCATCATATTCTTACCATCCAGTCAAAGAAATAACTTAATTTTTCTCTTTTTTATGATGACAGTAAAAGGTTATAATATGATAGTTATGATGTAATGGTTATGATTAAATCCTAGTGTAGAATTAGGTATTGTAACTCATTCCAGCTCTTACAATTCTGACAAATAATTGCATTCAAAAAAAGATTTTTTCCCAAACAGTTTATAGATCAGTTCCTAAATCCCATTTATATTAAAGTAGGTAATCTGATTTTCAGACATGCTGAGCAGTAGTACTACATAGGTTCAATCATGAAAGACCATGCTTACTGTGCTTCTTTTGGAACCTGGGAGAGAGTTACGATTTGCATTGAAGTAGTTTGGGATTAGGGCAATCCAGAAAAGAGCTGTTTCTTTCTAGTGCTGTATCCAGCCTGGACTTCTCATCACCGCTTCCTCCTCAAGAAACAATTAACTGTTTAAAAAGAGCTGTCAAGTCTTATAATAGTGGGAAGTGAGATTACAGAAGCACTGACTCTGTGTCCCTGTCTTTTCATTGTGGTGTTCTGTGGAACTGCGAGTATGGAATGGTGAGCCTATTCTTTTGCCTGTCACTGGAGACTCTTCTCTTAATTTGAAGAAAATACAGCATTTGGATGCAAGCAGTATTGGGAGAGAGTAAATAAATGTATCAGTTATACTGGTGCCACACACACAGTAAATCCAGTTCTGTAGTGACTTTTTCTCAAAAATAATATGTACTAGTTAGAGAGACGGGGAGACTGATTTTGCATCTGAGTATGCCTTGTATGTCTGAATATGGCACATACTGAGAGAAAAAAGATTCTATAGCCTATGTTTCACTGGCATCCTTTATTATACCGTGTAAAGTTTCAAAGACTGAGGAGTTTACTTCTTCAGTCATTAATCCTTTTGTGTAAACTCTGTCTTGTACATTTAGAAAATGCAGTACATCATTTGGATGGAATTCTGTATTGTTTTAGTATTTCTCATAGAAATTAAAGAGGAGTGACAAATGCTTTTATCAGTAATTGTCTTTCGTTTATGGTGTCAATGCAGAAACAGGGTTATATGTATGTACCATTCTTGATTAAGTAAAACTGTAACTCCAAAGCAGCCAATGCTACCTATATGAGTAGATAAACTTGAAATCAGAAGAAAATTTTAGTAAACCTGTTGATTTCTTTTTTTTTAATTGGTGTAAGTTTGTTGTTTCCAAAGCCCTAGAAAATACTTCAGAAGTATTTTCAGAAGTATATTCAGAAACCCCAAATGTTTCAGAAGTTAGGGCTGCAGCTCAGGACCTACTTGACGTGCCTTATTTCATAGATGAATTCAGAACAGTCTGCTTCTTGTGTGTTATTAAGACACACTTGGTCTGCCATCCTGAAGCAAGTAGGTCTGAGCAAGGTCTGTTTGTCATATTCCAGCATCAGTCTTTAAAGTAAGCATTGATATTGCAGTCTGACTCCTAACAGCCAGACTGAAGTTTTCAAGCAACACTTCTTTGTGAACAAAGACTATGCAAAACTTGCCCAAACACTGAAACGTTTGAGGGATTGAAAAGAGGAATTGAATTTGCGCCATTTTGCACATTGCTGCTTCATTGCAGTAACCCTGAAAACAAATTTGAATATCATATGGGAGACTGACAAGATAAAAGTAAATCTCTCAGTTAAAAGTTAAAATATCAACAATAATAGCCATGATATTAGAACAAGACTTGCAAATATGTACTAGCATGTCTAGTAAACAGATTGTTTACTGATCACCTAGTTAAATATTCTCTTGCTAAGCATGCTTTATACTTGTCACACTTGTATGTAGAGCACTATGTTGTTTGTACTTCCTTAGTAGTTTTTGTAAGTTTAGCATCAAAACTCCCTGTATTTTTCTTTCTTGTTTCCTCTTCTTTTTGCTCTGTTTTTTCTTTCATCAGTACTTGATAAAGCAAAGACAAAATTTCTGTGTATTTAGAAAGATTTGTTAGAATAATAGCAGTGTATCACAAATTATTAGAAGTAACTTATTCATGAAGTAGTTTTTTGTTAGCACTGGTGTTTATTTACAGTTTTCCTTCTGCTTCTGAACCAGTTGGCAATGGAATTATTCAGACTAATTGCAGATAATACGGACACAGCGTCTGCTGTGGGATCCCTGATTGTTTTCAGGTCAGCAGTTAACTCTGAGGTGACAGGAAGTGTGTCCATCTTTCGTGATGGTCACATTCATGAAAGAATCTTTTGTTCTCTCCGTGTGTAACCATGTGACTTTCTTTTCTTGAACATGGAAGGAGCACTGACTATAAGTTAGAAGAACAAGCTCTCTATCACTTTGCAAGTTGCTTTGTTCATGTTAAATTTTATGTTCATTAAGGTACAAGGATGTTCCTGAGAATTGCATCAATAAGAACTGGGGATTTTTTCTGAGGTTTAGAAATCCTGTCACTGGAGGGAAGATGAGATCTGTGGATGTATAAAGGCATTTTCTATTTATTTTGAGAAAAAAAAAGCTACATGGTGTTAGGCTTTGGGGTTATAGAATGTATGTTTTAGAATATATGCATTCTATACTCCTATTACACTGGCTTCAAAACATGAGTTTTTCTGAAGAATTATAGATCTCTAGCATACTGTAGTAACAGATTCAGAAAACCCTATGAAGGATTCACTCTGTAGTTTTATTGTTTTGAGTGACATGTTGTCTGAGCTTTTGCAATAAATCAGGGAGAGAAATGGAAATTGTGGACTCTGTCTTAAAATGGGTATCATAACTGTTCAGCTTCAACATTTTTCGTTCAACACTAGAGTTGTAAATTGTTTTTCCAGTGTCTGTTTCTGTTTTATGAAAGAATTGATTCTGTCTGAAGTAAAATTTTCACATCTAAAATTGTAAGCAGACAATGGTAAAGAGAAAGGAATTCAACAGGGTTATTTTCCAGTATAAAAACATATTTATTTTTTTTCATTTAATTAGGACTTTTTTATTCTCCTTGCATTGACAGCAAAGACCTCAAAATGTAGAATGGTATATCTGGGGGATGCACTTTAACCAAAGTACTAACTGCTTCTGACCCAGGAAAACCACAATTCAAATTTTCCTGGTTGTGTATTTGTTCATTTCCTCATTCTTGAATTATGAAGGTGATAATAAGTCCCAGTTGTCTCTCTAATTGTGTCTATTTTGTCTTACTTCGAAATAGCTGAACATTTTAAAAGTTTAGTTTCACTTTTGAGTGTATCACACGTGTTGTCAGAGAGGGAGGGTCAGTGGAGCACTGACTGAATGGAGGCTGTTACTTCAAGTTGCGTGTAACTTCTTTCTAATAATTTTATCCATCTTTTTAACAAGGAGGAAGATGAAGTTCCTGATGATGAGACACTGAATCAGATGATTGCTCGACGTGAGGAGGAATTTGATCTCTTTATGGTAAGGATGATACGATCATAAGTAGATTATCTTGTCTAATGTTTTTAACTAAGGCCTTAACTTTTTGTCATTCAAATTTTGGAAAATGTATTGAAGGAATAGGCTTTAATTACTTGCATTGATTATTTGAGGAAAGAAGTGTAGTCTGCTTAAACACAGAATTCCTCAGGTGACAGAAAGACTTCAGAGACCATTGCTGTCAGTACAGTGGAACAGTGACAACCTGGAGGAAGAATCTGACACAACCTGAGAAATTTGTAGTGCAGAAATCAGTCAGAGTTTAGCTTGCTAATTCTACAGCATACTTTTGCTATTCTGTATTTCTTCGTCCTTTGGGGCTTTAATGTTGTCAAGGACAACTACAGGAACTTAAGAAGATAGTAAATTGGTAGTTTTACAATGTTGTTTCCTTGGTGCGTTCCCTGGGGTTTTCTCATAGTTTTGTCAGGGGCCCAGTTAACTGCATCTCTGCTGCTACAACTGTTGAACCGTTCCAAAATAGAGCTAGTGACAGTAGTTCAAATGTGAGCCACTCATTTTTATTAGTACTTCCCTTTTTGTTATTGCTGCTACAGCACTGATGGAATAATTACTAACATGTCTGTGTTAGGCATGGCTCTCGTCTCATTAAATGTTACTTCAGAAAAAATGAAAACTGTAAAGCCAGGCTGCACAGAAAACAAGTGCTTACAAACACCTGTCTTTTTAAACTTTCCATGAGTGATTTGGGTGTAAGGAGATTTACATGACAGGAGGTGACCATTTAATCCAAAATTCTAAAGAATTAGTTTCATCTGAATTACTGACTGAACATACCCTGAGTTCTGTGAAAGTAGATTTGCTGCTGGGAGAAGAAGAGCATCTGAGTATTTCTCCTTCACACCCAGAAGGAAAGAACTAATCCATGGATTGAAACTAGATGATGAATTTATTTGTTAGAAGGAAATTTCCATAACTTCATCTTTTAGTATTAAATTGAAAGGATATTTACATAAAAGAGTTAAGGTGCCTAGAGTGAGGACAGTTTTAGCATTGTGTGGGCTGAATTTATGTTTTTCATATTAACTGACATGGAAGTTTTTAAGGGAATGTAAAGAGTTAGTAGTAGGTAATAAAAATTTGAAGAGGCAAAGCTAACATGTTTTGAAAGCCAAAATAGTAAGATAGGAAGAATGAAGTTAAATATTAATGGCTAAGGAATATTTTTAATTGTTAATTAAAAATTATTTTCATTTTAGTAAACTGTTTAATTATAAAAGAAAAATCTGAGAAGAAAGTTTGGCAGTCAGGGCTGCTTTTCTTCTTTTTATCAATATTTCAGGTCTTGTTTAGTCAGATAAAGAGCACAAAGGTAGGCTTTATTCTCCTTACCTTAGTGGTACCTCTGCTGCCTCAGAGATAATACCTCTGAATTCATGCATGTCCAGGTCTTGGGTAGGACGGTAAAAGGATGATATGTCTGGTTGGCCTCCTGTGTTAAGTGCAGCGTCCTGCACACAAGGAAGGGGTTTGCACATTGTTGAAAACATTTTTATGAAGGTTTGCTGGCCAAAGCAGTAGCCCGTTACAATGCTACAGCCAATTCTGATGTCAGTCTATTTACGTTATTTTTTTCAAATACGAAAATTAAATGCTTGGTGGCCATCTGTTTGTTTTCTCTGCTTGGCAACTAATTACTGAGTGTTAAGTACTGTATGACTCTACAAAAAGCCTGTTTGAAATGGCTATTCATATTACCTGATTTGGGCACTTAAGAAAATGCAAATAGGGTTCACTGAACTGTAGTAAACTAGGTCAGCACATAGTCAATACAGAGAGGTGGAGGCTTCCCCAGGAGGATTATAAAGCACCTCTCTGATGAGTCTACAGTAACCCATGGGAATGTATCCTCAGTATCCATATCTGTTTTGAGTTAATTGCTCACCACATTTGAAATTAATTTATATGATTATTTAAATATCAGCTGAAAGTCTTAGCACTACCTTCTAATGTTCTTAACACTTTACCTAACCTTACCTGATATTTTTGTGTTTTGATTTCTGTCTGGTACAGCAGTATGATCAGGAAAAAATCAGGTTTAAGCATGTTTCCTTTCTGGCACTGCGTGAGCAAGTTTTTCCCTGAATTTATTAATTCCATTTTGATTCTTCCTTTCTAATACCAGCTTTTAAATTTTCTTCTTCTGATATTCAGACCCACAAAACCAGTGTATTTTCAGTTATTCTTTTTAGTTACATAATAATAACACTTTATGGAGACATTGTGAGGGTATGATTAGTATTTGCAGATTACATACGAAATTGCAAAAAGCCTGTGCAAATAAGGAAGAGTTGTTTAATTAACAGAACACAACAGTGTTCTTGTGATCTGTTTTTTTGTCATTTGGCTGCTTAGTTGTCTTAGTTCTGTGAAACCTAGTTATGGGGTAGGGAATATGACTGAAAATTAACAATCGAGTGTAGCTTCTTCTTCTTATAGTTGCATGTTAGAATTGTTTTGGAGTATCATGAAAGTCCCTGGGAAGGACTTGGTTTAAAGTTTCAAGTATCATTGGATAGCTAAGCATTTACATGGTACATTTAACTATTGCCCTTAAAACTTTTTTATCATTTCCCGATTGCCATTGCAGCGTATGGACATGGATCGTCGCAGGGAGGATGCCAGAAACCCCAAGCGTAAGCCACGCTTGATGGAGGAGGATGAATTACCCTCCTGGATTATTAAGGATGATGCTGAAGTTGAAAGACTTACATGTGAAGAAGAAGAAGAGAAAATATTTGGAAGAGGATCCCGTCAACGCAGGGATGTGGACTACAGTGATGCTCTCACAGAGAAACAGTGGCTGCGGGTAGGTTGTACCTTTTGGTTGTTCGGTTGTTTTTTAACCATTGTAAGTTATTCATTTGTGGTGGTTCAGGGTTTTTTGGGTGTTTTGAAGACTGCACCAGTGAGAACACAATGTATTGGTTAGGCCTATAAATACCCTTATTGTCCAACTTTTGCTGCTATGTTGAAGGCATAAAAAAGTTTTGAACCACACTGCGGAAACTTAAATCAGCATTCCTAAGTGCTGAATCAGGACTATGATAGCATTCAGTTGGAACTATTCTATTGCCGTGGATCTTGACATATTTCTTAGATCATTAGACACTTTCATAAGTGTCATCTTTCAGTTACATGAAGAATTCTTTTATGGTAGGGAAGACTAGTAATCGGTGTACATTACAACTTTCTGTGCTTGCAGAAGCTTACTATGTTTTTAAATACCTGAATTTAACCTTTCTTAGATTTTGGAAACTTTCATGTAAATTTTCTTTCTCTCAGGCTGTTTCATTTTCAAGTCTTGAGCGTTTTTTGGCTCCACTGAGATCAAAACACTTGATAAATAATTTAAGTATTTAAGACGTGAAAGCAAAGATTCTAAACTCACACAAAATCGGTGATTTTGTTGTACTTGAGGATTCTTGCTGTTCTGTGAAATACTCCGGAGTAATACTGCATGTGTCTTCTCAGAGTGGGAGTAAATATGGTTAGGAGCATGGTAAGGATTGATTGTTGGAAGGTCTTTTCAGAACCAGGAAATCTGATAATACTATGATTTCCAAAATTTACGGATAAAGCATTTTAAGAGCAAAACTATGCTTTGTGGTTTGACAGAGTAAGTTTTACTGTAGAGGAACTACAGGCAATACCAACGTGAATATACAGTGTAGTTTTTGTGTGTAATTTGCTAAAGATAGCTAACAATCTCAACCTACTTGCTTTCAAACGCGATATTTGTGGAGTGTGTTGTGTAATACTGTGCTAGGAACTAATCCGGATTGTGGTGCTTGGGGAAGAAAATCTTTGAATTATACATCAGCTGTAAATTTCAGCAGGTCTCTGAAACTACAGGAGTTTAATGCTTGACATTTTCAAGTAGTCAGTGGAGAAGAAAAACCTCGAAACATAAACTCTGTTCTGCCTTCTTGAATGTTTACCTTATTCTACAGTGAATGTATTTACAGTACATTTGCATACAGTGCTTACAGTGTGCATCTGCTCAAGGTCATTTTAAGATAATTCTTTTTAATTATGAAATACTCTGGCTGTGACAACATAGAAGTTTACTTTGTCTTTCAGGTTATGTGTCTTGAGTTGGCTCTAATATTTGTGTTAAGTCCTTTATTGTAAAAAAGGCAGCCCTAAAAGAAATTATCCCTCTTCCTAATGCAGGCAGAATCATCCAGTCCATCTGCATCATTTATAGTAGAAGTTCTTCTGACCTGTTCTTCTAGACATTCCTGAGCAGTGAACTTAGAAGTCCATAGGGGAGTTAACTGCTTGGCTTTCTTTTACATTTTACCTGAATTTTCCTGTTGGATTTTAAGCTAATTCATTCGTGTCCTAATTACTATTCATGCAGAACAGGCTACTAATTTTGGGTTTTTTAACATTTTGGATCGTAGAAGAGTTGTCTCACTTTTCAGTAAAGTGGTAAGATTAACATCCACTGCTTGGGCAGTCTTTCCCCACAGTTCCTGTTTTCTAGATCTCTTGGTTGTTTTCACTGATTTCTCCTAGTTTTATTACGTGACGGATGTCTTTCTGTAAGTTTGGTCAAAAGCTAGGTATCAGAATTCCAGATGCAGCCTCTTTTGACTAAGGTGGAGGAGTTGTTTTAAAAGCATAACTTCTAGGATACTTATACCTCACAATCCAGTACTTCATTTTCTTAACATGAAATGTATTGACTCATGTTAAATTTTGATCCAGTGTAAGACCTTAATCCTTTTCTATGGATCTACTTCCTTGCCAGCTTTTGAAAATCATGTTTCATATAGTCAATCTTTCCTTCCTGGTAAGAGGATTTAACATGTGCCCTTGTTGAATGATATCCAAGTTTTCTTCACCAAAATTACTCTGAATTTTAAGCCTGTCCTTAGGTGAACTTCTGGTCAGTTTGGTGTTCTTTTGAGATTTAGTAGGTATACCTTCGGTTCTGTCTTCCTAAAGACACTAAAAACACTGAAAATGCTGGACCATTTAATAAAGAGTCATTAAGGGCTACTCTGAAAACAATTTCTTATCAGGTCTCCATATACTTGATAGTAATTGCTTTTATTATTTACTTCTGAGAGTGTTTTATGAGGTCAAGTTAGAAATTTATGCTAGTCAAGATGGTACATATACTGACCATTTTTCACCGTGGCTGGTTATTCTATTGAGAGAAATTATTCTCCATTTTCTATTGAGTTGTTAATCATGTTTTCAAATTAGCTAAGTTAACTTAAGTCAGATTGCTTCATAGTGCATTGCAGTCACTAAATCTGCACATAGTTTAACATGCTTTCAGATGCACTTAAGAGTATGCTAAAACAAATGCAAGAGTAGGAACTACTAACACTTTTAGACTCCTTTCAGTGGAATTACATTTATAGCATAACACTGCTTGTATACATTCATAATAAAACTCCTAGTGGGTAGATAATGAAATGTAAGAAAAGTTTTCTGAGTTTTTTTTCATTATCTTATTTTCCATATATGTAAAACAGAGTTCTTTGTCACAGCCATTGGTCTCAGCAAAATCACTTTCATGGTTTCTTTGAGAAAGTGTTGGATTTTTCTGTAATGACATCTCTAGAAGATGTCATAATAATTGTGTACAACATATTCAAGGAAATATTTAACTAATACAAACATGGAAAAATGGTGGTATATAGTTTATCAGCGCTTGTATCTTGTGGTTTTGTCACTGTAACCTGTAATAGTGTCATGCATATTGCATGAAAACTGTGAAGTGTTTCATGTTCACTTGTGTGCAGTGAACTAGTTATATCAGTAGAACTCATGATAATAAAAATAAAAACTGAAAAAAGTAGAAGTAATGATTTCTGAATTGAGTGATACTTTAATTCATAAGATAGCCTTTTAACTGTGTTCTGCGTCATGCCATTCTCCAAGGATAGGTCTATTTTTATTGCAGTATTACAGAAGGAGATTTATTTACCAGCAGCAAGGGATGCCCCCCTCCTTTTTTTCTCTTGCTGTTGCTGCTGTTACAGCTTTATAACTATCTTCTCACAGGGATTTCTGAGTAAAACTTTGCATTTCTGACCACTAAATTAGTTTCACAGTATCAATATCTAGTCCTCAGCTGTCTCCTCTCCTTTTTTGTCATGTGAAGTTGAATAGATTTTGCCTCATGGAGCAGCCACAACTCTGACTGTGGAGATAGTCACCTGCTCCTTTTCAGTTAGACCCTGAACCCTCTGCTGATACACCCAACACTGAAGAGTCTAGTTCCCCACAGGATCTGCCGTACGCCTCAAGGTCTATATGCATGTGTGTATACTGACTAAGTATGTTAATTCCCTTCTTTCTAGGAGGTCAAGTACCTGAGTTTGGAAGCAAGGGGCTAAATAAGTACAGAAGCCAAACCTATGATCATAGACAGTATTTAGTGAGATTGTGCTGCTGCCCTGAACAGCCTGTAATGCACTGACAGTCCCCGAGGAAAGTTCTAAGCCACGAGCAGGCTTCATCACTAGCTGTCGCTGCAGCCTGCTGTTCTCTAACTGTTGGCATGACAACCATATTTCCTTATAAAAAAAAAAACAAACCTGGAAGGAGGAGTTTGCTTCCTGATTCTACAAAGCATTTATATTCTACAAGTATTTCATGCTCTAGCAGATTCTGTCCCTGCACCACTCCAAACAGTACTTTGCTGGATCCTATGGCATATTATTTTCCAGAGGGGTCATCTACTAAGAACTCTATTGCCTAGGACAGGCTTCAAGAACCAGAGGATATTTTTAAGTAGTTACAAGACCCTTAAGATAGTTGCATCTGGTTTCAGCTTCTCATTCAGCTTAATTGCTGGCTAGATGACATGAATAAAGTTTTAGTCCACAGTTGTGCAGCTAATTTGAAATAACTTTGCATGTTGGCCAGAGAAACATACCTGAGTACAAAATTAACAATATCTCTACTTCATGCAGATATGCAAAAGTCATGTTTGTTTTGCGGATCTAAAAATTGTCAGTGAATTTCAGACATTTGGATTGTAATTAGTCCATCTTGGTTAAAGAAAACCAGCGGTGGCTTTCACACATACAGAATATCTGGTGAATAGTGTTTAACATAATCATGACATTAATTTTATTCTTTTATGTTTACTAAATTAAGGTTATGTTGTATAATAAATCAAACTAGCAAAAAAGTTGTTGGGCATGTTTTCATATGTTTTTCTCATCGGATGGAACTTTACATAACTTTCTGATTTTACACACTCTCTACTTGTCTGTTAGGCTAGGTTTGACCTCAGAGATAGTAAAGATGGGCCAACTTGTTGCTACAACTTAGTATAAATTACTAAAAGGTTTGTGTTTTCTGAGGGAGCTTCATTTTTAGGTATACTACTTTAGAATCAATACTGGGAAGATATTCTAAGGCATGGTTTTGTAAACTGTGATGATGGAATTTGATTTTGCAGTAGTCTTCGTTAGATACTGAAATAGCTGAGTGGAAAATTAGCATTACATTCTGTAATTGGTTAAGTCTATATTGGAGCTGAAATTCTGAGGAGAAAAAATTTTTACCCAGTGCATAGTTTACTGGTGTGGTTCTTGTACAAAATAACCCTGCACCCCTGGTTTTCTTGCTTCATTAATCCTCTATACCATTTTTGGTTACAATTGCTAAGTTTCCTAACTTGCTGCTAAACCTGTTAAACAGTCAGGTAAGTGATTATTTGCCCAGGACATTTGAAGAAAGTTGCATTCTGATCTAAACTCTGCTCTGTAGTATTGAATTGCAGATCCGGTTGAATTTGTTAAGCTGTAAGGGAAACAAGTCACATTTAAAAGACTGTCACTGGAGTCTTAAAAAGTTTACCATCCCAGGGTGTTTTCTATTTTGTGACCAGCAGTCATCAGAATGGCCCAGGTACTATTTTCTAGTGTGCAGTTTGAGACTGGTAAGTTTTATGCATGTGGAAACTGATTTTTTGAAGTTTTAGAAAGTTAGACATGGCTTTAGTGTCTCATTGAACCAGGCCATTGTTATTTTCTGCATATTACTAGGTATCTTTCATGTGCATTTCATGAAATTCAATTCAGAATCTACTTATGGAAAAAAAAACAGGTAGTTTTAAGTTCCAGTGAAATTAAAACTAATGACGCAGTTTAGATGAAAGGTGGTTTTTTTGGCTTTTCAGGGATGAGAGGGAATTTAAATGCATCTGTTTGGTATCTTTGGTTCTCTGTTTTGGCAAGATGGTTTTGTTAGTATATAAAGAAAAGAGCCTCATTGACACTATGGGTGACCTTCTCAGAATGCAAAATCAGGATTGAAAGTATTAGTTGTGGAAACTAAAAAAGTACTTTGAAATCCTTCAATATTTCAGACATATTCTCCATAAAGTAGTTTTTAGTGTTTGAAATATGTTTTTTTTACAAGGAACATTGCCATATTTTCATATTCCTTTTTTTTTTTGTCTGTGATTTTGACATGTAAAGTACCATAACAAATACTAATGTAATTTCAAATAGAATTATGCATCTATTGCCCTTTGGTATAAAATTGGAATAGTAATGACATGCAAGTACCTTTCTGTATTTTTAAAAAATATGAGGAGTATTTTTAGTATTAGACTAAAATAAACTTAATTTTCTTTGAAATAGCTGTAGTTTCTGACATGCTAAGTTTATATAGCCTGGAAGCTGTGAGTTCAATCTCTTGCTTTCAGGTTTTGTTGTATTACTACTATTTTGAGTGCAAAATTTTGCCTGATAAAAATTAAGTCCTGTGGTTAAGATGGCAGAAATATTGTCCAATGAGCTGCCTGGAGAAGAAGAGAGTGAGGGCAGACCTCCTCACAGTCTGCAGCTTCCTCATGAGGGGAAGAGGAGGGGCAGGCACTGATCTCTTCTCTGTGGGGATCAGTGACAGGACTTGAGGGAATGGCCTGAAGTTGTGGCAGGGGAGGTTTAGGTTGGATATTAGGAAGAGGTTCTTCACCCAGAGGGTGGTTGGGCACTGGAACAGGCTCCCCATGGAAGTGGTCACAGCACTGGGTCTATTTGAGTTAAGATTTTGGACAATATTCTCAGGCACATGGTGTGACTCTTGGGGTGTCCTGTGCAGGGCCAGGAGTTGGAGTTAGTGATCCTTGTGGGTCTCTTCCACCTCAGGATTTCTGTGATTCTAAAACTAAAAGAAAAACAACTATTAAATAATTCACAAAATCTACAAGAAAAGTTTGCATTAAATGTCTAAAACATTACTGTTGGTAGGGGTGTATGGCAATGGGATGAGAAACAGCAAACATTTTAATACTTTTGTCCACTGTAGTTATGTTCTCTGACATGCTTTGATGGTAATAATGGTAGATAGCTAACCTTTTGTCACCTATCAATTTTTGTATAAAGACAGTGCATTTTCATATGTTGAAAAAATAAATTAAAAATAATAATTAAAAAAATTCAATGTTTCATTTGCAACATGGGTAAGAAGTTACTCATACCCTTCCAAGTGTATATTGTGGCTGAAGTATTTATTCACTCTGTGAAAAAGGAGGTATTTTAATATTTTTCCTTGTCATCAGAGGCAAACAGAGAGACCTTTTTTGTAGAAGGCCATCTTCTAAAGGCAGACCTGAGCAGGTGATGGGGAGCTTCACTGCTGTTTTTCATGCAGCGGGCATGACAGGAAAAAGTAATTCTTCTGATGGATTGGTACATGTATGCAGAGCTCTGCTCCTTCTATACAAACACACAACTTAAATGATATCAATTTGCCTCTTGTATGTAAACAAGTATGGAAGTACTAACATACCAAATATGGAAGAACAGAAAAGTTTCAGACTGAATTTCTCAGAAATTACTCAGCCTATCCTTAGGCACTTCATGAGTGTCATGAGATTCCTGGGCCATCCTGATGTACCCTGCTTGATGAGTACAATAGTGTACTTCCTTATTCTAAGAGTAAAATTTTAATCTTAAAAAAATCCTACAAAGACTTTCCAGTAAGCACAACCATGGTATTTTGCCTTGTACTCTGAAATTGTCTTGTTTAGAAGTGTTACAAATTACAGTTTCAAGATACCCATGATATTTCCTTTTCAGTTGCCTCTGACAGTGTAATAAAACATTTTTAGCTGGTTTTCAAGCTTATGACTAAGGACTTTGTTGCTGCTTAGACCTTTAGTTTTTCTTATATGCACCTATGCTATACTATACTATGCCATACTACACATTATTCTGTTGGGAAACTTCATGTCATCTTAACTTTCATTGGCTTTTTAGGAATCTTCTTTCTATTGTTTGGATAGCGTTTATTTTGGTAATAGTTTTTGTCCTCAAACTGTGATTTGCATTGCAGTTTATCCTAGAAGTCCAAAAAGACCTTCTAGATAGATACTGTTCATGTTAGATTTTTCCTTTTAGGCTGTGATGTGCACATTAAAGGGTAACTAAGGTTTTCTCAGCAAGTTATCCAAAGTTTGATTTAGTTTCATTTCATGCAATCTTCCTCCAAATTCTTATAATTTATTAAAAAACTGCATTGAAATTGTCATAAAGAGCTACCTCCTATTGTTTATTTTTTAAACACGATCTATTTCTATAAACAATTTTTTTTCCTCTGTTGGCATAGGAAGTGAATATTCTCATGTCTTGGCATATATTTTTCTCATATCATATTATGTGCTTCCTGTTTTTAGTTGCCTCAGAGTACCTACATTAATAATGATAAATCTCTAAACCCAATTTCCTGTGCTACTGGAAAAATCCTTAAGCTGTTTTTTGTGATTAAGTAGATGCAAGAGATCTATGAACATCCACTGAAAAATAATTAAACTATAATGGTTACTGTAAGCTGTTAATTTTTTTTCTCCCATTATATTTATTTTTTTCAAGATACTTTATCTGTTTTGAGTTTATTTTCTCAATTTTGTTCTCATTTAGCTATGTTCCAAATTTTAAAATTGTAGTAAAAAATGACTGCTTGAGAATGTGTGAATTTACTTAAATAAAGGAGAGAACGTACAAGAGAAAATAGTCAATGGAATGACTGTTGGTGGGAGCTGAGTTTACTTTGACATGCATAAAGGTGCCAGTTTAAGCTTTGTGCTATAAACTTCTCATGTTGTATCTTTAGGAGTAGTAGTGTTTCAGGGCACACATAAAATTTATGCTAATGTGTAAAATAGAAGCCTTTTGTTAGTCTGGTCGTTTGTTGATCAAAAAGAAAGGAAATTTTTACTGTTTTTCTGGGCTGTTAGAAGGCACCACTGAATATATGTTTATTTGAGAGCCAAATAAGTCACTTATTCTAAGGCTGTGGATTTGGCTCAAAATGAATGATTTCACACTCCAAATCTGCTAATCATCCCTTTGTGTTTTAGTTCTCAGCTGTGTTTCCATAGTAGAAGAAAAAGCATCTTGTTCTTTATAAGAAACATTCTATTAGGATATGGTATCCTGCTGTCTCAGTTTAAAAGAAAACTAAGATATCTGTCCGGACTAGAAAGGGAGCCTCTTCCTCAAAACCACCACAACATTTAAAATTAAGAGACTTTAATCAAAAAATGTATAGAAGAGGGTAGCAGTTCTCAAGTAATCTGTGCCCTGTCGGTGCAGTTGTGTTTACGGACAGCGGGAGGCGATGCCGTGCCTCGGGAGGCAGTGACTGCGAAAGCCCCTCCTGGGGTCCCGTGGGGCTGGTTCCAAAAAAGGACTCCTGTGGGAACATGGCAGTCACAAGGGACGCTCTGAAACCTTTCCTGTGGGCAGTGCAGAGACCCTCTCCTTGTCCTTTGTCCGGAAGTGTGGCGGGGTGGGGGCTCGGCACTCAGGGAGTCTGCAGCAAATCCAGCGGGCGGTCACTGCGCTCCCTCTGTCCGAAGAACAAGCCAGGGTGCACGGAGTTGGGGGGCCGAGCCAAGGGAGCTCCCTCCAAGTGCTTCCACCAGCCCAGCAAGCAGTGTCTCACACCCACACAGCAGCCCGAGCACAGAAGTGTGCCCAACACCAGAAAAAAACCTCGCTGTCCCTCCTCCTCCCCAGCCATCAAGTGGGAATGTAAAGCTATCATCTATCCCTTTGTTACCTGTCCTGGCTCTTCACCTCCCCAAAACTCGCTCTTGGTAAGGGAGAGACAAACTTCCATGAAAAATTTTGAAACTATAATGATGTTGCAGGATGTTGTTACTCCCCCTGAGTATGTTCTAGAACAAGAGTTTGTCACGTCTTTTTACCTTTTTCCGTTGCTTAGAATTGTCAGTTTTATTTTTGCCATAGAGGAAAATGCCAATTGCTGCAAATGTTTGCAATATTCGCTGGAATTAAATGTCTTGGAAAGAGTCAAGACTGTGGCTTCTTTGCAAAGAGCTGGCCTGATGATATAAGCCCTGTGTTTATATCAGGTATTTCTCTGATTTAATTAGCATGGTCTTAGAAGAAAAGGAGGACAAAGTTCTTGAAATGAAGAAGGGCTAAGCCCCAGAAATTTTTTTTTAAATAAATTTTAAAAATACATAACTTCCTATTCTTCAGAATTGAATTTTGAGAATTTTTTCATGAAGAGTAAAATCAAACATGAGAAGTCGGTCTTTAGTTGTTAGCATTATGAGCTGCAAAACATCAGCCACGCTACTAGTCTGCCAGGAGGTGACCTTACAAAGTCAAGATTTCCTACTTTTTCCACAACAAAAGAATGTCATGGTAAAAAAAAAAAGAAAAAAAAGGTAAATGTCAGGGGGAAAAAAGAAAAATTAACATTGCTCCAGATTACTCAGAAACTTGCGACAGTAACAGTATTTTGTGGAAATATAAGGTAAACAGCAGCAGGAAATACATGTCTCAGAACTGGGAAGAAAAGTCAGCTTATGTAGTTACTTATTAGTGGTCAGATATAGATGTGTCTCTGATTAGTCTTTGTATGCACAATTTCACATATGAAATAAACCAGGTCTTATCTGACTGGGAGAGAGTAAATCCCTGGAATGTTAAAAAACTCATGTTTTTCCGTGGTTTGCGATCAGGCCTCTATTGAGTATTTTCGTTACTTCATTGCAGCATGTTTCCTTCTATTCTGTACCATTTTGTCTGTGAGCTCAAGCGGAATGTAGCTTTTATTAGAAATACTACTAAAATGTCTTAAACATTGTTCATAAGTGCTAAATTAATTAATCCACTAATGTAGAAAATCATTAAAAATGGAAGAAAAAGTAATTTCAGAAGGCAATAGTGATATAAGGAACTAGCACTGAAAGGGTTAATAGAAATAATTGTAGAGGCTTTTGCTGAAGTAGCAGAGATAGACTGCATAGTTGAATTGTTA
>JAWWTY010000088.1:46596304-46637516 GCA_035222235.1 Margarornis squamiger | reverse complement strand
TACGGCCTTCATCCCCAAAGACCCCCGAAGACCCCGGCCCAGGAAAAATGGAAACCAATGCGCAAACTCGGCTGGGAGGGGCGCAGCGTGGAGAAAATGGAAATTACTTTTTGGAACTAGTTAGAATAACCCTGCCTTGTCAAAGAAAAATAATACATATATATGAAGAAATAATGACTATGCATGTTTTAACTGTATATAAACAGGCCTGTAAGCACAGACGGGTGTGCATGTTTTTTGGTGGATCAATCCCCCATGCACCCAGCGCTGAATAAACGTATCTTCTCTACAACTACTGAGTTGTGGGGTTTTTCCACATGTCATTAGAATGATATATTCTTCCAGTAAAAGATTTATCTTAGATCCAAGAAGGAAGATCTGGAAGTGAAACCCACAGTATAAACTAAGCTGTAACAAACCTGATACTATTTTCCTTCTAAATTCTCAGATGCCAAAGCAATAAAGAACATCTCCTGCTGAAGGACACAGTAGTGTTATGCTGTTGACTAAATTCATGCTTGTTATTTTAAAGGAATTTAGGAAAAAGCAAGAAAAGTAATCTCCCTCACCTCCCCCTGGCACCCATCAGAAAAGATAATGTGCTCATGCAATTGGTTTTCCTTGCCCCCTGTTCTAGGGTGTATAATGTACCTGGTCATGAAAAAGTGTAAGTCAAGTGCCAGTTCTCTCACAGTACCTTTGTGAGTATACTGTCCTCTACACTCCTGAAGTAGGCTTTTATCAATAAGAATTCTGGACAAGACAGGGAGGAAAATGATAAAAATCTAAAAAGGGAGAAACCTTCCCTTTTCACACTTCCTCACTGAGTAACATCAGTCACAAAATGCTCCAGAATCTTGTCTATGCGACAAACATGCATTTCTGTCAGAGTGAGGAAGATAAAGGGGGAAAATGTGACATCTCTGTCATGGTAGATTTTACTTCAAGATGATTGCTTGTGAATCTGAAGCCAGGAAACATATCTGCAGTATTTTCATTATAGTCTTCCAGTATTTTTCTTCAGTTAGTTAAATCTCATTCCATCTCTCAGTTTTACTTCTAACCATACTTCCAAAGATATCTGTAACTCTTTCCAATGCCAGTTTTAACAATATTTACTCTTCAAGTCATCAATATACTTTAATGTTATGAACAGTCTGGAATCAATCTGAAATACTATAGCATGTACTTGAGAACTGCTATTATAACATCCCTTTCAGAGTAAGTTGGTTTATCATCAGGTAACTTCCCTGTGTAATATTTCACAAGTCCATTATAAATTGTCCTCCAGTCTTGGATAAGAGTGCTTTTTCACTGTGTTCAGAGATAGGCTTTTACTCGAAGTGACAAGAATTCTTAATCAGACGATCTAGCTTTCTAAAACAAAGGAGAGAATATTGGAAACCCAAGCAAAAAACTCCACCACAACAAAACAGTTCAGTGATAAAGAGGAAGAAGTTGATACCAATAGTTTCTGTCATAGAATGTGGTTAGATTCCCTCTCCCCGCCTCCATCTTTCTGCTGCTCCTAGAGGTTGGTTTGTTCAAGAGGTTGTTCAAATGAAATCTTAGGAAGACATTTTGAAAATTGTAGAAGACAATTACAGGTAATTCTGTAGATCTTTAAGGGTGTGGCTGAGTAGATGTAGACCACAGAATAGTGATGATTTTTGGTAGTTTCACGTTCAGGATCTTGGTACAGTGCATATGTATTTTCTCAGTGCTCTGATCGGTTAACAAAGCATCTTTATTGTCATTGTGGTACAGGTGTTCCTTTTCTATTACATTCTAGGAACTCTAGTTCCTTCCCTCTAATGGAGCATTCTCCTTGTCCTCAGTGAGCAGGCAGGTAGTGGGTCCTAGTATTGTCAGTAATTAATTTTACTCTTCAGTCTCTCTGTCCCCTAAAGTTTATGAAAATCTCATTGGTGCAAAATCAGTTTGAGGGTTTCCATTTAAAATAATTGTTTGTCTTGTGGGGAAAGGATAAGTAAGAATGATTATTGATTATTTTTTTAAACCAGATTTCACTTCCGAACAGAAGAAAATTTATGTCCTTGCCCGTGTAGTTTGCCTTAATTTGGAGAGAGTTTATTGGCGCTGGCACTGCATAATGCTTTTCTTAATAAGTGTCACATTAAAAATAAAGCTTCAGCATTAAGATATTTTATATCAAGACTAGTGTATTTGACCTTAAAAAATTTTCTCAGACCAGCAAGAAAATACTGAAGGTAAAGGCTTTGATCCTATTAATACATTAAGTAGATGCCTTTTTTTTTTCCCCAGTGTTATGGGCTGTTGCTTTGGGTAAGACCATTTCTCTTTAAGCATAACTTGCATTCTTGCATGGTCCTGTCTTTTTGGCACCAGTCTTTAAATCAAACTGCAAGAAAAAGCTATTTATAATTTGCATTATTGTTCTACTTAATGTCTAATTAAATATACTGAAGTTGCAGTGCCAATAATTAAGCAACTATTAATATTCAAATGCAAAACAGAAGACAATATATATTCCTCTGCTAATTAAAAAGGTGCAAGTTTCAGTGATGTGAAGATGGAGACTCTGAACAATGAACACATAGCTGAAGAACTCAGTTTCCATAATTAGTGGAAGTTCAGCTTATCTGAGAAGAGCGTGTATTACAAGTTGATATGTTTTTGCAATAATTGCATTTTATTTGAGTGTTTTAAAAAACAATACTTTTGTTTCTACTTAAGTGTTGAATAGAGACTTTCTAGAATATTCCTTATGTGGAAGAGAATGAGTCATCAGTAAAAGTGGCGTAAAACTGAATGTAGTCATGAATTCTTTGACTTGGGCAGATTTAGTCTACATTCTGCTTTAGTTTAGTCCCAGCAGAACTGGTCTGGTAAATCTGTTGTGGGATAACATCTAGCAAGGAGAGGAAATCATCAATCCTTACAATTATCTTCAGGTATTTAGTCATTGCAGTGTTGATAGAGTATCTTAAGCTCTTTCATCTTATTGTCAAGTATTACAGAATTCTTCTTCACAGTGTTTAACTGTAGTATACTGACCTCTATGCTGTAGCATAGCAAGATATCATTACACTGTAAGGGTACTTGCTCTAGAAAGCCAAGAGATAATTCTAATGTATAGAAACTAGAAACAGTCCCAGACATAGGAATGTTACTGTTAAAAAAATAAACAAGAGAACTGAATTTTGAAGTGATCTTTTTAAGAAGGTGAACTTCAGGGTAGAAAGTTGAGGTCTTCATTGATTGCCTGATTTAATCTGAGAACAAATGTAAAATGAAGAATGATAGGGTTTCAAGTAGAGGAAGATGGAGACAAAAAGAACGAGAACTTCTCTTGGAATATCAATAGGATATTGATAGGTTATCTTGGAATATTCCAAGAAGGATTATATTGAAGAGTGAAATTGTTAGGGCTAGGGAGATGTCATTTTAGTGCTTTCAATGTTTATTACTAGCCGCCCATAGGGTTCTTTTACTTCTTTCTACTCT
The DNA here is from genome assembly GCA_035222235.1 of Margarornis squamiger. NCBI lineage: Eukaryota > Metazoa > Chordata > Aves > Passeriformes > Furnariidae > Margarornis > Margarornis squamiger. The sequence goes on along the minus strand of JAWWTY010000088.1, from coordinate 46,634,027 downwards.
TCTAATATGGTGCATGGGAACTTCATTTTTTGAAAGCAATCATCTGTTGTTCATTACTGCACTACTGACATGTTTTTATGGTTTTTAGTGCTGAAGAGCCCTTAAGCTTAGTGTGTTTTGGCCAGTAGTCAGTACAGTGCCCAGTTAAGTTATTTGTTATTCCCAAAAAAGGGAACATTCTTTGAGAAACTTTGCATGATTGATTTAGTATTTATGTTCATGGAGCTGGGAAGGTGATTTTTTTTTCTGCTCACTTATGTTTTATATGCTTTCTATGGAAACATTGAGTTTAATTAGCATGCTAACAAATCTCTTCATGTGATAATGTTAGTTACAATAGCTGTCTTCCCACTTTGTGAGTTGGAAAGACATGGCACTGATTTTTGAAAGGAAGGGACAAGTTCTCTGGACGTTCATTTCATTAAGATAAAACTGGGAAGGGACAGAGGAAGAGATCTCATGTACTGTGCCCTTTTCTCATGTTATCTGAACAGCGTCAAGCAGACTTACTACATGGCTCCCTATCACTTCTGTTTTGTGTGTCCAGTTTCTTTGACTGTAAGTAGTAGCAATAACTTTCACTGTGTCTCAGCTGTCTCATAACCATACTATAGTTATCTCCAATCCAAGGAAAAATAATTATGTATTATACGTTGTGTCATCATCTAAATGACACAGGCCTTGAACCCCAAAACTGATTTTATGATGAGCAGCTCCACCAGTTCACTCTGTGACAGCACTTGAGTTACCTGATTCCTGTAAAATTATTTTAAAACTAATATAAGGCCTACATGATTGTTGACTTGCAAAAGTTAGTTGTGAAACAAAACTTAGGGCTGTAGCTATAATTGAGTCTGTAATTCTGAATTGAAAATATATTCGGTCATGGTGCTGTGTCATGCTCTCCAGAAGTAGTTAAGAATACATCTATAATGTCCTGGCCTTCAAATGGAGAAACAGAACAATTTGTACTTTATCCTTATTGTGCTTCTGTGATTCTGATGTAGTTGTATCCATGTCCACCCAAATATTTTCACCTAAAAACAGCTCTTTTCCTTTATGAAAGGGAAAACGTAATTGGAAGAAGCACTAAGAAGGCAGACTGTCTCAGAAGTAACTTCTACTTGCCTCCTGAAAAATATGTTTTTGTGCCTGGGAGGTGGGGGCTCCTTTTTGGAGGAAGGCAGTTTGATTGCTGTAATCCATGATCAGTGTGCTCGCTCTTGAAATTCTGGTGCCCTGTGAAGCCAGGATGCTCTTACCTCTTTAGGAATGCAATTGTTTCATGCACATAGACTAGGCTACAGCAATAAGAGTCAGAAAAAAAGGAACATTTTGTCAGTACAGAATTTAGTGTGGAGTCCTCATACAACCACCAAAGCTTATTTGGCTTTGATGAGGTGCCTGACAACTTGTGAAATTTGACATTAAATTTTTACAGCTTTCTCTCAAAAAAATGAGGTGTCCAAACTTTTTATACTGTTTTGTCCAGTCTTTCCCAAGGGAAGGATAGTGTTGAATTTTTATTTGTGTACCATTTTCCTTCACTCCCTTGCTGTTCACCTCACTAATCCAGAGACATTTGGGTATGGGAGATGTCTGTGTTATTTTGCATTCTCACGCAGCCCATCATCTCTCAGGAACTGGGGATTTTTGCCTGGGATTTATATCATTATCATACTGGTAAAGGTTTGGAAGGGCATTCTCTTTGGTGTAGCACTTAAGCCCTAGAATAGTAAGTTTTTCTAACAAAGAACTCAGTCAGATGAATTAGCTTGATAAATTTTTTGTTGCTAAAACACACATGCTTGGATCCTATGTGTAGACATATGCACAGATCATTAATTGACCTGCTGATAATTGATTTATTTGGTATGGTTTTAAGCCATCTTTGAAAGCAGAATAAATCATACAGGTTTTTTTTTAAATATTATTAGTTATATACAAAATACAAACTTAACAACTAATGTTAAGAGTGATAATAGCAACATTTTTGTACTGCTGGTGTTGTCACACTGATTTTCAGTAAGCTCTTAAGGTAAACTGTACAAATTTACATTCATGTGTAGAAGTTTTGAAAGTTTAGTATAAATTGATATGTTGTTTGTTCGGTAGAAAGTTTAACATTTGTTTGCAGATCTGTAGTTTGCTAAGAATTAATTTGCTACCTGCTACTTAGTAATTTTAAGAGTACAAGAGTATAAGTTAGTTTACGTGGGTCTTGTTTTTATCGTTTGTCATTACTACATTTATAGATGTAATATTAAAAACGTTTTTCACTTTTATATTTTCTTTTTGTGCATATTTATTTTCCAAACTATTACCTGCTCAAATTAAGAATTTTCAGCAGAATTCTAAAATGAGATACTAGTAAACTCTGTGAGGAGAGAACCACTGTGATTTTTTTTTTGGGGGATCATAGAAAATCTCTCAAGCAAGCAAACATATAAATACATTGTAGTTAAGTGAACACTAGTTTTCTGAAAGACAACAAAATGCCATCAAAGTTAACAGAATAGTGCTAACTTGGTTTGGTTTAAGTTTTCTTTTTTTAGTTTCTTGCAAATCAGAATAGATTTATACATCAGTTTCAATAACCAAAACCTGATCCGTTCACTGTGAAGCAATAGGAATACATTTTCTCTAATAAATGCATCTTTAAAATGTGTGCAACTTATTTCAGTTTTAAAATCATACATGAAATTTTCTAATTGTGCTGTAATTATTAAAACGCTAACAATCACTAACTGCACAGCTAAAAACCTGACTTGAATACCTAGAATATTAAGGGGAGAAATATGATAAGTAGTTGTCAATATTAAAGCATGCTGAAGGAGGAAGGCTTCGGGCCTTGTAGTAGGTAGAATGAAACAGCAGATTTCAGTATCCACAATCCTTTCAGTATTAAATTTTCAGTAAAATAAAATTACTTGTATATGAAAACATAGCCTTTCCCCAGCTCTCTTTTTTTTCCTGATCAGCTGATGAAGAGACTAGCAGCTCGCTGCTTTGCTGGCTTGTTAATTTTATCCCCACTAACTGTGATTTCCGATAGCCGGCCTGCTGATAGTGGTAAGGTAAATATCCTTTTTCATTGCCGTCTTGAAGATTCAGTAGAACTACATCGCAGGCATGTGTAGGTGTGTAACACATCAAAAGTCGATGTTCTCCGTGTTTCAGTGTACAACTGAGTGCTTGAGGAGAGCAATGACATTAACTGTTGACAGCCTTGCATGCTGTATTTATTATTAGCTTTTCTAGCTTCCAAGATATGCAGAAATTTCCTTCTCTTAATCTTTGTTAGCCTCAGTGGTTTATAGCGCATGCCCTGCTTTAGCCAGATGAATATTAATGAATTTGTGTGCAGGTTTTTTTTTTTCCTTCTCTTTTCTTCCTAACTCATTAGATCTCGAGCCTCCTTCATAGTGGTTATCTGGACGCTGTGGAAGCATGATGTAAATTGTCTTTTGATTATTAAGGCCTAGTTTCAGGCTGTCTCTCAGGATTCTGCGTTTGTGTTTGTTCTGTGGATTTGCACATCGGAGGATGCATAGGAAACAGATTTCAAAATCCCACTGGTATTTTTAACATGCCAGGTTGTTTTGTGTTGTGCATCAGGTTTTGTTCACAAAATGTTTTTGAAGAGACGTTGTACACAATTCAGAAAAATTACGTCTGGGCTATAATCACTCTTTAATATTGATTGTTATGCTCACATGATCATAAATATTAGCCATGTTTGGTGCTGTAGAGAAATGAAGGCAATTGCTTTAGGATTAGAGCTCTTTCAGCTGCAAGAAAGGATTGATTAGCATTTGCATGTACTCAAGGCAATATTGAGAGCCAAAAGCAACTGATATCAACATCAGTTATGTTCTGAGAAAGCATTAATCAGAAAGCCTTGGGTTTAAGATTTTTTTTTTTATTTTTTTAATTTTTAATTTCAGTACTCTTATGACCTGGTATTTTTATTTGTTTTCTTTTGTTGGCTTTCTCAAATCAAGAAAAGTTCAGCTTCTTGCTCTATAACATGGACTTGATAGTGTGTGTGAACAGGTTCCCTTTATTCCTAGTTTGGTTTCTTTGTAGCAATTTTTTTATCCCTCTGCGTAGAGCTGCTGTGTCTGGTTAAAAGCATACATCCAGGTAATTGAAACTGGTGTTCATTGTCTGTGACTGTGTGAGGTTTGGTTTTTGCGGTGGGGGGTTTCTTCATCCCATGTTATGAGTGCTTTTTACAGTAAAACACTGTAATGCTTCTCTACCTCATGGTTACTATTCTAGAAGAAAATGATATGTTTTAGAGATTGTTTTAACACTTAGGTAATTTAAGCGTTGATTAAAATATGTGAAGAGAAGTTGAGTTGTTACTGCGTAAAGCATCTCTGTGTTGTTTGTATGCACAAAGAACTGTGTGTGAACTGACTGTGGGAGCTGAGCACAATTTAGACAGTCCTGTTTGAAACATGTGATATCAAAGTCTGTTTGGCATGGAACTGTGTAACCCAGAACTAACACTGATATGAAAAAATTAGCATCTGTTGTACACTTTCTGAGACAATCCCACATTGTCTGTGCTTTGGTCCAAAATTCAAGGTTCAGATAAACAGCGCATCTACTTCGGGGATAGTGGGATTGTTAGGACAATTATGTCTAGTGTCTGATTGCCAGTAACTCAGTTTCACATTGTACTTCTGTTTATAAATAAACTGAACATTTTGAGTTGGATTATCAGTATCCTTGTTCTTGCATTGTTTTTTGTTGTTATAGTTTTAAAATACAATTTATTTCCCTGTGCAATATCTCTTTTGTTTAAAAATCATACTTTTTGAATCCATGGTTGTCAGGCAATTGAAGACGGCAATTTGGAAGAAATGGAAGAGGAAGTTCGACTTAAAAAACGGAAGAGACGAAGAAATGTCGATAAAGATTCTGGGAAGGAGGATGGAGAAAAAGCAAAGAAAAGAAGAGGCAGACCTCCTGCAGAAAAGTTGTCACCCAACCCACCCAAACTGACTAAACAAATGAATGCTATCATTGATACTGTGATAAACTACAAGGATAGGTGAGCTTGGAGACAGTCTCTTTCTATTGCATGTCCTCTCTCCTTCTCTGCTGATACTGCTCTCTACATTTGACAATGGCTCCATTTTTTTCAGTCTTTAGAAAGACTTTCTGACACAGCTTTTATGAAATATAATTAGCCTTAGGGCCTGATCCTGGAAGTCTCGCACTTGGTGAGACTTCTTTTAAGACCCATTTGATAAAAGGTTGTTGAAACACAATTACAAAAAACAAGCATAGAGCTCCTGCTTAGGAATAAAGTCATTCTCCTCAGGAAGTGTACTTAGCATACAGCCTGAGCAGGATTTTCCTTCAGTGTAGTGGTGAAGCATGTGTTGAGATTAATCTTTTCAAAGGTACGGCTACAGATTCATTAATCCAAGTTTCCACAGATCTCACCATGACCTGAAAGACTACCCAAAATAGATAGGGCTCATATCATGAGTGTCAGAGCTGCCAAAGGAAAAACATATAGAAATACTGAGCATAATATGTTGTCCACAGCAGAGATGGAAGTCTGTCTGTCAAAATGTCTTACTTTCAGCATAAAAAAATGCTAATTAACTGGACCTCAGGAAAAAATATTCCTTTGAATATGAAATGTGATCTGAAGACTTCTGTTTTGCAGGTTTTCAAACTGTAAAGCATCTGTGCTTCATGAACAAGAAATTAAGAATTAGTTCATAACATCTTTGTATCAGACTTGATTGAGAAAATTATATTTTAACTCAGCTTCTATCTGCCAAAAATCAGTAAAGCCTTCTTGTGTACTTATCCCTTCTTTGGTGTACATTGAATTACTTAATTCATATAGGCGTCTAATATAAATTAAATTAATAATAAATGCATTCCAAGAAGGTCAGGAAGCATTTGAATTAGGTGACCTGCACAGGTCTGACAATTTATTTTTTACCTCTAAACAACTTTCAGTCTGTGACTTTAAATGGCAACTTACACTTTGCCCCTTTTTGCAGCTGCTGTTCTGGCTCTACCTGTACAAGGGTAACTTACGTGGTACTTGGCAAAGCACACACTGCTGCGGTGCATGACTTTTTTGGCACATAACTGTTAAAATGAACCTTTCTGTGATCTGCAGGCTCTCTCTAACATACATTGTAAAGTTTATTGCATCAGAACAGCATTCACAGCAAAAAACATGATGAGCAGGAAGCTGACTGCAATCTCAGTGTATTTAGCTGACTGTGACTCTCAGCTAACAAAATAGCTCAGACAGGAGAAGTGTTTAAGTTCAGGTATTGCAGTCAGGGCTGCAAGGAAGCATCTTGATCCTTCTTCTGAAGCCAAGCACTTCTGACTGGAAGCCAAGCCTACTTCTCACTTTTAAAATAGCAAGCAAAGTTACTTCTGCTGGCCTCCTGTACGGGGTAGCTACCAAAGTAACTGCTAGTTACTGGGGAAGTTAAAAATTTTTGCCTGATGTTTGTGTCCCAGGAAGTTCTTCTTCGATTTCTGTCAAAAAAATAAACCTCTGAGCTATTATGTAGTTACAAGGCATACTATTCCCTCTCCAAGGAGTGCACATTTATGCAAGACAGATTGGTTCCCAATTTAAAAACTGTATGAAACTCGATTCTGTAAGGAATTAAAAATGCCTGCTAAACTGAGATGTTCAGTGCTTTAAGCTATACAGAGGAATTCCAAGTTTCTGCATTCTGATTTTTTTGTGAGCCAACATCAAACTGCCCAATCCTATGAAATTTAGGATAGAACAGAATTGCACATTTAGACATCAGGAAACTTTAATGTCTTAAAATCTTTGGGGCTAGCTTTGCTTTAAAGTTTGATTAATATTTTCAGGATTTGCAGCGTTAGAATTAAGTGGGTTTTAGGCATTGGAACCCTTCAGCTTTGTTGGGGGTTCATGTTTGTTCAGCTCTGGGCTTTTGTGTGTGTGAAAGCAATTGGGGCAAGTATAGAGGGACAGGTTAATTGGAAGAAAAGTAGGCCATCAGCTTCATCTAGGGAAAAAAAATGGTTTTCCTTGTATTTAGTATTTGAATGCTTGAAATCATCTTTGTCTTTAGCTAAAATTTTCAGTGCTAATAGATGTTTCATTGTTTCTTCATGGTAAGTCCAGAGGGGTGACCCAGACTATGGAAAACTGATTGTGTCCCAAGAGGTGGTCCAGTGATACCCATCCAAAATCTTACTGATTTTGGCCTGAGTTACTTTGTCAAAACCAATTCTACAATCTTTACTAAGTTTTGTTGCAGTTTAAAGGGAAGCATGCAAAAAAAATCAAAAGAATACATTACTAAACTAGTAGGTCTCTGCATGCTTTAGCTCTTGTTTTCCCTTGCTTTTGAGTTCCTTGTAAATACAGAACCACTTTTCTGCTCTTACTAAAACATTTCTTTAAAAAAAAAATTAAAATGCATGATGCTCACAGAAATCTGGAGTACTAGTTGGTTGCTTTTCTGTGGCAACACTGTATAGTGTTGATGCAGGGAAGGATTCTCCAGTTTGACTTGACCAGCAGCCACCATTGGTTTCCTGAAATTATAGTACCTGGGGTGTGTCCCATATAATAAGGAAAATAGTTAAAAAAAAATACAGACATGCAAGGCACTGTGAAAATGTTCTGCTTGGACTGCTTAGATGTCTTTGGTGTGAGAGTTGTTAAGGTGTTTGTCGAGTTGACAATACTTGTATCTTACAGCTTGCTTTGCTTTGGATTCCAGTATTGGGTGATGTGCTTCAAGCTTTTCTTCATGTTGATAAGAATTCCTTTATCTTACCTTTGTATTTGTCTTTGTTAGCTAGAAACAGGTAGTGATACCTCAATCTGAAGAACTGTCGGGTATGTGCTCCAAATTGCTAACTAAAAATCACTATTGAAGACACTTTTTAAAGTGCACCTGTGCTCTTATTACTCAGCTTTCAATATCAAACCATAAAATGTTGCCAACTGTAGATACAGAGCAGTACTACAAATGCAGATCCGTTTTGACTCTTCTACACTGCTTTTCCATCACAGGTAAACCTGAATTGGTCTAGGTTTCATCTATAATGGTTTAAAATAGAGAATAAATCTGTAATGAAGCAAGAGAGAAAATATCGTCAGAATCCTCTGACTTCTAGTCATCTGATCTAGTGAAAGGATGTCCCTGCCCACACACAGCAGGAAAGTTGAACTAGTTTATCTTCAATGGTCTTTTCCAACCCAAACCATTCTATGATTCTATGATTTTGGTAAAGCATTTTTAGGGTACCATGGGAAAATGATAAGTTAATATGAAAGAAAGAGAAGATGAATGAGTAAGCTCAGTAATGTGAGTGAAAATGAACAAAAATATGTAAACTGAAGGCACTGTTAAAAAAGAAACAAACTGGAAAGAAGATACTGCAAAAGTTCTTGGAGAATTAGTGTTGGCATAGATCACTATATATTTATGATATGTATTAAAAATGAGGAGTATCCCAGCCAAAATCTAAAATGTTAAAATACCAGGAGTGGAATGATATTCATAGCAGACTGGACACAGTTAAGTCTGAAGTAAAAGAAATGGGATGAAATGCAGTACCTCAGGAGTGCATTGTATGATACTTACAGACTAAAAATAGGAAACTTTTCTTTTGGTTCAAATATCAGTTCAGGTGGAACTGACAGAAAAAGAATTACTTGGGCAGAGAAGTTACTGATCAAAGCCAGCTACAGTCCATCAGTATTGTGCAGCCGTAAGAAAATGGAAACCTCACACAGATACTATTGCCTATGTGGATGTAGAAATACTCACTATGTATGTGTGTCGTTATATATGACACTGTTAGTGTTTTCGAGTTGCTGTACTTAGTACTTGAATGTTTTTTCATTCAAGAAAGATTAGTTTACACTGAGACAAGTGTAAATAATTATTTCAGTGTTAGTAGCATGGGAAAGCCTTGCAAGAGGAAACGGCTTGGTTTGTTTATCCAAGCAAAGCATAGTCTTGAGAGGGGAAGATGATTGCTCTCAATAAACTCACTGGAAAGAAGGGAAGCATAAACACAGGAAGAGTGTAGAAACATGTAAAAATACAGGATGGTGGTCACAAGGTTATATGAGCATATATGAACATTCATTAATACAAGTTATTAAAAGTTATGGAACCTTTCTGTATGAAATAGACAGAAATAACTAGATAGGCCTTAGCCTTTGGCCTTAGATCGATCGTTGATTAAAAAACTTATATATGAATTTTTATAAGACCATGACCCTACATTCAAGGTCTTGAAAACACCTTTCCAGTTACACATTGATCCTGATTCTCCAAAATTAAGTTTGTGCATCATCTTTACAAAGTCCCTTTGCAATAATACATATTAATCTGAGATTTTGTTGAAATTATTTCTTAAACTAAGATTTAGGTGCCCTTACAGCCCTGTGCCTTGTTCTAATCTTGCAGTGTAAAACACCTGTTTAGAAGAGAGAAGTTGAAATACATCAGTCCAGCATTACTGTCACACATTTTTCCAGTTCTGATGCTTTTAATGTGTGTTTCCTTCTCTCAAAAATTTGGAATGCCCATAGAAATTAATATCATAGAATCACATGTGTAGTATGTGTGTTCTGTTTTCAAAAAGCAAAATCACAGAATGGGTCAGGTTGGAAGGGACCACAGTGGGTCATCTGGTTCAACCTCCCAGCTCAAGCAGGGTCATCCCAGAGCACATGGAACAGGATTGCATCCATATAGTTCTGGAATACCTCCAGTGAGGGAGACTCCACAATCTCTCTGAGCAACCTGTTCCAGTGCTCAGTCACCCACACAATGAAGAAGTTCTTCCTCATGTTCAGGTGGAATTGTCTATGCATCAGTTTCTGCCTGTTGCCTCTTGTCCCATTGCTTGGCATCACCAAATCACTTTGACATACAAAAAGCAGTCTGTATGTCCAGTTAAAATGCTTTAGCCTTTTGAAAGCAGCAACAATTTTACAGGAGGTAGATTTTCTTTTGAGAATAAAGAATTTGTATGCCAAATTTGAGGCATGGCTGCTGATTTTGCATTATGCACATGCAGGCTCAGTCTCCTAAGCGATCTTTTTCCTCTTTCGAAGGTTGTTCATTATGTTTTCTTTCACAGGAAGACAAGCTGTAAGTGTAGCTTGCTTTTCCACATTGTTAAAATTAAGTGGAGAAAACTAATGACGGGCAGCAAAGTGAATGACCCTGTGTACTCAGAACTGCTGAGGCCGTACCTCACATCTGGTGTTCAGTTTTGGGGCTCTCACTCACAGAAGGACACTGAGGTGCTGGAGCATGTTGCGAGAAGGGAAACAGAGCTGGGGAAGGGTCTGAAGCACAAGTCTGATGAGGAGTAGCTGAGAGAGCGGGGATTGTTTAGACTGGAGAAAAGGAGGCTGAGGGGGCATATAATCACTTTCTACAACTGCCTGAAAGGAGGTGGTTGCGAGGTGGGGCCAGCCTCTTCTCACTGGTAGCAAGTAACAGGACAGATGGAAATTGCCTCAAGTTGCCTCAGGGGAGGTTTAGATTGAATGTTGGGGAAAACTTCATTAGAAGGGTCATCTGGCACTGGAACAGGCTGCCTAGGGAAGTGGTTGAGTCACTATCCCCAAAGTGTTGAAAAGGTATGTGGTGGCACTTAGGGACACAGTTTAGTGATGGACTTGACAGTGCTGAATTAGTGGTTGGACTGGATGATATTAGAGGTCTTTTTCAACCTAAACTATTTTATGAGTCTCTGATTCATAGCTTGTAATCCTCCAGATTCCCCTTACAAACCCACTGTTTTCTTCTGCCTTGCATCAGTTTGGTGTTTCCTGTCTGTGTGCTACTTTAATGCTACCACCAGTTTGCATTAGCTTTCTTTACATAGCCACAGCTGAATTCAAGAGTCCTCGAATGCTGATAGCTCTGTTCCATACAAGTGATTTGCATTTGTGCTCTCCTTGCTGTTGGCTCTGTTCATAGATTTAAAGTAAGGACTTTCATGGTGTACTGGCTAACTTCACAAAGCCTTCTCCCAGCATCAGGTAGCCGTTGACTGCATTTTAATAGAGCTGGTAAGAAAATTGGAGAGTGGAGCTGTTATGTTTTTTCCTGTTTGGCAAGGCACTACCCCTGTCTGTGGTGCTTAGCATTTTGATCACTGCATCATTAAAGCCAACATGTTTAAATTTGTGTCCATAGTACTCTAATTTTGATGATACAGCTCAGGGAGAGTGTATTTTCCTTGTATGTGAAATGAATTTTATTCAGACTATTTTCAGCTGTTTTCTCAGGTTGCCAGTTTTTAACTGTTGGAAAATGAAGAGTAACATAATTAGCCATTACTAATCTGACTAGTAATTAATTATGCCAGCTGGTACTCTGGGGCATTCAAACACACAAAGTAAATAATTCCTATTTATAGGCAAGCCCAAGTTACGGAGTACATAGCCTTATGTCAGACCCCAGGAATTATATTTTTAACTTCCATTTCAGTGATTGGGACAGGTCCACCATGTGTTACTGCAGCCAGTTCCAAAAAGGAACCATTAAATACATTTAATGAATATCAGTCATCTTCCTTCATAGCTGAGTTACTGTTGGAAGTTTTTAAATAGAAAGAAACCACCTCACCATGTCCGCTCTTCTAATTTTCCTCCCTGACACTCACTTTTTATTAAATAACATCCTTGTGAGTTACATTCGATTGAAAGTTGTAGTTTTCAAGCCATAGTTCTGGTTGTGAGCACTCTGACTCAGGCAAGGGTGCAGAACTCTTCATTTCTACCCACTCTAAATTGAATGTTAGTATTTGTTAAAAGTTTGAAATTTGCCAAACATACAAGAACATGTTGCAGTTTCAGCTTCATAGTTGTCTCTCCATATGAATTCAAAGGAGAAAGAGTGTTGATCATGGTAATACTTTTGACAGGTCTGTGGCAGTTTGTTTCTGGCCAAATACTGCCAGGGAAAACAAATATGAAAAGAGACTTGTACAAATAAGATTCCTGCATTTCATTTCCCTGAAGACAATACTGACTAAAGAGGTGGCATTATATGATCATATGCACCTTGTAATTAGGGTGACAAAAATGAGAGAAAATCTGAAACATTAAGCACAAATATTTTTCAAACCAAAAATATTTTCAAAATGAGCAGGATTTTTTAATGATTTTTTAACTTGCAAAGCATGCAAGTATTTTTAATGTAAGCACACATAGGACTAGCATGTTGAGCTGATGCAGTTGCAGTGAACTGTCACTCACAGTTCTTTCACAGTCAGGTCTTTTAATTTATTCTGGTCTTTCTTCCTTTCAGCACGTAGCCTGTTAGTTGCTAGGCAACCATAAGTGATTTTTACTGCGCATGATTTTTATGGGGTAGTTGTTGTGCTTATTATTTTCTAATTACATAAGTGGGGACAAGGATTAAAATCAGAGTTGCATTAATAATTACCAATTTTCTCCTACTATATTCACAACACAGCAATTTGAGATTACGTTAGGAAAGATAACATTTTTTTATAGTATGGAGGCACATATACAGAGAGTGTACAATAGATAGTACTTCTTTGTGAGAGTAGGTTCTTTAAAATTATAGAACAGAATAAGCTGGTATGGATCTGAGTAGACAAAATCAAGCTCTAGTCTTTTGTCTGTTGTGTATTTCATGCCCTTAATGCTTTTTCTTTCATGGTCTTACAAGAGTCTCATTAATTATATCGAGCAAAAGCTTGAAGGTTTTCTCTGACAGTTTAGTAAAATGTGTGAACAAATCACAGTTGGCTGGTTTCGTACCAAAAAAAGTTTCTGTTTAATAATTGATGACTGTTAAATTTTTAAAATAAAATACAGTATAAAGGTGTTTGTGCATATGTAAAAAGAGAAAAAATACAGCCATGACATAAAAAGCTATAATCATCAGGAGCTCTTTCAATAGGACAAATATGCTAAACATGCTTTAAAATTTGGTCAAAATTAGTTTACTGGTAGCTGTTTCCTTTGCACTGAAGTCATTCTGTCTGGGATTAGGATTTGAAGCACAGCTGAAGAGTAGCATGAGCTTCAGTGGTTTAGTAATTTTACTCAGATATTTCTGTTAAAAGAAAGCTGCTGAAATTAAACACGGCAATAACTCAGTCTTTCTGCCTAGCTAATCTCCATTCAAACTGTGTAAAGGTGCAGGAAGGTAAGTTGCAGTGTGCCGTGGAATGGTGCAACAGAATACTACTTTGCTTTGCTTTTTCTCAGGATCAGTGCCTTGCATTTATAAGGTGTGCACTGATCCCTTAATGAATAGCTGAATTCCTCATGGGCTTTTTTTTTAATTATCATAAGAAGTCTGAATGTTTTGCAGATACGAAACTTCTTTCACAGCCTTTTTTTCTCATTTTACGAATGGAGAAATGGAGAATAGAAACTCAAGATAACATTTGGGTACCAGAGATCTGACTTCTGGTTTTCTTAGCATTGTATGTGTTCAGAACAAATTTCATTTATCTCAGTTGCAGCTGTAACCACGCAGTTAGACTGTCCTCTATTAATTAAAAAAGAAAAAAAGTCCTCAACATGAAAAGAAATAGAAACATATTAATTTAGCCAGTTGTGTAGTGTGTACTCAGAGCATTGCTTTCAGTTTCACTTTGTGAGGGCAGTTTTTGATGAAGACAGGTTCTGTCATGCAGCATGACATCACTCACACAGGTCATGAACAGTGCCTTTAAATCCATACTATAAACACTTTGACAGGAAAAGTATGAAAGTAATGAATTTGTGAGTCTGTACCAAAGGAGATGGCAGGTGCAGCGACCAGAATTTCACAATTATTTGCTGGCAGGAGGCAAACAGTGCCACTTACCTGGTCACTTTATGATTTCCTCTATTTCAGTAACAGGGTGCTTCCCAAATAAATTAGATCTGTTGGGTTAAATTGCTAGTAGCTACCACTGAAGTGCCAGTGGCCTCCTGGAGTATCTATCCCAAGAGCTCTGTGGGGTAGATAGACTTCACTGTCATCTTCCCTGAGAGACATGCACTGTCCTCCCACCCACCGTCTTGTCCCACTGTGCAGCAGCACACCTGGGAGTGCCCTCAGGCATGTGCCATATACTTGCTGGGATCGAGGAGTTACTGCTGAGCACGCAAGGGGAGTGGCTTCTGCTGCTGCAAGTCAGACAAAACTTATCAGGATGAGACAGAGGCTTTTGGTTTTTCAGTCTTCATTGAACAAAAAAATACTCTAGCTGCTAATCAGTGCCCAGGATGTTGGTAGAACAACACTAATTAGCAGTCTGCAATTAGAGGGCATTTCCACTCTTCTCACTGGTGCACGGAGCACCACTGTCCCATGACTAAACTGAGAACAATAAAAAAAATTCCTGGATTAGGTGAGCTGTTAGTTAGGAAATGAGAAAAATCTGTTTATTCGTACTTGTTCATTAGTCTATCAGGTGCATAAGAAAAACAGTACCTTCTTAAATTCTGGTGTTATTTCAGGCATTAAATGCATAAGGTATAGTAAGCATTCATTAGGTCCATAAAGGGCAGAGCTATTATGTGCTTTTTCTCATCCTTATCCTCCACTGCAGAAGTACTTCAGTTAACCTTCAATTCAGTTTTAGTTTAATGTGTCTGGTAAGATCCTACACCACTCTGGAGGGTGACTGCAAGAAAGAAGCTCAGTTGGAGACCAGGATTTGGCAGCCTTCTTGCCCAACTTCTGCGCAGGTTTGGTATTCCTAAGTTACCATCTGAAGATGCAGCTGAGAAAACAGGGCCTTTTTTGAGTAGCTGTGAGAGGAGGAAGCATTTGAATGTGAACTGGGAAATGCTTTTGAGTGCTATGTACAGTGAATTACAGTTCTTCACAGCAGAGCTTTTTTCTACTACTTTGTGAGAAAAATTGCGTACACACAGAGGAAAAAAAACAAGACCAAAACAAGTCCATAAGTGCCATCACACATTTCCTCTCCAGGTGTCTTACAGCTGTGTTTTATCTGGGAAACCACAAGTAAGAAGACTGAAAAAAGACCCTCAATTTGAAAGTGTAAAATAACTATTAAAAAAGGATAAATTATGGGAAATATGGAAATCTTAGAAATTCTGAACACCTGTAAGTGATAGTCAATGTTCTTAGAGTATGAAAGTTTTATAGATAACCTCTCACTTTATTTCAGATGACTGAAAGGGCACAAATTGCAGTAATGATTTTCAATACAGTTGCAATGATCTTCCCAGAATTCCAACAGTAATTAATAGAAGATACTAATTCCTTTTTTGTTGTAACATCTAGTTAGTCTAATACAATCAGCATATAGTATAATGGAAATCAGTATGAACAAATGGTTTGCTATCATGAGGAACTACAAAACCAGCTATAAAGTCATCAAGAAGATGATAAACTGAAGAATGACAGAAGAGACACTTGCTAAAAATTACTGAACAAAACCAAGGAAAGGATAAGAGTGTACTCAGAAACAACTATGGAATTCAGATGCAAATCCTGATCCTGCTTCCATAAGGCCTTTTATATATAACAATCTAATGATGATAGTATGTTAGGACAACAGTTTTAAATTTTAAATTTATTATCTGTACCAAATTTAAAAATCAGGGGTCACTTTCTAACTATTTGAAAGAAAAAATTGTGACCATTTTCTTTATTTTCATTTCTTTATTGATTGTGTGTGTGTGCTTGTGTGTTTTGTGAGAAAGTTGAAGTAATTCTTTTCATTATTGTTTGTTCTTTTCAACAGTTCAGGACGACAGCTAAGTGAAGTCTTCATTCAACTCCCATCTAGGAAAGAATTACCAGAGTATTATGAATTGATTAGGAAACCAGTGGACTTCAAAAAAATAAAGGTAAGAATGGAGATGTCTCCATTTCTTTTTATTATACAGAAGGGTGAGGCTAAAGTAATCTTTAAAATGACAACATGAATATTGCATGTACCTCTGTTTGTGGCTTAGATTTTAAACATTGTTACACACCTTGTTAGTAATTTTCTTTAGTGTGTATTGCAGTGTATCACTGTAATTTCAAAGTCAAATCAAAACTAGCAGTGTGACATGAATGATAGTCTCAGAGATGACATCGCAGTGCCTTTTTTGCAAAGAACTTATTGTGAATCTGTCAGCAGACTTGGTAAAAACAGTGTCTGCGAAGATTTAGTTGGGTCTAGGGGAATATAGTCATCCATAAGTTTAAAATCACAGAATCATAGGTATCCTGAGTTGGAAGGGACTCCAAGATCATGGAGTCCAACTCCTGGCTCTGCACAGGACCATCTCCAAGAATCACACCATGTGCCTGAAAGCATTGTCCAAATGCTTCTTGAATTCTGTCAGGCTTGATGCTGTGACCACTTCCCTGGGGAAGCCCATTCACACTCTGGATCCAATCTAAAGCTCCCCTGACACAACTTCATAGCCTTCCCTTGGGTTGTATCACTGGTCACAAAGATCAGTACCCACCCCTTCACCTCCCCTCATGAGGATGTTGAAGACAACAGCAAGGTCTCCTCCTCTCCAGGCTGAACAAGCCAAGTGGTCCCTCAGCTGCTCCTCATATGGGTTTCCCCTCTGGACCTTAGCATCGTACCCTAGAACAGCCAGGTCAGATCCAAACACAGTTTAGTAGAAGAGGTTTAGGCAGCATATTGCATGTTAGGTGGTGTCATAATCCTGTAACTTTCATTTTTGTCACAGGTTATTTTGTTTCTTTGCTAGAAAGAAGAAACTGGAACTTCTTTTACCAAAAGAGCTCCATTTCTCTTGCTTTTAACTCTTCCAGTTCACACAGAAATTGCTTCATTTTTGCTCTATTACCCTGATGCATTTGTTCTAAACAGATACTTGTCTTGATGTTTAGGTAAAATTTTTAAAGGAGAAAACTTTTCAAATGTGTTGAGTCAAATACAAAGTCAGTGTCCTGTCTGCTGTTTTTCTTTCTGCACCATTGCTCATCAGTGCTTTTCTTCATTTCCTCAATAAATGCAACAGGAAAGAATTCGCAACCATAAGTATCGGAGTCTTGGAGACTTGGAGAAAGATGTTATGTTGCTGTGTCACAATGCGCAGACATTCAATTTGGAGGGGTCACAGGTTTGAACAAATTAATTTCTGTTAAACATAGATTTTTCCCTTATCTAATGTTTTCAGTGCTTGTCGATTATTATTTATGTATGTAAACCCTGTGTTTTAATTCTTACTTTGAGTAGAGAAAAACACCCTCATTTTTAGAATCATCCAGAATACACAGAACTGGACACAGCTGCAGTGTGTGTAAACAGAGGAATTGTTTTTTACTTTAATTCTGAGATCAGTCTTTTTCTGATCTGTGTCTGATTTAAAGCTGCAGTAAAAGGCAGTGTGTGTACAGTAGTACATCAGCTGAGGTTTTCCACAGTAGATCAAAGAAGGAGCAGATATAGCAGTACAGCTTAGCATGGGATGTTGAGGAAATGCTTCATAGTGAGCTCTTCAGTTCTGCTGATGGAAGGTACAAATTCAAGGTTTGTCCAGCAGTAAAGGTGTGTGTATGAAGCTTTATACCCTCTGAACCCTCTGGTGTTTCAGATTTTTTTATTGTTCCAAAGTTGATGTCTGTTTTAAGAGACAGTAGTAATAAATCCCACATGAGTCTCAGAGGTTTAGAAGGCAACCTCATCTCAAACAGATGTTTTACGCACATGAATGGGCTGGGTGCTGTGAATTCAGAACAGGATACTGACAGAAAAAGACTATGAAATCTGGATGACAGATAAGAAAGTTTGCTCACAATACAATGAAACATAGTCTTGGATGATTCTTTTTATAGATGAGGTACTAGAAGTGTGATTTGAACACAATATTAATTTGAAGCAGAGAACATGAAGATAGCTCCCACAACGTGCAAAGAGGGAAAAAAAAGGTGTTAACAGAAGTCTAAAGAAAAGTAAGGTGAAGGGTGATGCTGCAAATACTAATGCATCATTCAAATTTCTAAACATTAGTGATGACCTCTAGCTGAACCTGGCAGTTTATATTAAAATTTGATAATTAAAAATTAGAATGCAATTTATAATAAAGGATTGTTGGATACAGCTCATAATTTTGTGATTATTTTTGATATCTGGAGACGAAAGATGTTTTCTTTAACACATACATATGATATTTTTACAGTCTTCAGTTACATGAAAACAGCTATAAATAAATCAATTGAAAATATTTAAATAAAATTAGTGATGATAGTGATCTTGGGACAAAGTTTTGCTACGTGTCCAAATGTAAATTTTGGCTTTACTGTTAGTCATATAGTAGTAAAACAGCTATAAATAACTAATTATAACAAGTGCGAAAAAAAAGTGAAGTAAAGTTAATACCAAAAAGTATGGCTGAGACTTCCGAAAACAGTAAAAGTTGGTAGAGGAGGTAAAAAGAGGTAAAGAAAAATCAGTAGTGAAATGGGGAGAATAATGAAATTATTTTCATCAAAACTACTGACGTTGCTCATGGGGAACTGGTCTCTTATTAGGCAGAGGTGGTAGAATTAACAAGAATAATCCTGAGTAGATAGAACTGTTAGTAGATATTGTTACTCTTCTTCGAAACAGCCCAACATGTATTAGAGTATTGTAGTATTATTTTCTATTTCAGTGAACCAACATTAATTAGCAGACCTAAACCTTTAATAGCATGAAGCCCAAATAACAAACATGTAGCTGAGATTTTGGGTTAGGGGTTGTTTTTTTTTCCCTGAAGTTCTCACAGCAATCATTTTGATTTCTCCTGAGCTGCAGGACACTTCTGCAGTAGTCCTCCAGTTTTCAGGGCTACCTTGCTACCTTGTGTTCTTCATGGTAGTTCAGGTCTTTGCTCTGACATACCAATTCACTTCAGTAAACTTGATTAACTCTGTGTGCACTCAAAACCAAAGGGCTAATTCAAGTAGCTGTTTAAGCACACAGTGACTTCAAGTGTTCTCTTAGTATTATGCTAGCTGCTTTTCCTTGAAGCAAAGCAGTTCCATCTGAGATGGAATCGTAGGAGGGGTTTTCAGGGATAAAGTGACTTTATATGTTAAAGCTCTTGTCCTCAGTGCAACCTCAGTGTTTCAAAAAGTTTTTCATGTTGTGATGGTCAAATGAAACATAGACATGTACAGAACTAAAAATGCTTTGTCTCTTGAAACAGAAGATTTGTCATGAACATTGTCATTTGTCATGAACTTCTGTTGTGATTGCTTCTCCTTTTTTGAAGGAAGTTCTGCTTGTCCTTGTTGCTTGATTTTTTGAAACCTGTTGGAATGGGATTTTC
This sequence comes from Margarornis squamiger, assembly GCA_035222235.1. Lineage (NCBI taxonomy): Eukaryota > Metazoa > Chordata > Aves > Passeriformes > Furnariidae > Margarornis > Margarornis squamiger. The sequence goes on along the minus strand of JAWWTY010000088.1, from coordinate 46,614,715 downwards.
ATCAAAGTAATAAAATCTTCACAACTTTTCGTGAAGCAGCTCCAGGTTCTTTTTTGTATCAGAAGTGATATGAATATTACAAATAATTCCACATTAAGAAGATTAAAATAATTTTTAAACACACTCAATTTACTTGGGAAATTCTGTGTAAAAGTCTGGGTCATGTTGATGCCCCAAATATGTAGTGACCGGCATTTAAAAAATGCACTGTGGTACACATCTCTAATTCCTTTTTTTCTTAGAAAAGTGTTTTGTCTGAGACAAAGCAGGTCAGTTGAAAGATCCATTCCTGTGAACAATTGAATACTCTGGCCTTACTGCGTTTGAAAAATAAATGGTTCTCCAGGAGGAACTTGGGGGCTTCTATCGATAGATGAAAGTCAATTATTATTTGACTTTGAGGAAGGAAGCTCTCGGTTGTCACAGCTCAGTAATGTCATAAAGCAGTGGGAGAACAGCCTTTTCAAAGCGTTCATGACTGTTTATTGTTTATATATATATTTTACCATGATCAAGGGCAGTCAAACATCTCATAACGAAAAGCACAGCAATACTTACAGAATAGGGAACAATCAACAGTAAGAGGCAGCTTTTCTGTAAAGGGATTTGGAAATCAAGTGAAAAAATAGGAATTTCGTATTTCATGTATAGTATTCTGAACACTTTTTCTAATTCAGTTTATGGATCCTACAAAAGATTAGAGCAATTTTATCAGGTCTAGCATGCAGTTTGTATAATGGGAGCCAAAAATCCTTCCATTTTCTTTCTCACAAATACCCAGTGTCCGTTTATACAAGATGGTGTGTCATTTAGCCAGAGGAGTCATGACAGCCAAGGTAGTTGATGATCATGATAAAAGTAAATGCAATCTGTGACTCTGTACTCTTCTGTTAATGGTTCTTAATTGTTTAGTGCTGAATTGACCAGTGCTCGGCTTCTGACATTTTATGAAACAAACTGTGCAAGGTCATTTGTTTAGGTGATTACAAAGAACCAGATGCTGAGCAAGACAACAAGATTTTTGCTGTGTTAATCTGAGAAATGTATTACAAGCCAAAACAGGTCCTCTTGCTCTTGAGAGTCCCCTCATATTTGAGGTTAAAGAGAAAATCAGATCTACCGAAGATACTTTGGAAACTACAGAATGTTTGAGAACACATTTTAAGTTTCGAACAAGCCCTGACTTTTTTTTCCCCAGACTTTTTAGATACGAGAGGAAGGAAGGAGTGAGCTACTTGGGATAAATTATTTTCCTTGTAGCCACTTTGAATTTCAGAAAAAAGCTAAAGATAATTAAATGATGGTTAGCCATTTCTCTTTCTCAACTGTACCGCTAGACTATAACCCATATTTAATTAAGATGCTTACTGCTGAAACCTGTTCCTTTGCCAGCTTTTCAAGGCTGTTCTGATCTAATGAAAATGCACAATAGTTCCTGTGGTAATAGAAATAATAAAAAAAAATGCTCTAACTGGACATTTAGATGCAATACATTGTAAGAGTTGTTTCTTTGCAGCTCACTATTGACATATTTCTTCTTTTAGAGAATGAAGAATTAATGTTGGCATTGCTTGTACAATTCATGCAACAAGTGTTTGAAAAGGCCATATACTCTGTATGTTTGCACTGGAAATTAAGGTGTATGGTGTGAATTTTTGATACTGCTTGACTTTATAGTTCTGACATAGATTTGTATCCATACTGTAGATCTATGAAGATTCCATTGTTCTTCAGTCTGTGTTCAAAAGTGCACGGCAGAAGATAGCCAAAGAAGAAGAAAGCGAGGATGAAAGCAATGATGATGAAGAAGATGATGACGAAGAAGAATCAGAATCAGAATGTGAGTCCCCTGCTAAACACTGGAAAGAAAGTATATCTGGGGATGGAAGGGAAGGTTTTCCTGTTTCTGCATGGAGAGTGATTGTGAGGTTCTGTTTTCCATTAGTGGAAGTAGTTTCTTACTAAGTTTGCAGCTCTGTATGTTAACATTCAGTTTAAATCTTTCTGCTGGATGTTCTGGCTGTACTTCTTAGAGTACAGTGAACTGTTTTTAAGCCAGAAACAAATCACAGAAGTGCTTTTTAGTCTTTATAAAACCTTCATCTCCTGTTCATGTTACTTGTCAATAGAACTGCCTGGAAAGGCTAAAGACAATCTTTATCCATGAGGGGTCAACCTTCAGGCATAATGTGCTATATGAAGTTCATCACCTGGTTAAGAACCACATGATGTTGCAAATACTCTTCAGTTTGACAAGGACTAAGTGAAGCTCCAGTTGTTTCGGAACACTCAGTCCCTGCAGACTTGGAAACATGGTGAAGTGGAGAAGGAGGGATCCCTTCATAGCACTTTTTGCCATCCAGTATATCAACTCAAACTCTCCAGCTACCTTTTCTCTGCTTATAGAAGCTGCAGTACTTGGTACTGAGCTACTCTTCCAGGTGTGTCACACAGGTGTGCAAAGCATGCAACTTTAATAGTTCGTTTGGAAATCAGTGGATGTTCTGGAGTCAGAAATTTAATATGTTCTTCACAAGGGTGTCAACTCAAAATTTACCAGTCCACCTCCACATACCATTTCTGTAGTTTAAAACTTTAAAAAAAAAAAAGTCTGTTTGTACAAAGGTCAAATATTTCTGTTGACAAGGAAGAAAACATTTTCAGATGTGTATCTTCTCACAGGACATTATACTACCTGTAGACACTGTGTGTTCTGAGAATGAAAAGGAAATGCATATGGTCAACTTAAAGTTAGTCTTTGTAGTGTAATACAAATTATTGTTAAAACTATCAAATAGAAGGTAATAAAAAGCAAATACCTCTGCTTCATTGTTCCACAATCCATATAAGGACAGAGGGGAATATCTGCCACCAGAGGTGAATCTCCATGAACAGAGACAACGTTTAAAAGTTGATAACTGAAAGTTACATTAATGGACACTGTTAAATCTTTTGCAGCAAAATCAGTGAAAGTCAAAATCAAGTTAAACAAGAAGGATGAAAAAAGCCGGGAGAAAGGAAAAGGCAAGAAGAGGCAAAGCCGAGCAAAAGCCAAGCCTGTCGTGAGTGATGATGATAGTGATGAGGATCAAGATGAAAATGTAAGTTTTGTTCAGTGAGACTGTGGAAGTGGTTGCAGTGATTACATCTGTGCCCTGTCCTGCTTGCTGTCAGAATTCTCAACTATTCATGCTTAAGCACATGTTTAATCTGTAGTGGTCATCTTGAGGGAACCGGGTAGGGCTGTTAACTGTATCTGGGTGTGCTTGTGAGATCTGGTCCCAGTGCTGGAAGACAAGAAGTCTAAGAAGTTTGGAGTTTATTTCTTCAAACTGTTACTGCATCCATCGAACCTTTAAGTTTTATGGTCTGTTTGCTCTTGTTCACAGACGAAAAACTTCTAGCTTGATTTTTTTTTCACCCTTTTTTTTTCTTTTTCTTTTTTTGGTGGGTGCTTCTTCTATTGCAACAAATGAAAATAGATGTCTTCCCAGTTGTTTTTAAATGTCTGGATAGAAAGAAAGAACCGGTGTTTCCTGACTCTCTGTCTTTCCTTCTCTGAAGAAGTCTAAAACAATTAGCTGAAGTGTCATGGAAGAGGAATATTAGATAACATAGTAGCTTTCTTAAGGCTGTCTTGTCATTTTGTCATTTTTCTTCCCTGTACTTCCTTTTTTTTTCCTTCTTTTACAAATTCCACAGAATAGCTGGGAAAAAATTCTGACTTGTCTTGTGTCTCTTACCTCTAGGACCAGTCGGAAGCAAGCGGAAGTGATGATGAGTGATCCATAGGGTTTATTTTCTTGGCAGAACTGACCCCTTCCCCTTCTCTTCTCTTTTCTCCCGTTTTACACCCAGTGAATTCTTTTTGTCAAATAGACATTGGGTTGTTTCTGTATTCTCATTCTCTAAAAATTAGCTTTAGGATAGTGCCAGACAAACATATGATATCATGGTGTAAAAAAGAAAAAAAATATGTAACATATTGTGACCAAATGGGCCTCAAAAAACAACAACAAAAAAAACTTTTGATGGAAAATGTGGGATGACAGTATATTTCTATGGGCTGGTTTTGACTTGGTAATGATTTGATTGTGCCTGGTTTTATCATTTGATAGGGTATTTTTCAGTGGCCTCAGAAAGACAAAAAAAAAAAAGTCTTTTGTAGCATTGATAACCAGGAGAAGTCATTAAAAGCCACTGGTTATTTTATTTTTCATCAGGCAGTTTTCAGATTTTTTATTTGTTCTGTATTGATTTTTTACACTGTGGTACATATATGCAACTTTGTTTAATAGCTTATAAATGTTCAATAGTTAGCCTTCATCCACCTTGTCCCATATACGTTTTTCCACTTTACGCTTGACGATCTTCAGAAAAATGCTTTTTGAATTGTATCAGATTTATGTCTACTGTAAACTTTGCTTAACTTTTTTTTCCTCTATTAAAAAAGTTGGGTTAAAAAATGCTATTGAATATTGCAATCTATATAGTGTAATGTATGGCTTCTTTCATCAGACTGATCTTCTATGTTACCAATGTGGATTATCACCTTTTCCCTAAAGTGTACTTAATCTTTGCTTTCTTTGCACAATGTCTTTGGTTGCAAGTCATAAGCCTGAGGCAAATAAAGTTCCAGTAATTTTGAAAAATGTGGTGTTGGTGCTTTTCTAATAAAGAGAGAATTTAGCACAATAGGTGCGGCCTTTCATTATGAGTTCCATGAAAATCTTTTTATAGCAAGAACAAGAGGGCAGCTGTGTCTCCTGTAGAGAGGTCCACTGTGGTCCTTCCTGAATGTAAAATTCAAGTACCATAGAAGTATCTTCTGAGATGGAAAGCAGATACACAATACATATTAAAATAAGAATAATAAGACTGAAGTGGTAAATTAATACCTTGAAGTAAAAGCATAGTTCATTACTTAATTACAATTTAAATGGTAAAGCAATAAAATAAACATTTTTTTTTTATCAGAAATTTTATGTCCATATGCCGTCATGGGCATGAATACAATTAGTTATGCAGGCTGTCAACCCACCTGTAAGTCAATTTATTTAAACTATTATCTTGAGGTATCAGGGTAGTGATGCAATAAGATGTGGTAGTGTAAACATTTGAACTACTTATTTGCAGTTAATGTTGCTGGTCTGGAAAAATCAAAACTTCTTATATTTGAGTATATATAGTGTAAAAAAATGTGCAAGTCTAGGAGGCTATTTGAAAACAGAACATTTCTTATATGAACTTCATGGTTCTCAGAATGTTTCTACAGCAAATCTCTTCATACTGCCTTGCAATATTGTGTTGATTTAAAGATAAACCGGCAGGAGAAATGAACCCAAGTCAAGAGAGATTATAAATTAGAGTTACAATTTACTAAAAAGATTACAATAAATACAGTGATACAGAAAAAAATTGGTTTTAACCCACAAAAATCAGAGATACAGCCCAGCACCCTGGAGCCTGAACAGAATGGTGTTCATTGGCCCCTGTGCTGAGCGCCATGTGGTCCCTCTGAGTGCAAAGCAAAAGGAAAGGAAACCCTGTTGGTGAGGCTGATGGTCACAGTCTGGTCGAGAGTGGCAGTCAAAGTCCTGTTGAGGTTCTGGTGCTCCTCTGGATCTGATGAGTGGTACCAGAAGTCCCAGACTTAAAGATTATATACACTCAGGTTCAGGTGAGAATGCCCAGTACCTCCCCCAGGGCAGGGAGTTTCACAATAGGTGATTTAACTCTGTGAGTCATGGGATATTTTTGGAATCTTTGATGGTCTAGGTCATTGCAGCTGCCTGTTGTGCCAGTCCCTAATAGCCCATTACAGACATGACCCCTCAGGCTGGGTGTGAAGGTGCTGATACCTCCTCACAGGGGAGTTATCACAGCTGAGTCACTGGAGTAAAGACATAAACACTTCCCTGTCTCACAGAGTTCTTGAACACCCAGTTTGTAGCCTGAGGTGTCAGGTGTGCCCTGGGCAGCTGCTGCAAATGGTCCATTATTAACAGTTCATGAGAAATGACATAGAGGGTGCAGAATACACGGTTTTGGTTACACCCATATATTGATGAACTGGTCCCAGCTGGTGTAACCAGGACAGTTATCAGAGATTTTTGTTTGTTTAAGTTTTCTAGAATATAGGGATTGTTCCTATACCTAAATAGGTTAATATTTACTGATCCTTTTCTGGAGATACCGTAGTGTTTATGAGGCTGCATCCAATGGAAAGCAGTTAACATGCTAAAAGGTATTGGTATCAAGCCATAAGTAGGAAAGAAGATCTAAAAATTACTTGATAGTCTGCAGATGTTATCCATCCTGTAACTTCTAACTCTTTGAAAAAGATTTTAGTATCTCTTATAATAGGTTGTTCTTTCCCATCCTTTCTGGAGACTTATCCCAGATACAGCCATTTCATTGGAAGGTGACATGTATTGTTAATGCTATTCCAAATTTAAGGCTGAGTGAAACAAATACATATATATTAAGTTAATTTAAATAAGGTAACTTAAAAGTATTTTTTTACATTATCATAACCTAAGTTAGTAAGTTAGTGAAGTTCAAGAAAGAAAGGAAGTGGCTTTTTGCAGCCTGTTAAGACACATTTTAAAGACAAATTTACAGTGAGTGGAGAAAAATACTGCTAACAGTTCTCCAACTGGAAATAAGGTTCATGACTTTACTTACACCTACCAGGTATACTCCTCTGCAGGCATAACAGAGGAGTGTTGAGTTTTTTATATTTACTGGAGCTGATCTCACCTTTGGCCAGAGTCTCAATCTGTCCTGGCAAAAGCGGTTTTGAGAGCTGATAGGCAAAAATGCACTTGGAGGACCTCTGCACTGGCCTCAGTGGACCTCTTAGTGATTTGATATAATGAGCTCTCAGAGGTATCACAGAGGAACTCTCAGGACAGGGGCAGCTCTTCCAGCATAATGACATAAATGTTGCAGACACCTAGAGTTCTTCTTCGGGATTATGAAATGAAATGAAAAGTGGTAGAGTAAGGTATGGGCTCAGGTGGACTATACTTGGAATGAATAATTTCACCCCTTCATCAAGTTGGTTATCCTATTGGTATGTATCAAGAAAATATTATGTGTTTAAATTAACCAAAGTGGTCTGTTTAACTGTTGGAGTCTTTATAATTAGACATTGTTTTCCCAACTTGACCATTTGCGTTGTTTCGCACTTTCATGTCAAGGATCATTAAAGAAATGTATGTAGCATTGGAGGAAAAATTCCTTTATATTGTGATTAGAAATAATTTTTAGTTGATAGTATATTCTCATTTACTTTAGATCTCTGGCAGTCTCAATGAGGTTTTAATCTTGTTGGCTTATGTTGATTTTTTGGATAGCAAGATTTATTTAAGCCATTTTTGGAGGCTCTAATTGTAGTAATTTTTCTGCCCAGTAGTTACTGATTAGTCCTGCTACCCATTTTTTATACACTAATATGATAATACCTGTTTTCCATTTGGCATTTTTCGAAGCATCAAGATATTGTTTTAATGTTTCAGGGAGCTCATTAGAATCAGCTGTGATTCTTATCCTTTTAAAATTAGTTAATCAGAGAATCATAGAATGTTAAGGGTTGGAAGGGACCTTAAAAATCATCTAGTCCCAACCCTCCCTGCTATGTGCAGGGACACCTCCCGCTAAACCAGGTTTCCTAAGGCCATATCCAACCTGGCCTTGAATACTAGCAGAGTTGGGACATCCACAACTTCCCTGGGCAACCTGTTGCAGAATCTTAACACCCACACAGTAAAGAATTTCTTGCTAACACCAACCTAAACCTATCCTCTTTCAATTTATACTCATTATGCACTGCAGTTGCTGATGAAAAGTCCCTCTCCAGTTTCACTGTAGACCCCCTTCAGATACTGGAAGGTTGCTATGAGGTTTGCATGCAACCTTCTCTTCTCCAGGCTGAACAACCCCAACTTTCTCAGACTGTTTTCATAGGGGAGGTGCTCCAGTCCTCTTATGAACTTAATGGCTCTCCTCTGGACTTGCTTCAATAGTTCTGTGTCCTTCTTATGCTGGGGATATCAGAACTAAACTTGGTACTCCAGGTGGCATGTCACAAGAGCAGAATAGAGGGGGAGAATCATCTCCTTTCACCTGCTGGCCACACTTCTTTTGATGCAGCCCAGGGCAAGGTTGGTTTTCTGGGCTGTGAGCACACACCTCTGGCTCCTGTTGAGTTTTTCATCAGCCATCACCCCAAGTCCTTCTCTGCAGGGCTGTCTCAATCACTTCTTTGCCCAGCCTGTAGATTTTGCCAGGATTGCCATGACCTAGGTGTAGGACCTTGCACTTTGCTTTGTTTAACTTCATGGGAATCACACAGGCCCACCTCTCCAACCTGTCAAGGTTTCTCTGGATGGCATCCTTTCCCTTCAATATGTCCACTGCGCTACACAACTTGGTGTCATCAGCAAACTTGCTGAGGGTGCCCCTGATCCCACTGTTCATGTCACCAGCAAAGATGTTGAACAATATTGGCCCCAGTACTGACCCCTGAGAGACAACACTCATCCTGGTCTCCATGTGGATAATGAGCCATTGACCACAACTCTGTGCAGTCATCTAGCCAGTTCTTTACCCAGCGAGTCCATCAAATTCACATCTCTCCAATTTAGAGACAGAGATGTCATGCAAGACAGTGCCAAATACTTTGCATAAGTCTAAGTAGACAGTGTCAGTTGCTCTGCCCCTCTTCACCAATGCTTTAGCCCAGTCACAGAAGGTCACCAAATTTGTCAGGCAAAAATTTGTTGCCTTTAGTAAAGCCATGTTGGCTGTTACCAATCAATACAAAACCAAATTTTTGTTTTCCTTTTTGCTTAGTGTAGCTTCCAGGAGAACCTGCTCCATAATCTTGCCTGGCACATATGTGAGACTGACTGGTCTGTATTTTACTGGGACTTCCACTTTCCCCTTTTTAAAAATTGGGGTTATATTTCCCTTTTTCCAGTCCTTGGAAATTTCACCTTAGCAACTTCACCTTAGCAACCTTGTCTGCCATCTCCCTCATCTGCTAGCTCCCTCATCAGGTCCCATGTACTTGCAGATGTTCAGGTTCTTTAGATGGTCTCAAACCCGATTCTGTGCTCAGTGGGCTTCGGGTCTTCATTCTCCCAGTCCTTGCAATTACCTTTCTCATCTTGGGTGGTGTGGCTGGAGCACTTGCCAGTGAGGACTGAGGCACAGAAGTTGTTGAGAACCTCAGTCTTCTCTTTGTCTGGAGTAGCCAAATCATCAGATGATGATTAACATCTGTTAAAGGTTTTTCACTTACTGCTTTCAATTGTGTATGTATCATTCTATTTTATTCTATATTATTATTCTGTTCTACACACACACACACGCGCACACACACACACACACACACACAGAATTATTGATATATTCTCTTGAATTGTAATTTACAATTTGATCATTGTATACTATTCTAGTTATTATTACTATTCTTATAAAGAAGTTTCTCTTAATAAGGATATTGCAGCATCTTTTTTTCCTTTAAATATTATATATGACAGTTGGCCTTTTGTTCCAGGAATTCATGCGCATGATTGGCAATGATAAACAAGGGCAAATGATTGTATTTCATTTGATCGAGCTTTTGAAGAATAATGGACGACTACCAAGACCAGATGGATGTCCTGATGAGGTGAAGTATTGTGTTAATATGTTACTATAGTCTGAAAGTGCTCACTTGGGGTGAGCGCCTGATAAATGCAAAGCTTGTATTTCATTCTGCTTGGACTACTAAAGTATTTACTCAAGCAGAATGGCTGTGCTGTTGTTTTATCCGTTGCATGATGAGTATAATTGTATTTTCTGATTCTTTAGCTTGCACTACCTCAGAAACCTAGAATGCAGTCTTGCTAAATACATGCAGTGGGACTATTATGACTGACTAATGTACTTGGGCACTGAAGCTTCTATTTAAAAAAGATAAATTTATTAAGGCAACAAGATCAGTATATATAACTTGTTCCATGTAAGCCCCATATGGAATTCTCATTGAAAGCTGTGAACTGTAGATTCTTTTTAAGTCTGTAACATTTAGCAGAAGTATCTTAATAACTACCTAAGGTTTTCCACATTTAATTCAAAAATTTAATAAGCTCCTTATCTTGATTATTTCCTTTATCTTGCTCTTCCTTCCTCAAGCATAGGAATAGCCATGTTTATCATGTATATTATTCAATGTCAAGTATTTTCAGCTAAGAGCTGCCTGCAGGCTGTAGACCCAGTTATATACATGAATTAGATTTTTTGTGTTCAAGATCTTCAGACTGATATTTGTGTTCTTTGTAGACACTGAAGTCTATGTGTATGTGTAAAGCTGTCCTCCAGACACACAAACTAATTCAGTGTTCATTTGGTTTTGCTAATACTGCAGATGTTTTTAAAAATACTTTCATACTACTTCCATGTCTTGTAGTTCTCTGTTCTTCAGTTTATGGTGCACAAAGTCAGCCTCAGTTAAACTGCTAGGGCTGTGTAGGTGAATCAGCAGTGAAAAAAAGGGAGTAAAATAGGTATGATTTTTAACATGTGTAACTTCTAGCTCAGATTCATTACTGCATCCATTTAAAATCAAGCGCAATAAATCATGCAATAATGCATTCAAAATTGGCAACAGGTCTAATAGAGTGGTCTAACATAGAAGAGAAAGGATGGTACAAGTTGGACAGGGAAGCCACAGGGGAAGAAGTCTATATAAAGAATGAGAAGAGAAGTAACCTTTCTTGCATTTCATGTATAAGTACAGCAACTGTTGAATTGCAAAGGTTTGACTTTTTGTAGATAACCCAAATGTCATATGTATAAGATAATAATAATCTGTTTTACTGAAACTGTATCCAAACCAACACAAAGGTTTCAGTGTCTGACATTTCTTCAGGTATCAAAGAAAAGTCAAAATGTCTCTGTCAGAAACTGGGCTCGTCCCATTTTGGTACTGAAAGGCCAGTCATCACAGATAATAAATCTTCCAGATATCGGTGGCTTACAGTAGTTTATCTTGTAGCTGACAAGCTGCTTGAGACTTGCCTCTAAAGCAGCTTGGTTAATGCAGGTGTTTCAGATTAGCTGAAAAATAAGTAACAGTTTCTACTTTTTTTCCTGGTTGCTGTACAGATTGTTCTTAAGCAATGTGTGAAAATTTCTGAAAGTACAAGAAATCAGTAATAATGAACTGGATTGAATTAATGAGAACAGGTGAAGAGCTTAACAAGTTGTATGAAACCAGGTATCAGGTACATTTTTGGGCAAAGAGAGAACTGTTGCCAAATAACTACTGCAGTGGAAATATCTTCCAAAAATTGTTTAAACTGACTGCTACTAGAAATGGGTTCAGTTTGTACAGTAACTTTTCTGGCTTATTTCTGACTATATATGAAGGATAAATAAGAATTTAATATTTAAATGTGGAGAAGTGTATGTTAACTTTGCAAGGGAAGCTTAATTTAGAATTACTGCATTTGTAAATCTGATTTCTGGTCAGACTTGTATTTGTCATGTTAAACACTTTAAAGCTTTTAAAAACTAAGAGCAAGCAAGAAGATAAAAACATAACAAAATAACATAAGCCTTGTAAAAGTTTCAAAAACTAGCTGATTGAATTTCCATACTAACTTTAAAAAAACCAATCTTTTATAAAAGGTCTTTTGCAGACCCAGCTATTTTCATTTCTGGCTGTCACTGGGATCAAGCAGGTAAACTGATTGGTACAACAAGAGATCAGGCACACTCTTTTAGCAAGAGTTTAGGCACACTTTTTTGCAGCTGTTGCTTGGAAGCATGAAGTTAAGGTGGATGTTCTTTGGACCATTTCAAAGTAAATATTAACTATGTGTAGTATGTGTTTGCCTACTACCAATTTTCTTTGTTTCTTTTCCAGATTTATGCTATCATGAAAGAATGCTGGAACAATAATGTTGCCCAGCGCCCTACCTTTAGGGATCTTGCTCAGCGAGTGGATCATATAAGGGAAAACATGGGTGGATGAGACAACTGCCCCTCCTTCAGAGGATGTGTTGGAATGCAGAACAAAATGTACTTGGTCTGCTGTGTATAGTTGACATATGTGCGTATTTTATCCTTGCTGGAAGTAAAATCTGTGTGGCAAATACCCTATCTCAATACTGAGGAATCCTGCTGGGGTTTTTTTATCAGGATATACTTCTTGCTATGAGAACACGCTGAAATTCTCAACAGAAAGAGAAATTATTTTTCTAAATAACATAATATGTGGTCATTTAAAAACACCATTATTTGCCTTAATTGGCAACACAAAAAAGAGGTGATTTAAAATATGGTCAGATTAAGAGATGAAAAGACAGTGTTTTTCCTTGTTGAAATGGAGATGCACAGAAAAGGCTTCTAATAATCCTTCCCCATTGAGTATATAGTAACTTGGCACCCTGTTTTGTGTGTTGCACAAGGACTTCTGTTTGTTAATACAGTTTTATGATATTTTCCTTGTTGATGCAGAAATGGCTTCTCTGTATAACAAAATAGAAGTGGTAATGTAACCCAGGAACTTCTAATATGACTGTCTGAATCAGTTATCAGCCAGCAGTATATCCAAAGAGATATGAGGCTGTGTGATGTACTGTAAGTATTTTGAGGGAAAGGGAGCAAATTGTTCTTAATCTGAAGAGCCAAAGGATATACTTATCCAGGTGAACATTTTAAAAGCAAATATGTTATCCATTTTTCTTACTCCACTTTTCCTTTGTTGAGTATTAGATTCTCATATAAAATTGAAAATACAGTGACATGTAGAAGTGAAGCCATTTTATACAAGGCAGTGTCTTCAGTTTGAATAAGAAAAAGCTAAACATACTGCTTTTATATGCTGCTCTTTCATTCTTTCCATCTTTGTAATTTTTTTGCAATCATAAGTGTTTCTATGAATTGGGAACTTTTAAAGCAGGATTAGAAATCTAGAAAATGCCCTCTATTTTACAGTTCCTCTTTGCTGTTAAGATGATCACCTTATACCTTCCTTCCAGTACAGAAAAAGAATACTTATGGCCCAGTATCTGATACGGCCAGTCACAACCAGATCAAGCCTCTTTTGTAATGAAGTGGCCCAAGTTACCTCCTATTTCTTTCTGTGGTAATACCCATCACGAGACTATTGGGAAGGAGGAACTACAAGTGCAATTGCTCCACACTCAGCGGAGGGCAAGGACACGATTCCAGTTACTGAGAACTGGAAGGAGATCAGAGCTGCCTGAATGCTGTATAATTCAGCTTTTGAAATAAGTCTAACAGAAATTTATGGACAAGACAACGCTTCGGTTTTGCCTTCAGGCATAAAACTTGGGGATAATCTCATATCTCAAACCAGTAAAATTGCAGGGTTTGTGTATTTTTAGTTCAGATAATCTTGTTTGTTTGTTTGTTTTTACTTAAGCATTATTGTTTGCAAAGTATGAACATTGTTCTTCTTGGACTTCTACTGAGAGAAGTTCAGTTAAGGGGATATGCAACTTGGCAAACTGACCTGACATCCAGATTTGTATTTAAAGTGAAGTGTTCATTTTTAAAACTTGTGGCAGTGAGTCAGTGAAACAGAGGAGTTACTTTCACTGTGGGGCCTCCTTAAGATTTGTGGTTAACTACATCCATCTTATCAGAAGTTTAAGAACCTCAATTTTTTAAAAAAAAAAATAAAAAATAATCCTTACTTAGTGTAACATAGTGCCAGTATAGCAGTGTTTTGTACCACTGTGATGTTTCTCTCTCACAATCACTCCTACAAAATCACAATTTATAGTACGAGAGAGTGCTAAATAGGGAGATCAGCAGCAGCCCTCTTTCTGCTCATTGCATTTAAAAGTATTTCTGTTGGTTTTCTTGCCACCAAGCACTTGCATAGATGATTTTTCAGACTAATTTCAGTCAGTTTTTAAGCTGCAAAGAACTTTGAAGTGCTTTGTTGAGCTTAACATGTTTTCTCCATTTCTATACATTGCTTTGAAAATCTGAAATTTTGTGCAAAAAATGTCTTTGCATTTGTAGTCTTAGTTGTGTGTTCGTGTTTTTTTGTAACAAAAGGAGGTAAAGCTTTAAAGCATTGAAACAGCATTTTTAGCTGGATAACATATGCAGGAAATATGTAAAATTTGCAGTGTATGACACTCAGTAGTTAACTGGTTTCCAATATGTAGTAGACTAAGCATAATTTATGTAAAAATCTCAGGGAAGTTTGTGTAATACAATGAAGAAATCTTCCAGTCTGCTATTTTTTCCAGTGAATAAAAGGTCTTTTTCTTGTTCTACTGCAGTATGACTGATTACATAGTCTGTTTGATTGCATAAATGTAGTGTTGAACACCAGGATAATTTTTAAGTGTCTTGTGGAATTTTATTTTTTTTACTTTAATACTATATCATTTTTAGAGAAAGCCATATCTTTACACTGCAGTATAATTTTGTGCTGTTGGCCAGGAACATAGAAGTCTTTTCTAACAACCAGAGGCCTGTGCAGAGGGCTTGATCATTTGGGATGAGTGTTCGTAGCTGGGTGAATAGGACCAAGTAGTGCTTAGGACTCTTGGGGGATGTATGGTCACCTGCAGTGTTAGTATTTAGGTACCAGAGCAAATCCAGTGGTTTTCTCAAAAAGCTGTTGAGGATGTAAATGCAGTGATTTTGCTGAATTTGCTACTGCCAATTGTGGATTTTAAAACAAAAAACAAAACAAAACAAAACAAAACAAAAAAAAAACCCTACCAAACAAAAAAAGCCAAACAAAAAACACTGGATTTTGAAAGCTCTCAGATCTACAGTAGCATTGATAATAACATATTTTTATATAGCCTTTGTATTAACAGCCTAAGTTCTTATTTTTAGAAACTTTCTTCAGTTGGCATTGCATTTATCACACTTTAGTGTAATCATTATACTATCCAAAATGCAAATGGGTGGAGGGTTTTCTGTTGTGGTGGTTTTTTGTTTGTTTGTTTTTTGTTTTTGTATTAAAAGTGCTGGTTTATGTATACATGACTGCTACTACAATGTAGAATTAAAACATTAACTACTGCTTTGCACTTACATTTGAAGTGAAAGAGTTTTTTTATAAGTACATAATGTATCTTACAGAATGTCTGCAATCAAGTATTGTGTAGTATAATATTGGTTTGTTGTCTATCAGTATAAATATGTTAAGTTTCAAAATTATTTTTTAAATATATTCCACACAATATGTCACAAACTTGCAACAATCATGTAGTAACCCAGAGAAGGAATGAATTTTCAGGAAACTCACATTCTTGTCAAGTCCTAGTATTGGTTAAAAGCTTCCATAGTTCGGATAATTGTTACTAAATGTACAGATGAATTTAACTGTAAAAATATATGTGGAAACTATGTTTTTTTCCCAAAAATTAAGTTTTTAATTGTCGCATTTAGTTGAGATGTTGCCTTGAAATGTGTGGGGAAAGATGTTACTGTATGAAATATGAAGAAATGTAACTCTTGTGTAAAGAAAGCAAACTTTTCAGGAATGTAGGATCACAAAAACCCAGAGGACAGAGCTCTGAGAGCAAAAGTAGAGGTGTAGAAGAACAAGAAAATTAAAGGAAAAAGGCTGCAGTTCAGCACTGAAGAAGTGTTCTGAAATGTGTAATACACAAAGAATTCTGAAAAACTGATGTCTACTGAAAATGCCATACCATAACAAATATGTGCTAATATATTTCTAAACTGCATATTGTTTGCCTTAAGTCTAAAATACTCATAGAGACCTAACCTGATTGAAAAAATTACAAGAATTAGTATACCAAAAAAAACTGCTTAATGTTGTGCCATGCCAGACAACAATTTTGAAAAGGTGTTTGGTTAAGAAGTTTCCTTCTGAATTTTTCTTTTTGAATAAGAGGTTTACAGTACTTTATATTAAAGTAAAAAACGTCCCTTGGTGGTGGGGAGGTGGGGGGGAGAAGAAATCTGCTACTTATGGTCGAACTGAACACATGGTTTACTGAAAGGGATATTTTTTAGAAAACTGTGTATCAATACCTGAAACTTAACTGTGTGTTTCTTTTGAGTTTGGATAGTGAAAATAAAACTAAATACAATGAATGGCCTGCCAGCATTTTCTTTTGTACACTACCTAAAATTTGTTACTCGTGTTTAAATCCCTCCTGAAGAGAACCTGTCTGTTTAAAGAGGTAGAAGACAGCACATGCAACTCTGCGACCTTTCGAGACTAGGCACATGAAGTGTTTATCTTTTGGAAGAAACTTAGCTGTACCAAAGTAAAGGTGGTATGTTGGGTGTTCCCTAAATAAGATGTCTGGGGGAGGAGTTACTTTTTATTTTTTTTAAGAGTTTTCATTAAGCTAATTATTTTGGGATGAAGAAGCACTCCTTTTGTTCTCAGTATTTAGAAAGATGTCTGTAAGGTGGAGGTGGCTAACAGATAGCCTATTATGAGGCTACAGTTCTTAAGTTGGTTAGAAATTCCAGTGCCTTGATTTGCATTAATCATTTTCATATGATTTTCCTGTAACTTGACAGGAAAATTACCACCACTTTCCTTGAACAGAGTCAAATGCCCATGTGAAACTTTGAGAAATACAATGGCAAAATGGAAAATACACAAATACAAGCATGCAAACATATACTTAAGCTACTCTACTGTGACAGAAGTAGCAATTAAGCTAATTGTATTCCCCCTTATCACACATAAAAGGCATCTTATTCTCAGAGCGAATTGCATGAAGATTTTATTTTTATGCTCCAAGGGGAGTTTCTGAGACAGTTTGCATGCCTAGTTTGCAGTTCTTGCTGTTGGGTTGATGCATACACAAATCCCAAGGCACATGCAGTCTGGAGGTCCACGAAGGAAGGCTTACTTGCTCTGTCTGACCCAACTGGAGTGTGAGAGCTGGGGCGGGGTTGGGTGGTGAGGAATCCCTCAGTCTCTAAGCTGTGTGACATCCAAGCATTTGCAAGGGCATTGAGGGGACCTTTCCATGAGGCCTTTACAGCCCCTGGGCTCACCTTTTTGGTGCACATCCTTTCGCACCATGGCTGTGGTAAAGATTGTAGTAGGTAGCATAGATAATTAATTTTTTGTAATGCTGTCATTAAAAAATAATTGAGCTACATTTTAATTGCCAGGGAATATCAGCAAAATCTATATTGAGCGAAGTTGTATTTAGAACATGAACACACAGTTTGATGACTGGATAGGTGGAATCAAGCTTTCCTACTTTTTGCATCCATACTTTTGACTAATATTCTTTTCTTTGCAGAATTGAATAATAAATGGAAAGCATAATGGTACTCCATACTTAAAGGTCTTTATGAGATGCAACTAAGATTTCAAATCTGTGGAGAATATCTCAATAAAGAATACTTGCACATCAGCAAGGCATTGGATATGGCCTTCATTTCTCAGGACTCAGCAGGGTTTTATTAGTTTGCTGTAAGGTGCATCACTCAAAGGTACAAGGAAGTTGATATAGGGATATTGTGTTCCCTTTACAAAGGCTTTTGGGACATCCCATATTGCAAGGGTCTGAGCAATCATGCTGTTGCGGGAATGATATATGGAT
This sequence comes from Margarornis squamiger, assembly GCA_035222235.1. NCBI lineage: Eukaryota > Metazoa > Chordata > Aves > Passeriformes > Furnariidae > Margarornis > Margarornis squamiger. The sequence goes on along the minus strand of JAWWTY010000088.1, from coordinate 46,597,115 downwards.
GAAGAGCCCTGCCCTAGAGGAGCTTTAGCCTCCTGTGTTGGGACTGTTGGGCCCCTGGGGCCCTGTGGCTCTGGAGCTGGTCACTCAGCATCTCCCACCTGTATGCTCGGTTGGTAAGTGTACAAAGATTTGGAGCAGTCCAAACAGGACTGAGACTTGTGCTGGCCAAGGTGAAGCCTTGCTTTGAGGCAGGAGGGGAGCAGAGCACACTGTGCTGTGATCCATCAGAAAGGCATATAGAAGGGAATGTGGAAGTGCAGCAGCACACGGAGGCAGGATGTGCTGCAGTAGATGTGTCTGAGGTGGAGCTGCTCCACACTGGAACTGAATTGGTACCTAAAAGCCCTGTAGTGAGGCATGCGGGAAGCAGTGAGGAGGTCCCTAGGACTGAGCTCTGCTGGCATGGGCGGGTGGTAACTGGGGCTGTTTTATATGGTGATTGAAATGAGAGAGTGAAAAGCCTGTTCCATGCTTGCTTTGCTTAATAAATGTCAATGTCAAATGTTTGGATGCCCCAGCCGAACAGCAGCATACTGCTAATTCAGCGCATGTTTTCCATTGCCAGCCTGTTATAGTATCAAAATCATTCATGGAATTCTATTTCTCTCCCTTACCAACACAGAGGTTTCGGAGCTGGAGCCCAGCCCCAAATAGCTCTGTGTTCCAACTTAATGGCTGGGGAGGATTGGGGTCGGGGGTGGGGGAGAGAAGTTTTTTCTGGTGTTTTTTGTCATACTTCTGTGCTCGGGCTGCTGTGTGGGTGTGAGACACTGCTTGCTGGGCTGGTGGAAGCACTTGGAGGGAGCTCCCT
>JAWWTY010000088.1:46534220-46570939 GCA_035222235.1 Margarornis squamiger | reverse complement strand
TCAGTGTATTTATTGTAATATCTTTCATTGAATTGTAACTCTGACTTATAATCTCTTTAGTGGTGGGTCTATTTTCTCCTGCCAGTTTACTTTTAAACCAGCACAACTGCTTTCATTATATGGGCTGCAAAATCAAAAATTTTGGATTATTTGGCATATAAAGTTTATTTGGTACAAAAGGAAAATGTTCACATTTGCACCTAATGGGTAAGAATAAATGATCAAGAGAAGAATGAAAGGATGGGACTGGCTACCACACTAAGGATCAGCAATGGCAGTGTCCCTCCCATAATCCAGCTACTCAGCCTCTCTCCTCCCCTGAACTCCACTACAGGGTTGTTTTCCAGACTCCAGTGTTCACGTCTCCCATTCATCTTCCTTGTTGTCCTAGTCTGTAAAAATGTGCTAGCATCAGCTGCCATTTCACAACATATATCTCCTCTCTCCCTGTCTGCCTCTCATCTCTGTTTGCTGCGCTGTTACTCAGTGCACTTTCAGATCAACTTTTCCTTCTCCCCCCCCCCCTCCCCCCCAGAAATGTGTATTGCTGTATCCCCTTTCAGGTGAGCTCTGGGAGCGAAATGAGGATATAGGGCAAGTTATTCATCCTGTTCACTCTCTTGTACCTCCATAAGAAACAAGTGTGAAGCAGCTATGGACCAAAGCTAAGAACCATCTCTTTGTTTTGTGATTTTCTTTGATTCCTTTGTGATCAGTAATTGTTTTGTGATTGGATTTTTTACTTGCATGTAATTTCCAAACACTAACAGTTGCCCCACCTATTATGTGACTGACATGCTAATTACTTTTCTAAAAGAAAAATGGGAGCATCCACAAAACTATTTAACTACCTGCTCCATGGATTTTACTCCCTTTTGTTTTCAATTTTCTTTATTATTTTTGTTTTATAACTTTTTTCCCTCCCAACATACAACACTTGTGACCACCCTCCCACACATCACAGGTGCCAGTTCATCACCACATCTTATCTTCAAGCTTTTGGGTTCTGAAAGTGGCAATACTCAAAACTGAGCAATCACAGAAGAATTTCAGGGATTGATTTGTTTATTTACGCAACTATAAAGTTTCTGGCACTTAATAGTTTATGCTGCAGGAAAAGTACTAAATTGCTTACCCCGGCTAAGGCCCAAACAAAACAAAACAAAAAACAATCACTAAGTTTAAAATAACAGAATATAGCCATCTGTTTATTTGGGCTTTTTTTTAACCTACTGAAAAATATGTTTGTCTAGAACTTAAGTTGATTTAACCAGATCCTTTTTTCTTCTCCAATTAGTGTATCATTCCTTTCCTTGTTTACACATTTTGAACTGAAACTGAACTAAAATAATCAGAGCGTCCTCCTAGAACATCATTAATAAATGACACGGAGTCACAATATATATCTGAAAAGTTTCTGGATTCATTCTCCTCTTCCTCTTATCCTCTCCTTTCTTTGTGTCTCAGAGGCAGAAAACTGCAAATGGAGATTTTCAGAGCAGTGCGAAGGATTGATTTTAATGGCAGATGCATGTCTAATCCTGTGCAATGCTTTCAGATCTCAACCCTGACTTCATAGTCACCATCTGGAAAAGGCTGCAGAGTTAATCTGTGAGCTAACACACAGGTCTGCTAAGCATTTCTTTTCAGTACAGTCATGTGGGCACTGTGCATTGTGGCCCAGGAGGGCTGGGAATCCAACAGGGGCTCCTGCAGGTCTGGCTGCAGCATCCCTGCAACCCTCTGCAAAGTGTGTTGGCTGGGCCTGGGAAACACCCCCATGTCAGGGCTCCTAGGCTGTCAGGCTGGAATGGTAGACACCCCAGGTCTATGTGTATTTATCAGTGCAATCATGTTCCCTAGAAAAAAAACAGATGCTATCAAAGGAAGGCCTGTGATGGGCCCCACTGAAGTCCCAAGCACTTACATCAATCTGAGCCCTCAAAGAGCAACTTTTTCTCCCACAACAGAAATTTGCACTGTGCTGCTTCTCCAGCGCAGGCTGCAGTAAGCCTCCTCAAGCAGCCCACACACCGCTTTGGTTTGTGGCCTCGCTGCTGCCACAGTTTTGTGCCTTTAACTGGCACGTGTAGGTTTCACTGTAACCTGCCCCTCTTCCAGTCACAGTGCCTGTCACAGCTCCTCTTAAAATGAGCTTTTGCTGCATTTTCCTTGGAGGATGTTAGTGGGCTGATGGGGAGTCCTTGCTTAGCTGCATGACCTGGCACGGTGATTTAAAGCTGCAAGGCAAAGTGACTGTTCAAAGCAGAGCAGCAGGAGGGTAGCAGTGTGATGAAATAGGAGTTCTGTTGCTTGTTTTGAAGTCTGGCAGTTAATTGTAACTTATAATGTAATGAATCATAATTATGTCTATTGTAGAGAGGTTTTTCTCTGATAAAGGAAAGCAACAAATGATATTAGCCATTTTGTATACCATGATACCCACATTAGGGTATTACCGTGTACCTTAATTTTGCCCTCATCACCTGCACACCTCTGGTTGGTGTGCAGGTATTGAGGGATGCAACAAGAGACTGGAGCTCCAGGGAGGGTGTCCAAGCCCCAAGGGAAGAGCCAGGAAAGACCTGATGGATGTAAATGGCTAGGAAGGGTCCTCCCTTGTGCTGTGAGGTAGATGGCATTGCCTGCTTGCCTCTTCAGTGGCTGTGCCATCCCAGATCCCAGGGCAGCCCTTGGATTAGGGTGCTGTGGGGGTTGCTGAGATGGTGGGACTGCAGGCAGTGAGTGAGCATGCAAACTCGTTCCAGGGTAAGCTTTCCTAGGGAAATTAACAGGCTGCAAGGAGAGGCAGTTGAAATTAAATGCTCCCAAGGGCCACTTCAACAGTGGTTGCATCCATGTCCCCAGGGTCTTGTCTCATCTCTTGCAGAATATCCTAGACTTGCACTTGTGGGCCTCCCTGTGAGGCCAGGGAAGACAGTCGCAGCATCCTAAGGAGCAAACTGGGGTCACCACCTGACTTGCTGGGATACACAGAGCCACTGGACAGAGCTTAAGCAGCAGGGGAAGCAGGAAAACCTGGTGTCTGTTTCTCACTCAGCTTCCAGTGCTCAACATGCTTGTAACACCATCAGTGTCCTTGAGGTTTCCATGTTCTCACTCAGATATGTTTGAATTCTACTAGAAGACCAGAAGTTACTGCAGAAGAGGGATTATTCACAGACAGAAACAGCTGGTTCCCCCTTAGGACTTGTTTCCTTAGGACCCAGGCTTAAAATATGCAGTTTTCAGCATCTGCACCTTGTTTCCAGATGAAAGGAAGCAGCTGCAAAGCTGTGATGGATAGAGCACAGTTGAATGCCTCAGCAACTTGCCTCCATCTGAAATTAAATGCCAGACACCTCAGAGAGGAGCCCAAAACAGGTGTGGAGGTTTTTCCCTGTCTTTTTTTGCACATTTTTTCTCCAGTGAGGAGCCACAAGTGATGCACACTGTGGTGCAAAGGCAAGCTAAGCTGCTACTAGAGCTTTTTCTTTTTAAGTTTTGGTTGTTTGGGGTTTTTTTGGCTTTGTGTCTTTTATGGGTGTTTTGGCAGATGTTTTCAAGTTGTATGAAGGTATGAGAGACATTTGTCTTCCCTCCTATGCCCAGGTGATGGGAGATTTTGCTCAGATGAATCACAAGATACATAAAGTGCTATAGCCAGAATTGCATGGGCTGATTATCTGAAAAACAGATAATTTGCAAACAGCCTTTATCACTTTAAAATATATCTAAGAACAGGGAAATGACTGAGTGATGCCCAAACTCTCAGTAAAAGCCTCAGTACAATCTTGAAATGTTTTTTATTGATGGCTGTCAGACATTAATTAGGGAAACAAATGGATATTCACCAAGATGCCTGTATTTATTTCAGACTTAATTATGCTAACCTAGAAACAGGAATGGACAATCATCCAGCGGCTACTCATTGGCTTGTTGTTCAGCTGGCAATCGATAACCATGCTGCAGTGCATTTTTTAGAATATAAGGATTCAGAACAATCAACACAGGCTTGCTGTTTAGTAATTTATTTTTTTCTTCTTTGTGGAGAGATTTTACCTCAGAGTTTGCAGAAGGCATATAATCACTCACTGTGAGACAAGAAATTATTTTACAAGAACAAATCCTAGTTGCCATGGTTTCCAAGAGGGAGAAAATCCAAGGTCATTCACTGAAAATACTTCACAACAGTCAGCAGCAAGGATACTCCCTTACCTCGCTGAGTAACCCTCCCTTGTCTGTAGATAAATTCCTCCCATCTTCATTGATATGCAGCTTCCTGCTTAAGCCACAATAACACTGATAAGAACGCGATGTGGAAAACCTTCAATATGTCTGGAGACAAACAAATTCAAGCCTGGAATTGCAAGCCTGTAGGATTTCACAATTGGCTGCTTTCTGGCTCCCCTGTGCATCTCCTGGAAAACCTGACCCACCTGCTGTGTTTGCTGACCAGAGAGTTGCAGGTGCAACTGTGAAACTTCCACTTGGAGGAAATGCCAGAGTAGCCCCACATGGACAGGCTGGCACATGGACAAGCAAATGGAAAAAAATAAAGATGGGACCATGCATTTACAGTTATGCTAGGAAAAAAAATGTCAAAAGCTGCATTTCATGAGTTACTCCTCTGAGTCTGAAGTACAAAAAAAAAAAAAGCTTATTTCAGTGAATGAGGTTTATGCCATCATAACTGGTCCTGAATGTCTCAGTACTGACCTATTTGCTGGTGGCAGAAAAAAACCCAGCTCCAAACACACGTGCAAAATCCAGCTCTACAATCCTTCTGCATCCCACCAAAATGCCAACAGCCTTTACACTGCTGTAAAACCGAAGTGTCAACACAGTGATTAAATGAAGTTTCTCCTTACATTGTAACTGCCAGGACAAATTAGTTAATAGATAGATTTTTGTTTGAAATGACAAATTTTCATTCTGGCATGAATTCACAGAGGCAAGAACATGAGCTTTTTGCTCATGTTTTTACAAATGCAAAATCTATGTACACATTACTCCATAGCAAACTACAGTCCACTAAGCTTGGCTCATGTGAAAAGTACATGCAACCACCCAATATGTGTTCAAAGCCTTATTAGTGTAGCAAGCATATTTCTTACACGATGGGCTGTATACGGTGCCTCAGTTATCAATGCTGTAAAATAAATGACCCTTGACTACGTGCTAATTTCCCTTTCAGTTAATTTAAAAACAGGAGGGAGGGGGGAAATCAGTGTATCAAATATCAGAAATGGCAAGCAAAATGGCTACATCTAAGTGACAGAAATAACATTTTGTAGTGAATCACTGGCTGCACTGTGTGCACAACTGCAAGTCAACTTGCTAAGTCACCATCTCAGCAACTCAGCATCTTTTGCAGAGGGAAAAATCTTTGTTATTAGAGCACTGGAGAATGTATAGGATGCCAGTGCAACCAATTCCTTTTTTTGATGAAATTCCTGGAGCCAGATAGACAAGAATTCTATGAGTGGGACTAGACCTTCTGCTGCTAGGCTGCTGTTCAAGTCAGAAGAGATCGGTGCATAAGTTAATTACAGAAAAAGAGGAGCACAGATGGAGATTCAAGGACTGAATTTTACAAAGGATTTAAGGACCCAAGCTCTGCTTAAGTTCTGCTTGCACAGTATAAAATTCCCATGTATCTTCTTAATACCTCAGCAAAACTGCCACTTCTATGGGAAGCCTCTTAGTTCCATGGCACCACGGTTTTGTCATAAAACTGCCTAAATGCACAGAGCTGTGTTTCTGCATTTGTGTACTCTTGCCTCAGTGTAAACAGTGCTTCAGTTCACTCATGCTTAACTCCCCTTGGGTATTGAGATGTCTGAGCCAGGCTCCCAGTCTTCGGCCTTTTATCAGAAGTGCAAATGGAAATTCCACAACTGGTAAATAATTATTAATGTTCCTCATCTGGTACTGGAAGGGAGTCAGTGCACCCAGTAGTTGTGACCCTGGCCTGGAAATCTGAACAACAACATTCTCTGTTGGTCTACCTCTGGCTCATTATCTGTCCTTGAAGGAATCATGTTGACCTCTCTCTGTTCTGATTTTCCCAACATTGAAATAACAATGGTATATTCCCACACTGAAGCTATCAGGTTGGAAAGTGCTAACAATTATTTCTCTGTGACCCCTTTGTGAAAGGCAGGAGGACCTCTTCTGTGGGAATTCAGATGCTGACCACTCTTAATTTCCTCATGAGAATGTCTATTGATCTGTCTGATCTATGTTTTCGGCCTCAGGTCAAAATTGTTGAAGGAGTCAGATATATGGTTTTGACCTGATATACAGTTTTGATCTGTCATCTTGTCCAAAACAATTTTTGGTGAGGAAATTCACTTTATATAGGTATAGATACTTTAACTGACTTTATGTATTCATAACATCTGTACTGAACTTATTATTTAAAAATAAAAAGGGGGAAAAAACCCAACATAAAAAATTGAAACCATAAATAGATTCAAAATATGTTGCTGATGTATTTTTGGTTTTAATTATGTTACCGCTGTCTGTGAGTGTAAAATATTTAAAAATCTGCCCCTTTGTGTAAAACCAAACAATATTGAGGACTAGGTCATATTGTTCATCAGTACCAGATAATTGACATAACTTGAAAATCCTAAGAAACAAACAAGACCACAGTCTCAGGCTATCTCTGTAATAAACCAACAAACTATTCTGATCTATATATCAGAAAACACTATTTCAGCAAAACTTTCCAAAGTTTAAAAGAAACAAGTTTCATTTCCTTAAGGAGTCCGCAGGGAATCTGTGTTAGGCATTGTAATGGTACCTGCTATGCCAGCAGAGCCAGTAATTTCCCTCCTTCTTTTAGTGCATATCTAAGATCAAATTCTTGCAGTTTTCCCTTGCTATTTTTCTTATCAGTTTTCTGCTCACCAAATCATAGCTTTTCCTGTGTGAGGCTGTACTACAGTCTGATGCAAGCTGAGGTGACGAGGGGCAAGGCACACAGAGACCATTATCACAATGTAATGTTGCTCCTTAATGTTTAAAATGCCATTCATGTTGGCTGTCTTTCCCTTCCATGTTGTTTCTGTAGAAATTCTTACTTTTCAAAGCCTTTATTTTCTCTTTTTCTGTCATATTTGTCCTTTCTTCCTCCTCCCCCACCTTTTTTTTTTATTATTATTATTCTTTTTGAAAGCCCTCCATTTCACAATCTTCATCTTGGTTCAGTCTCTTGGGTGGCATTTTCTCACTGGAAAATTCCCCCTTCCCAGCATGTGCATGTGCACAACCCATGGCGCTCCCTGTTTCACTGGCCTTTCTCTGCTTTTTTTTTCACTATCTTCCCAGCTCTTTCTTCCCCTTGTCCTCAAGGCCACTCTTCTCCTGCCTGCACAGCAGCACCTCTCACCTCTCATCCAGACCCCCTCTCTGCTGATGCTCGCCCACTCATGAGATCATGAAATCTTATAGGAAGAAGACACTGAAAAAAAAGATGTGTCCACAAGACTCTCTTCCCTGCTCTAGTTCAAGTATAACCCAAAGAGCTTTCTTCTACATCTCACCTGAGCTCTACCCCAACAAAATGTTTGTCAGTTTTGCGTAATCAATTACTGAACTAATAAAGAGATATTTTCAGTTCATTTAAAATTAAGTATGTAAGTGATTCACTTTGTCTAACTTAACTAATTGATGATACACCAAGTCCAATAGTCACCTGATACCTTATTTTAGTGCACAACTGATTTTTCCCTGATGAGGACAGGAAGAGGACAAGGATTAAAAAAAAATATAAATAAATAAACTTTCCAAAGCAAAAATGAAACCAAGTTCATGTAAAGATTTAGGTGTGTATATACTATCAAAAATATATGCATGTATAGAAACAAATAAGTAAATTTTGCAGAGATATGTAAGTATATACATACTTTTAATATTGTTCATCTTCTGACCAATCATTTGTTTATGATCTATAAACATCAGTTTTCTTGTACAAATTACCGCTGCTTGTCAAAACTGCTCTATTATCAAGTAAATAGCCATCAATATGGCAGTTAAGTGATTAAAAAGAAAAGACTCCCACAGTTTTACAGTAAAAGTAACAGACTACACCTCCCAGCACAAGGTATAGACAGGAAATGAGATTCCCTCCTTCCAGCCACTGTCTCAGCATGCAGTACAGAATCAAATGTGGTTTTTTTCACCCCACTAATTTGCTCTTGTTCACCATGTTGGAATTGAAGGCAGCTCTCAAGATGTAAATATTTTGAGATTAACTTCGTGTGGGTTTTTACTGTTGCTGTCATTTGCATCCTTTAGGCTATCAGATTTTAGTAATTTAGAAGCCAGTGTAATTGGCCTTCTCTGGCCCCAATTTTCTCCCCTGGTGGTGGCTTTGCAGACAAGTTTGCACATGTATGTACACAACATGTATGCAAGGAAGATGCTTTTGTGAATTTATCTATGTTTGATCTGAGAGTAAAATCAAAGGACATGAGAAACCAGCTAGGTCTGCAATATTATTGTACTGATCATTCACCTATTCACATAAAGGAAGGCTGGCAAAATGCCATGAAACAGCCTTGTACTAATCAATGTATTCTGATGTAATAATTAAGGAAATGTGTTTTCAGTTCCTGCTTCCTACATCAGAAAGACACATCATGTGGACCAAATCAAATTATATATAAAAACAAGGAAGAAGGAAAGAAGCAAGTCTCTCTGCTTTATGTCATCTCATAACAAAGAAAAGTTCCCCCATTTCTGATCAAAAAAAGTTAATTCAGATGAGTATATCATATTAATGAAATCATAAATCCCCAAAGATATGAGGGTAATCTTCTCATGTTTGTTTCCCCAACTACATTTTTGTTAACTGAACTTCAGCTGATTTTACAGCCAAAAGACAAAATGCACTTCACACAGAAACATTTTGGGAGTACTGATTAGGAAGTAGATGAAGTTACCAGGATATAAAGAACAAGAGGAGAACTCAACCGTAACCATCTCCTGTCACATCTCATGTGAATCACTGCCTGGTAAAGAGGGGCTGTTTTTGTGATGCAGGCCCTGAATCCTTCTGAACATCATCTCCTTAGTTGAGTTGATAACCTCGTGGCAGACCTCAAAATCTTACTGTACCTTTTTATCCTAGGCAGTGAATTCCTGGTATGTTTTCAAGACTCATGCTTTCACTGTTGTTTTAACCAGCCACTGCTGCTTCCTCTAGAAGCATGTCTTTTAAAAATTATCCTTCTTGCCCCATTGGCCATGAATACATGTGGTTCTGGGTCTAGAATCAAGAGGGACTATGGTTGCTAGGGGAGGAGTGAATCCAAATCTCTCCTGTGTTATCCAAGCTGCCTAGGCAAGGTGATGGGGGATCTGAACCTCTGAAGGGAAACTTGGCTGTGCCCACCAGTGTTGAATTAATTACTGTGAGGTGTAAAGAGCATCTATAAAAGGCTAGAGGCTCCAGGTGCTGTTAAAGGAGCATGGGCAGGAGGAACAGGAGGAAGCTGTGGAGTGATTATGAACCTCTGGAAGATAAGCAAGATCAAGGAAAAGATGTTTTAAATGTGTAGGCCTAGGGGTGTGTGAAACCTTCTGCTTGTGGTGCAGATCTACAGAGCCCAGGAAGTCCCCAGGTTTTCCCAAGCAGAAGGGCTTGACCCTCTTGTGGGTCTTGGATGCCCTGCTATTAGCAGTGGGAGAAAGAAAGGTCAGGAGCTCCATAGGAGCTGTTTGGGAGCAGCATGGATGATGCTGCAGTTTGGATCACAGGCTCATAAGGGCTTTAAGCACCTACAGCTAGAAGAGGTGAAGGTATTAACCAGTGCTGCTCATCTCCCCAGTGTGGGCATTGCAAGCAGCACTGTGCCCCTGAGGGTACCTGGGCTGTGAGCTGCTCCCCTGAGATGAACAGCTGTGAGCAGCAGGGTCTCTGCAGAAGCCAGGTGAAGAAGTCTGCTGTCTGGCTTCCCTTTTTCCAGGCATGTTCTATATGCTGAACATGCAAAGAAAAGCTGCTGACAGCAGCACTGCCCTCTGGGTGCCCTGTGGAAATCCCACCCCACTGACATATTTCGCTGCCCTGTGCACTATTGCCTATGGGTACAAAGCAGAGCTCATGGCCTAGACAATCTCCTCTTGTCTTATCCTTCTGCAGGCAGCTGTTCTCCCCTTGGCTTGCAAAACACTTAAACAGGCATTTATCCTCTGTAACAAAACAAGAAATGTGTCCACCTTGGCCTCTGTCCAGCATTTTATCCAGTGGTAGTGAAGAGATCTATGGTGGATACAGCCAGAGGTCAGGCAGTGGGGATGGGGAGAAAGGCCGTTTATAAAATATTAATTGCACTGTATGGAGCTCCCTCGTGTCTTTCTTCTGTCTTTCATGCCTGTATTTCTGAAAGGCCAATAACCACCTTATTGTTTCCGTCTCTACAGCAATTCCATTCTTTCTGTTGCTCTTTCTGTAGTACTTAACTGAGCCACAAGCTAGAAACTATTTGGCCTTCAGTGCTCCCTTGAAAGCATTATTTGGTTAAAGCTTCATCAGAAATAGAGACACTGTGTCTGATTTTATACAGTCTGAGATTTTTCTCCATCTGACCCGCTTTCTTCCAGAACAAAGCCTCAGCTTGAAATGCCGAACTGGAAGGACACAAAGGCCTGATGCAAATGGAGATAGTATAAGCCTGATGATGCAGAAACAAAGTCAAACACAGATTCTGGTTGTCCTGGTGGTTACTGCAAATAATAAATTTGCCTCCTGCAGCTTTTCTGCTTTTCTGCTCCCTTTACTCTTGCCAGTTCATAAGAAAGTTGCCTGTAATTGGAGAAAACAATGTTATGACATAAATGCTGGATATGTACCCTTTGCTGCCACTGTATCACACTTCTTGTTTCAGACAGAGATCAGAGTAAGTTAATACCACACCAACCTCACATCTACCTTTTTGCTGTGCTTACCTCCTCTGCTTTCTGTCTATGGCCTGCCACTCTTCTCACTAAACCGGTTTATTCTGAGCTGACTAAATTACTGTTGATCATTTATCTCCCCTCAGACCACTAAGGTACGAAATTACAAGAGTTTTTGTAAAGAAGGTGTAGGATTCCTCAAGATGTTCCATCCTGGCTTGAAACCAAAAGCAAAGGGAGTTGAATAATTAGTGTTGGCCTGTATATCCATGTGAGCCTGGAGAGACAGAGCTGAGTATGGAAAATCACGTCACTGTATAAACATTAACAGCTCCGTCATATCTATTGGAACAAGTTCACTGAGGTCATGGATTAACTCACAAGGTTTTCCTTTTCTGTAATGAATTTCTATGTAACAAGATGTTAAACAAACACACATACAAATGTGTTTCTAGGCAAAAAAAATATATAATCTCCAGGTTAAGAAACTGAACTCAGGAAAGACTGAGGAAATGAGAGCCTTTGTTATTGGACCTTTCTTTCGGTATCAAACTGATGATTCCTTCCACTCTAACTTGGCAGAACTTCTTGTGAGATCTTAACCCATACAGTGAAATGCTTTGTCTGTAAATCTTAGTATCACCACTGTCTAGAAAATGAGCTAAACTTTCAGGAAAAAAACACATAATATCATGAACATCCTTGGCAAATAATCCTGAAACTGATGACTGCTGGGTTGGGTGTTGCTCTAAGGCTGAGTGAAAATACCAAACACTTCTGTGCATTTTTAATGGCTCATGTAAACAAGGTTAGCACTAGCATCTATATTACCATTTCAGGTAAGCTTGCAATTAACATGGGTGTCTTTTTGCATTAAAATCTCATAGACAACTCTCCAGGAAAGGATCTGTTCCTGCATTCAGACTCTCTCCTAGTTACTGTAATGACTCTAGATTAAGATGTTACAAACCTGAAATGCCAACAAAGTTGGCAAGCAGCCAGTTTGGGATACACAAGTGAATTCCAGTATGCATAAAACTGTTTAACTTAAAATCCCCCATGCTGGGAAGAGAGGGAAAACAAATAGCAAGCCTACCATGCAATAAATCCATTGCACTGCATTATTGCACAGAGAGAACTGACTGCATATTTATCAGTTTCCCTCTAAGTATTAAGTGTGTTTAATTTGACATTTTTTTCTATGGCCTAATCTGTTTTAGAAGCCGTAATTTCATTATGCTTTACTACTATTAATGAAATACGACTGTTGCAGCAGTCTGTAATAAGACGTGACTGGAGGATGGGGACATGGCACCAGTAGCTGGAATGAATGACTGCTTCCAAAAAGAGTTTGCAAAAAAGGAGCTCTGTCGTAGCCCTCTAAGGTGAACTGCAGAGGCTGTCTTTCAAAAGGGCCCAAGTGCAGTGCCCTGCAAATTGTCACTGTCTTGTGTGAAGCGTTTCACCTACAACTGCAACACTGAAGAGAAGCATGGTGAAATACCTCAGCAGCATGCCAGAGGGATTCTATTGCCTCTAGGACAGCAACTCAGCACTCAGATGAAGAATATATCAGTTTCCCACACTAGAACCACAGGGTAGTTGTCCTTGGGAACTGAAGAGGACTACTTTTTTCAGGGATTAATCTCAGTGAGCCTCCACGTTTAGTCTGTCTGATCAGTCTAAGCAATAGGATTTGTTTAAAAAACCCGTAAGGTGAAAATGTAACTATGTTTCAATGAAGTCTGATATGCTGTTCTTACGTCTCTTGCAGTTAGCAGGAAGCAAGAGGGTTTGTGACGTATAAATTACAGTTTAACTATTAGTTCAACAAAGGTCAGGTGTGTATTTACTTTGTATGCAAAATATATGCTTTTCTGTCACCTTTTTTTATCTTTATAATAAAAGCTAAAGAGTAAGTTCTGAGTTAGGCACTTAGAAACATCTACTCAGACTTCAGCATCAAATTGATCACTGACATAAGCGAATCACTAAGTGATTTTAGGGTGCTACTGGTTTTGTGTGTAGTTTGGCACATATCCAAGTCCAAATAGAGGTGTCCCAACCTTCCTGGCTGTTGAAGTCATGGAAGTTGAGTTGATACTTGTGAGTCTGCATGAGTTTGGTACAAGTTTGCTAGACTTACGCCTGAGAACAGTATTATCTGCATTATAAGTAAAGGAGGAGGGAAAAACACAGCCTGCCAATTTGATGCAGCTGTGTTGTGTAGGAGTCTGATTTGCCTTTGTGCAGATGAATTATATAGCCAAGGAATTTCCAGCTCTTGGCACAGGCTGCTAAAGCATGGATAAGCTTAGCACTTCTTTGCTTCCAGCAAGGACTAAGGGACAACTGTCCCATCTTTGTAGGCTGAAACTCACAGATTGGAACTGATTCTTCCCAGGGGAAAAAAAAAAAAAAAAAAAAAAAAAAAAGGTAGAGAAATCCTTTCAACACCAAGCAATTAGCTCTCCTTGAAGAACAGTTGCCATTGGAGTTGACTAGTCTTCATGCCTGGGGCAGGAAAGGTGAAGTCTACTTCACACTGATTTCACTGATTTTCTGGTTCATTTGTGACTTAAATTGGCACAAATCCATTCAAACACCTTCAGTAACCTTTGCTAAATATTTGAGAACAATTACTAAGGCAACAAAGAAGCTTCACTAAAATCTACCTGTCAAAGTCTACTTATTTTGAATTAAGTCAATGTTTCCCTTAGAATATCCTGTCTGTGTCTCCAAGAAGCAATGAAGCCTGCATGTTCAGAGTGTCATACAATGAAAAGAAAAGGCACCTTAGTCTTGCTTGTCATGATGTTGCTTGTCATATGTTCTTCCATGCTTTGGACAAAGGAAATTCTACAGTCCCCTAAAACCTTAAGGGTTGTGGAAAAATACCTGTACACAAATACACAAGAATTCAGCCAGTCTTGGAACTTATTCTCAACTTAATCTATTATATCCACTTCATAGATTTGAGGACTACGCATGAGGTTAAAGTATTTGGCACCTGTGCTAATCTCTAGTTTGCAAAGGAAAAATTAGTTACAGCATACTCAGAGAGCAAAACCTCTCTGGCTTATTGATGTTGGCAGCATCTTGAATGTTGCTTGTTTTAGATATAAGGATTTTTTTCCTTTTGTTTAGTCTTTTGTGAGATGGGCCCCATGTTGAATAGCATCTTCTGATGATGATGCAGATAAAGAAAAACATCTTGTATCTTAACACAATGCCTGAATTCCCAGGAAGCTATTTAGATATTGGATGACTAGGATGTTTTGTTGAACAAGTCAACATAACACACTAATGCATGCTAACAATCCATTGAGTCCATGTTTGAAAAAGCAGTAACAAAGGACAGATGATGCAAGACAGGAGAAGAGAGAAGCAATTTGTTTTTCTCAGTATCATTGATAGATGCTTGGAAATTAAACATGACATACTTGCTGGAAGCCAAAATCTTCCATTGTTCTGCTGATCTCTCCCTCTGTTTGCTTTCTCTTCCCTATTATAAATGAAATGTTGGAGGAATTAGTATTCTTAACAATGTACTGTTGTGTCACTGCTCCACTGAAATCTTGCAAGACTTTCAAATTTTTTTGCCTGCTTAGGATGAGGCCATTATATTCATATGGAAGAGGGGATATAACAGAGACAGAAAAATATTCACACATCAGAACCACACAATAAGGACAGAGGCAATGCCCAAGTCCTTCTCTTCCATGCAAGCCTACTGAAGACTTCATGGAAGTGTCTGAAAGTATGAATCTTGACCCCAGGGAAGAATTTGCCCTGCGACACATAGCTTTAGTCCACATCAGAATGAAAATCAATTTAGCAATCATGCTTAGGACAGCTGATTGGCTTACAGATGCCTTCTCCCTTCCATTCTATTTCTTAAGTCTGCAACTGTTACCCATTTGGAGACTATGCTGGTAGAAAGTCAACAGGTCGAGTTTGCCAAGCAAATTCCCTTCTTTTAAGGGAGGGAGGGAGGGACAGAGGAAGGGAGGCCCCTGTTAATGAATACAGGCAGCGCAGGCTAAACTTTTTTATTTTTTCACTTCATGAACCTCTGGATGGAAATAAAAGGCAAAATATTCAGGGCAACAAAATTGTGCCTTCTGAGTGGAGCAAAATCTGGTAAAATCAAACTAGAAGGAACTCTTCTTCTGATGCCATTTTACTCTCCTGGTTTATTCAGCTACTCACCTCTGGGCAGGTTAGATTATTTCCTTTAATGATGACTATTAACACATAAGGTAATTTTTTCTTCTCACAGAGGGACTCACTGATCATTGTCAGATTTTTCACTCTTTTTTTCAATTACCAAAAATAATAATAAAATAAGATAGTGCTCTATCTATGACTCTAGTTATTAAGCGGGCGATGAAGGACATACATTGTACATCCAAATTAAATGGATACTCAGATGATAATAGTGTTGTATAGGAAATATTAGAAAATACGGATGAAATATTTATTGAAGTCAATGACCTTATAGCAGAATGGCTGAACTTGATCTCCAGAGCTGAAAACTATAGCAATAGTGGAATGGCTCTATCTTTAGCAGGGAGTAACATACAACATAAAACTCATACATGCTACCAGTCAAATATTTAGTGTTCATATGCAGAGAGGACCAACATATCATGTTCTCTCTTTTTCTGACAGAAAGCACTCAGTCGATAATAAACAATGACTTTGTCAGTGAAATAAGCACAAGCATTTCACATAAAGCTGTGTCTAGGATCCAATTCCTGTTCACTTAAGTAGTGGGGGTATTAAAGAGTACAAAGAAGCACAGATAAAAGGTCAGTACACAACAGAAGCTGCTCTAGGGACTGAATCTGTCAAGGCCTGTGCAAACAGCCACAGTGGCTTTGAAGAGGGAGCTATCATGAGAAGAGTCTCCCAACCCTTTCGGTGAACCTTCTGTTTTCTGTGTCTTTGCTTTTCAATATTACTTAGATGAAATATGTTTTAACCACTTACAAAGCCACTGGTCTGATGCTTCTTAGACACAGCATATTAATACATTTTCTGCTATTTTTCTACTCTCTAATATCAAATGCCTTAAGTCATATAATCTTCATTGAATTCATCAGGTGTTTATTGTCTAAAATCTACAGCAGTTTCTGTGCATGTTGTTAACCTTTGACTGATTCTGTGGTTTACTACTCCAAGCATTTATTCAGATCTTCTGAATACCTCCTGAGGATATATGTCTTTCAGGAATAAATCCAAGATCTATGACCATGTGTAGAGGTTATAAATTACCACTGGAGAATTAAAGGCATCTTGAAAACAGAACTTAGACCCATACTAATAGGCATGTGTAACTAGCAGTGCTAAGAACCACCAAAATAGTTTTTTTAAGGTGGACATGCTGCTTTTTCCTAAGAATTTCATTAGAACATGTTTTTCCCATGCTAGTCTAGTGCTTTATTCTCGGGATTTTTCACAGAGCAGAAAAACAATCTATATAACTTTTACTGGGAATATCACTACAACTATATTCTAAATGTCAAGATTGGAGTTTTCTGTGGGACAAAACTGAAAAGATCAAAAGTATAATGATGAATTAATATTAAATTATGTTGGGTTTAAGGACCTTTGAACTATTATACAACTCTGCAAGTTAATGTCATATTTCAAAGTTGTGAGGGGAGGCCTAGAAAAAAGTCCAGGGTCCCTGATTTCTGCACAAAAAGCTGAACAGAGGTTGCTGGGATAGACAAACCTCTAAGTTTATTTGTTTGTTAATTCAGGGATTGTTCTGATGAAAAATTTGGCCTGAATTTATCTGTGTGAAAGGTGTTCCATAGCTGTCCAGCTCTATCCAATTGCAGATAGCAAGATCTAAAGATGTAGAAAAAATACAGTCTTGAATGAGTTTGCTACTACACCTCCATCATCCATTCATTTTGCAAGCTAGGATAACATAGACTGAACGTGTAGTAACTTTGTCACCGACTCCAGGAAGGTTAATGTACAACAAACAAATGTAGAAACATGAAGATACAATAGGAAAGAAAAATATTCCAGGATATGTTAAATGAGAAATTATAATTAACCTCTATCAGATAACTTTAGGAGAAATTGAATCACATAGACTTTGCTGACACAGATGCATCACTAAGACGTCTCAGAAACATTTCATTGCTTAGCTGTGGCAGCCAAAAGGTATCTATCAAGTAAATAGTGTGTGTGGTCACTTAAAGAAAAGCTACAGTGAATAAGACATTGGAGACTATCTTCTATCTTTACCAAGCTGACACAGCACTGCTAAGCAACAAAAATGTGGCTTTACGGACTCTGCAAAAAAAGGTTGATTTAGAACTTGTAGATTACTCTCCACACTTTATGAATGCATGTTAGTTGCTCTAAAGAAAACCTCATTCTTTTCCTACTGTTGATGATTTTTCTTTTAAAATAAAGTTGATAACACGTATTACTCACTTCTTCTGAGTCTCAGTATTATAATGTATAAGTCAAGGATCTCTAATCTGCAGACTTACTCTGCATGATCTTTGTTTTTATTAGTACTGGTCTGAAAGGCATTCTCCTCCATTTCTTCACATGCTATACAATTATCACATATTTTTTCTTTGTCTGTATTCTGAATTGTTCCTTTTTAAAGATTGTCTGAACATTTTGCAGAGCATACCTTTTTCTGAACAGGTGGATGGGTTTTGTTTTTTTCTCTCCAGTAGTTCAGTATGTCTGTGTAATGCTGAGTTGCAAACAACCTCCAGTGACCAGATAATAATACAGAATGTCTTACTTTAATCCTTATTTGGCATATTTTGTTATAGTGGTGTGCTCAGGTTCTTCCTGAATAGCCTATAAGTTTTTTGTCTATGTCTTCATGATCACAATGAACATAATTTTCCTCATGTTTTGACTCAGAACGTGCTTAACATCTCCAACATACTGCTGTTATGTGCTAGTTCTGCTCAAGGCAGCAATTTCATACCACAAAGCCAGGGCAGGCAGCCTTTTCATATTCCTTGCAATAGATAACTTGAACAGTCAGTGCTGTCCATTTTGAGAAGCAGTAACTAACAAACAGATCTCCATCCATAGGCACTGTGTTCTGACAGTGTTCCTCTATGAGCCAATACACAGAATTATCTGGAAGTCACTCAGCCTAACCTTGTTGAAGCACCAGGCATGTCAGATGTGGATTTGGCTGGGTCCTGGAAACATCCAAGTGTGAAGGGGAGCAAAGGCATCACTTGTAGAGTTTTTGCACAGCCTATTGGACTGGCATCCAAGAGTGATGAGACAAGTGGCAACTGTTACTGCAACAGCACGCTGCTAGCACAAACACCAACATTTCATTTCAATGTTTATCTCACAGATACGTTTGATAATTATTAGAGTGTAACTGCTCTGTTGCCTCTAATAGTTCAGTTACACTTTAAATAAATTAGTACTTCTGTCCTAAAGTTTCTTGAGCCTAGAAAAAGTAGGAAAAATCAGCATGTCTCAGTTTGGTGTTCATATCCAATCTGAAACATTACCCGTCCTTCTCAACCTGAACTTTATGGAATACAGCGAAACAAAAAGACTAAATTGGACTGTAAGATGTCACAAATCAGTTGAAGGAATAATGACTGACACAACAAAGTCTGGATAAGTTTTGTTAAAGTCTGGCTAAATTGCTAAAATGGCCTTCTAAGATGAAGTTATGTAGTACGTGCTTGTGATCAGACAAGCAAAGTTATAGAAGTATCTTAATATATTCTATTTTTCTTGTATCTTGAAAATATTTCATCATCTTTTTATGACTGCATCTGAAAACACTAGTACCAAAAGGATTAAAGGATCTTATGCTTTATTGGGAGCACAAATATGGCTGTCCAATAATGTAAGCAGGATTACTTGGCTCAAGAACATCTTGAGTACTAGGACTGCATATGCTATGCCTTTATTTTTTTGCCTTTTTTATTATCTGTTTATGAAAGCTTTAATGGAAAAAACCTGAAACATAATTTTAGTTTATATTACACTATCTCTTTTTTTAAAGATGGCATAACTGTACTTTTGTTCTCTGAAAGACTGGCAAGTTGAAAGTTGTAATTAAAGACTAACCAGCAGAAAAGCTCACTCTAAGCTGACTTGCACAACCCAGCTACCTGACTTTGTCTGAAGTGCAAAAATCCTCTGTACTCATGGAGAACAACACAAGATGTGCAATGTGGACAGATAAGTGTGTCAGAAGATTTTAATTCACAGAGCATCTTCATTTGATTATGTTTCATAAAAGCATCTATAACTCACAAGAGTGGTTTGGTCAAGACAAAAAGACCATGTGCTCAAGCTGATGTACTCCTGGGTGAAAACACATGACTTTCCAAAAAAGAACTGAACCGTCTCAAACATCCCACATATTATTTGCATGTGAATTTCAAGCTAAGAATTCTGAAATCTCTATTCCTTTTCAGTTTAGTCATCTAGTTTGAAAGTAATCTGGAGAACACAAAGCCAGAATGCAAATTCCTGTGTGCTGGCTTTCAGCTTCAATGCACTCCAAGAGGAAATTCCATGTTCTAGGAAAACTTTTTCCAAAGGCTTGGATCTGAAGTCACACAGAAACAAGTACAGAGCTGTTTAAAGTACAAGTCAAGAAAAGTAGCTCTGCAAAACAATCTCTGCGCTGTGTTCCATTTCCTGAATGCAATTGTTTTACAGTGAAATATTCTTCTCTTAGTTTGGATTTAGAATCATAGAATGCCTCAAGTTGGAACAGATCCATAGGGATCTTTGACTTTATCTGGAGTTCAGTTCCATCAAGTTCAACTCCAGCTTCCAGGAACAAGTGTTATTTGGCATCAAACGGACTTCATCTGTTAGGTCTCTATCAATTCTTGTACAATTCTCTCTACTGTTTAAATTGAATGCAGTGTAATTAAGTACTAAAACTCACAAAATATTTCCATTTGACTTCTATAGAGAAATAAGATACTTCTCCAGATGCAGAAGTTTGTATCAAAACTGTATTGGAACTCCTTGGTTCTAAAAACTGTTAGCTATTAAACTTCATTTCTGTCTAGAAATTTCTTCTAGAAATTGACACACCTGTCTTTATTCCAGAAGGGCTAATTCTGCACTTCTTGTGCTGCAAAATGTAAAGTTCTCATATGCTTGCTCAGTCATGCTTGCTGCTTTCCCTGACCTTTAAACTCTTCTTGCTGAAACATGTAGAGCACTAAGGTCATATTAAATGTCAGTAGATGTGGGTACTTGCACTGAAGCATTTAAGTTATCCATCTCCTAGAGAAAGACGTGGGAAGTGTTTTATTGAAAACTCTGTCATGCTCCACGATCGTGAGTCTCATTGCTGCGCAGAAGCTACCAGTTAGGAGAGTTGGAGGACAGAGCTCCTGTCAGTCTATGGGGAAGAACTCATATTAGTGATTGCAGCTGCCTGGCTGTTTTCAGTTGCATTCTTGGCTATAGAAGTTATTATGTCAGAGCCTGGATACTAAGCCTGGATGAATCTTACAGAACTTGAATAATGTTTTAACAGCATGTATGAAATCCACATTTTCCTCAGCTCTGACACCACTGATAAATCTGTGGATCTGAGAAACCAAGTCATAAGGGACTTGTAAGAGCCTTGTCATAGGATAGTTCTGTCCTGGAGAGAAATACAGCACAAATTTGAACGTTTACACAGATGGAACTTGGACAGTGCTAATAAATACCAGTTTCTTGACTGCATATATTGTAGACTGTAGCTAGTTTTAATTTTCAAAAGTCCTGAAACAATGGTTCCACGTTTTGATTTCTATGCATTTCCCAACTCCATATAAATTGTGTAATGCACACCAAGAGTTGGCTGAAAGCACAACAAATAGACACAGTTTAGCATGGTTGCAGCTGAATTATATTCCCATGAGATGTTAAGTGTAAAACCAAATTCTGAAGCATTTCCAATAGCTGACAGCTTCAGCCTCAACCCTGCAGCAGGCAACTAGTTAACACAGATAAACAAGCACCTCCTTTTCATCACAAGTTTTTCCAGGAAGAGCCTTTTTTTTTTATTTTTTTTTTATTTCCATAGTAAAGGCTTGACACAGAGGTCAATCACCCTTAACTTCCATCTGTTCTTTATTCACTGCCTGCTGGTTAGTTTCTTCTGTATTAGAACATTAAAACATCACTTTAAGTCACAGAATTGTCAAGGCTGGAAGAGACCTCCAAGAAAATCCAATCCAACTGTGCATCCCGCACTCACCCCTGAACCACTAAACCATCACCCAGTGCCAGATCTAGATGCCTCTTAAACGTTTTCAGGAATGGTGACTCCACCACCTCCCTGGGCAACCTATTCCAATGCCTGACCACCACAACAGTGAAAAAATTTTTCTAATATCTAATCTGAATCTCCCCTGTCTCACCTTAGGGCTGCTTCCTCTGGTCCTCTCACTGCAGACACAGTGGAAGAGACAGGTCCCCACTTCACTACAACATCCTTTCACATAGTTTTTAAGAGAGATGAGAGATGAGCCTTCTTTTCTCTATAGACTGAATAAAACCACCTTCCTCAGTCATTCTTCATGAGATGTGTTTTCTAGACTTTTCACAAGCCTTGTTACTCTTCCCTGAACTCACTCCAGGATTTCTTTTTTAAGAGCTGAGAAGTCAAGAGTGCAGAGTTAATAAAGGTAGAAGGGCAATGCCACATCCCACTTGGTGGTTTTGCATTCACTGAAATAAAAAGGCTTTGCCTCCTATTCCAGATAATCTTGTGTATTAAATACAGATTGGCAGAAAATATAGTCCTCCATCTTGGTTTACATGCAAAAGAGTCACATCATCCCTCTTGCCTCTCTCA
Source organism: Margarornis squamiger (assembly GCA_035222235.1). Lineage (NCBI taxonomy): Eukaryota > Metazoa > Chordata > Aves > Passeriformes > Furnariidae > Margarornis > Margarornis squamiger. Next base: position 46,549,179 of record JAWWTY010000088.1, on the reverse strand, counting down.
AAAAACCCCAAATCAAACCCAAGCAAATCTCTTTAACTGCTACTCTAAGTTTAAAATTAAGTAGGAAGTGGAGCAAGAATTAGTTTTATTTAAGAGACTATCACTCTATAACATCTTTCATGGATGTACTACGCAAAAGTCTTCTTCACAGCAGAGTTACTAGCATAAAAAGCAAATAAACCTAGTGCAAACAGTAAATTACCTGTAGTAGAATGAGTTGGCAAATTAGTGTAGTAAGGTCAGTGTAATTGGGTACACATTCACAAATCTGTGCACCAAAAATCTTTCAGTAATCCAAAGCTACATTTATGTTTTTCTGTAATTCACGGTCCAGCAGAATATGTCTTTCTCCTGAAATAAAGAACTTGCTGACAATCTGAACTGTCATTCCACTGCTTGATGGAGTGGAAAAACTGACATCTGTGCCAGTTTCATTTGAGGAATGAGCCACTGTAACCCTCAGCCCTGTATCCAAGCCTATATACTTGCAGTAAAGAAGCACTTCAGATTTGTGTTTCAGGTTAAGGCAAATATTTCTCCAATTAGGAAAAAATTACACCCATGAAGCTACCTGTCATTCTCTCTAAAAAAAAAAGTGTAGTTTATTTGTTTTTTTCTTAGCAATAGACCTGATACTCTAGACATTTCCAATACAAAAGTAAACAAGAGATTCCTGGTACAGGTGATTGAGGAACCAGGAAATGGTTGGACCAGATACTTACACACCAGAAGGAACTAGCTGGGAATATGATGACTAATAGAAGACTTGACTGCAGTGACCATGAGATAGTAGAGGTCAGGATTCTGAGAGACAATAGCAGAAGAAAGCAGAATTGCACCCCTGCACTTCCAGAGGCCAGACTGTAACCCCTTTAGAGATCTGCTTGGGAAAACCCCTTGAAAGACAGCCCTGGAGAGAGGAGGAGTCCACAAGAGCTAGTGGACCTTCAAGGGTCACCTCCTCCAAGCTCAGGAATGATCCATGCCAACAACCAGAACCTAAGCAAAGAGGGTGGGAGGCTGCATGGTTGAGCAAGATGCTCTCAGTGAGACAGACATAAAAAGGAGGTGTACAGGAGGTGGAAGGAGAGACAGGTGACCCAGGAGGGTTATAGAGGGGCTGTCTGACTGCGGAAAAATGGGTTCAGGAAAGCCAAAGCTCATCTGGAGGTGAATATGGCAACACATGAATAGCAACATGGAAGGTTTCCACAAGGACATCAGCAACAAAAGAAAGACCGGAGAAAACACCGCCCCAGTATTAAAGTGAGCAGAGTCCTTGGTGAAAAGAGATGTGGAGAAGCCTGGGGTATTCAACGCTCTACTTCTCTCTGTCTTTATGGGTACAACGCTCTCAGAAGTTCCAGGCTCATAAGACCAGTGGTAAAGTCCAGTGTGATAAAGGATCACCTTCAGTGGAGGTCACTCAGGCTAGGAAGCATTTTAAAAGAGTGGACCTACAATTTGTTCAGGATGTGATGGAGCAAGTAATCCTAGAAACCATTTACAGACAAGGTGACTGGCAGTACTTGGCATGGATTTATGGATGGGAGATCAAGCCTGATCAACCTGACAGCTTTCTACAATGAGGTGACTTTCTTGAAGAAGATGGAAAGAGCAGTGGATATTGTCATTTTGGATTTTGGCAAGATGTCAAATTGTCTACCCCATAACAGTCTCATAGACAAACTGGTGAAGTGTGGGTTAGACAGCTGAATGGCAAACTTATTTGAAAACTGTCTGAGTGGCAAGACCTAAAAAGGTGTGATCAGTGGCACAAAGTGCAGTTGGAGAACAGTTACAAGGGTCAGTGTTCATGGCAATTATGGGTCCAGTTTACTGTCTTTACTATATATGTTATTTATGTTTATTATCTTTATTAAAGCAAGGAAGATGGGGCAGAGCTCATCCTTAGCATGCAGGTCTGAAAGTGAAACAAAAATATGAGGAGTGGCTGATGCATCAGGTGGATGTAGTGCTTGTCAGAAAGACCTGACAGGCTGGAGAAACAGGCCAACAGGAACCTCAGGAAGGTCAATAAAGGAAAATGCCAAACTGCACCTGCTGAGGAATAACCTCATAAAAGACAGGCCAACAGGCCGGAGAGCAGCTCTGTGGAGAAGAATCTGGGGGTTCTGGAGAACCAGAAGCAGATCATGAGCAGGCAGCGTGTCCCTGTGGCAAAGAAGGCCATTGGCATCCTGGACTGTATTAGAATGTTTTCAGCATGTAGAGGGAAGGGCTCTTTCCTCTCTGCTTAGCCCTGTTGGGGCACATGTTGGTTCTGCACATAATTCAGGACTCTCCAGTGAAGAAGATATATGGACATACTGTAGCAAGTGTGAAGGCCACAAAGATGAAGGGACTGAAGCATTTGTCACATAAGAAAAGGCTGGGAGTGCTGGGTGTGTTCAGCCTGGAGGAGACAAGACCTAGTAGGATCTTGAATATGTCAAGATTAGGGTGGTGGGTAAAGATAAAGGAGCTAAACTCTTCTTGGTCATCTCCAGTCAAAGAACAACAGAAAATGGACACAAACTGAGATACATGAAACTTCACTGAAACATGAGAAAACACTTTTTTGTTTTCACTATGTCATCAGACAGTGGAACATGTTGCCCAGAGAGCTCATGGAGTTGCCACCCTTGGAGATATTTAAACCTTGTCTGGCACAGCTCTCAGTGAGCTGCTGTGTCTGACCTGCTCTCAGCAAGGCATTGGACTGAGCGATCTTCATGATTACTTCCCAGCCTCAACGGTGCTGTGTTTCTTTAATCAGGATAACATGTTTATAAACTTGTCATAAGATCTAAACTCAATGAAGGTTATTCTTTCAGAATGTATGTAATATCTACCTCCCCAGAGGCTTTCTCTTTGTCTCAAAGAAAGGTAACAATGGCAACATTTTAAGAAATCTAGTGGAGGACAGTGGTTTGGGACAGAGGTCCCAAACTCAGAGGCTTCTAATGTTCCAGTTCCCAGTGGCTTTGACTAAAATAATCCAAACACTCCTTTGAGTACTTAATGAAAAGCCATGTAAGCTGCTGTTGCTAATCACAGTGGATAAAGTAAAAAATTTTACTCTTGCAGAACCAGAGCTAGGCATTATTACTTGAAGCCATAATACAACTACTTGTCTCCTTGCAAGCTGGAAATTATTTCTGACCTGGCAAAGATGAAAAACACCATGTGAGTACAAAGCAATGCTGTTCTCTGGCATCTTTCCTGGGTTTTTTTTCAAAAGTGTTATGGATATAATGTCAACAGAATTCCATACAGTGATCACTTTCTGATTTATCAGTAGGAAAGGCTTTCCACTCTCCTAAATTGTAATATTTAACTGTATTTTTTCTATGCCTTAGATTAAAAAGGCCTATCTGATCTCTCTTTGCAGCCTGTGGTCTAGAGGACAAAGCATTTGTTGGTAAACACACGCATATAATCTTCATCTAATTTTGTCTATCAGTCTGCTGTGTGCCCTTGGGTAAGTTATTTTACCATTTGAATTGCCTTTGTAAAATGGGGACAATGATACTAGAATCCTTTTAAAAGAGCTTCCAGATGTACTCTGTGTAGGACCCAGTAAGAACTGAACACACAGTGCATTAGTGCCAAAGACACAGCTTCTCTGTGCTGGGGAAGATCAAAAACTCTCTGACGCATTAATCAGTTCCAGTAGAGATAAGAACATATTAATGTAATTATAGAAGGCATTGGATACATTTACCCAGCACACTGAGTACAGAAAGTTTTACCTAAACTGAAAAAGGTATAGGACAGGATTGACAAAATGATTAGGAGGAGGGGACATGAGTTACTGTGACTTGCTTAGTATAGCAAAACCTTTGTTTTCTTAAGAGGTTTTGACATCTCTAGAGAAATTCATAAGAAAGAAGGAGGATATCTGAACAAAAAGAAAGAGGGAGAAGAAATTGTCTAACCAGTGTTGGCATGGGAACAAATGGGTAGTACCCACAGGACTAAACCAGAAATGAAAGGTTTTTCCCTTTCAGACAATTGAGGTTATGTGTGCTTAGGCTAACAGCATAACAAGATCACAGAGAAGTGCCTGGTAGCTTTATAAGCAGTATTGCATGATGTGCTTTCTGGTGGTGCCTGGTGCAGGTCTCAGTTACAGTAGAAAATGTGTTATGGATCTGTATTTTCTGTACCCCTGTGTCTCCTGTTTGCTATTCCTTCTCACTTCCCACATCCACACAGTACTAACACTGACCTGAGCAAAGGTAAAATGGGGACATCCATACCCATGCTGTATTTCAGACCACTGTGTGATAACATTTTCTAACAGCCTGCTGTAAAAATTACTTGGGCAAGAGAGGCACAGAACTACTTGAATGAAGCTTGTAGGCACCATAATAGCTTGAAATAAATGGTGAAAGCTTTTAACTGTAATTAATTCCCTGGAAACGTAATTTTTAAGTGTCTCACTGAGAAGGAAAAATGTATGTTTTTCCAGTGCCAAACTATTTCTACTAATTCTTATTAAACAGTCTTCTGTGATGACTAGGATTTACTTTTCAAGTTGATAAATAAAAAGCAGATGGGGTAAATGTAGCTGACACAGATGTGGCTGCTATTTGTTCATAATCTGCCTGCCTTTGAGCAAACTGTAACATAGATGGTGAGATGCTGGATCCTGTCCAATAATGAAAAACTCTCCTCAAAACTACAGTATGTTTTCAAGCCAAAAACTAGTCTTGGCTCTGAAAAATCTACTTTCACAATCTTGGTTAACTCTGTCATTGCTGATTTTACATTACTCAAGGTCTATTACCTGTATGGAAAGGAATTCACGTTTCCCTCTCCCTTTACCCCAAACAGGAGGGATATTGGTTGTCACAGCAGTTACATGAGGCAATGTCTGAGGAGCGAGTTCAGGCAACCCATGTGCTGTGGGACACCCAAAAGTTCACAATTCCATCCCTGCCCAAAAAGACAAAACAATGATGAGAAGAGGAAAGGCTGGAGAATAATATTTCATTGTGTGTTCTCTATGTTTGGCATGATGACATCTGTGTTTTGAACTTTGTGGAGGGCAAATATTTCAGCTTTTAATACTCAAATCTTAAATGAAGTCCTGCTGCCAACAAATTCAAGCTCATCTCTGTGGTTTCTGTATAAAGAAAATATGCATCTAGCCTGGATTTTTTTACCATGGCTGGATAATCTTAAATGACAAATATGAAATTTAAAGAGGGAACAGAAAAAGAAATACTGACATTATCTGAATATTTAATGTTTGTTTTATGTGATTAAAGCAGCCGTGCAATCCTGGAAGGGGTCTTCCATTTTAATATCTCCCAGAGGATATGTGATAAGAGGTATCAAGATGGCAGATTTAGATTATTTTATGACTCACACAATGAGGACTTTTGAATGACTGTGAAACTAAACTAGCTCCTAAACATGCATCAACACAGCATGAGACACTAAACGAATGAGTTTTGTTTACAACAGTACTTTTGGTGCCCGTGTTACTGCAACCTGCAAGCAAATGCAACAAAGTTCCAGTTCCTTTGCTTGCTGTATTTTGACTGCTTCTTCTTGCCCTTGCTTTGCATAGACATCTCCAGCCACACATCACAACCTTCTCACCTGCAAGTAGCTGCCCCAGGGTTACAATACCATGTACAGTGAAGGAATCTTCCTCACCTGTGATTCACCACTTTTCTTTGTTGAAGTGGATGGGACAAATGCTTGCAAGAATCTTCACTCTCCTAGACTTGCCCCTTTTAGTGAGCTAATATCCAGTCCTCTGAAAGGCCTTAAATAAGCGCATATCTGCCCAGCTTCTTGCCACAAGCTGGGTCATCACATGTATTGGCAGGTGACCAGGTGAGATAGGAGAAGATGCATGACTACAAACCCCATGTAATTCATCCCACTTCACAACTTTTTTTTTTTTCTGTCCATCTGGGATGTGGATTAACAGCCATTAATAGCAATCAAATTGCTTTGGGAAAATCTTCTGCATAGCAGAAGACTTTAAAAAGTCACTTGAATTTTTTGTGCTTTTGAAGGATGAAGGGGCATGAAGGAGTTCTCCCTGTTATGTCAGCTGCCAGCACTCTCCATCCTAATGTCATTGATTTTTAGCACATTGTCATGTCATTCTTCAAATGTGTCTTTGGAGCTAGTGTACTTTGGCAATTAACATGCTGGGTGTAAGGAGGAAATTGCTGTTTCCAGTCTCAGCCATATTTCTAGGTGTCACTATCTCATGTCACTGACTTTTTATGCTTCATTTGGATTACAACTAGTTGGCCCTGGGCCTTCCCCTTCTCCCAGTCAGGATGCACTGCAGCTGTGTTACAAGCCAGAGGTTACTAGGTGGTTTAGTCCTGACTGCCAGCCTGAAATAGCACCAGTGATGAGCTTTCTGGCCAGTACTATTTCAGGTTGTTCTATGTCCCCAGTACTTATTCATGGTATTGTGGCTCAACAGCAGAAAAAACCTGAAAACAAACATTCTTTAGTTTATATGCAATATTTTAAAGCTTAATCCCCAAGTTTTCCTTCTTTTTAACCCTGAAGGTCTCAAAGTTATATAAGATTTACCTATAAGTTAGTCCAGGACAGAAATGGTGGAGCCAAATTCAAAAAAGCCTTTTTTTCCCCACAGACAATTGCTGCTATTCAGTCATGGTCAAAGTCAAAGGCACTGTCACTTTTGTGCTCACATCTGAACAAGATTACAGAGATTATCAAAGCATAAAAAACCCTTGTGGGAGGGAGGGATTGCCAGGTCCACCAAGACATTGGTGAAAAGGAACTTTTCTGGATAATGGTTATTACTCCATGCTAGTAAGTGGATTTCAGAAAAAAAAAAGTGTCTTGAAAGTGTTTAAGAGTCTGCAGTAGGCATAATAATCTCTCTACTACACACCTTTCAGAATAAAAGGAAAGAAGGATATTTTTTTACATCTTTTTCTTGTTAAGAAGTTGCAACAAAAAGTGTCAAAAAATACAGTTTATCAACAGCGGACTGACAGTAGCTAGAAGACCAAGATGTTTAGTTTGTGTCTTGTAGTTACTGCATGGTGCAGAGTATTTCTGATCACACACACAGGAACCAGTGCCGTTGATGTGCAGGGGTAATAAACTGGTTCTGCAACAACCAGCATGTTCGAAAGTCAGAGGCCCATCCCAACCCCCATCAGTGTTTGGTGAAAGTTGTTCCAGTTAAAGCATCCAGAACCACTAGCTAGGACTTTTTTGAATTAAATGGTCTGTTGAGGATGTTAATACAAGAGACAGACAGAGCCAGGACTCAAATTAATCCCAGACAAGGTTGGTTTAACATACCAGAGAAGTGAAGAAAGCTAGGAGTTTTCTCTGCCTCTCTCACCATGATCTCACAGAAACGTCTGATACATATAAAACGTTATCTGCTGGATTACCCAATGAGTCCAGTCCTCTTTGTTCAGTAACAAAGATGGGAGATGCTGGTGTTTGTATAACAGTAAAGCACTGTGTGCATTTAAATAACTGAGCTCTTTCTGTTTCTGCTAGTCTAGGGATGGGGACAGTAGCGGGTGTGCTGATTTTTGCCTGGTTTTGCTCAGTGCAACTCAAAACATTCCAATACACACTGAGTGAGAAAAGGAGTGTGAGGAGGCCTATTACTGCTCCTCTCTTCATGGAGAAAGCTTATAATAAGCACAGATACACCCTTAAAACTATCTAGGGTAGATGAGTAAGGCCAAAATGAAATTTTGTTCTCCTGGAAACTCAGATTAGATTTAATCTTATTAATGAAATCAAATATTTACAAAGCATTTATACCATACAACAACTGGTTGCTTCCCACAAGTTTCTGACCCATATCCTTCCATTCATATAAGAGTTATTACCTCTCCTAGGTTTATGAAATAAGGATGCTTCTTTATGGGAGTTTGCTGAACACTTTGAACCCGCTTCACTTACTGTATGCCCCTTTAAAGCAGATGCAGCTCTGTAGGTACTTAAGTGATGATCAGTTTTACTGCTGGCTTTGCTGGAAAGCAGGGTTAAGCTCAGTGTCCTGGAAAATCTTCCACAGAGCCACCAACCCACCTGAGCTTGGAAGATGCGTGGGGTTGCAACCAAGTACAGAGAGCCTCATTAACTCTTCTGAAAACCAGTGGTGGTCTGTCCTGCTCCATGGTGTTGTTGCTCCCCCAGTGCTACCAGTGTGGGAGTGATGTGGGGCTGCCCAAATGTCCCTTCTCTGGGAGATGGGAGAGCCATGGGAAGCTGAACACAGCAAAATAAGCCACAGCAAGCAGCCTGCCAGTGGCAAATCCGAAGCAACTAAGGATATATGACACAAGCCATGCTGAAGCAAATAGCAAAGCTGCCCTAGATTTCTGCAGAACAGTATCCCAGCAGGGAGGCTGGTCTTACACTGGGATGCTGGTGACCAAGGTGCTCCTTACAGCTGGCAGTGCAGGGAGGTGGTCAGCAAAGGGAGAGGCACCAGCTGCAGTGGGAGCCTGGCTTTTGGTCTGTGACACATGGGAAGGACATGGACAACAGGGCTCAGTATCAATGAGGCCTTGCATAAATGATTAGAAAACAAATTTTTGCAGAGGTCACAGGAGTGGAATTTCCTCACCCACCCCCAGCCCTTTCATGAAACACTAACCACAGCATTCAGACAGACATCTTATTGCAGGAGACATTTTTTGCCATAAGAAGTTTCTGGGAACATGCTGACCTCCTCTTAGACAGGGGCACTTTCTAGGAGTTCACAGTTTCAGAGCAAGATGCAATTGCCCTTTTACTGAACTTTATGAGGCTATCATACCCAGAAAAAAAATTTTGTTCAGGGAAAAATAAATTCAGCATCATGAATAATGTGTGTACAAAGCTGTAAATAGCACATGGAACAGAATGCAGAATGCATCCTGAATGTTTAGCAATTACACAGACATCAGTGGGTTTTATTGGAAGGATAAAGATTAGAATATTTATCTTTAGCCTTTCAAATTTTCTTTTTAAGAATTTTACAAGAGGAAGTAAAGCAGATGTAAAGCCCTAAAGAAGGAAGTCTTGACATACCTCATGAGTATTTCATCTGAACAACTAGTGGTCCTTTGTTGCTTCTGATATTAGCAGTGATTGTGGGAAGTTTCTGTAACTCCCCAAAAAGGATTAAAAAAAATTTATATGAATATAAAATGTATATTGCAGACATACTGCATCAGCAGAACATAAATGTATTCAGCTATACTAGATAATTTAAAATGAGAGAAGCATCTCAGTGTTTGCTTTCTAAGAAAAGAAATGAAACTGTACAATTCCTGCCTATCAGTAAAGGAAAATTTCCCACTTTTTGCTCTATTCTCTGCTGATATGTTCAGAAAGAACTTGCAATAGCTAACAGGAAATTTTGGGGAAAAAAAAGAAAAGAGAAAAATGAAACCTTCCCAGGACTCCAGTGGTATGTTTGAAAGTTTTTATTACCTTTTCTGCACACATCTGATAATACAAATTGCTAGATATGTGATACATAATACCTGATTTCAGGCCTGGAGATTCGCATGGCTTCAAAGTGGTCTCTCTCTTTGCCCCTCACTCCCAATAGAAGACTGGTAAACATTCATTAAAAAAATTTGACAGTTGCTGTCTGCAGTTTCAGTCACAGGATGTTACTTCACTTTATGCTCTAAATGAAAAGGTGGCATTAAAGAATAGAGCTAAAACTGCAACAGGCGCTCATGTGCCCAGAAGTATCATGAAAGTCATCCTGTATGTACCTTGCTGGGGACATCCTGCTACTGCTTGGAGAAGTAGTAGCACTAACCTGTACTTTCTTCACACTTGTCCTATTTACAGTTTTTGTAAATACAGTGCCTTGTCTTGGAGACTACTCTACAGAATATTTATATGTATCTAACACTTGCATACAGCGTGCAATTGTCTAGGATGAGTAAGCAGGATGAACCATGCCGAACACATACTTGTAGAAAGTTAATACCTTCAGCTGTATCCTGTTTGCTGGCATGTCATACTACCTATGAGGGTCATGGAGAATCACATCCTTTGTAGTGGATAACATTTTAAAACTGAAAGTGTGTGTGTGGTACAGTACAGTTTGTTTGGATGGTGTCCTAGAAGGACTGACCTTCCAGAACAGCTTTCTCTGAATGTAAAAGATTGCAGACTACCAGTCTCAACAATCAGAAGTTTCAAAAAAGTCTATAGCCACCTGTTAACTATCTACTGAGAATAAAAGTTGTTTCTGTAGTGTAGCATCCCACCCTTAGGGGAAAGGGAGCACACAGGATTCGTAGATGCTCGTGGTCAAAATGAATGACAAAAGTCAGAGGGTCTGCAAAAGCTTACAAAATTTTATTAGTAAATTATGCAACTTGGCAGGGAAATGACTATGTCAGTCCTTGATCTCCTAGTATGACATGCAGTGGGTTTAGGATAAATGGATAGGGTGGAAGAGAGAAAGGGACATACGAATTAAAGAGGGGGAGAGAGAAAAAGAAAGGAAAAAAAGGAAAAAAAGAGATCACCGGTCCTGGCTCCAGCAGTGATCCAGCTGTCCAGAATCCTGGGGTACACGTGCACTTGGGCTTCATGGGGTTACATTTTTATATGTTTCCCCACCTTGCAGCTAAGTTTCTCACTCTCTATGCAACTTAATTATCATACACACTCTGTTGTTCTACACCTTTCTGGATATGGGTGGAAGGGCTTCAGTGGTCTTAGGTGGTCTTAACCATCCTCTGCAGCCCATGCCCACTTCTCAGTCTCATTTCTGTGCCCACTCTGTACTGTATTGTGCTTATCTCCAGGAACCAGAACAAGTACTTTTGCCCCACAAAAATGCTGCCCTATCTGTATGACTCCCTTCTCCATTCGCATCCTGTTCTTTCTCACAGTATATTATCAGCAATCCTTGGCTGTTGTTACCAACAATGTGAACAATGATCCTGCAGTATAAATAAAGCCCTTTGTAGTAAGATTTTTAATTACTTTATTTTCATCTGATTGTTTCCAATACAAATGATTTCATGGCAGATAGTAACAAATTCATCTTCCAATTCCTCACTAAAATCAGATTCTTCCTGTTTCACAGCAGAGAACTGCAGTGGAGATTGAACAGGTTCTTAGAAGTCAGTCTAAAAAGCAATGAATAAAGAAAGAATCCAGACCTCTAAAACCTTAATCCAGAACATGAATCAGATGAAGCATTTGTTTCCTCTCACAACAGACAACCACTGCAATCCTCTGGATTATCATTGTTCAGCTCATTTGTTTAGGGAAAGAAAATCTCTTAAAAAGAGGTATATGTTACAGGGTCTTGACTTTTAAAGAAACTAAGGCTCAGTAAAGCATGAAGAAATTATGCACCCAATCTATCTTCATTATTTCCCTGTCACTACTGCTTGCTGCATTGAAAACTTGCCGGTGTGCATTTTCTCTATCAGATACAAATTTTCTGCAACCTGTAGATGTTAAAAGTGATATAATGTTCCCATATGCTGCCTGCCAAAAGTGGGAGTGATACCAGACAGTCACCACTCCACTAGAGAAAGCAATGCCAGCCCTATGTTTAGTAGGATATGGAGATAATTCAGTATGCAATGGCTACACTGTGTGTTGTGATTTGCTGGATAAATAGATCATTCAACACAGCTGACAGTACAAAACCAGCCTGTGCAAAACCATGTCGACTGCAGCTGCACCTTTAACTACAGCATGCAAGGACTTCACCATTAATAGACTGAAGACTGCAACCAATTTAAGGTTTGCTGTATCAGCAGTCTCTTCCAGCTAGCAAACTTGTTCACTAGAATGATTTATCAGAAAGGTAAACAAAGAGAAAGAAAATACTGTTGACAACCATCCATTTAAAAATGTGAATAAATATTGCAGAACAATTTGCTTCTGTGTTTACCCTATGCTGAGCAGGACTACCACATTAATTTGAAGATTAAACGTTCTGGAAAGCTTTGCCAATCAAGCATAATCCTCAATATAGCTGCAGGGAATAGACCAGTTTCAGTGTTCTCCATCTCCTCTGAGAAATACATACTTATGTTTCATGGTCTGCCTAGGTAATTTCTGACAGCAAAACACCAGCTTTAAGGCTCTGATTCAAAAGCTATTGAAAACAATTGAGAACCTCTCCAACAACCTCCATGGATTTTGGATCACAGCCTGAACTGTTTCAGTGCAACTCAGTCTGGTGCAAAGCATCCAAAGATGTACACTTTTCCAGAGATTTGTGTTATTCTAGGATGATAAAGTATAACAGTGAATATCGTAAGACATTTCTTGCTCTAGACTGCTCATGTTCTCACTGAAATGTTGCTGTAAAGACTGGCACATCATGTAAGAAAGTTGTTTGATTTCCATCTTTACCTTAAAACCTTCAATTGCTTTCCAGTCACCAGCCAGGCTGAGAACATCTCAAAATTGATTACTAGGATATATTCCCTAAAGCTGCTGATAAATTGACAATGCAAAAATTTTGGGGCAGAAGAAATCTATATGAGAAATTTATAATAACCTGTCCTCAATCATTGTAAAGGATTTGCTGTCTCACCAACATAAAGAATCATGATGACAAGTAAACTCATCTATAGATCTAAACAAAGAACTCATGTACCCCTCTCTTTCCAACTTTGTAATTACGCTTCTCTCTTCTATCAATCTTAGTTAATTTCTACTTTTCCTAATTGTCCTATTGTACAAGTCTTATTATTTCATAAAACAATTTGTAGAAATACCTTTTAATTATAAATCTCTCTGAAAACTGCTAGACCTTTTACTAGAAAGCAATTAGCCTTATCTTAGTATCTCTGAAGGAATATAGATTCAGTGCCTCCACAGTACTAATTTTCCCTTATCTTATCAATTCAGCTTTGCTTCTTACGGTGAGAAGATCCATTCACTCTACATGGCTGTAACCAGAGTACCTCAGAGCACATCAAATACTGTTTGAAGAAGTTGCATTTATTCTAGGACCAAAGAAAATTCAAGGAAACAGGCAGACCCAGAAGAACTCAGTTATAAATACTACAACATGTAAATACTGCGTCACGCTGTCTCATCACCCAGTGAACATCATTCAAGCCACCCCCTCATAAAGCAGAAAGTATTACTGTTGTTGTCTGTCTTAAGCTCTTAGCAGTTGGATGTAATTTTAGAATAATTATCTCTTTTAAAATATCAAGGTCCTTTAGAATATAAGTTATTGGCACGTAACAGTGCTTGAAAGGAAATTGAATCATGTGGTCTAAAGGGTTTCCTTAGGGACGAAATAGCAATAGCAAATAAATACAAAACCAAGAGATGCTGTTGGATTATACATCCAAAGCAGTGGAGGCGTCAGGAAGGAGGCAAGAGGGAGATCTCTGTGTAGACTGAGGAAAAGCCAAGTGAAGTTTTGAACTGAATCCTGACTGAAAGACATTTTATGGCTGGAAGCAAGAAAATGTAATTCATGTGCATTTCATGACTGGTGCTCCAAAATTGTGAATGGCATACACCTTACACTTAAGTAAACCTGGTATCAAATATCCCTCATATTGATTCCTCCTCTGCCTGGGGAGGGGAGTTCTGAGCTTTGAATGCAATTCAAAAATGGTATGGAGAAAGAGAAATCTGTGTCCTTCTGAGTCCTACAAAAATAGGCTCGATGCCTTCCCATTTTCAAGCTCTGTGTTTAGCACTGACATAGTTTCAGAGAGTGGAAGCCTCATTCAAACCATATATGGACCATATTCAAAACTGATGCAAATAGTTCACAAAGCATGGGGGACTTTATTCTACAGTATCTAATACAACCACAAGCATATGTTTTACATGCTACTTCATAACCCCTCAGAAATACATACATGCTAAGATATGTGAGATTCTAGTGTGCTCTGCTTTTAGAAAAATCAAATTCAGCTGCATGGCAGAGCTATTTTTCAAGGAAGAAACACGGAAAATTATGTCATTAAATATTCAAGGCTAGGAAAAAACCTTAAAGGTAACATACATTTTGACAGCATCCTTTTAAGTAATATTTGTGCTTTTCCTTGAACTACTTCATCAGTTATTTATAAGTTATATCACAAAAATCATAAACCATATGAAAGAGCAATTTACAAGCAACAGAATCTGCATTAACATCAAAAAGTGTGTTTTCTAAAATATCAAGACAAAAGAATATGCACTGCATTCTCTTCAGATTTCCTGCTCTTTCCTCTCCTTCCCCACTACACTCCTTAAATTAAGGGAAGAAACATTCACAGAAAATATTCATTACAAGCTTAATTCTTCAAAGTGCTGATTGTCCTCTGATTTTTAGATTGATTCTCTATGGTGTCCCTTACCACACAAAACAGCAGATGTTCCTTATGCATATAGAGATTCAGGAAACATTTTCTTGTGTTTTCTTAACTTTAGCAGACAGAGTCCTTGGGACTTCAGTGCCTGCAAACTCTTGTACCTGCTGACATCAATGTAGCCCCACAGCTGCACATAATTCTGCCTGCAGGATCAGATAGAAATTCCTCTGCATTAAAAGAGACCATGACAAGAACTATGAATTCTCCACAAAATTAATCAGTGATAACATAGAATTATTGTCTCTTGAGGATGGTGAATGTTTCATTGGTTTTAACTACCCATTTACTAGTGTCCTTGTTCTTACTAGCAGAAGAAATAACACTGTTTCAATCTATATTGAACCTTGCTCAAAGATGCTGATTATTTCTGCATTTTTCTTGTATCAATGAACCAAAGTATTAGATGATAATTTTTACAGACCTTCAACTTTAATAAGGAAGTTTACTGAGAAACATTTTACAGAGCCAACACTGGTCATATAGCAGAGCAGTTCTATACTAAAGTGCAAATTCCTTCATCTTTCTTTTCAGTTGCTGAAAAAGAAAAAAAAAAAAAAAAAAGAGAAAAAAAAAAAAAGGGAAGAGAAAGGAAGGAAGTA
>JAWWTY010000088.1:46516022-46534120 GCA_035222235.1 Margarornis squamiger | reverse complement strand
AAATTGCAACTCTGACTTATAATCTCTCTAGTGCTGGGTCCATTTTCTCCTGCCGGTTTACTTTTAAACCAGCACAGCCTGCAAATCTAATGATCAAGCACAAACCTGACAACATGAGTCAGAACCTAAAGCCTACTGCTTTAAGAAAATATCTGAAACAAAGTAGTGCCTTGTTGCAGAAGGGTGCATTGGCAGGCTGTAAGACATGTAGTGACTACTGTTCCCTGCCACACAGATAACAAAGTAACAAAAGCTGCAGGTAAGTAGGTCCCTGATTTAGAAATACAAATTATTCAGCATCATGCTCTCTGCTGAGCTGCTGCTAATGCCAAGTTTGCAGGAAAACGCTGTCTTCTGTACCAAGAAAATGACTGAGGGATTCCCCCATGCTCATGTTTTAGGAGCACAAAATACTTGCAAGGATTGCCCCATGCAGAGAGCATTTATTGCATTGCAGATATGGCTATCTAGTGTGAGGACATGAAATTGAAATGCCCTTCACCTTTTTGGATGCAGTGAGCAATATTTTTTCATGAGACACTGAAGAATTGCTGTCAACTTCCTAGTTATCCAAGGCATAATTAAACCTGACAAAATGATGATTTATTTTTCTGGACTTGTTCTCCTTAATTGCTATAGGGATGCTATATGATGAAGTACAGCTGCTATGCTGAGAGCTATTACTCCAGCTCTAGCCAACAGTCTCAACACAGTGACACAGAAGGGAAGCAAAGCACCCCAGTTACCCCACCCTCCAACCAAGGGTACTGAGGGAACTGGCAGAAATGCTCACTGAACCACTTTCCAGCATAGTTCTCTCCAGCTGGGGAGGTCCCAGTTGACTGGAGGCTGGCAAATGTGACACTCATCTACAAGGGCTGGAAGGAGAATCTAGAGTCACAAGGATGATCAGACCACTGGAACACTTTTCCTGTGAGGAAAGGCTGAGAGAGTTGGCGTTGTTCAGCCTGGAGAAGAAAAGGCTATGGGGTAACCTTTCTGCAGCCTTTCAGCCTAAAGGAGACCTACAAGGGCATGTAGTGATAGAACAAGGGGGACTGGCTTTCAGCTGAAGGAGGGTAAGTTTAGATTAGTAGAAAATCTTCATTGTGAGGGTAGTGGGACACTGGAACAGGTTATCCAGAGAAGTTGTGGGTGCCCCATCCCTGGGAGTGTTCAAGGTCAGGTTGGATGGGGCTTTGAGCAACCTGGTCTAGCAGAAGGTGTCCCTGCCCATGGCTGGAGGATTGGACTAGATGATCTTGGAGGTCCTATCCAAACCCAGCCATTCCATGATTCTATGCCTGGGAAACTAAAGAGGCCTGTCAGCCTGAATTCAGTGCCAGGGAAGGTCATGGAGCAGATCATCCCTAGGGCCATCACGCAGTACATACACAAAAACCAGGGAATCAGGCCCAACCAGCAGGGTTTTGTCCGATGGGATCTCTTTCTATGACAGAGTGACCCAGAAAGACTGGATATTTCTGATTAGACTTTAGTAAAGCATTTGACACCATTTCCCACAGCATTCTCCTGGAGAAACTGGCTGCTCATGGCTTGGATGGGCACACTGTTCACTGGGTTAAAAATTGTCGGGATGGCTGGGCCAAGAAAGCAGTGGTGAATGGAGTTCCATCCAGCTGACAGCTGGTCACCAGTGATGTTCCCCAATGTTCAATAATGGGGTCAGTCCTGTTTAATATCTTTATTGATGATCTGGATGAGGGGAATGAGGGCACCCTCAGTACATTTGCAGGGGACACTAAGCTCAGCAGAAGTGTTAATATGCTGGAGGGTAAGAAGGTTCTACAGAGGGATCTGGACAGGTTGGATTGGTGGGCTGAAGTCAGTTGTATGAGGTTCAACAAGACCAAGTGCCACTTCCTGCCCTTGTGTCACAACAACCCCAGGCAACACTGTACGCTTGGGGAATGTGGTTGGAAAGCTGCTGGGTAGAAAAGGACCTGGAGGTGCTGGTTAAACAGTGGATGACCATGAGCCAACAGTGTTCAGGTGGGCAAGGAGGCCAATGGCATCCTAGCCTGTATCAGCAGTAGTGTGGTCAGCAGGAGCAGGGCAGTAATTGTCCCACTGCACTAAGCACTGGTGAGGCCACACCTCAAATTCTGTGTCCAGTTCTGGGCCCCACACTCCAAGAAAGACACTGAGGTGCTGGAGTGCGTTCAGAGGCAATGGAGCTGTTGAAGGTTCTGGAGCACAAGTCATATGAGAAGCAACTGAGGGAGCTGGGGTTATTTAGCCTGAAGAAAAGGAGGCTGAGTTGGGGACCCCACTGGTCTCTGAAAGGAAGTTGTAGCAACATGAGTGTCAGTCTCTTCTCCCAAGGAACAAGCACTTGGACAAGAGGAAACAGCCTCAAGTTGTACAGTAGGTTTAGATTAGATATTAGGAAAAATTTCTTCACTGAAAGGATTGTCAAGGACTGGAATGGGCTCTTCAGGGAGTTCATCATCCCTGGAGGGATTTAAAAGATATGGACATGTTGCATATATGGACATGGTTAAGTGGTGCAGGGTTAATAGTTGAACTCAAAGATCTCAAGGGTCTTTTCTGACTTAAGTTATTCTATTAATTTATGATTCTATGATTTTATCTATTAAAATACAAAATACTAAGCTATAGCAAGGGAAAGCTGCTGTGAAAGTAAAACTACTTTCCTAGGAAAGTCAAAAAGAAAAGTTAAACTAACACTGGCAAAACATTAAACTCTTTTTCTCTGTGTCTACTAGTTTTACATGGGTACACCTTAAAGATGTTCCATATTGAACAAGTCATAGTGTGTATAAAATTTATTTCTAATTAAGTGTATTTCTGATGGATGTGGAAACAAAATCTGACATCAAAAGCATCAGCACTGAGGCTACAATGCTACAAAAAATGTGTATTTGCATCCAGTGAATTATTTCACTATCCTGTTATCTTCAAAGTGGTCAATCCTTTTTAAAAGGTGAATTTTCCACTTGGTTGAATATGGCAGTATATTCTAAAAACCCTTTCATTACATCTCAAATCTAATGTGTGTGGAAGAATTATTGTACTAATTCTCCCTGTGCAGCTATTCATGATTTTTTTGAATTCATATGATAGCTTCATTGTCATTAGGCAAAACATTTGGATAGATGAGCAGTGGCAGCTTTATCCTTCACAGACACCTTTGAGGTGAGCAGTTGAGTACTACAGAAGCTTTTCCAGTTCAAAGATCTAACAGACCAGTCCTTGACAGCCTAAAATATTTGTGGGAATATCTATTCTCCGAGATTAGAAATTGTCTAACCTTACGTTATTCTATAACTCTAATGAAGGATGGGAAAAGGAGGATGATCCCACAAAAAATCATGCCTAATTTGGTCTAACTTACACCCGATGTAAAGTCCTGTAGCACAAGGCCAGAACAGCAGTGTCTACAAGGCACACATATTATGCCCACTAACAAGAGCAGGTTCTTCTACCAGGACACTGTTGTGCCTTGCTCCTTGCATATTCCTTTCACTCTTCTGTTTGTTTTGGATTCAGAAACTGTGCTTCAAAGCACAGCAGGAGTATGTACTAACTTCCGTAAGTACCTTCTTCTTCCCGTGGCACTTTATGTTAAAATCACTTCTCCCTTTTCTTCTCACACAGCAAATCTCAGTAACAAGTCAGTTGGGTTAGTTGCAAGTGTAACAAGAGATTTCAATGCACCTTTGGGGCACTGACACTAAACTATTCTAAGTGTGATAGAAAATCCAAACCCACTGCTGTTTCAAGCAGAAGTTTAACAAGAAAAGAGGGAAATGCTCATGACGTCATCTTCTCTGAACTTGTCATCAAATAAACTTGTTTCTTTATGTTGTTCATGTACAAGATAGTGTTGTAATGGAACAAGCCACTTGGGAATCATGTGGCAAACTTGACATGTTTACTGCAATTCTGGATGGAGTCAGATGGACAATTTCTATTAGCAGCTATTAAATATCTTAAAGGAAGAGCAGTAGTCCCCCATCCTGTCCCAAATCCTCCAGAAAACTCAGACTCATTTAGAGCTCCAAACAAATAGGAAGAAACTATGGGAAGCAATATTTCAAATCATCAGCGGTCTGGGAAGTATCTACTTCTCTAATAACCAAAGATCTTCCTATTAAAATAAACTGTATTGTAAAATCAAACACCAGTCCTCCAAGCAATACTCACCCAGTGCTAGCAGGTTGCTGCTAGACTGTGTCAACAGAAAGTTGAGCCAATTTCTCTGTATCATCTTTGTTAGACTGGTAACTATTGGACAGAGAATAATATAAAATTGCTACTCCAAATATCGGAGTTGATGTATGGGCAGAAATTTTCCTGTGCTTAGAGGAGGGACCAAAGTACCCCAATTGAATGTAAAATGAGCATTTGATTGTAGGCTTTTAGTACAAGACTATTTAACACAGAATCCCATATTTCATTCATGGGCTTCAAGGAGTTCAGCTGAAGGAAGGGAAACAAACATCCATCACCATCTGTTCATTACAGGTTTGAGTTAGTATCCACCAACCAGCAAGACCAAGAACCCTTCTGGCTCCATATTACAGAGAAAGACCTTCTGAAGTCATAAGGAGTAGTTCTCTGCTTCCCTTTAAACTGAGGGAAGGACATCCCCTCTGACTTTTGTGAGTAGGTTTAGATAATACCTGGGAAAACTTCCAGGAGCACTGATGAGTGCTCCTTTTCCCCACACCAGGACTGCACTGCACACCCTTTCATAAACCCAAAGTTCAAAACAATTCAGTGGTTTACGTAATTTCCAAATATAGAACTGCTTCAAAATCTGGTGTGTACATCTGCCAAAAGTTCAATTCACTAATTCAAACACGATGCTCTCTTTCAGAGTACTAGCAGTGTCAGGTAATTGTGTGGTTGAAATCACTGAAAAATTCTCAGAGAAGACCTATGGCAAATGCATGACTCGCTGTGACAGAGTCAGACAAGAGCATTCAACAGAGCTTCTACACCAAATCCACCTCACACAGATTCCTAACTTCTGTAGCAGATTGGAATTTAACACAACTTAAAATCAGGAATGCTGACACATGGCTTTTCTTCAGGGACTATTCTATGATACCTGACATTAGTTCATCCTGCATCTTTCTCACAAGGTCCCAGTAAAATGTGCACAGACAAACATTGACATGAACATACAGGTGACTTACCTCCAAGCACTCAAGTCAGATTTATTTAACAGAGTTTTTCAGCCTAGTTTCACTTTTCGGTGTAAAGTCTGTTTCTCTTAGAGTTTAAACATAAGAAAGTTCTAGAGTACCTGTCGCTCAACTAACCAGTAGTGAGAAGCGTGTTACAGCAAGTCTGCCCACATGATACAATTGATTTGCTTCATTCTGTCACAAAACTGTGAACTTTTACACAAAAAAGTCCCTGGCTCACTGTTCAACAGTGTAAGTGCCATAGATGTAAAGGATGTTATACTGAGACAGCATCATTGATGGTGTGTCCAGTCCTGTGGCTCTAGTATACAGAGATTCTATCCAAAAACCTTAGTGCTAGGCACAAGTTTCACAGTCAGATGTTCCCAGTCAGTTCAGCATTTCAGCTCATTCCCTAACTTGTTTGCTAGTTCCTAATACAAGCTCTCTTGATCTCAATAACAAACGTGTTATTCTTCATACATAATTTGGGGAAAAGAATGTCTGCTTCTCGGTTTGTAACACCTTTCCTTAGAAATAGCATGCTCATTTATTTAAAGACTGTTAGTAAATGTAGCTTGATTGCTAGGAAACCACATGGCATTAAAACTCTAAACAACTTCACAGGCTGCTTTTAGCATCTAATATGCAATTGCTATTATTTAATGTCTGTGTTAGCAAGCACATCAAGCACTGGTCTCATCCATTGTCAAAAACAAAGCAAAGCTTAGCTTGTTCTTGGATGAGTGGTTCTCCAGGAGAACAAAATACAGAACTTCACAAGACAGCGATTTCTCAGGAGACAGCATTCTACTATGAAAAGCTATTCTGTTATCCAATGTAGTATACCTATGGCTACTGAAAATCTTGACATGAGAAAATATGAAAGGATCCAGTTTGTGAACAAGACAGCATACTGATAATTAAATTATATACATAGAAAATGCATAACCACCTTTAAGAGGAAGCACTGAGACCTGTAGAATGAAAACTGATATGGTCATAATAGGTGGACATCTAATATTTAAAGAAATCCTCAAGATTTGAGCTGTGCAATAATATTCTTCCCCAGGAGATTAAGGCAAATGCACAGAAAGCAGATGCATTCTGCTGACTTGAGTTTCTTCTGCCTCATTATCACCTCCTATTTCAGGTTAGCTGAACTATAGCTTATCTAAGACAATTTTCGTCAGAGACAGAGACATGAAAGAGAAAACACCTTAACCAGGTCAAACATTTAACAGCAGAAACTCTGTTACTTCTCTTGCCCTGTTTTCAGGTGTCATGCCACAATCTTAGATCCAAACATCACTTGTACTAGCTTGCTCTGAAGGCAGGCCACTTGTGTATGCCCCAGTAAAATGAAGTCCAGATGGGTAGAAAGTGTAGACTTATTTATGGTGGTTTGTATTTTGTACATTACAAAACATTAGTCTTTTAATATGAGAATTCACACCTTATGAGGAATAGTATAAATCCTGGTAAACAAGTCTGGATAAGGAAGAATCAGACTCTTTAGAAAAGATCACGACTGTTACTAACATTTCAGAAGTCAGTTAAAGTTCAAAGTTCCCTATGAAGTTAAGTCCTAACACCTCCTGCTTTCTTCACTGTCTCAGGTCTGGTTAACTCTTTCCCTTCAGACCATTCTCTTCAAAGCAGTTGCTGACTCAAATATGAGTTTTGCTTTGCATTGCATTTGCAGGGTGCATTCTGCTGCATTTAATACCCTAAGAAGGTGATTTATGCAAACCTGAACCAAAAAGCAGCAGAGCAATGATTTACTTCTGTGCTCAGTTTCTCAGCAGTGTTCAGGGTCTGTCATGTTTTTGTGGTTTTTTTCAATCTGACTTTATCAGAACACTTTCAAAGTTTTAAAAGAGCTTTTAGGTTTTTACTCCACAAAAATCAGCTTTGTTCCACTTTAAAACATCATACAACAGCCTAGGTTCAAAACAGAAGATTTCAAAACTAAGCGTGAGATCCATGGCGTGAATATCAACATCAATGCCATAACTGGACCTTACTATATTTATACAAAACAGCAGCATGCCCTTGAGATGTTTTAGGAGTGCAAGACAAGAGCTTCACTGCCTGCATTCCTACTCAAGACTAGAAAGATTACAAGGTTTAGATTCAAAGTGTAATACTAGGATCTATTCTCTAAGAAGACAACAGCAGGGCTAGAAGCTGCACACAGCAGTGAGCCAACTGTTGCTGTTGCTACAGAACATTCTCTATCAGGCAGTCTAACATGAAAAAGGGTGAGTAACAAGTAGGTCCTGCTTTCTGTGTGCAAGGCAACATGGTGCTTTGTCAAAACTCACAATCAGGCAATGTCAAAGCTGGCCCCCCACTCAGGAAGTCCTAGCCCAGTACGTAGCCACAGGATTCCTTCTTCCAAAGAAATGAAGAGGCACTAGAAAAATGGCTTCCTTTGGATGAGGGTGTGTAGTAGGGAAGTCTTCATCAAGACATGATCTGTGCACTTACAGGCTATGTGCTTTAAAGGCAATCCAACTAAAATGACAGAATTAGAAAGGCAACTTGTCTGCTTGACTTGAATACTGATTTTGTTTATTGCTTTTATTTAAATACCTACAGCCTTCTTGGCAGTAACCACCTCCATAGCCATTATTTGGACAGTGAAGTGAACATTATACTGCTCATCTGCCTACTACTGTTGTAGTGAAGGTCATTCTACAGAGGGGAGTAATATGCAAGGAAAGGTTAACACAAGGCTCATCCTCCACCTCTCCTCTCTGTAGGAAATTTTATGGAAACATAAAGCAGTCATCTAAGATACCAGTTGCTTGCAGTAGGGCAGACAAAAAGAAAACAGTTTTCCTGAATTAATGTTATTAAACAAAATCAAACAAAAAAACTAAACCAAAACAAAAAGAGCCACAACCAAAGACCAACCAACCAAACAAACAAAAAAAATCCAACTGGTTATCAAGGTGTATCAGAGATAACTTCATCTGATTCCTAATTGCAAATCACAGCACAAGAATGGCATATTTCAAATTGGTGATTAAATCAAACTCAGATTCTTGCCACATCCTATACTTCATTAATTCAGGACTTTGCAGTATGCCTACCCTTCAGTCCATCACCCTGAGAGTCATCTCTGCTCTGGATATAAAAAGCAGAGCATTCTAAACCTTGACACCAGCAATCATCTGTACATTTGATGCTTCATAAGCTATCAAGCAGAACAGGTGTGTTTAGATCATAGAGGAATGGGTCCTGATACTATTCTTTAAGTGGCAGCAGAATGGCAGGTTAAGGGGTTTAGTAGAAAGGAATAAGCCACTGAATTGTTCAGCATGTACCCCTCCTAAGATTATGGGTTGCTGACATACATAATGGGTAGGACTGCATGTAACACAAGATTACATTAATTATTATGAACGTAGATATTTGTAAAACCACTAAGGTCTACTCTGCTGATAGATACCATGTACACTTCCCACGATGACAATACCATGTACACTTCCCATGATGTTCAACATGTTCAGAAAACCTTTCTCCTTCCAACCACTCTTCTGCTTCCAGACCTGTATGTTATTGTTTATTGTATTGTTATGTCCATCATACAAAATATATATCAAGGAGAACGCAGGATCTCATAATACCTTTGTCACTGCAGCAGGATTGCAAGGGGAAGGTTTTAAGCTTACCTTCTTTCACTGCATGTGTGTTGAGTATGATGCAAAAGAAGAGTCCTTATAATGTCTGCACACTTTTACTTGTATTTGTTGGTGGGTTTTGCTGTCCAACTAATGACTCTGAACTATCATTTGACTCT
Organism: Margarornis squamiger; assembly: GCA_035222235.1. Lineage (NCBI taxonomy): Eukaryota > Metazoa > Chordata > Aves > Passeriformes > Furnariidae > Margarornis > Margarornis squamiger. The sequence continues at coordinate 46,525,129 of JAWWTY010000088.1, read as the reverse complement.
TGTCATAGGAGGCTGGCCAGAGGACAGCTCTCTCAGAGAAATCTTTAGTTTTGCCTAGAGCAGGGAGTTTTGAAGTTCAGAACGCAAGATGCTATTTTAGAAGCAACCGAAGTGCCACAGGACAAACAAGGCATTTGTATGTGACATAGTATCTTCCTCTGATCTTTAAAAAACCCATCTCATCCAAACTCTTGTGCAGCAAAGCATGCAAGCTTCTCTCTTGTGAATTCTAAGTAGAACAAAACAAGAGAAAGCTTCTTTCTTATAGGGGGCTTGTATCATTTTACAGATCTGAAAAATTTTGGCTAAACAGATTTAATACGACAAGCTAGAATGGGAAGGCAGGGGAACACTCTTAATATGACAGCAAAAAATTCCTCCTGCTGCTCCCAGAACACACATGACCATTCACATCAGTTTTAATATTTGTATCACAATACTCACACAGATTTGCCTCAGTAGTGCCACTAACCTTAAAGTGTCTGGGAGGGAAGAAAAAGACTTTTTATGTGCTTAAAGATCTTGAGGCCCTGGTTTTGGCACTCCAAAATTTTTAAGCTTGAGTGAAACCTGTGTCTTGATTCCCTATTGTGTAAATAGTGATGATGACCAATGTATCATCTATCTCTATTCACCGCAAATGCTTGGGAACACAGGTTATCTTGGCTGTGTGCGATAGGGTGCTGAGCATGAGATGGCACCAATTTTAGCACATATGTCTCGGTCTTACAGACATAATAAGCTCTTTCAGGGAGGCAGGGGCACCATTAGGGTGGAGACGCACAAACCAGAGAGATCCAACAATTCAGTTTCAAGGGACTATTCCTACGGTAAATGTTTCTGTGTGTTAATATCAGCAAACCATATTTACAATTCCTATGCAAACACATCTTGCTATCCTAGTATTTTTTTCTTAACCACAGAAGCAGAAATTACCAGTTTATTCAGTTCCTTGCTTTCTTGTGCCGTTTCTTACCCTACATGCAAGCTAGAATATTTGAAGCACTATGGGTTTTGTTTACACTCCCCTTTTAACTGAATATAGTGTCTGAAAGGAGTGTTTGAAACAAGCAAAGGGTCAGGTTTTCTATATTCTCCTCATTGCACATTTCATTCTTTACCTAAATGAGTAACTTTCAAAGTCTCAAACCTGCATTTGTGTTCTCTACTCTCAAGCCTTGAATTCTGTGTATGGGTTAACCTCCAAGGTGGTCATTTTACTTACAAGCCATTTAGTAGCAAGGAATAAGCTAACAGTACTTGATCATTTCCCTCTGGCTGCTAAAATGCCATCATCAGGAATGACATTCTACCACTGTCAAGACAGTCTGGATTTTGGGATTATGTCAGGTTCAATCCTGTTAGTTGCTAGCTCCCACTAAGCACAAGTTAGAGATGGATGACTATCTGCACCTCACTGGCTTTCACCCACAGTTCAAATGCAGAATGGACAGAGGAAGCAGAGAGAGGAGTAGGAAACAAACACAGCAAAATGTTAAAAAATCTGAAACTTTTTGTAAGGTGCCTAATATATTAAAACTTCCAATACTTCTCTGTATTCCTGAATTTTTACTGCATTATAGCATTTTTCTCCACTTGAGCTATTTCAAAATTAGTGCCCATTCCATCTGCAACGTTCAAGTCCAAATTAAAAGTTTAGATATATATGAAGTGACATCATTTTAACTATGTTATATCCATAAGATGCATGTGGATACAGTAGGTGTGAACCATTCCAATATATTAGTGTAATGGGCTGCAAAAGCTATTCTGGGCACCTAACTGGTAACATTGACTTAGATGGTTATTCTAGGATAAGTAACCCAGAGAAGCTCTCAATAGACAAAATCACTATCATAAAATTATATTGGCTTGTGCTGTCAAAATATCACCACAGAAAAACTCAGAAGTGTCAGTATCATGGCATTTAAGGTGCACAGGATAACTGGGAACTTGAATGGGGAATTGAGTATTTGCTGACCCATCATGCTGTTGAATGTCTCTACCTTAATTTGAATTATATTTATAGCTTCATATTAGGTATTTACTACAATGCACCAACACAAGAACACTGTTTTTAGGCAGCCAGAAGTAAATGCTGAGACTCTTTCTCTTGTTTTGTTCTACTTACAATTCACAAAAGTTCAGACTTTGATTAGCATGTTCGTATAAGAGACTCTCTGTAGTTCTATTGAAGTTCTCAGCTTGGCATGCTCTTATTAAACCTTCTGGGAAGGAAATCTAGCTTGTATTTGCATGAGTAAGCAGATAAAAAAAGGAAATGTGAAGAAACACTGATGAATATTGCACAGAAGCTTTGATATGGGTTGCTAATTCTCTTTTCAATATCTGGGAGCACATCCAACTTGATTGGAAAATCTGAACAAAAGCTATCAGAGTACCCTTATGCACACATAATATATTTGAAGTGTCAGTATAAGGTATGGAGGTTCTGTACAGCTTATTCTAAACTATACAATTCTGTTTACAGTTTTGTAAAGGTGCATGTATTGTTCTTAACATGAGAATTAAATTTGTTTACAAAGTTATCAGAAGGTATTTTCATACGACTTCACAGATAACCTCATGTACAGAGATACCCAAAATCCTCTCTGTTTATACAATTGTAATCATAATGTTGTTGTGTTGACAATATTTGTACATAAGAATGTGCAAAATCACAGTTTAGGAAGAAAACTCAGTCGTGCCATTCTATAGTCAGAGCAGACTCCCATACCATTTTGCCATAGGAGTTTGCTTCATTTTGTCTATATTTCATTTTATAATCCACATTATCTTACAGAAAATTCATCTGGGCCAGTTAAGATTTTCTGACTTTTAGTTACAAGAACTATTTATTTTATCAACTTAAACTGTTGTATAGAGCTATCGCTGGTCCATTTATTTAAGATGTATAAAAGCAATAGTTAATACAATTGTTTCTATGAAAAAAACACTCAGACTTTTCTCAAGTATTCCAGGACTGATTCCCCATGAATGTTAACATGCCCTTACACTGATCAGAAAAATTGAAGAATCCTGCAAAGACATTGGGAATTAGATCCAGCTATACTTTATTTTTTTCTGGCTATAACAGTAGAGAATTACCACTTTAGTATGTTTGGAGGTTTCTGTGGTGAAGTGATCAACCAGTGCAGCTGTAATAGAGCAGATCCTTCCACACATTTGCATTTATCTCAACTTTTCTTAACAAGAATTAATGGGATATTTGGCTTAGTTGTTTTCTCTGAAAAAATATGCACACAAGGAGTACAGTGTGCTTTTGCTAGCCTTGGTTTAACCTTCTAAATTATATCAGAAATTTATCTGTCTCCTATAACACCATTTTTACGGTTCAGAACACAGAAACTGAATGATAAGCAGCTGAATCAATGTTAATCATCTCTGCCAAGCTGCTCAAATGTAACACAACTTTAATAGCGAAATATTTCCCTGCGTGGTTTCAAACTATAAAAATCACATCCTATGCTGCTCAGTGTTAGGCTGTCTCAACTTCCCCTAACTATGCATTTGAATACAATAGTTTCACAGTGTTTTGGTGAGGGACTGTACTTACACTTTACCTCAGGTGTAAAGAGAAAAGCCACACCACATAGTGTAAGCACAACACACATGAATTTTTCCCTCTTTAGCTTAAGTTTTCAACCCAGGACAATTTCAAGGTCCTGTTTTTCTCTTGTTAATACTTTTGTTACTGTTAATGTGGCCAACTATTTCTAAAGGAGTATTATTGAAAGTTATGAGTCCTAATATATTTTATAGCCAAGAGTTTGCTTATCAGATCCAGTTTTCTGTTTTGTGGGAATCTCCTCTGGAATGCCTTAGAGCATCTTTGAGCATAGATAGAAAAATCTCATGCCTTCTTATTATCCAATATTTTTGGCAGTGACTTTTACAATCCATTTTATGGCTATGTTAGAGTGCAAAAAAGAAACTGAGCCTTCTCATTATATTTTGCCTTCCTGAAGATGATTTAATAAGCCTATCATTTCTATTAAACTGCATTGGCTTGATACTTGACCTGTATCATTCTAAATTTGGAGGTTGTATTAATTTCCTGAGAAGTGAGGCATCCTTGTCTTGCTACAGAAATGATCTCATTAAGTAAGCAAAGGCCTGGCCAGAGGGATAAACTCCATACAAATATTCACTGGCAGCTCCAGCTTCCTGGCTACCCTGATGGCTTAGGTCAGAAAATAAACCACACCTCTTGTGACAAACCCCAGCTTTAATAGTCATGCTTCACTCCAACACAAGTTATGTCTTAAGGCTAAATTATACCTGTGTGTAATGATCCAGCATAAGGTTCATAACCCACTTACATCTTCAAAGTTACTTGAGAAGAGCACTGGCCTTGTGGAATCTCTCTCTGCAGAGGGGACTATGGTAAACACTGAAATCATGGTCTGACATTCACAACATTTTCCTATAAAGTCTATCTTCCTCCAGAAAACTATTTTGGGATCACCAAAAATTGTGTTGTTACAGTAGGATGCATACCTACTGAACAATTATGTGTAAAAATCACATGTCTATCACAGCAGCAGGATTTAGTGAGGAACTAACAGAACTAACTTGGCAGAAGAGTACTTTCACATAACTCCCCAGTAACAGATTTTGGCTGGTGTTCCTAGACTTGAAGAACTCTTGTCATTTGACAGTGCAAATATACCAGCACATACATTCCTCTATTCTCTACCATGCCAAAATTCATTCACTCTTCCCAAGCTGCTTCCTCCAAATATTAGAATTACATTTTCTCTGAGCTTTCTTGTTCCTTCTAACTTATTTTCTTCCTTCCTGTTGTTTTCTGCACCCAGCCTAACCCCTACAGACATTCACCTGTGTACCATCTCCTTTTCTTTTCTTATCTCTATAACTTACTTGTTATTGTCTCTACACAAACTGCAGTCTCAGCACTAATCACTCCTTCCATCAGCACAGCAGCTTGTTTCGCTCCATCTTTCTGCTACTCCATCATGACAGCATTTGGTTCTCAGACCAAGGATCCCAGGGATCCCACTCACCATTTACACCTGTCACTCTCAGGTTTCCTTTACTCTTCTGTAACATACTCTGAGGGTGTGCATTCAGCATAAAAAAAAAAAGAAAAAGGTCACACACACACACACACAATCACACATGGCCTCATTCCCAAGGCGTATGTATGAGAAAGGGTAGAGCAAGGTATAGGGGACATTCAGACTGTTTCAGAAATTTTTATATGCAGATCCAGGAAGGATCTCTAGTTAAATATATAGAGAGACACAAGAGCAGGATTCAGTCAGTGGATATATGAGAAACTGGGTGTAATAGTTGTGGGTGTGTTAGACACCATCAAAAGAAGAAAAGTAATAATCCCACTAAGTCTGTATTTTCAAATTTATTTCAGTTGATGTTCCATTACTTCAAAAACCAGTAAATCACACTTAAGGCCAGTGTACTGGTGATACTAGTCAAACATCAGCCCATATATATATACAAAGTGTAACAAATTGAACATAAAAATTTATTTGAACTTCAAATAAGTTTGCTGACTCTCAGTCACTGGTTGGAATTTTCTCTTCTGTGTGAAGCACAGTGTACTTCTCCAGGTCTTTGCAAAAAACAGATGTAGATATTTCTGAGATTCTGATTTCTGATTTCTGAAATCAGCAAATGGTCCATTCACTGCGCTGATGTGGATTCCAATGCCTTATCCATTTCTGCAGGGTGAATCTGCAAGGTCAGGTGTGAAAGTGTTGGTCTACTGGAACACCTAGTGTCATTAAAGTCAACTAATTGCTACCCTGTACACTGTCTGCCTTTTAGGGCAAAATTCTATTGGCCGTAAAGGATCTCATTTAGATTTTGATTCTTTTTGTGTCAGAAATTACAAAATGCTCTACACAGACAAAGGCTTGGAATTGAGTACTGGAATTTGCAGTGGATTGCAAATTGAAAAAAGAAATGCAAGCCCAAGTTAATTACCTATGTAGGTGCATTTGTCCCATTAGAGCCTACAAATACAGACATAGTAGAGGCATGGGAGACCCAGAACCAAGTCTAATGTTTGCCCCATGGGCTGAACAAGAAACATGCACAGCTGATGCTAGATCAAAAGTTGGACTCAGTCTCAGAGGTCTTTTTCAATCCACTTGGTTCTGTGATTCTGTGACGCTAGTATTCATCCCTGTCACTATCAGTTCAGTGATAGGGAACAAAACAGAAACAACAAAAGAAAAGACAGAAACTAAAACAGAAAACACAGTAAGACCTTGTTTGAAAAAAAAAAACAAAAACACAACATATTAAGAAGCACATGCTGAAAAGAAAGTAGCTCAAAATCTTTCAAAGTAACTCCTTGAAGGTGACTTAAGAATAGGTATGTTTCCAGAGAGAATGGAAAAAAGATATGCAATTTGGGGAGGTATTGCCTCTTACCATGGCATTTCCACAGGGCTAAGACCACAGTTCTTCTCAATACCAGTTGACAGCCACATCTTCCAGACGCCAGGAGAAAGCATCAACAGGTTTGGTGTAGTATCAAAGTGAGGTAGAGTGAGAGTGAAGATACCCTGAGCATTCCTGTTTTAACTAACAGTGCTACTCATGTGTTACGAAAAAGAAAATTATGACATTTGGAAAAGATTCTAGGACAAATGTATCGGTCCTTCATTTGTTGTGCAAGATACTAGGCTGTCCAGTAAAGCTGGGTCCAACAGAGATGGCTAGGATTTCAAATATCCATGCATACTATGTCATACTTGCTGTTTCTGTGCAGCTCCAAGCTGAGTATGCACCACTACTCATGAACATCCCTTGCAGGAACAGGGAGCACAGACACCTCACTCCTGGTCCCAGACCGCAGGACCTCAATGACAAAGGGTCTGGGACCCCAGCAGATGAGCTTAGATTTGGTTGCCTCACATATATATGTGTTCAAAGGGGGAATGAAATTTAGAGAGCAACAAAGTCTGTTCAGAGCCTTGTTGACCCGCACTCTGAGGATGAGGTGAAAAACCACCATCTTTTGACTCCTTTAAGTATGAGCCAGGAAAACAAACAAACCAACAAATTCAAAAAGATATAAGAGGAAACAATCCTGCGTAATGATGGGTAACAACTCTAAGTGGTATCCAGGTTTAATTCACTAGGTAGCATGTAATTCTAGACCTTTCATTCCTCCACGGCAGAAGACACACTCCCTTGGAACAAAGTGAAAAAGTGGTGTGTTTTTTTTTCTTTCAAAAACGCCCACTTACATTCCTGTAAGCCTTCCTTGAGTACCTCGAGAACCCTCAAGATTACTCTGACTGGAGGAACAAAAGGAGCATTCAAAGGTTTACAATAATCCTTTTCGTCAAGAGTAAAAGAAAACATCAGATGTGGCTGCAGCTTTCAATGCATTATTAATACTAGCCACTTGGCAGAATTTGTTTCTATGAGATAAATTTGATCTGTGAACACGAAAGAGAAGGAAGACAGTTGGTCAGACTAGTCACAGCAATACCTGCTACTCCCAATCAAAAAAAAAAAACAAAAAACAAACACATATTTTTGCACAGGGATTCATGAAATGTGGACATAAAACAAAACATAAAGAGTAGTAATACTTGAAGAAAATGTTTTCAGTTATCAATCTCAAAGACCAATTGTAATGCAAATTAAAGCAGCAGTTAAGCAACAATACAGACTAATGAGAGATATTAAACCATGTAAACAAACCTTTTCTCAAATAAAGCAGGCACTAAGGAAATCCAGAGGCACTTACTATGCCACTGGCTCTTCTGCAGGGGTGTATAATCTGTGAATGCCTAAATGCTTCCCAGAAAAGCTGGATACCTTGCACAGCAACAATGATCCTTCTCCCAGCAGGGTCTCCTAGCTACCTTATGTGGGCTATGTGGGTTTAGTTACCAGTCTTACAGGACTGGGATACAGGGGAAAAAAATGAAAGGTGAGATGAGAAAACTCTGGTTTGGTGGCTCAAGTCACCAAAACAGATAATAATTACACCAAAAGGGTGCAATTGCATGCCTGCAATCTGCACAGTGCCATAGCTCCATAAGTCTGCTGGGGACTGGACTCAAATGAACAAGCAATCTATGAGATGATATGTACCAGCAGCTGGGCAGAACAGTAAAATGACTCAAATGAGAAGGTCACAAGAAGCTCTTGCATTCAAAATGTGTGCTTTCATGTCAAAAAAAGTCCTGGCACTAGCTCAAAACTGACTTACTCCCAGACTCCTGCCAAATGATTTGAAGTTGGAAAAGGGACTAAAGGGACTAAACTGAGAGGCAGCTAAGTGCCTGACGGAGGCACCGAAGTTAGGCAAACAACACAGGCATTCTTGTGTATCTTTTAAAAATGTCTCACTACCAAAAAGAATAATCAAAAAACTCAACCAGACTCCTTTGTGGCATTTATTGTGGGTTTGCCACATCAGGACTGTAGAAGTACATGAACACAGACTATAAATTGAATTCATTAACCCTTCACCCAACATAAGGAGCCCCATTCACACATGTACAGCTGTGCTTCAATCATATTAACATCCTTCCCTGGATCAGGAGAAAGCTGCTGCAATCTAATAATGTTACACCTGGATGGGAGCTTCCATGGCCATATAACATGATTTAATTCAACATTTCTTCATACTTCTGCTAATTTGCCTTAGTTTTCTTGAAAAGAAATTCCTTTAGGTATTGCCTAAAATAATAACTGAAAAGAGTTGCTCTTTACCTTACCCTCACTTCTGTGTGTCTGTGTGAGATTCTTAGGATCTGGGCTTCTCGGGTCAGTGCAAGAAATTATTTTAAAAGTGCCAACAGAAGAATCTCTCATGCATGAAATTTCTTAGTCCAGAGAAGCTGCAGCTCCCTTGTCTCATCTGGGTTGCTAACCTCTTGCCTAAAATGGAGGAAAAAAGCATCCAAGACAATATTAATATAGGTAAAGTAGAGAGCAGTTCTTTAATAAAAGCTCTTGGGTGCACAAAGTATATAGGCGCACACACAGTATAGAGTTCTTACAAATTAGTAACACTAGTTAATTATCCACCCTAAGAACCTTTTGCCCCAGTACCACCCTGGTACCACCCT
>JAWWTY010000088.1:46492512-46515922 GCA_035222235.1 Margarornis squamiger | reverse complement strand
GACCCTGTCCATTGCAAAGATAGTTAAACAGAAGTCCAGGAATGTGGCACAAACTGTGAGAAACTGTTAGAAACTGTGAGCTGCTACCTCGAGTGTGAGAAACTATACAGCTACATAAAAATCTATAAATATATATAAATCCTAAGGCATCATGGGCATGGAATTGGTCAGTGCAGTAGTCTGTTTTACTAGATAATATAGGCAATGCCTGTTTCTGTGTAGGGAAGAAAGATGGTGGCTGGGAAAAGAAGCAGATTACAGAGTCTGCAAGCAGGTGTACAGCTTTCCTCCAGCTTCATAGAGAGGCCCCATGAAGGGATATGAATGCCTCAGGCTCTGCTATCTCATGGCACAGCACATTGTCCATCCCCAGGCAGGCTCAGGGAGCATCCCTGCCGGTGAAGTGATAAAGGGTTCTGTTTGGCTTATTAGGTCAGGGCAAACTGCATGAGGGCAACAATAGTATTTGCAAAACGTGAGAACAACCATGGCATTCTGCATTCTGCACTATGGTTTTCAAAAATCCAGTTCCATAACTTCACAGGGAAGTAGGGAGGGAGGAAATTACCTTAAAAGCTCAGTTAACTAGGACTTAGTCTATATTTTCCTTTCACTTACAGAAAGGAATCTACTTTATACTGAGCATCTTTTCAAGTAGCTGCAACTAAACTTATGGGATTCAGCTGATATCCTTGGTCATTCAGCAGTTCTTCAGGAGAAGTAATTTATTTTATGCAACTGACATCTTTCTTTGCTGTCTCTCTTCTCCCACCCCAGATTTCTGGGAGAATGCATCCCTCTGATACACCATCCTACTCACACAGAACTTCTGTAAGCAACATTTACATAATCACCAAATGACTTATTCAGCCCAGATAGGCCTAAGTCTTTCTTTAATCAAGTTAATCTATAGTCCCTACATCATATTATCCTTGTTAAGCAGGCCAGACTTATGTAAAGAGGCACTGTGACTAATTAATTATTCTACCTTATCAGTCTTTTAAGAAGTACTTCAAAAATCACGGAAGAGTCCACTTCAAAACTATATTGTCAACCAAGAAAGAAAAAAGTTACCACAAAAAAGAATTGAAATAAGAAAAATTCTTATTCAGTACAATACCATCAGCTTCATATAGTTTAAAGGGTTTTGCTCCCAAAGAATCTTGCCTTGTTTTTCGTGATTTGCCATGTCCTACCTGGCCAAGCATAAATGCAAACTTACTTAAGCACTCTGAACAGAGAACAATCTCATCAATAACCACTGGCAGAGTTTCTTTCTCTGTAAAAGAAGGTGTCTTTTCTACATCTTACAAAATCTTTCTCAGTCCCATATGGGTTTTTTCCCACCTTCCTTTTTCTGGTTTAGGAAACATAACACAATGCCAATGCACTTTGATCATCAGTCCAAAAACCTCTTTATAATCTCAATGTTATTAAGAGCAATCAGAGCCTGAATGGAATAAAAATAACCAATGCATTTGTACACTTTCTTCTTTTTAAGCTAGTGTAATCCATTAACATATTCATTCAACCATACTGGGGAAAGACAACCCATTTCTTGAGTTGTAATGGTGAAAATGTGCATTTATGCCTGTCTGGGTCTCAAGAATTCAGTAAAAGCAAAGACTGCCATAAATTAGGGTTTATGTTTACTAATATTTATCAAAGATTTCCAACCAGAGAGTATTTTACAAAAAAATCAGTTGAAGAAAAAAAACTGTCCCTTAACTGATTTCCACAGGAGTCCAGCCAGACCATGTTGTGGGTTGACACATATGTCCCACTGAACACACTCAGAGCCATTCAAGATGCTTAAAACAAATGCTTTTAACAGATGTTAGAGTATCTGCGTTAACTTTTCTGTTTCTTAATTATCCATACAACAGGTTCTTTTATATCCATTACCTTGTATTGACTAGGAACAGCACTGCTGTGTTAGCTCTTATGGAGAAATAAAAATAACTCATCTTCTCTACAAAATAAAGCAATTGGAATTAAAGGATAAATGTCAAAAACCTAACACTTTGTTTGTGATATGTACCCATCTGTCATTCCAATTGTTTAATGATGACTTTATTTTCCTTTGTATACACAATAATTCTTAGTGCAGGCATTATAATTCATACAGAGAGATTCCATACAGTTTTAGTGGAACTTAACTGGAAAAATACTACTTAAAGTATATATTTACACCTGACTATACCATCAAATGGAAAACATTGTCTGATTTCTCCCTCTTCTCCTCCCATCACTTTTAAGGTGAGAATTGGTCGGTCCTTGCTATTTTTTCTGTATCTGCAAAATGCAAAGTCTGTGTCTAGAACCCCAGGATATTTTCCTCCTGGAAAATCACACTACTCACTTAGGATGCCTCTGCTGCCTGCTCTAGGAAGCATCTGTATGCAGAATAAATAAAACCGCTTTCCACATCACACTGGAACTGCACAAATCAATACACTGTGTTAAAATCATTGGATTCGTTTCATGTCTTCAGTTCACTGTTAGCACCTAGAGAAAAATGAATGAATCTTGTGATCTCAGCAAGAATTAGACAGCATTTCTTCAAAATACAATGAATGGTTTCTTAAATGTATTTAAATTTGATGTATTTAATTGAAAAGGCATTCCCAGTACTATGTTGGTTTGCTGCATAAGGTTGTGGAATTCTTTTTGTGTAAACTTTTAGCAATCCAGTTTTGTTACAGAAATAGCTTAACTTCTATGATTAAGCCTGTGTGTATCCTCCCTTCTTTGTCCAGCTGCTAAGACTGGCTAATAAAGCTGTTACTGCTTAGAAATTAGGTAAGCCACCTCTCGCTCTATGTTCCTGAACCCCCTATGGGGAAAGGGGAAGTGGTATATGAAAAAGGTGGCTGTTTTCATTCCTACGGCTTTGATTAAAGACAGAAAATGGTTCCTTTCTGAACAGAGGAAATGGCTGTCCAGTAAATTGATGCTGAAAAACAACACACTGTGAGAGAGGCTGATAGCAATGAACACAATACACGTTGCAACAGTAGCAGGATAACAACGGTTTGGATGCACAGAGGACTCCCCCTGGATCACCACAAGCTGACAAAGAAGAGCAGCTATCAGGGAACTGAAAAATGAATGGTGAGTGACAAGCCCTTATGGAAGAAGACGCTTTGCTGGAGTTGTGAGGGAGTCCACACACCCCTGACAGCATGCAAATTTATCTTACAGACTGCTAATTTATCTTACAGTCTGCAGGACTGGATTTACTAGTGGTTTTTGACAATCTCTGTCAGTAGCAATAGAGATGCTCATCCCCTGGAGGAGACACAACAGTAGCAAGTCAAGCCTTAATAGCCTTAGTTCTCCTCCTTTCCTCGGGGGAACACAAGTTTGCGGCTGGCTGTGACTATCTTCTCAGCTCCTGCAGATGACCAACAGCTTGCCTGGGAACACAAACCAGATTTTGACAGTGTAACTGTCATGTAGGCAGATACTGTCCTTGTGCACAAAGACCAAAAGACTGTTCCCAGGGGGAGCACAGCCAGGATTGCTCCAGGCTTTTCAATAATAGAGTTCAACAGGACCCATGGCTACTGCCAGCAAACACTAAAATTCTGCTCATGACCAGTGATGTCCCTCAGGGCACCAGCATGCCTCCAAGGCAGATCTCAAGAGAAGCCAGCATGGCTGAGTTAGTGCTGATTAGGGAATAGAAATCCTTTGAAGAACTAGCTCAACAACTGGCCTTATCCTCCATACAGCATCTAGCAAAATGCATCAAATCAAGCCCTGAGGATATTTGTAGTAAGCCTGGAAGAAGGCCTTTTATCACCTCCAGCTGAGCAGGAGTCATCCTGTCTCCTCAGATAAGCAATGGTCACAATGACCCAGGCATGATCACTTCTGGGGTGTATTGCTCTAAGTCACTATCACAGGCTGGACTAAACTTCTGTTTCTCAGGCTGTGATGAGTAAGTGAAGGTCCTGCTCAGTTTCATCCACTGAGAGCAAGTGGACTTTCAGGTACATCTCCTCCTGTACAGTCACGAATACCCAACAAACAATAGCTAATTTTGACAAATGGTCTGCCTAACAAATTAATTTAGCTAAACAAGAAGCAAAGCAGAGCCTGCTGGATGTAGCTGAGTCGTAGTACCTTCACAAGGGCATTCAAATCTCGGATATATTGTTATCCCATTCCCAAAGGAAATTAAGAACATTTACAGCTAACTATTGCTATTACTTACACACTTAGCAAGAAACTTAATGGGCTATAGCTTGAAGAGAATGCACAGCCCAGTTCTCTGAACACCTGAAGTTCAAGTTACTGGCACACAAGAGAGTGCATGTCACTGGGTGTGTAATGCCTTTTTTTAATGTATGCTATCTTAAACTGTCTGATACAGACAAACCATCACAACACTGTAACAGAACCTTCATTCAGCTGCAGGGAGCTACTCTTAATTAAGTGGTATGTACCCCCTCTCTTCCTTTCCAGGAGTAAAAAGCAAAGTAGTAGCAGAGGCCATTCCTAGATTTCTGCTTATTTTCACACTCTCTCTGTCTACATTTATTTCTGCTACTGAAATCAGAAAGGATCTTTCCTAAGTAGAATCAAATCCCTCTACATAGGCTACAATTTTTCTTAACAAAGTAGTTGTGACTTCTTTGTCACTACTCTTAAGCAAAGAAGCCTCACCAGCCAGCCACACTTAAAATCCTGAAGAGGTCTTGATTGACTGTAAAGGTCTCAGCAGTAGTGAAAACTAGTGGACTGAGAACCCTGGCTGCTTAAAGTGCTGGAAACACCACTTCCTTTTGCAGCATTGCAGGAAGGAATACAAAAACTAAAGACTGGTGTTCACTGGGTAGCATCTCCTATCAAAACTGCTGTCCCCAAAATTCCTTGAATCCCTGAGGTCTACAGAATTGAATACAGAGTTCCTAGAAGTGCAAGAAGCCAGTAATGTTAATCATTCATTCTTGACAGCATTCTCAGCTGCTTTTTCGGTATTCATTCAAGACACCTGTCAGGAAAAGCTGTATAGTGTGGGCACTGAGCCATGCTCTGGTTGATTAGAAGTGCCAGTACATGAGGTAAATGCGGACACTATGACTTGATCAGCAGTAATTTGAACCATATGTTTTGGGAATACCCATAGGTCCATTTGTTCTGGAGAGGTACTTAATTAATTACTGAATTAATTTTCCTATCAGTTAGAATTACATTACAAGCTATCTATGTAATGTAAACCTTACAAAATGGAAACTGAGTAACTACATTTTGGCTCACACTAGCACCAATCATTGTCTGTGACTGTTTTAACAGACTGGTCATCACAAAATAGATTGTATATCACAGAAAAATAGCCACAGATGAAGATCTGAAGATACAAAGTGTCTATTCAAAGTACTTGAATAACTTAATTGCTGTCGTATTCTCCTCTCAGGTACACTAACCTGTTAATCTGCAGCTCAGCTCTTGGTACACTTAAACAGAAAAGACCCAAATGCAGCTGTGGTTTCCTTGGCATACCCAGGAGGTCAGTGAAGGAAGAGGATAAATTCCCTCCTCTATTTTACTCATTCTCAATCCAGTATGCTGACAGAGTTATCCTTAGCTCTTGGCAAAGGTTAGAGAAGCCCTAATGCTTTTTCACTTTCAGTAGTATCATCTGCCAGCTGTTTATCATCTAGGTGCACTCTTTTTCAATTGATAGTGCTATTTCTTTCAAAGATAGCTAGATCTTAAAACACAAAAACAAAACCATTAAAAAAAAAAAAAAAGGAGTATGGTCTGAGAAAATCTGTTTGATAAACAGTGAGATAAAAGGCACCTAAGAAACAAAGCTCTGCACAGTTCTCATGGCCTTTGGCGAGAGACCTGTTCAAGCTCTGTGACATTGTCCATTCCCACCACATATTTTAAATAATTTTCTCAGAAGTTAGCAATTTCTTCCTTCTAACACTGAAGGCTTGCAGAGTGTCATCTTAGAAGATGAAAATTTTATAGCCAAAAGAGGATGATAAAGGTATTTTTATAATCAGTCCCTGGACAATTGCCAACACTCATGCCTAGAACTGAGGAATGTGTGATGACTTTAGTTAATTTAGTACAGTGCAACAGATGAACTCTGTAATCTATATTTCAAAGATTTGGTGAAGGTTATAATAAAGACTAAGCTATTAGTTTTACACTGGGTTTAGACTCTGTTGTTATCTCTCTGCTGTTTTTTGAAAGCTCTTTGGATACAGGGTCCTCACAGCTCATCATCAGCTGTTAAGAATGAGAGAAATGTTTGCTCTCCTCATTGTGGGGTCTCCTCTTATCTTAGGTCAAGCAAGTCGTGGATCTGGTCAGCTTGGAGTTGCTTGAGGACACTACTATTTTATAGCTTACACCACTCAGAAACACACAGGCTGTATCTTATATCATTAACACATAAGTCAGTTTTGTTTGCTAGTAACGATGATGGTGGTGGTGGCAATAATAATACTAAGAATGGTTTATGTGAGATAGGCAAGATTTGAGCCAAGAGAAAGGGACTTGTCAAACATTCTACCTCAGAAAAAGAAGTAGTGAAGTCAATAGATCTCTTTTTTTAGCTGAGACTGGCAATGTTAGACACAGTGTTAAACACTTATTGTAATGATGACTGTCTTGAGACTATGGGTTAAACAACATGTTTTAAATTTTGGCTTATGCTTCCCATAGAGACATTAGAGGCTATTAAAGTACAATACCATCACTTGCCAAATTTTATAATCTGTCACACACAGGTTTCTGGAATTGCATTAAACAATACCCACAGCAATGGCTGAATCAAGAGTTTGTTCACTGGTGTCCTCTGTTTTGAACAAAATATCTTCCACAAGAAACCTGTAGTAAATGCCTTCAAGAAATACACATATAGTTATACAATTAGGCTAATCTGTTGTGTTTTCTAAGGGCTATCTATAAGGGATCTCAGTCTCAGTTCATGGATTTTTGGTCCAGAACATAGCCTGTTTGGCATGCTCTGGTCAGTTTCTTCTGTCAAAAAAACAAACCTGCAGTTTGTTTTTCAATTTCGACAATTCAGTCGAAACAGGACAATAGATATGTCCCTGGCCTTATGTAAAAACCAGTGAGGTGTATTTTTGAGGAGGATTTTATTATTTATAAAAATTACAAAAGCAAAAATTATCCAATATCATTAAATACGCCAATGTACCTAGAAATAGTACTTTGAAGCTTATTGCTATAATTAATTATAGTGAAATGTATCATCACTCAGCCTAGTCAGCCATCTCAACTCAGTATGCCAAAGATTTTGAAGTCCAGCATTACATGGTTCTCAAAACTCTTTACCACGGCATACTGACTGATAAAAGCAAATGGTGGGGTTCCTTTGTCCATGAAAGGATGGCCATGCAATCTTGTTTCATGCAGTAGAACCATCTAGAAATGGCAGCTACATACAGAGTAGGATTCAAGGAGTTCAATATTAAGAGAAAGAAAAAAGAGCCAATATACAGAGAATGAACATGGAGAAGAACACTTGTGAAGTGTTATCAGGAAACAGACATACCACTGCCAACTCAGTCAAGTGAGAAGGTGTAGGAAATGGAGAAGGGGCAAGGAGCAACAGCGTGCCCTAATAACCTTAGGCAATTTATATATCTTTCTGACTGATTTGCTTTTGGCTGGTACTCTTTTCCCATGCAGAACAGAGGATGAAAGAGATTGTAAATATGGGCTTACAATACTGACAAACACTTCTTTTATCCTCACATCCCAACTTGTGTATGGGTTTCACAACTAGGATAAGCCAAAGCAATGTGGAATGCTCACTAATGTTGCATAACATTTATCCAAAGTAAAAGAGAAAAACTTCATTTTCACAGCACAGCCACATAGCCCCTAATGCCAGCACAAAAGGGGCAGCAGGAATGTATGGTCTGAGAGTTAAGACCATTGTGACGTTGCACTCTGCTTATGGAGAGGACCATTGTACTGTCACTCCAGGAATACTGTGTAAACAGAGAAATGCATGACTGGCTTTTGAGAAGCCATGATTTATCATTTGCCAAGCACTGCTTTGTTCTGATGTAAAGTTCCTCCTTGCTCCTCCAAGAACACATCAAAGGGGCATAAATCATAAGAAATGCAGATGCGGTACATTTCTGTATAAATCACTGCTTTTTCCATAAATCTCTACACCAGTATGACAAAACTTGGAGGAAATTACTGCTTCTGAGCATTTTATGAGAAGGGTGCTCCGCTCAGTTCTTTTCACTCGAATGAATAAGAAAGTACAAGTTTTGGAACAACACATGTCAGAAGTACAAGAGCTACCTATAAAAATATTTTATTTAGTGGATAATCTAGAAAAAGCTGATTTTGAATCTCCCACTGTGTCAGTGTTAGTTATTAAATGAATATTACTGTCAGTACAGAAACATGCAAAAACCTAAGTTTGTGACCATTTAAATGCTGTGGCAAAATCACTAATTTGGTAGAAGTAAAAATTGACAATTTCAGGTGCTGTTTAACCTGCTTTTACTAAGAGATTCCAAAGTATCAGAAATTTTGACAAAACAGGTTTAGGATGGAGAAGTTGTGAGCCTCACTTCATTCAGCATTCTGGTTAACTACAGATTTTTGACACAGAAATCATAAGCAAAGACTGAAGTGGAAGTTGTTTTATAACTTAAGTGAAACATATAGATGTGATAAATATATAAATATTTATGCATGTGTACCTCAATACATATATATACATATATGCTGATATATAGAGACAAAGAAATTAATCCTGTGGTAAAGTAATTAACCTGAGGTAAAGTTATCTTTTGATGCAAAGAAAAGAAATCAGACAGAAAGTAAAACCCTGTTGCTAAAATATCCTTAATGAACATGAAAGCAACTGATGAAGGTGTCACATGCCATCTGTTCATACCACATAATAAAGCTGACAGATAAGATGGCACATTTCCCTAATTTTTGTCACCTCTATGTGACAACATTTCTTTGGATCACGATAGATGAAGCAACACTACAACTAAGTAACTGAAGATCTGTCTCAACATTCCTAATGGAAGATAAGCAGATAAAACCCACAGCTTCTTGAGCAGCTCCGCTTTCTGAAAGTCATGTAGGAAGGTGCAACCATTCACAAGCTATACTTACAGACTAACCCTAGACATAGTCGTGAATAGCTCCGTTTGTGGATAAGCTCTTAAGATGAAGGTCTTTGCTTACTGTGCAGGCTTTGGTGGTCTCGATTAAGGTGTGGGCTGTGTGCCACACTTAGAATTCTATGTGAAAAACTGGTCTCCTTGAATCTCATCTTATCAAGGCAGTTTGATACACCTGGATTTGGAGATGGTTACAGGCTGTGGCAGAAAGCATCTGTTGGGTCATGCTTTTAGGCAGAACTTTCTGTCCTTTTGCATTTACAGCCTCAGGGGAAACAACTGCTAGCAACTGTTCCCAGTACTGTGTGTGAACTTCCAGTGCAAATGAAAACTGGAGAAGGGAAAAGAAACTTTTGAAACTGCATCTTAGACTTCAGTTTTCCACTTAAAAAATATAGAAACTCAGAAATATTTTAATTGGATCTAGAACCCATGCATTTTTAACAAATATTTGTCATGAAATGTCTCATTAATTGAAAGTGTACCTCTTGATCTGACTTCATAAAAAGTAGCTTTTGTAATTTGAATATGCATGATTATTTTGGATTTTTTTTTTCTAAAGCAGCTAGTTTTTTCTAGAGCTGTTGTGTTGTTTGCACCCTAGCTACTAAATCATTGTAAAAGGGAGCTCATAAGAACAAGTCCTTGCTAGATAGAACCAAACCAGCTGTTTTCTTCCTTTCTCTTCTGCTAAAGGGGTTCCTGAAAAATATTTTTGGCAACAGAAATAATGTTATCACTGAGAGAAAAATTAGTCTTGTAATAAAAACAACTTCTCACTTATTCCACCTATAAAATTTTTCATTCTTACAATAAATTCTTCTCAGGGAGCTAATTAGAAAGTTCTTTAATTGATGAGCATCTGACCATTAGGGCATTTTCAATTTCTCACAGCATCCCAGATGACACCATTACAAAAAGGCATAACTGAAAAGAGACTAATTGGAACAATTAATTGAAACAACATACAGTTAATTTCAATTATAGAATCCTGACTGCTCCCTCATCCCTTGTCAAGTGGCCTGCTGTACTGAGGTGGTGTTCCTATAGACTCATCAGAAAAAGCTGTGTGAAGATCCCATCTGCTGCTGATTATTCCTGTATTTACTATTTGTATTATCATTACACACATCAGCTCTACTCCTGCACACAGTTCCCAGTGTACAGTATTCTATGAAAGCAGAACAGGAAGATTCATGACTATAGACATAAGAATGGCTTTGCATGTTTGAATTACCCACCCAGTCAGGAAAAAAAAGTTAAGACACTCACTCAAATACTTTGTTTTTAAATGTCCTCATCACAAATTTCCTCAAGAAATGTCAAAGAATGCTTCTAAGCAAGAAGTCTCTTTCCAACTAAATATCCAGCTCTGATACTTAACAAGTTCTGGGAAAATGTTCCAAAATGTGCTTTTTGCAGGCAAAGGTTTCATGTTCCAGTTTGGAGGCTTACAAACACTGAGCTACAAAATCTTACCACCTGTTCATCAGAAAGCGGGAGGTTTCTAGCTGTCATTTTTACAAGAAGCAACTGTGTATCACTGTCTGTGGCACCCTGCAAAATTTGGCTGGGTGTGTACTCATACCCTGTAGGCTGATCTCGAAGTGATCACACTCTCGCTCCACCAGTTTCTGCCAGCAATAGTGATTAATAAAGTTATAATACTGTCAAATGCATGGCAAGGTTTCCACTCATTTCTGTGAGGTTACCATTTCCTGCTGCATCATTTGGTGGATGCAGTACCTTTTGTACAGGATGCACAAATGCCATATTCATCTGCAAAAATTATCCAGATTGTGGCTTGAAACATGTACATGACTCTTTCATCTATACAGAGCTGAGTTTGACCTCAAGACTTTAGCTTCTTATGGGAAAAACTGTTTGATTTTTCATACTAGTATTCATTTCCTATGCCATGACTCCTAAGTCTGCTACAGGGATCTTATATAAACAGCCTATTCAGCAAGCTGTGCTGAGTTTGGGACATGACTAATTATAATTTTATATGGTTGAGTGAATCAGGACTGTACTGTTCAAGAACAGGCTGTCTGGAGAGTTGCATTTATTCATAACATCCACCAATATTTTACCTGACTTTCTCACACACTGTCCTCCCTGCAACAAATGACAGAAACCATTACCTCAAATTAATTTTTCCTTCTGTATCATTCCCCATACCTTTCTCCTACACTTTCACAGTTCCCTACAGGAAATACCATCATTTCACAGTTCCCTTAGCAGGAAATACCATCTGAAGCTGCATTTCACACTAACATAATCTTTTCTGCTGGTAGCAGAGTCAGAAACCCTCCTGATTATCAACTGTGTTAACAGCTCCTGGGCTTTTGAATCACTGTGAAGACATGATCCATGGAAAGTCTGAATAATGATACTGTCTTAAATGTATGTCAAGTCCATAATCTCTTATTTTGCAAACCACAGATCACCATCTATTGAAAAAGCAGCATTTCTTTGTAAATGCAGGCTATGCAAACGGGCTTCACATTGAAATAAACCTAGTCCTGTAGTGACTTTCTGAGTGAACAAAAGCAAACCGAATGCCTTAGTACCTACATCAGGAAGATGATCTGAACTTTGTGCAACTATGTGTGCCAAATATGCTTATTGAATAGGTCAGGTTAGTCCCATCTTAAAATACAGTCTTATTTAAGACAATGATGGTGCACTGACAACAGTTGGCTGCCAGACACCAAACCAATTTCTCTTACTCCCCCTCCTCAGCAGGATAGAGGACAGAAAGTAAGATTAAAAAGCACCTGGGTTGAGATAAAAGTAGTTTAGTAAGAAAAGCAAAAGCTGCACCAGGAAGCAAAGCAAGAAGAGGAATTTACTTACTACTTCCTTTTAGGAGGCAGATGTCCAGCCAGTTTCTGGAAAGCAGGGCCTCAATATCTGTAATGATTGTGTGGGAAGACAAAAGCCCTAATGGGTAATGTGTCTGCATCCTCCTCTTTTTCCTCAGCTTTTATTGCTAAGCATGATACTGTATGGTATGGAACATCCCCATGGTTGGTTTGCATCTGTTGTCATATTTGGGTCCCCTTCCAACCTCTTGCCCAGTCCCACCCTGCTGGTCTCAGGGGTGGAGGGGTGATTTGGAGGGAAAGCCTTGACACTGTGCAAGCGCTGCTCAGCAACAGCCAAAACACTGAAGTGCTACCACTGGAGAACTATCAACCCTGCTGAACCACAAATGCAAAGCACAGCTCTAAATGGGCTGCTAGGAGGAAAGTTGACTCCATGTCAGCTAGGGCTACTACAGTGGTACTGCAAGATATCCAGCTACTGCAGTGGCAATACACAGAGATAATGTTCCAAGATCTACAGAAATTATTATATAACTGTCATGAGAGCATTTCCTAGATCCTATAGCACAATAGAGAAGTCCACCACTTGATGACAAATGTGGTAGTGGAAAGTTTCTTAGAGACTTTTAATGGAAATCTGAACCAGGAAGGTAAACACTTTTCCCTTCTTTGAAACACATGGGCTTTCTGGAGATTACCATCATTTTGCACCTATTGGAGGAGTCATGCCACCCCAGACTTGGCAAGAGTCAGTAGAAGGTTCTTCACTGACACAGTGCACAGCAAGACAACAGAAAACTGTTAAAAAGGTTGGTCTGGGCAAAGGGAAAACCTACACTGCAGTGAACTCTGCAAAATTTTGCTTTCCAGAACTTAGCAAAACTAAAAGTCACAGGGAATTGAAAAACTGGATTCAAGAGATCTCAGAGTTTAATTCAGCTAAGCCATCAAATAACAGGCTACACCCTGTCAAGCAGGTAACACACTACATCTTCAAAAATAAAGGAGAGCTTCCATTGCCTTGCCTTGTTTCCATCATTACTTTTCCACATTTTTCCCTAGTCTACTACATTTCTGTGGTTAGAGAAACCAACTGGAATGTCTGGTACAATTGGCCTATAAATCAACATTTCTAAAATATTCACAGATTGTGAGCCATTAAAAATCATGAGGAAACTGACTGCAGCAAAAGAAGTACATTGTGGACTGAAAAATCTGAATGAAAGAATATTTCATATTCTCATATTCATGTGGGCTTACAAAAGTTGGGGAGAGGGTCAGTGTTCTGCTAGCCCCTTGGTTCCTCTGTTGAATACAGCCTAATGCTCAGTATCTGGGTGGGAGATTTTACATAGTGCTAAAAAGTCTGCCAGTGGCATCAGATACAATTGAAATAGGCCTCACATACTTGTCATGTGGTTATGTTCATATCTAGATATTAAACAACGGCACTCAAGATAGCTTGCTTTACATTTATTTTTCTCCTACAGATGTGTTTCAGTCAGCATGTCTCTGCTGTTCAGTAGAGATAAAAGAAAATTTCAAATTTCAAGCTGTTCACACACAAGCAGCAAGATCTGGACAGTAAAATCTCACTTACTGGCATAAATGGCTTGATCACTCATAGAAGGAATTTGCTCTGTGATGTGCTCCTATGGCACAACTGGTTAAATGCAGACAACAGCAGCTGTCTTTTGACATTATAATAAGTATTATAACTGCTAATAATGATTGGAATCAACAATCTGATCTGGAATGCCAAGCCATGTGATTTCACATTTCCAAGGCAGTATAATATCCTGCTCTTGTCTTTACATTTACAGTATTATATCCTAGGTAATATTTCAGAAATACTGATTTTTCTCTGAGGCTTTTTGGCAATATGAAATTTTAGGCATATATGACTTTCATTATAAATAGCCTTTTTCTATGAAGCTACCAGAGCAGTCACACCTGTATGTGAGCACCAGAACAGTGTAAATTTTAAAAATTCTATAGAAACTAGAATATTTTCAGATTATATAATAGGCTTTCATGACTTCCAATAGTCGTAACTGAAGCTGAACATTGTGAAGAATATGTCATTGTTTCAGGCCTTAATCCATTTTAGTTTGTAGGCTGCATGTACAAAACAGAACCTCTGTTTCTGGTTGCAACACAAAGTATTTATGGATTATTTATTGATCCAGATGTAATGATAAAAAGTCACTTAAGTGAGCAGCAAAACTGGACTCTGAACAAAACTAGGCAACAAGTTTTGCTTTGCAAAAGGTGCCTCTGCCAGAGTGTAGCACATGGAAATTGATGGAAGCCTGGTTTGCTGTTGGAGAGATACTGCCTGGATTTGATGTGTCAGCTTAACATCTAGCTCTTTATTTACTCAGTATCTTACACCACTGGTCAGCTGCTAATCCTGCTCCTCCTCCACTGATTCAGGTGTAGGCATGAGTCCACCCATCTCTCTGTGGCATTCCTAACACTGCACTGGCAACATAAAGGACCTTCATAATGTAAACGTTGTAAATGTAATTTGACAGGATGTAAATGCATCTCTTGGCACCTTCACTATCCCACAGTGATATAAGGTAACCTTGTCAGTGAGGTTGGTTACTATGCAACTTCTATGCTTGTGGGTAAAATACAAACAATAAGAGCTGAAAAAAGTTGCCCCAGAGACAAGCCAATATCCAGAACAAAATGAAAATCATACCTTTTTGTTGAAAAACATTACAAATACGAACACAACTAGATCAATGGTCACTGCAGGAATTCAAATCTATGTGGAAAAAGAACAGTACAAAACCTGATGGAGAATCTGGGGCATGATGCAGGCACTTCCATGCATAAAATTTCTCTTCTTTCTTTTTTTTTTTTTTTTTTCAGTTTCTGAGGAGACCTATGACCCACTTCTGTTCCCACTGAAATCCATGGCAGATTTAATAGGTGCTCTATTTTTTCATTTTAATAGGCACTCTATTTATAGAAAAATGTGTAACTTAAAACTATGCGAATTCTAGTCTTGCTTCACCTCTACTCCTCAAGGGATACTTCTTACTGAAGAACTAAATACTATTCCACAGCATAACTGTGGAAGTAACCATACACTATGCCTGTCATAGCATGTTTAGCAGATTATCCTACACTGGAGAATAGAATCTTTTTCGTAGCTACTAAGATACCATAAGCATAGTTCGTCATTAAGGTTGTACCTGCTTTTGACACAGCACCTCTCAAAACAAAATCAAATTATTTTATACTTCCTCATCTTTGACCTCCACCAATCAGTATTTGTCAGGAAAGGCACTGATGAGGCATGAAAGCTGGAAAATGGGGAGCTGCTTCTAACTAGTCAGTCTACTACTCTTTTTTGCAACATGGTATCTTAAAAGTCAATTCTCTGATACACTCAATTTTCTATTTTTTTTTAAGATGAACTGAAAAGAACCAAACTTTTTCTGATACATCTGTGAAATATCAACGTCATTTCCATACAAAAGATTTCAGTCTCTGGTACTGTGTTACTCAAGCTATAGTTCCTATGATGGGCCTAATGTTGCTTTCAGGACTTCAGCACAGGAAAATGAAAATAAGGCAAAAAATCCCCAACATATCTGTTTCATAAAATTAAGTATATATACATTAAGGGAAAAAAAAAGCAACACACAGATGTCATCAAGATAAATTGTGGTGGTTCTTAAGCTTAGATTTCAGTTATTCCTATTCATTGCAAATCAGTGCCTTGATCTACTGCTCACCAGACCAGAACTCAGAAGCAGCAGCCACAACACCTGAGTTATGAGGCTGAGTAACGTGATGTTGATCCATACAGGCATACTCACAGGGAAGTAAGCAGTATGCAGGGCCAGTTGTAGAGGCATCACAGAGAAAATTGGTGCTGCACTGGAAGGAGTGGTTTCACCTCCTGCTCCCTGCCTGCAGCCACTTTGCCCTCTCATTCCAGTGCCATCACTCATGTGGCCACACAGAGAGGCTGGAACCAGAAAGCAGCTCAGCTGAAAGCCAGCAACAGTGAAATGTCTGGAGTTTAGCCAGATGGTCCACCAGTTCTCCATGTGGCTGCACTTGCAATGGGAAGCCATGGGAATGAGTGGTCAAGCACAGTGGCAGGCACAGTGCCATCTCTTCTGGAGCAGCTTGCACTGCAGCCTGATTAAGCAGCCAGAATGCTTCAAGTGAGTAAAATTGTCCTGCAGGTCAGGTGTGTCTGCAAGCTCTACACTGGACAAGACTGGCATAGCAGTATTTTAAGTGTGTGTTAACCTGCCTTTAAGTAAAAGCTTTTAACCCCCCTCTTTTCATGGCCTTTAGAAGTATATGAACAATTCATTCAACAAGTAATAGACAAGCTTGCTTGGTTAGAGAAGTTTTGTTCAAAAGAGGTCCAGAACATTATAATAATTTTTCTTAACCTCTGTGTTACTGGTTATCTGGTTCTGAGATCCTTATAAGCTGTTATGGGATGTGGATAAAAGAGCTACAACAAGCACACAGGAGCTCCCTTTGCCTGCACACCAACGTAGTGGGCCTCCAGCCAGCACTGAACTGAAAACCCTTGTGACCTTGTTAGGGTGACACTGTGCTGGACCTAATAAACTGCACACAGAGGCAGACCGATCTGGGCTGGGCTTCACAAACATGCTTTTGAGCTGGAGCTGGCTGCTGTCCAGGCCACTGAACACGTATGCAGAGGGCATTTGTGCATGAGTGCAACCAACCATGGAGACATATTCAGTGTCATCAGACTGCAGGCTACAGCTTCTCTCCAGAAGATCTGAGTATCTGCAAAGCCTCTATTCTAGATTTCAACATATATGCACAGTATTTCACCTAACCTTCCCTTCTGAGACAATGGAAATCTCTTGTATTACACAAGCTATCCAGTCATCTTCTTATTAGTTTATACCTAATAAACTGTAGGATCAATTTGGCTGTTCATTTTTGCAGGAACTACCCATTTCCATATGGTTTGAGGAATATTCTTGTAATTATGTACATTTTACAAGGCATATGAAGCAACATGATGCGTCTTCCAGTTTTGTAACTGACTTGTCTCACAAAGCTAAATTTTGGCCATGTTTTGCATTCAAGAAACCTATGCAATAGGAAAGTCCTGTTCAGTTAAGCTTGGTTTTTTAAGACATCTATAAACCTATGCAAACTATGACTGTGTAATACAGTTAACAACTATTTTAGTTCACATCAGTTCAATCACAGTTCAATACAAATAAAAGCTAATATATTTTCTAACTTGGCTGTTACTGGTTTTACCCAGTTTTCACTGAGTACTTCAGCTGGATTGTTGCAATTATTTCCCACACCACTACTGACATGAAATCAAGTATTTTTATTACTTGATTTATTTTATTAATACAATTGAAACTTAACTCCACTCTTTAACTTTCCCCCCCACTACCACCCCCCATTTCTTTTTCTCTGCTCTCTAAGACTATTGACAAAGCTGGATGCCCTAAAAATCCATATATCTGAAAACACATAAGGTTATACAAACAGAATATAAAAGTGTAGAAAAAGAAATTGAAAAGCAATACCATGCTCTGTCTATGTATAATAGATTATATAAAGCATAGAACAGAAAATGGCAGCTGTATGTAGATGTTAGAGAGTGCTTGCAGCAGGAACAAGAAATCTAAAAATCAGCACAGGAAAGGGAAGGACAATTAGTCCTACTATTGTGTAAGTCTGGTAGAAATCAAAACGCAGTATTTCAAGTGGGCAAAAGGCACACTCTGTGTGTTAGGCAGCCATTCTGACAACTTAGGTGTGTCTGGCAAATATCAGCAGGCCAGATGAATGTTGAAATTTCCTTTGAGAAGTAAACCTGTACGATTAACACATGTAATATCTCAAAAAGAAATTCAAAGGTTTTTCTGACTAAATTATGAAATAACTGTGCCTTTACTGTGTAACATTTATCTAATGTTAAGAGAGGCCAGCTAGGACCTATGTATTTTCATACATAGTTGGTCACAAACAGTTGCTTCATTTTTTTAGAAGTTGTCTCTATTATTTGCCATTATATATCTTGCAGCCTTCTTGGTATTAATAATACCTTATTTATTATATATCTTGCAGCCTTCTTGGTATTAATAATACCTTATTTAGAATGAAATTAGGAAGTGTGATTCACAAGCTGGACACTGTGAAGGCAAAACTATATTAGAAAGCTACCATTATTGATGTGTTACTAAAGAGCTGGGAAAACTCTATTGGCAAAAAAAATGTATTTAAGCATATCAACTGGCACAATGAAATCAGAAACTTTCAAATCATTTAATTAACCTACTGAAGTTAAGGGCTGACTAGAGTTTGCCTGCAGCGAAGTTACGTGAAATCCAATATCAAAAAATCAACAATCAATACTTTTCCCCTCTGGGAACAGAAGCAAGTACCAACTGCCACACTATACACATAACTGAGATCTGTCTCAAGGACCAGTACTCAGATTTTCATTAGAATGAGCAAGGAATGTTTTTAAACTGCCTACGCTGACGCAGGGACATAAGTGCTCGTAGTGAGAGTTAAAACAAGCAACCTAAACTCAATCCTTTAAACTCCCCTTAGGTACCTTTACCCTAATTCACCTAAATATGCCTGTAGGAGATGTCTTGAATGAAAAAAGAGTGAAATCTGGGCACAGTGAACAGCCTACTATATAAATGGAGGGATTCCCACCACCTTCAAGAAGGACAAGAACTGGGCCTACATGTAAACATAAGTGTTCTTGCAAGATTTGCACAGTGTTGCTGCAGTTGATTGTAAGGCACTCATGCTAATATCAGTTTGTTACATGTTATGGCTGTACAGCATACTGCATTAGAGAAAAATAGCTTGTGGTCATGTCTTTAACATGCACTATGGCTAACCTATCCATATGGGAAACTGCACCAGGCTCTTCACAGGGCTCTAACTGTATCTGTCAGAGGGAAAGGATCTTAACTGCTGCTACCAAAACTCTGCTCTGTTAGAGGGGTCCTGCCACAATGTTGGGAAGGTCGTTCCATCTCTTGTGCCTTGAGCTCCCTCAGCCTCTAAAGCTGAGGTAACAGAGCATCCCAGCTCCCATCCCTGCCCTTATGGGAAATACATTAGATACTGTGAGCTGCTCAGTTTCTGATATATGCCATGACTGATCACTGCAGTTACAACACTGTCCTTAATCTAGGCCATTAAGGCTCCTCTGTGTCTTCAGTGTTTCAAGAATCAATTCTAGTTCCAAATAAGGAACTACTCCTTAATTAACCAGGTGTTTTTCACCTGGTGTTTTTCACCAGGTGTTTTTCACCTATGGTTTTAATTAACCATATGTTTTTCAAGCTTTTTAACATTTAAATAACAAAACAAAAACCCAAAGAAACCAACCAAACAAAAACTAAATAAAATAAAGCTTGTCTAAAGTGACAAATATTAATTCCATTGAAACATTCTACCAGTTAGAAATAGCAATGTAAATGACACGGAAACACAAATACGTAAAACACAAATGCTCTGACCTATCAGAGGTAGGTGTTTCTGTACTATAAAAATGCATTCAGCCATCCTACTGTGCTGGATGTAATATGTAGGTCTCTCTTTAAACTCAAATTAGATTACAATGTTAGTAGGTCATAATGGAGGTATTGTTCTCATACCATGTGCCTTCCTGTGCATTTCTGCTGCTGATAACTATTCAAATCAAGGAATACAGGTGAAAGGAGAATGTTATACCTTTTATGTGAACCTATCTAACGAATGCAAGTGTAAAGAAAAAACACATTTTACATATGCAAGTGCTCAAAGAAGTATTTACTTCTGACATTAACACTGAAGACAAAACCCCAGGCATCTTTCTGGTGTGATTTTCTGTGTGGTTTCTCTATAAAAACTTACCCAATCTGACCTTTTAAATCAGAAGTGTGAGGCTCACCACTAGAAAAGAGAACAGGGGAAACATTTATGTAGAAGCGAATTTGGCCGTGGATGCAGTTTTACCACATTGCCCCTGCACATGCAGTTTGAGATGCTTGCATTTCAATGACAGAAAACTTGCCTTTCTGGATGAATATGGTGGAGCTACTAAATGGAAAAAGTGGGACTGAGAAGGAAGATGTTTATGTAGCGTGTCAGCTTCCTGTCCTGTGGCCCAGTGAAGTGAGAAATTGAAGTACAGGACACTATCTGCTGCCACATGGATCAGCCATTTGAAAATAATAGTCTAGAGCTTGCAGAGGCTGCTAGTACAGGGGTAGCTGTCACTTGAGTTTGTTACTGCTCTGCAATCCGCAAGTGCAAAAGTACCATGTCATGGACAACTTTGTCTTGGAAATGGCAGAGGGCTGGAGCAGGAGCCCAGGAGGGGTCTGGTTCATTTCCCTGCAGCAGAATCAGAGGCCGGAGTGGGACAAGCATGGAGACAGGCCTCGCCGCCTGTGCACATGGGAAAGGGAGCAAGCTGCTGGCTCCCACCCTGCTCTCTGCTTTCTGCCCTCTGGCTAGCAGAGGGTAGATTTCATCACCCACCTGCGTCATGACTGTTATGAGCAAGGAGCCCAGCTGGCAGTGTATACACTGTGCATTTTATCCACAGGATTCAGATCCTTTTGACTTCTGCTGTGAACTTTTGCCAAGTTATATTTGGATTAATTCATAAAATGAATTTTTGCATAATCCTAGGACTGCTTCTGTCTCACACAACAGCTGGAACTGAAGCTTTCACCTCTGCCTAAAGTGCACTTGAAAATTTCTTCACACATTAGACAAGCATGCTGTAAGCATCTGGCTTGTTTAACCAAAAATAAAACTAGGTAATTTCAATTTGCAAAGATATTCTGCAGCCTCTCAGTCTTGTCCAAAACATAAGACAAGTGTAGCATCCTTAGCACACTGTTAACTTAACCACCTTAAACTATCTTAAATATCAGGAGGTAACAAAGTGAAGAGTCAACACTGTTCTGCTGTTGCAGAAAAAAGCCTGGAGTCTCCACTGTTGGAGAGCTTTAAAAAAGGATAGACATGTTTTTTCCTATGTCAAGAGCAATGTAACAATATCAGCCTTCCCTAGAGGCAGGAGCTGGATCAGATGACTCTGGAGGGGCACTTCTAACCCAGTTTTTCTGTGGGTCTGCCTCGTACTACTTACCCCCAGCTGCACTTAGCCAGATGTTAAATTACAAAGGCAAATGTTAACATCAGTCTTTGCTCACCCCCAAGTCTGATAAAAGTCTCACTGAAGGCCATAAAAAAATCAGTGAAATCTTTATGATTTTATTTACTACTGTCATAAGGATTAATTATGAACAATAATTAAAAAGGATGGAAACAAATAAAAAAAATAAGAAATAAGAGTTAACTCTGTCGTTGTGGTAAGACAATTCTCTGATAATTTACATCACTATAATTTTAGCTTTCTAAGGAGCAGCTACACTGTACCTTCATAAATATTTCCTTTTCAAAGTTTCTTTTCACTTAGGATGATCTATCTCCAGGTTATACACAGACTGTTACACATTTCTTCTACACAGATATGCAGTTGCTTACCAACATGTTTGCAACACTGACAGACCACTTCAATTAATGGATATTTTAATACTATATATTTTTCTTAAAGTAATCGGGACTGAACTATTTGTAATGTCTCCAAATATAAGAGTGAAACTAATTAGCTAAGTGACCATATGAGCACTTTCCCAGCTGCTAATGCAAAGCTAAATAATATAACACCCATAGCCAAAACTGGAGCCTGGGAAAAAAAGTTTGTTGCTTCATTTATAGCTGCATTAACATCAGAAACACAGCAGTTAGCTATACCCAGGCTGCTACCAGATGTGCCTTTGGCAAGATGCTGCTCTGAGAATTGTTACTGCTCACAGTTGCACAGGGGTGGAAAGCGAAAAAACAGATATGCTGAATGAATCAGAGGCCTGCAGTTCGATACATAGAAACTCCTTATCTTTCAGAGCAAGTAGCAAGATGCTTCTACTTAAGGTCCAAGTATAGAAGCTATACCTCAATATAAAGCCATATATAAAGTCTTATGTAATGACTTTATTGAAGAATTTGGGTTCCAATTGAACTAATGGGAAAAGCGCACTCAAAACTGTACGGAAAACATTCATATGGACATTTCCTTAAAAAGATTGAAACTCACATCCAGGTAAAGCTTAGATAGGAGCTCAGTGAGAAAGTATCATTCCATTTGGCACAGGAGTAATTCACCACTTCACTACCCACAGTGGAGGGGTTGGTCCCTGAAACACAGAGATACTCCAGCTTGACAAGCCCCAGGGGGTCTGGGAAGATTTGGGTGCTTACACCTTTTCAGCCCCAAGGCTTTGTCCCTCAGATGCACTGCTCCTGGGGATCACTAGTCCAGAACCACCTTCCGAAATAGTAACTGCACTGAGAAGTGAAAACAAATGAAACAGGGCCAGGGACTCCACGGTGCAGTGAGGCAGCAAGAAGTAGATAAACAACTAGGGCAGCTTAACATGGCAATCGCTTTCCTGCTGAACCAGTCCTGTGGCTGTCCCTCAGGCTCATCTGCATGAATTCTTTCACAGAGCTGTTGCAAAGCTTGAATTATTGATATCCGTGGAGTATAGCACGTTGGTAAGTACCAAAGAGTGCAAAATAAATAAAAAAAAAGAGCACATCCCACATTCACTTAGAGCCTGCTGATAAAGGGCTGAATCTTGCTCTGATCTTAACCCTGCAGATGGGCCTTCCTGCCCCAGCTGAAGAATGGGATACAGCAGCAAGCCTGGTCACATTCCCATCTTGCAGTTACACAGTCATGTTTCCAGGCTGTAGTTTTTCACTGGGGCTGCTTATTTGGAGCCTAACACTATCTCTGATCTAACTTTCAGGTTAAAAGCAAGATGTCAGCTTGTTACTCACTCAGACCAGCATAGCAGCCATAAAGAATATGAGCAAAGTATGAAGTACCAGTTTCTTGGTGACACCCATGAACATCTTGAAGACCAATGCATGACACGTGAGCCCTTAGGAACTCACACACTATAAAACATACATTTTCTGCTTTTTCCCATCACAGGGATGACTACCTAACAAAAACACCAGAGATAAAACAAGGATGATTGTTCTTGGCTATTTGCACTAATGAGGACCTAGAATTTCCAATTCCTAACATGAGAGGACAAAGGATACAGGAATTTTTCCATTATTTGTTTGCTTCTTTTTCCCTGTAACATCTTAACACCACAAGGGCTTCTGCCATATCCAAACCAAATGCAAGCAGACCTTTACTCACATTTTTTTGTCACCAAATGACCCAAGTAAAGCCTATATAAGCCACATAGCTGTCTTCACTTACTGGAATTAGTCAGAAAAAGATGGTGTCACTAACACAGCAACAAATGGAGTGACACACATAGGAGGAAGAAACAG
>JAWWTY010000088.1:46482145-46492500 GCA_035222235.1 Margarornis squamiger | reverse complement strand
TCATACTGGACCTTTTTTGCATGCTTCTGCAGATGCTTACACATAAGATAAGCAGAGCAGTGCAACTGAACATGACAATAAAGATGATAATGAGAGCCTACTCACTGAGTAAAGAAGAGTCAGAGAGAGACATGGCATTCTGGGAAAACCAGAGCTGAAAGCCCACTTATTTTCAATGAACAATGAGATGAAATAGACCCTCGTTTCACTGAAGCCACTGGGACTCATGATTCTGGCTGCAAAGACACATTTCAGTATGATAACCCATTGGAACAACGTGACTGGCAGCTGTAAAAGTATTTATGAAGATGATGTAGAGAAACAGATTGACTTTTGTAAGCTCTTGAAATACCTAGCAGCTGGAGAAGCTCATCTACGTCATCTAATCTGTCCAGCTCCACTTTGCAGAAATGCTCACAGCATTAGTAGCCCATCTGCAGTGCCACTGCACTACCCTTTAGTTCACTGCATAATTAATCTCCTTGTAAGGAACACTCTTAATGACTCGAGATTTTCCTGTTTCAGCTTCAGGCCATTGCACCTTGTCCTTCTTTCTTCTGAGAATGTGGGTAATTCCCTTCTTTCATTTATACTATTATCTCTGCAATTATTTATAGTCTGTAACTCTAAATCTCCTGAGTCCTCCATTTAATACAGTTCTTTCAGTGTCTTTTTCTGCAGTATGTCTTACTTTCCTATCATCATCTATTACTGGTTTTGTATTGACTCTATTTTTAAATAATTTTTATGATATGGGGACTTTATTGCATTGACCATTCTGACTGTAGCAAAATCACAGCTATATGAAGCAGGGTCTCATTATTTTAATACTATCACTTGTGAAAAGGTAAGTGTGTTTTATGTGACAGTGAAAGACTCAAAAGGCATAGGCAACCTCATTTTCAAATGGCAAATCACACATCCTGAACATGGAAGTGTAGAAACAAACCTCCAAGAATTCTCAGAATAAACGTCCAAAACACTGCAGTTTTCTTCAACAATATGCTAAGAAACACATGAGCAAGCAATCATTTTTAAATTAATAAATAGCAATGAGAACATCAGTCTGAAAGCAGGATCTCATAACAGAAACTATTAACAAAACCCTTTCTCTAGGTGACAGTGAAACCCTTTTATATATATTAATATAAATTTAAAATCTAAATAATGGCACATATTTCCCTGAAAATAAGCCAAAAGCTTCAATAATAATAACAGCTATTGGGAAATGTATGGATAGGGTTTATTGTATAAACTTGTTGGTGTATTTTACAACTTTCCAAAACTTTCAATTTATTTTAAAAAAAATCAGAAAACATATTAACTACTGTTCTGAAGAATCAATCATCCAGTCACTTGAGGATGCACTGCAGGCAATAGACTCTATTTCCACAATATTTACCACCGAATTATTGAGCCCTTGCCAAACATTGGTAAGTATACCCCCTGGAAATGCCTTCTAACACAAGAAAATATTATTACCTCCATTTTACCGGGCAAAGAGGGATAGAAAAACTGAGCTGCACAAGAACATTTCAAAAAATTTCTAAAAAGTCAAGCTATAAATTGAACCTAGATGTCCTCAGCTGCTGTTCAGTGTCTTCAAGTCAATATTCTTACAAAAAAACCAGACAAAGTAACTGCAGTTGAAAAGCCTAAGGAATCACTCGCTATATGCAAATAAGATTTATCTTCTTGTGTCAGGAGATGTTATGCTGTATTGGCACTGAAACTAACTGCAGAGATCATGATAAAATGGATCTCCAAGGAATAACAAAAAACACGATAAAATAGCAATCATGACAAAAAGATAGCTTTGAAAGGGTACTCGCCTAAATTTTAAAGCATTCAGGTAAAATGAAATAATGGTTATGACAGTGCTTTGCATATTAATGATGTGATAGACTTCAGGAAAAAAAATCTGAAAATCAGTCTGGAAAAGAAGGGCTGTAATGGGGTACAGTTGGAGTCTGATATGAGCTACCAGATAGGATGACAGGCACAGCTCCACAGTGTTACATGGGGGAAAGATGTGTCAGGACAGTGTATTAGTACTTGAGCTTCCCATACACATTAAAAAAAACTACTGATCACTGTCAGTTCTGGCTACTTCAGCACATAAGTGATGTGATGGGTGTATCTTCATCAAGTAGCCAATGAAACACTACTGTGGTTGAATTCTTTTTCTATTAAGCTTTCACCATCAGATCTGGTAAGATCTAACTTTGAATAATCATAACCCAACTCACTTTAAATCAAATTAAACTATACACAGAATTAAGTTCTCTATTATAAAAAAAAAAAAAAAAAGTTAAAAATTCAGAGAACTAGTGAGTTTAAGAGTTTGTAATTCCTTCAAATGCTCACCAAGTGTATTAATAAAAAAAAAAAAAAGTCCATTGCACATGTATTGAATACGCTACTAAGATTAAATATCCTCTAAGTATTGCTCTATAACGAAATTAATACTTTATTCATTTTTCAACAGAACAATGACTATGCAGTCAAGTGTAGGTTGGTTAAAGGGAAAAAACAAACAGAGCAAGAATTTCAGGGGTGAAATTCCAAAGATCTTGCAGAGAGATAGACAGTTTCTATCTTAAGACATGTGCTATATGAGAAAAAATGAACATTGTATATATTTAAGGAAGACAATAGCAGAAGTTTCTCATAATGCTCAGCCAGTTGCATCTAGTCTTGACTTCAAAAATATACAAAGTTTTAGGGCAAATAACAGAAACTTCATAACCTTCCTGTGTGCTTGAAAAATGGGGAAAGCACAATGTGGACTTCCTAGAATTAGATTGTGCTCAGCTAACTTCAGTTTTTCTTTCAATAAGCCGTCTGAATTTTTCAACTAGCTAGATCAAGTCCACATCAAGTCTTCAGTAAAGCATCTGACAGAGGCCAACATGGGAAACTATTAGTTAAGCAGCAAATGCTGGCAATTTGTACAAGAGTTGCCAGATAGATAATATATGCCTTAAAGGGAACATGAGGAGTAACGGTGAAAACAAAACTTTAGGATAAAGAAGGTTATGATCAGCCATGGCACCTATCACATAATATAATCAAATCTTATGTATCATCACAACAATCTAGCCACAGAAATTAGAGAGGGGGTTAACAAAATTAAGGATATGAAATTGGAGAGCACACTTAATAGACAATATTAAACTAAATAATAGAAATTCCGTAAATGTCTGTGAATGGCCATGCAGAAATGTCCATCTCTCCCCTTTAACTATATACAGGTAGATTGCATCTCAAGTTAAACACTTGGCGTAGGTGGATACACACAGCAGAGACCATAACACCATCTGA
This sequence comes from Margarornis squamiger, assembly GCA_035222235.1. NCBI lineage: Eukaryota > Metazoa > Chordata > Aves > Passeriformes > Furnariidae > Margarornis > Margarornis squamiger. Next base: position 46,489,176 of record JAWWTY010000088.1, on the reverse strand, counting down.
TGCATCTGGAGAAAGGGCACACAGGATAACAGTTAAGGTACTTCTGTCAAGGAAATGTATCAATGTCAACTTAATGTCAGCACAGAAGGCATGGACAAGACCTCCTGTAGAGCTCTTCACACCCTGGAATACCACTTACCTTTCTGTTCAGTCAAGCCCAGAAAAGGTGGATTCAAGCCCGAAGAGGGTCAGATGTTCCCAAGCACAACAGTTAGGGGAACAGTCTACCACCAGTGAAGCGCCCAAAAGAGTTTGTCTAGTTTAGCTTGGAAAAAAGGGGGCTAAGGGAGGACAGGGAAGAATGTCAGGCATGGTCACTAAACACAAACATCAGTCTCAGAAAAAAAGAGGAACAAAATTAAGAGAATAAATAAATTCTTTGTGGGAATTAGAAGGTAACTAGATATTACAGAAACAAAACATCAGGGTACTCTTGACAAGGTTTACAGTAGATGTCATAGTGAAAAAAAACATGGCCAAGAAACTCTCCTTTTCCTTTAGAAAGCAGTAGTAATGAGGTAATATTTGACTTTACAAGAATAGAACATATTTCTATCTATCCTGTCCACGTATGTACTCAGATAGCCCAAGGCCTAAGGAAGATCATTTTCGATCTGCAGAACTGGTGTCCATGTATTGCTACAGACAGACACATTAAATATATTAATTATGTTATATTATATTATAATTATATTATAGTATTCAAATTGACAAACTGTATTTCATGGCATCATTCTATTTCAGAGAAGCGATTTCATTATAAGGAACATCTAACAATATTTCAGCATGCAGAACAGTAATATCTTGTATATAAATATGAAGACATCAGTACTGATCAATTTCAATGTAGTTTAAAATTTAAGTAAGTGCTGTTACACTGCAGTTCCTCAGTTTGTAAATCTGTCTACCACTTCTTGCCAAACACCACCTGCACCAGAGAGGAGTTTGACCATTTGCCTGTCGAATATTCCACCTCCTCCCAAATTACAGCATTCAAAAAAAGACTGTGAAACTTAAACATATGGGGAAGAGGAAGGGCTAATGAATGAAAATGGCAAGAGTTTACAACACCCTTAGGGATGAAAAGTTATATTTACATTTAAAATATGAGTAGGCAATGCAGAGTGTGACATGGCATCATTTTTGCAAGAGCTATGGGACATGGAAAACACAACCCAGTGCTCAAATAACTGATGAGCCCAGGGCAGTTCTCTCACCATGTCCTTAGTTTATCCTTCTTTTTGATCATCAAGTGCCACAGCCTGCCTGCACCGAACAGGAAGAACTTCCCTCCCATGGCTCTCTGCAGCTTACCCTTCTACAGGGGCACACTGATTTTCTGTAACATTTGTTATCTTTTGTGTGAATCAAGAACATATTCAGAAATTTCTATATTCAGGCTAATACGTTGTTTTCAGTTTCCACATTTTTCTCCAAATCTGGACAATCATGTCCATGTGAAGGGAAATTAGTATTTCTTGTCACAGATCTCTAGTGACACCCTCACCAGTATCTGGGTAAAAACTTCTCTGCTATCATTCAAGAACACCATGTCCCACTCCAAACTTGCCAGTAACAGGCCATTTGGCTCGCCATTATTTCCTATGCTTTACAGGCACAACACCAAAATCTGAAGTTTTAACCCTTTTATATAATTATTTTTTAATTAATTATTTTTAACACACACCCCACCATTTTTCAGCCTTTGTAAAGAACAACACAAATATTAATATCCTTCTGAACTTACTATACAGAGTTTTTTGGACCACACATGTCAGATTTCCCATGTTTATACATGTGTACTTCCACAAAGGTGACCATATACACTGTTAATCAGAGTACATTAAAGAAAAGCAAATAAACTTTGAATTCCTCTTTTTCCACTGGAAAACTTTACAAATGTGCACTTCCGGTGGAATTTTAATAAATGCTCATATTAGTAGATTTTCTTACAAGACAATCTCATGAGAAAATACTCCAGCTTATGTAAACTCATAACAAAACTTGCAATATCAGCAAGATCAATTTTATTTTATTACTAAGCATATAGAATTGATGCCACATGATATTCTAAAGAGTATTTCATTTCTAATGATAAACATAAAAAGAGGAAGTAATCACACAGCTGCAAAATTGGTAAAGGCTATATTTTGGTGCCACTTTCTGTTCCACCTCTGACAGAATTGGAGGCTCTTTTTTTTCCAAAAAAAGTTTTACCATATATTACTGAAAAAGAAAGATGGTGGAAGTTCTGGTTCCAAAGCATGACATACAACTGAACCATTTGCAAGTTTACGTGCTGCACAGTACCACCAATGAAACACAAACCTGGGTTTTGGAACAAATTCAATGCTTCCAGGCTCTATTCCTAATATGATATAGCTATTGTGATGTCTTTCAATACTGTAACACTAAATAAAATGCATTTGTGCTCGTATCACACATGCTCCCAAATAGGGGAACCCCATTAGTAAGTGACCATACAAAGAAAACCAACTAAACGGCACTGAAGAGAAAACCCTTTCCTCACAGAAACCTGCAGCAAATTCCAATTGATGGTGGCAGATCAAGAAGTGTAGTCATTGTTTTAGCTATTTTGAAGAATACACCCAAAAGAGAAAAGTATTTTCTAGCCTTCTTTAGAGATGAACTATACATATTTCTTGTACTACTAATGATTTTGAAAAAACTGCAAAAAAAGTGAATTAAAATCACCAGCGAGGTTTAAATTCTGCCTCATTTTTACAGCTCGGATGATGATGGCAGGAAGTGTTAGAACTTTTCCATAAATCTTAATTCACTGTGTGCTTGATATCCTGAGAACAACACAAGAAAGGTGCTTTTTTTACTGCAAAGTTGCACGTGTTTGTTTGTTCTTTTTTTTTTTTTTTTTTTTTTTACTGCTGCAGACAAAACACACAACATGGACATGAGTAGCACTTTTAACAAAAGTATAAACCCTCACACAGTTTGCAGAGAAGCTTTGCCAGAAAAAAAAAAAAAAGGAAAAAAAAAAGAAAGAAAAAATAGGCCAAATTATTCCTTAGATACAGCCACACAATCACATGGATCAGGATTCATGCACATACCTATTTTAAGATAGATCCTTACTCCCAAAGGATCTATTCTCTCTCTCTCTCTCTCATCCTCTGTACAACTCCTCTGAAGTCAGTAATACAGATCCTGGCTCTGCACTTCCAAAATACAGCTCTGAACACACCTCCTTCGTTTATTGTCAGTTCAGGCATTCAATGATCTTTTGAGCAGTTAATATCTTTGATGGCAACACACAATGAAGAAAATATTTTTGTAACTGATCCTAAGGCAGAGTGCTATCTCATGATACATAGTTGTTGCTTTTTCTACCCATGAGGCCTTTTTTTTCTTTATTAGGTTGCATACTGTAGACACATTCTCACTTCATGTCCTTCACCAGAGGTGCCGGAAGCAAAGTCCCACTGATTTAAGACCTGAGGCTGAATTAGTAATCCCGGTGCTTCAGGAATTCATTTAGAAATGGAGGCTATATGGTCTTTAAGGCAAAAAGAGAAAGAAACACAAAACACACTGAATTCATATTATGTGCACTCCAGAAGATTCTTTTTCTTTTCTTTATTTTCTTTTGTAAGTTGACTTTACACTCTATAACCTACAGGGCAAATTAATTTGCCCACAGGATCCAAACCAAAGGATGAAACCACTTATCCATTTTTGATAACTCCAAATGTATTAACAGGTGAATTGATGTTGGAAAGTCTTGGGAGCCCAATATCCATGACAATTCCCAAAAGGAAAGATAATGTGATGCCATTTCTTGTTATTTGCTTCATTTTTAATGCAAAGGCAATGCCTAACTTGTTCACTTGGCTTCTTGCCAATACTTTCCAGCTTTTTTTTCAAGGGAACACCACATGTTCAAGAATGTTCACCAGTTACAAGTCAGAAAGCAGGATGGAGATGTGGAGACTTCTCTAAAAACAATTAACAGTTATAAAACAATTATGCATAATATCTAATACCATATACTGCTTCACACTTCAGGTTTTTGCACACACACAAACAGACTCTTCCACAGAATATCACACAAAGATGGCATGTCCTATTATCACAAATGAGGAATCTGCAACAAACCTTCATATCCTGTGAATTTTCACTGAATCCATATATATATAGGTATTTTATTGTACTGAGCAATATATATGTATTGCTCAGTACAATAGAAGAAGACAATCTGGTTAGTCCTGCATAATTGCTTATGTAGTTTTCAAAACATTAGCCCTGCACTCTGCATACCATGTGTATTTATAGTGCATATGGAATATATATGCAGTGTAACTACTGAAAGCAATAATAGAAGATGGATCTAGTTGTGAGATAGACTGGTTCTGACAGCAGTACAGGAGTGGAGAACCCTTTGAGACTGGTCTTGACTATGGGAATTTGCTTAACTGAGGTGGCAATACCAGCTTCTCCTCATACGCTCTGTGTTCCTTGAGGTCATCTACTTTCTTATCTACCTGCCATCTGCAGTTTCCTGGTTTCCCCAAAGATGAAGTTCAACTCCAGCAAAAACCAAACTGCAAGTCACACACAGAAACAAAGCAGATGATAACACATTTCCCCAACTGAAGACAAAAGGAGCTGGGTTTACAAGAGCCAGTTCACATTCCCTGCAAAATTCAGCACCCTTCCTAAACCTTAGACTATTCTGGATGTTTTGCTCCTACATTATCATTAGCACAGTAGGGCTGCTGTTGTCCCAGGTGTGCATATCTCCAACAGAAACAGAAATAGATATATTTTGGCTTGTGCCCTTGTGTGTATGAACAAAGTGACTCTAAAATTCATTATACACACTGCAGATCCTCCCAGACAGCTTCCCACTCCCACATGAAGAAAGGCTTTGCAAGACTGTCCACTGCAAAGACACAAAACCCCAATGCAGATGGCTCCCACAGATCTTGCAGATCAGCTGGTAATATCCAGTAGGCTACCTGCCCTTTTCTTCATCTAAGGGTGGTGCTAAGGAAGGAGTTCTGAGATTGTTTTGTGAAAATTCCACAAAAACTTGTGGATAATCAGACTCATGCCCTTACTTATTCATGCATTTCAACTTAGTTGAAATGCCAAAAATTATTTTACAGCAAGGTCTGCTTTGGAGCCTAAACCCTAAGATGTACAAAAAGCTAAGTACATCCAAGACAAAAAGTTGGATCCCCATCACAAAACCAGTTGGAGGTTGTCATGGAGCAGCAATAACACAAGGGATGAAGCCTATTTTTCCTCCTTCCAGAAAACCTGCATCTTCCATAGATAAATGAGGAAGGCCATCAACTACCAGCATATACTAAGTTATGTCCAGCTCTGTATTTCTGCATGACTGGAGTCTTGTGTATTGCTGCAGTCAAGTGTGTGACTTATATTTCTCTAATGACAGCAGGACATTTGTGAAAATGCTGTTCAGCTCAAAGCACAAGAGACCACGCAACAGTGAGCACCTGACTGAAGGCAGCGTGTCATGCTGAAGATCTGCAAGGAGAACAATGCTTTCAGCATGCCACTTACACTAAGCCATCTTCCTGGGGACCCCAGTCAACCCCCTTGTACACAATAGATTTTTCTGGCTTGAAGCAGCATATGTTTCCAAAAACTAGGCTGTAGCATCTAATGGACATATCAGGCAGGCTGGGAAAGCAGAGTCTTTGCTCCTGAGACCATGAGCTAAAGGGACTTTAGAGATAAACACCAGGAACTGCTCTCCACACATTTACACACATATCAGAAATCTAATTTTCAGATGTATTTCAGTTAAATAAAATCAAATCTTGGCTTTTTAAACAAGTCTCTGGTACATCAATTATTTGCTCAGTTGGATGACATGGACACTCATTCATTACATGAACTCCAAGAGACAACACACTCATTCATGAGATAGTATGATTTGTCTTTAGTGTAGTCATGATGCAACTGGATGCAAATCAAAAAAAGGGGTTCAGTCTGCAAATAATATACAAAGAAATATGATATGACATTCAGGAAACGTGGTACCTCAAAGATACTTGCTTCCCTGGAGGAATCATTCACATTACTGGAAAAGACTTAAAATATCAGGCTAATAAATTAAGACTTCATTTCCAAGGAGAGAAACAGTAACCAGTTTTTTAATCGTTTTTGGATGGAGCTGCTTGCTGAGGTTTATATCTCTGCTACAACATTAAAAGCACAGCACAGAGTATTACTGTAAAATAACAAGTCTATGAAAATAAACTAACAAAAAAACATAAGATTTTAGAAAGCACAATTTCGAATTCAAAGAGCATTGTGTACAAACCCAACTTTGCATTTGACCAGCCCTCCTCTTCTTTTTATATACCACCACGACATAACTGGATGTACAAAAACAGTACAAACGTGGAATAAAACTATCAATTCTCCTCCTTAAAATCAAAAGGTTACGGTTGTAATTACACGACTTTGATATATCATTTTGTGCAATTACTAGTTAACTACGATCCCCCGATCGGATAATGCAAAAGTAGTGATTTTCTTCCTCGAGAGCTGCAACTGTTTCGTTTAAAATCAAGTTCCGCTACAGAAGGAGGGAAAGCCCCACCGACACCCGAGCACAGGCTCGTGGGGCGGCGGGCGAGGAACGCTTCTCCGGCGGCAGCCACGGCGCAGCGCCGATTGCGGCACGCCTTGCCGGGGCCGGGGCAGCCGCATCCCCCCTCCCCGCGGCCGGGCGCGGCCGGCGGCAGCGGCGCTGGGGGGAAAGCAGGGCAAACAAAGCCGCAGTCGCTGTCGCTGTCGCCGTCGCCGCGCCCCGCTCCGGCCGGGGCTCGGCCCGCTGCACCACCCCGGTGCGGGGCTGGCGGGGGGTCTGCCCGCTGCGCCGCACCGCACAGCACCGCACAGCACCGCACGGCACCGCACGGCACCGCACGGCACCGCACGGCACCGCACGGCACCTCAGAGCACCGCACCGCGCAGCACCGCGGCAGCGCCACTCACCACGCCGGCCGAGCGGGCTG
>JAWWTY010000088.1:46423097-46481743 GCA_035222235.1 Margarornis squamiger | reverse complement strand
TTTGTACTAATTTTCTACAAAATCGCTCCCACCGCGGCCCCCCGCGATGGTTTCTGCTCCCGCCGCCGTGTTCGTTTCTGTCTGTGATTCTCCCCAGGGTCCCGCGGGCTGCCCCGGGGGCAGTGGGGCTCCGGGGGGGGCCGTGGGGCGGGCCAGGCGGCAGGGGGTGCCGCGGACCCCGCGGCCAGGGCGGCACCGAGCGCCGGGTCTCGGGGAGCGCATCTGCGGGAGCGGCCCGGTGCCGCGGGGGGGCCCGGTTTCCTGCTCCGAGCCGAGGGGAGGGTCTGCGCGGCTGGGGGCAACGGGGACAGCGGTGGGGCGGGACGGGTGGGGGGACGCGTTGTGGAGGGAGGAAGAGGAGCTCTCGGGAAGCCTGCGGCGTTAAAGGTGCTGTCAAACTACGGTGCAACTTCGGCTTTGTGTTATCCAGCGGTGTTGGCACGGCTCTAGATCAGGGCCCGGGGTAAAACCACCATGAGGGATCTCCACCTGGTGGCAAGGCTGAGCCCTGCCAGTGCCGGGTCCCTTTTCCTGAGGTTGTACGCTCGCCAGTAGCGCTGCTCGTGGCCAGCTCCAGGGCTGCCTCCCGCTGTAGAAGCTGTTTCCCCTGTGGCAGGGGTCACGCACAGGGGCTACTGGTAGTCGTTTAAAAATATTTTACTCTTGAGTGGTGGTAGTAATCATTTGGCTGACTCATTTCTTCCTTCAGGAGCTAAGGTCCAGGGTACTCCCAGGTGGGAGGTGGGCAATTGGTGGCTGCATTGTCATGTGGCTCTTAAATGTTCTCACTATTGCCTTAAAATAGGCCTAACTGTCAGATCTTGGCCATGTTGGCAAAGTATCCTTAGAGGCAGCTGGACTGCATAGTCCTGTGTGCAGCAGTCGAGATAGCAGGTCTGTTGGGTAGAGCCCAGCCAGGGCATTGTTGTATCTAGTCCACATAGAAAGAGAAAGAGGAGAAATGTCAGCCCTCAATTCCTAGTCATGAGCTCCCATGCCCAGTCTACAACAGACATGATTAAACAGCTGTAGTATGAAGGGCCAAGCTGGCTGGCACTGAAACTGCTAGTGCCAGGTGCTCAGAAATGATCACAAGAAGTACGCAGTGGAGGATAACTCCACCAAGTCAATCTGGCTCTTCCCTCAGTTTGAGCTAGTGACTCCATCAGCTCTCTTCTAATACTAGTTGCAATTGCCAGGATATGGGAAAAGTCTAAGCTAGTTCCTATATGAGCTCTCACAAGGTTTCCCAATCACTGTTGCAAGCTTTTCTGGGACCTGGTGTCATATGACAGTATACCAGTGTCACATGTTTGAGGCTGCCCAGACAAGTAATCTGACAACTTGCTTAAGGGGCTGAGATTAACAGTGATAGCAGACATATGGGAAAAGCTAGTTTAACCTGGGTAGTCAGTGTAACTGTTCTCCTTCACCCTGCACTCATTTCTGCTTATGGGCCAACTTCTAGTAAGTAGTTATCTGGGCACTGGTAAAATAATACATGTTAGCAATCACAGGCTGTGATGTTACTGGTTGTCTACATTTTTAAGCCTTCTCCAAGGAGGAGAAAATATTTGAAGGTGCTTCTGGTGTACGAGTAGCACATAAAAAGCAGCTTTGAATTAGTGGCTAATAGATACTGACCTAAAAATCACTAAGTGTTTAGTGATTGAAGGTGCAATTGAAATATGATTCTGTTGCTTCAGATAGAGTGGATTAGACTGCTAGTGTCATGACTAAATGGTTACCTCGTATTGCAGAGCTGTGCTTGGTGTAAGACAGGGGACCAGGGGACCTTACAGGCTGGAACTAACCTTCATCTTGACTGGGGCTCATTCCAAGTGGCCTTTAGAGTTGGACAGACATCCTCAGGAGCAACAGCAGATGTTGACCTTTACCTTTGTGTACCTGTGTGGGTGTTAGGTGATGTCAATTTTTTCACTTGTTTGTGGGCTAACAAAAGTAGTTGCTCTGACATTTACTTTGGTATCAGCTGCAGAAGCAATGATATCTTCTTGGAATGGCTTGTTGTAAGGATTGTAATTGTAAACTTAGAGCTGTTACTCCAAGCTCAGCCACAGTTTCATTTAGTCTTCTTTGTAGCTTCCCTGTTGCATTTGGTCAAAATGATGTGATGTTTGTAAGTCACAATGTACTCAGAAGTCTTAGCAAGCCTTTTCTGGTTATTCTAGGTTGCAATAGAGTAACTAAGGACTGCGGAGTTATTTTGGGATCGCCTTAGTGACAGGCTTAGTCTAACATCACTGTATGCTATTTTGGGAAAGGTTGACTGTTCTCACTCTGAAAGCCTGGATGAGAAAGCCTCAAAACTAGCAGCAGTCATTTGTTGCATATTTTGCATAGTAGTACAGTAAAAACTGAAATAATGTGTGATCAGGGCTTGCAAGCAGAAGGCTACTTCTATTAGAGGTTGCTGGACAACAAGTTGATGTCAGGATTAGAGCAAGTTGGTAGCTGTGGCTTCTACATCTGCTCTAAGCTAGCTGTGGTGTGCCTCTTAGCACAAGGCAAGCTCATGACCAAATAGTAGTAGCTTTACAAAACTGTGCTATTAGAAAGTGCATCCTGGTGTATTCCCAAATGGAAAAGGAAATGAGAGGTGGAAATAGAGGACACAAGAGCTGATGATATGATTTCTGGCACTCTTTGAACACAGTTCCCATTAAAAAAAAAAAAAAAAATTATGACTTTACTCTGTCTGACAAGTGGCTTACTGCTTTATTCCACCAGTAAGGCTATTAAAAGAAACATTATAGAACTCAATAAGCTGGTGTTTCAAATCTTTTGCTTTGATAATGAATTTACATGAGATACTTAGCAGGTAGAATTGCTCATGTTGTTCTTGCTTGTACTCTGTCCAGGATTTGTGATTGCCTAAGGCCTGATGGCTAACCAATAAAACATGAAATGACTGAATAGCTAGCTTCCTTCTGTTTGGAACCTGTCTTGGATTTTGCACATCATACAGAGAAAATATAAAATAGCTAATAATATTATTCTAAAGTTTGATACCCTTTGGAATGCCAAGACAAAGTACCTTCACTAAATGATGCAATGAACCAAGAGGGAGCACAGGTCTTGCATTGTAGTGCAGACATATGCAGCCAATACTAATGCGTGATCTTACACACTTGCCTGCATACATTATGTGGAATAGCTCTGGCTTAGCTGCTGAAGAAGCAGGCTGCTGCTTTTTGTGGCAGTTATGACATGGCTTCAAGACAAAGTAGGTTTCCCTAAAGGATGGGGTCACACAGTTGTAGAGCTGAAGATACTCTGGAAAATGCACTCTAGGGACTGTGCAGAAAGCAGTATGTTACTCAAGTGTACTGGAACATCAAAACTTATCAGTTGTGAGACAATAGACTTGATTGCAGAAGGAAGTGATAAATTATCCTGCTCTCTTAGCATCACACTTTTTTTAGCGTATACTAAGGAATGTCTCTGGGTGCCATTGTTTGAGGCCTAACATGAGTCATGAAAACTTGTTCAACTACAGAGCAATTATCTAAGCTATCTTTACAGACATCTCGGGAATTCTGCTGTAATATGTTAGCTGCAGAGTATTGAAATGCTAATCCAGCTTGACATTAATCAAAATTAAACCCCATTTCCTGAAAGTCTGAAGAGTTCTGAGAATGCAATGCTAGGTGCTAGACAACAGAAGTATGTCCCTCTGTCTTGCAGACTTGACACTGCCTTCAGAAATAGGAAAACTGAGTAAGAACAACACTGAGACTGGTTTGCTGCTGTTTCGCAGGTGGACTGTCATAGTGCTTGGGCTCTGCACTTGTACTGTGAAAGAAAGCTTTTTGCTCTACTTTTGTAGTTGAGTAAGGTCACTACAAAGATTTGGAGCTCACATCTAGTGTCATGCTGATGTTATGCTGGTTATTAAGCTGGGTAGCTTCTTGACCAGTGGTAGGGGAAAGCAAGAAAGTATTGCTAAAAAGTGTCGGTGCTTAGGTTCCTTTTTTTCATTGAAGGTGTGAGAGCAAAATGTGAGGAATCCCAATTTGCTTGTAGTAATGGACGTTGTATTCCTCAACTCTGGAAATGTGATGGTGATGAAGACTGTTTAGATGGCAGCGATGAGAGTGCTTGTGGTAAGTAATTAAAGTAATACCTCTATAGTAGTACTTGCTAGTTGTAAGTGAGGGCTTAACAGTGAATAGTTGGAGAGATGCTTATCCTGTCCAGCACTTCTGATAGTTGGAATACAAAGAAGACCAATGTCCTAGAAGGACTGTGTGACTATTTTGATGCCTTGTATCTATCTAGGCAGTTGAATTTTCCTGAATACTATTAAAGTCACCAGAAATTGGTGACTGAGACAAAGCTTGTCCAAAATTCTTCACTTGTGAGGGTGATGGCTGACAAGAACAGAATACAAGCCCATTCTCATTTGTTTCTTGAATATGTAATATAAAATGTTTGCTGTTAGCACTCTGTAGTTGGCTATTCTGTGGTTAAATGCCCTGTTTTATGTGTGAAAGTGATTCTTCTGAGTCTCCTGTAAACACTAAGTCTAGCTTTGGCTGCCACCCCTTGCTTTAAGCAGACACAGAAACCAAGACAGATGACTAGATGTACTTGGAGACGAGGCAAAACATACTTATTATCCAACACTAGTGTGCTTGAACTGCCAGTCTGCTCAAACAAACCTAAACTGTTACCTTTGAGTTACATAGTACCATGCTTCTGTAATGACAAATCAAATGCCTCAGTAATAAACTTGGAATTCACAACTTGAATATTGATATCAGTAGAGCTTACTTTAACTCAAGTCTGTTCAAAGCAGAAGCTAATATACCAGGCTAGCCTCCCTTAGCAATAGTGGTCCTTCAGTGCCTGATTAGATGAATATAAATGTTTTTCTGTGCATAGAATAACCCTCTAGGAAGTGTTAAACAGCACTGTTATTAGGCTTATGAAGGATGACACCAGACAGTCAAGAACTAAGGATATTGAACAACCTTCCCAGGGCAAGGAAGCTTATTTCTTATCAGTGACAAACAAGCTGAGCTCTAGTCTCCAAACAAGTGGTGTCTTTCTCCCTTGCAGTGAAGAAGACATGTGCCGAATCTGACTTTGTGTGCCTCAGTGGCCAGTGTGTGCCTAACAGATGGCAGTGTGATGGAGATCCAGACTGTGAAGATGGGTCTGATGAGAGTCCTGAACTGTGCCGTAAGTGAACCTGGCTTAATACTCCTGTGGGGAGTACCATTCTTGCCTGCTTGCAGCCTGGTTCTCCTCCTAAAGGAAGGATAAACTCATCTTGGAGAGCACCTTCCTAACCGCTAGCTTGGCTTTGGTCACCTCAAGGTCTTGTTGAAACATTTTATGCTTGAAAAGATGCATTCTGTACCTGTCCTTGTAAGAGATAGCAAGTACAAGGTTTTACTGACAGTCTGAAGCAGTAAGCATAACATGCCAGGCCTGACCATTATTGTGGCTTGTTCACCAAGAGTTCACTGTTCTCCAAGGCAGCTACTTTGCAAGTGCAGTCCCTATACTACCAGAGCTAGTGTAGGGACTGGGTGTCTGACTATGTGTTGGGGGTGGGAGTGAAAGTCCAGAGGCTTGGCTGTGAGGTCTCATGATTAGCAACCTCAGTCTTCAGTGTGGTAACTCATCAAGGAATATAGGTCCAGGAAGTGTCATCTCTGTATCAGTAGGATCCACATTGGGGAATACTTCAGCCCCAAGTCCTACTGCACTTTGGCATTACTTCTGCCTACTACTACTTGTGATAGCTCAAGCTTCTACAGGGTAACTGCTGTGCAATCACAAAGCTACCACTATAAAGATACTAAAGATACTCTTAAAATACTAATTTTTTAGGAGTTGAAAGCATTTTTATTTTTTTTACTGAACACTACAAAATAGTGTAACTTTTTCCATGATGAAGCTATCAACTTTGATGGATTTTGGCATCAAAGTAACTGCAACTTTGTCCAGAGGTGAAACCTTTCAGTCTCAACTTTCAGGACAACTGCTGAAACCCAAGATCAGTAGCTCTTAAATTGAACTGAAACTTTTTTCAATAGATATGAGAACATGCCGGGTAAATGAAATCAGCTGTGGTCCTCAGTCAACCCAATGTATCCCAGTGTCCTGGAAATGTGATGGTGAGAAAGACTGTGACAGTGGAGAAGATGAAGAGAATTGTGGTAAGGGAAGAAATGATGGCTTCCTAACTCTATTTGAAATTGACTTGTCTGCAGAGGAGCTAACTGGGCAGTGTACTTGGGAAGACATATTTTTCATAGTATCACTATATCTCCTACATTCACCTTACATTGCAGCCACTGAAAAGAGCCAACTTTTTCTCCCACTCCTCTATCCTGCTAAGTTAAAAGCTACATTAATACAAGCTATTCAACATCTGTCTCTCTTCTTTGGCTAATTTTAACACTGGCCATAGGCCTAGTCACATGGCAGGCCAACCATCAGAATTTGTTCCCTGAAGAGTTTCTGAAGAAGTAATTCTTGTTACTGCTACAAAGTGTCTCCTAAAAGTGTGATAGTGACTTTTAGCCAAGGGCACAGATGATTTGCTTTATAGCCCTATTCTGAAATAATCTTTGAAGTGGGATTTCAGGTATTCAGGGAGGGAGAAGACCAACATCAAGCTGGTACACAAGTATAGCTGCCACTGGAAGTACTGAGTGCAGCGTTCTTAACTTATTCTAATGAATCTGCATATGTATGAGTTGTCTGAGGTGTCCTGAGACTGGACCAAACCAAAGCCACAGGGCTGGCTTCCAGCAGAACCACCTTACCTGGATGGCTTAATGAGACACAGATCTCTGGACTTTTGCTATGTGTCTGTGGAGTTGCTGCCTTACTCCTCAAACAAATGCCTTAATCTGACAAGTAAATCTACAGACTGCATTTCTATTGAAGCTAGTAAAACTATCAGCATAGGCATAGTGAGTTGCTAGCTACACTGCTATTAAACCAGCATAATTAGGACTGGCATAAGCTATGTGGGTGTGCTTAGCCACAGGACCAATTAATGCAAGATCTTGATCTGTTATCTCTGCTGGTCAAGGCAATTGGGGCACTGCTGTCTTGGAGACGAGCAAAAAACAGTTCAATTTCAGGCTGAAATTTCAAACTGAAACATGCTGACCATCTGACTACCTTAATCTTAGTCTGTACTCTAGAGTTAGCAATTTTCTCACTGGTCTCTGGTTCACGGGGTTAGAGCCTGTTTTCTGAAAGGCTCAAAATCCAAAGCATGAACGGTCTAGCAACTTCAGGTTATTTTCACACAGTAGTCCAGATCTGGTGCCTATTACTCATAATGTCCAGTGGCAAGGACGATGGTCTGTGGGACCCAAGTTTCCTACAGGTGGTCAGTTGGGCCTGCCTAGAGCCTTATACAGGATGCTGATCTTCTGTTGGCTAACAACTGATGAAGAACCTGCAAAGCAAAACACCTTCATACAAAAGTCAGCCTTCTTGTGACAATCTGCTAATCTCTCTTACTCCTGTTACCCCAGGCAATGTGACTTGTAGTCCAGCAGAGTTCACATGCAGCAGTGGGCAATGTATTTCCAAGAGCTTTGTCTGCAATGGTCAAGATGACTGCAGTGATGGCAGTGATGAACTGGAGTGTGCACCTCCTACCTGTGGAGCTCATGAGTTCCAGTGCAAAAGCTCCACTTGCATCCCCATCAGCTGGGTGTGTGATGATGATGCTGACTGCCCTGACCACTCAGATGAATCTCTAGAGCAATGTGGCCGCCAGCCTGCACCTCCCGTGAAGTGCTCTGCCAGTGAGGTGCAGTGTGGCTCAGGTGAATGTATCCACAAAAAGTGGCGCTGTGATGGAGATCCTGACTGCAAGGATGGAAGTGATGAAGTCAACTGCCGTAAGTTAACTTGGTCCTTCTCTAGGATGTACTGCTTGGCTTCTGTTTTATTTTCTTTCCTTCAGTAAACCTCAGAAATAAAAGTCTGTAATGGCTGTGTCCTCAGCTTCTCGGACCTGCAGACCAGATCAGTTCAGATGTGAAGATGGGAACTGCATCCATGGAAGTAGGCAGTGTAATGGTGTGAGAGACTGCCTGGATGGCACTGATGAAGCAAATTGTAACAATGGTAAGTGTGGAGCTAAACAAGAATAAAGTCTTTGCTGAATATCTGTTGAAGCTGGTAGTTACCCTCACAATCTTCATTATCTCAGTTATTCAGTGCTCTGGACCTGGCAAATTCAAGTGCAGAAGTGGAGAATGCATAGATATCAATAAAGTGTGTAACAAGCAGAGAGACTGCAAGGATTGGAGTGATGAGCCCCTAAAGGAGTGTAGTAAGTGAATAACTTCATTACACCATGTTGACTAGTTGATATACTCGGATATAGCCTTTGAGCTGTCAGAAGTCAGTCTGGAATGCTCATCTGCACTTTTTGGTGGCAAACATACAACAAGACCAATGTATTTCATAGGCTGCTTTTATCCTAGCCAAACTGAGATGACATCTCTGTGGCCAGAAGGCACTTGAAGACATTAGAAATACTGAAACTTCCAGGAGTCTCAATCTTTGCTGCTGCCTACTTGTAACACAGATAAGTGGCTGCCAGCTGAAAAAACATGAATTTGAGGAGGGTCTCTTGCATGTGACTTCAGGTGCTGTAATAGTCAGATGTGGCAGGCATCATTAGAAGAGGGATGGGTACCTGGTAAAGCGTTCCATGAGTAAGACTATAAGACTAAATATGCATGCTTTCTCAGAAGTGCCCAATTCCTCTCTTCCAGATGTAAATGAGTGTCTGGTGAACAATGGTGGATGCTCTCATATCTGCAGAGATCTTGTTATTGGCTATGAGTGTGACTGCCCAGCTGGGTTTGAGCTTCTAGACAGGAGAACTTGTGGAGGCAAGTATCCAGTAGTTTAACATGGACCCTAGTGGTGGTATTGGAGGTGAGAATAAATTTAGAATAAATCTGTTGTTTTTACAGATATTGATGAATGCCAGAACCCTGGCATCTGCAGTCAAATATGTATCAACCTGAAAGGGGGCTACAAATGTGAATGTAGCCGTGGCTATCAGATGGATCTTGCAACTGGGGTGTGCAAGGCAGTGGGTGAGTATTGGCATAAGATTCCTATATCCCTACTTTAAAATGAGCTAGGAAGTGATGCACTGTATGTTGCTGTGATTTATACGCTAGTTGTTGTGCTGTTACCAATGTAACTTGCGCTGATCTGAACACTGCTCACACTTTGAATGATGCCATGATATAGTACTTAAAGCTGCCTGATATCAACTGCTTGTATCCACCCTCTGGGCAGGAGGGCCCTTGTGGGGAGAGAAAAGGATGAGGTATGGTACAGCGAAGATCTCTGTCAGCATATGCTAGAAAGTGTGGAATGGCAAATACTAAATATGACGACTCTTAAAACTTCTTTTAAAGGAACATTATGTAATTGGATATTTAGAAGTACAGATAACACTTATGCTCTTTTCACAGGGAAAGAACCATGTCTAATTTTCACCAACCGTCGGGATATCAGGAAGATTGGCCTTGAGAGGAAAGAGTACATTCAGCTAGTAGAGCAGCTAAGAAACTCTGTAGCTCTAGATGCTGATATTGCTGAACAAAAGCTTTACTGGGCTGACTTCAGCCAAAAAGCAATCTTCAGGTAAATGGACTCAGCTTCTGAACCTAGTGTGCCTTCCTAAACCATCCCATGTTTTACCCAGGATATTTCTCCAGTCTGTGGTAATGAGAACTAGATCCCTGATGTCCTAAAGACAAAGTACAGTTGATGCAAGTTCCAACAAGTAGCAATATGCATGCCTGTTGCACTTACTAGTAACAGCTGCTACAGCTGTACAGAAGGCACTCTATGGGTCCCACATGCATTGACTGCATGGATTTGCTATGGTATGCCAAGGAGTAGTATCTGTGGCAGAGGGACTGAAAGCAAGTAATTCTTGTCTTCCAGTGCCTCTATTGATACCCGTGATAAAGTTGGAACACGCATCAGAATACTGGACAACGTACACAGCCCTGCAGGAATTGCTGTTGACTGGGTTTATAAGAACATCTACTGGTCTGACTCAACTGCAAAGACCATTTCAGTGGCTAGCCTAGATGGCACAAAAAGAAAGGTTTTGTTTCTCTCTGAACTAAGAGAGCCAGCTTCTGTTGCTGTAGATCCTATCTCTGGGTGAGTATTTGTCCTGGTTCTTTTAAAAGAGTGGACCTACCAGCTATTTCATGTTCTGATAACTGACTTAGGTAGCCTTTGTTAGTTATTGGTCATAATAAAGAGTGATACTACACAGTACTATAGTGCATCATACAACATAAATTCTGCTTCACAGCTTTATGTACTGGTCAGACTGGGGTGAGCCAGCAAAAATTGAAAAAGCAGGAATGAATGGATTTGACAGACAGCAGCTTGTGACAACAGAAATCCAATGGCCTAATGGAATTGCTCTAGGTATGTTGAACTTGTCTCTGTGCCAGAGGTATTCTGGAGCTTTAGCAATTTTTTTGCTACAAAAGCCAAGGTCATCCTTCAGAGAACTATTTTCAGCTTCTGAGAAAGGGAGGTTTCTGCATGCCAGGAGACACTGCAACAGGCACAGACAGCGCTTCTCAGATACTGAAATAGTAACTTCCCTTGCACTGCTCTATATTATAGTTGAGGCACAGGCCGCTTAGGCATCACTGCAGCAGCCCTCTGCATCCTGGAATGGTAAGAAACTAGGGCAACACTGCAACTATTCTTAAATCTGTGGGTGTTTCAATTCTTGCAGGAGGCTTTGGAGGTATTCTCCATGTAGACAGTAAATATGTTTGATGTTTTCCCCTCCTAGATCTCGTAAAAAGTCGCCTGTACTGGCTTGATTCTAAACTACATATGCTGTCAAGTGTGGACTTGAATGGCCAGGACCGTAGAATTGTGCTGAAGTCACATATGTTCCTTCCTCATCCTCTTGCTCTAACAATATTTGAGGTAAGAATGACTTCCTGTCATCATTGTCAAAGATCTTCTTCCTAGTATGTGGCCAGCAAGGATGGGGCTGATAGCACCATGGAGGTAATGGGATGCAATGACATTGTCTTCTAGGACCGTGTGTACTGGATTGATGGAGAAAATGAGGCAGTCTATGGTGCCAACAAATTTACTGGATCTGAGTTGGTTACCCTAGTGAACAACCTCAATGATGCACAGGACATCATTGTGTATCATGAACTTGTTCAGCCTTCAGGTAACTTCAATACTGTTTGTAGTTGTTAGTGTATACTTGTAAGAAGCTTGCCCTGCTTGGGTGGTGGCAAATATTATCCCTTTGCTGTATAGCTGTTCCATTTTTACTTGTGCTTGGAGCTTCTAACATAGGCACTGCCACCGGCATTGAAAAAAGGTCTAGTTGCAATTGCTCTTTCTTAGGCACAGCAGGTATAAATCTATAACCTGCAGTAACTCTACTAGAACAATTACTGGGCAAATAATTATGCTATACACGTGGATAATGAAGTCTCAGTCCTGTTAATTGCTGTACCAACAGGCAGGAACTGGTGTGAAGAGAATGTGGTGAATGGAGGGTGTAGCTACCTGTGCCTGCCTGCTCCTCAGATAAATGAACATTCTCCAAAGTACACCTGTGCATGTCCTGTTGGATACTTCTTGGAGGAGGATGGTCTGAGATGTACAGGTATTGCAACACAACTGAAATCTTTGCCAGGATGGATGGGGAAGGAATAGGGGAGTACCGGACCTTTTGTGGTAAATATGGGAGTATAGCCTGACAGCTTCGCTTAAGTTAATATCATCTTAATTAATCTTGGAGAGGAAGGTCTTCTAACATGCATTAGTATGGCCCTCAAAGTCTGCAGCTGTTGTTCAAAGTCCATGCTTGGCTTCTGCATCCTCATCATCATTTGCAACAAGACCTTGGACCTCCATGGCTTTCTGCAGACAGCAAGCACATGCACAAAACATACTCAGCCCCTTAGGAAACACAGGGTATAGATTAATATGGTTATACACAGTGTTGAAAAGTTGATCGGCTAATATTGCTGTCCAAGGAAGTTTGTACCTACTGTTGTGGTGCAGATGAACATGCTGCTGCTACTATCGTCAGCACTGACTATACAGCAGGCTTGTTTGTCCAGTGGAGTGGAGCTAGAAACTCCAAGGTGCCACCTACTATATTGCATGTTGATTCTGACTGCCACAGTTAGAGTGCTGAATGGGAGGATACTGGCCTCAGTTGGCTGCTCTAAAAGGCTGCTATGGGTATCAAAGGCTGTACCTAACCAACAAGCTTGTGGAACTAAAAGCTTACTCAGAAAACCTTATGTGAGGGATGGGAGGGCTTACTGTTGTTGCAGCTCTAAATACCTGATTACTGTCTGGCCTTGTTCTTGGAACTATTTTTCATCAAAAACCCTCTGATGAGAGTGTGCTAGTGAAATAAACCAATGTCAGTGTTCCAAATAAAACTTAACAAGTTGCATGATCATTTCTGCCATCTGCTAAACATTCACTACCATGGCTCTCATAGCAAAGCCATTGCAGAACTTCAGGATTAACTGGGTTCTTGATCTATAATTAGTTTCAGGTACTGGAACAACTGTGGCTTACACTGAGGCTAAAGATACCAGCACAACAGAAAAATCTCCAACTGTTGGACTAGTTCCTGGAGGTACTGGTCCCAATAACTCACACTGCTAAACATTAGTGAAATTAAAGCAAACTGACCCATTAGCCTACTTGGAAGTTTTCTCTTTTGCATGCAAGTAGAGAACACAGGCCAGATCATGTGTGTAATACAACAGCTGGAGCATGTGTTAAACAGAATTAGTTCACTTATGACAGTGTGGAACCTATGGGTTCCATGAAATCCCAGGAGTGTTCAGAGGAACGCAAACAATAATAAAAGCTTCCTACTAATACAGGATGAAACCTGTTAGGCTATTCTAGTTGTGTATTACTGAGAAGCTAATATAATAGCAGCTTCTGGGCTTGGGAAGTGCATATGACAATCTGCCATCCTGTCAGTAAGCAAGTTCACTACTTAAAATTCTCATGCAGGGTTCAACGTTAACAGTACAACCTCTGAAGTAACTGCAGCTGGAAGAACATCAGCAACTTGGATCATTCTTCCTGCTGGTGAGTACAACATTCACTAGCCTTTTGGACCCTCTGTGGTGGGACAAACCAATCTCAGGAGCTTGACCTGACCCTACTCAATGTTTGCAATCTCTCTGTCTCCCCGAAGTGTTGTTGGTGATGGCTGCAGCAGCTGGCTACTTCATGTGGCGTAACTGGCAGCACAAGAACATGAAAAGCATGAATTTTGATAATCCAGTGTATCTGAAAACTACAGAAGAGGACCTCACAATTGATATTGGAAGACACAGCGGTTCAGTGGGACACACCTACCCTGCAGTAAGTAAACCTTTAAAAATGTGTCTGAGAGTCCAGATTAATACTTGGAGTAGACAGACTGCCAATGAAATCTGACTTGAGTTTAGGAGAGGTCTCTGCTTTTCAAAGCTGCTGGCTGCAGTCAAACCACTGGGCTGGATCAATTGAGAACTTGTCTGTCCCTTTAATGAAGATTACAGTTGTAGTAGCTAACTGCTGTCTTACACCCAAGATGGAGTAATCTCTACTGAATGTGGTCACTAGCCTGCAGAATTAGCTATGATGTATGGGTTTTTGTGTCTTTTGTTAGTACAATTGTAGCTAACTTGTACTTACTTTGTTACAGATATCTGTTGTAAGCACAGATGATGATATGGCCTGAGCACTGGATCAGCAATCACTTCCAGTTTACTTGTGTCTTACACTCTTTGGGGATAGTAACCAGGTTTGTGGCTGAAGGACTTCCTCCATTCTTGGAAGAAAGAAGATACTTTCTGTATTTATGGAACACTGATGTAAATAGCTATTTTATACAGCTTAACAACAAACTCTGTAAATATATGTCCACAACAATTCAGCTGTTAGTGGTTACAGTTTTATCAGTAACCCCTGGTTGGTTAGTCAGTAACACCACTGACCAAATATAAAGCACTTTCCATAGAAAGCCATATTCCAGCCACAACTTGTAACACCTGTACATATGTGTATAGGCCACTTGTAAATAATTATTGGAAAATCACTATCAAGCACTTTGAAATACTTCAGATGTAAATTATTGTACACTGTCTTTTTCAATGATTGGGGCAATGGCAATAGGAAAAAACGGGTTACTATGATTGCCAAAAATTTGTAAACATAAGTAATTTTGTATGTATGATTGTTTCAATCTTGTCTGTTACCTCTTAGAGGCTTACAAGAATGAATGATTTTTAAGAAACCACTGTAAAACCTAAATGCAGAGGAGGGGATAAAAATAAAAAACATTAAGCATTTAAAGTACTGTTCTCTATTATTATGTTAGCAGTGAAGTAAAATAAAGTATCTCCTAAGCTGAAAGCTTTAGTAGGCTACACTACTACTGCCAGCCAGATCATGAAGTATTTCTTCAGTTTTTTCAGCAGTACTCCACACACTTAATACAGTACTGACTTGCCAGGTGAGAGGGGTTTGTACTTGAGACATACTCTGCAGAGTACTGGATAGAGGAGGTCTCCTATCATAGGTGTCTAGCTGGACTTCTGAGTTAGGATTCACACTGGTTAAAAATACTCAACTGCTAATTGTAACCACTCAGGAGGCAGCATTGACAGACATGCTGGGTGGAGACAGGTCAAAACATTCTCTGCCACGTAAGTATAAGGTCCTTCCTTGCAAAGGATGTTATGCACAGGCTCACAGTGTGTTGTCAAGCTGTTAGCAGTTATTCCTTATGGCCAGTGGAAGCTGGGTCCTTGTAGTTGCTACACTTGTGCACAGGAATGTTAGAATTGTGACTCAGCAGTTTATCATGGCAGCCTCCTCCTGAAGGTTTCAGTGCTGAAAAGCCCCTGTTGCTACATGTGTAATGACTGAAGACCACTGCAATGCACATTTATGAGCTAGGGTCCCTTTCCTTGTGGCAACTCAATTCATTGCAATGGCTAGAAGATACCAATCACTTGAAGTGCTGGAGCCTCTTGGGAGACTAGGAGTGAAAAATAAATTGTACAACTGCACTGGGTCTGTGAAGATAATACTCGTCTGATAACTAGTACCATACTACTTGAGTGCTAATTTTAGTAGCATGAGGTATACTCCTTATCCACTGTTCATGTGTACCTCGTTCCTGCAGTAGAGAAGTATTAAGACTGAATTAACTTGCAGGTTCTGTGGTTTTCAGGCATTTTGCTCTGTGATCAAGTTTGAAATAAAGAAAGATAAAGCTTTTGATCTTTATGGCAGAACTACTTGGTAACCTCCAACTGAGTGAAATGTAGATTCCCTAGTTGTTAATAGTTTCCTTCATGACAAACTGTTTTTCTGGAATAAAAATATGGTTTCTTCCCTGACACTGCATGATCTTGGCCAGGAATTGCCACCCCGTAACTGTTGTAGTATGACATTCTACTTGACTGTTGCTAATCCCTCCCCCTTCAAGGTAAGAAAAAAGTACCTCAAATGGCATGCAGGTTCAAGGCTAAGACATAGCTTGGAAGAACTAAAAAATCTCTTGTTTATTCTTTAGTGATGACTTGTTAAATCTTTCTCAAACAGTTCTGTCTCTAAAATAGTAACAATGGAAATCATCAAATAGGAATATGGATCAGTTCCTGAGCTGGGTTCTAATGCCTGTTCTCATTGCAGCTACATTCAGGGGTCTGCTCACAATTCCTTGGGAAGTTGAAGCTTCTAGCAACTCTTGACTGTCCACAGACATTTTCAGTACCTGGAATGCATGTGCACTATAATGTCTTGCAAAGATTAGGATGTAAGGGGACCTCTAAAGTTTCTGGGCCGTGATATCGTGTCTATTTTTCCACATACTGTTTGGAATAAAGTGCCTTTCACATCAGTCTAATATGTAAGGATCATTAGTTATGGGGTTGAATTCAGCTGTTTCAGTAAGATGTTTAACTGAGGCTAGTAAGAAGTATTTGTGTTCAAATGTGACAAACAAGAAAACATAATTTTCAGTCAGATGGTTGATTATAAATTCATATGACAGCTAAATGGCAAAATGCTCTGCTTTTAGTCTTTTTTTAGTCTTTTTTTGCTGAACTTCAATGCTGTTAGCAGTATCATGCCAAATGTCATAAGGAGTAGACCAGTAAGACCAAGAAAGACTCTTCTTCCTGATGTTAGCATTCAGTTGAAGTAGCAAGTTAATCTCTTTTGGGAACCTGAGATAGTTCTTACAGAAACTGTGGACTCTAGGAATCTATTGTCTAACATTAATGTGCTGAACCAAGTTGCCAGAATTGTGCCTTGACATACAAAAGTAGTTTCTGTAGTCTAGAGGAGACTTAACAGTTTACCAGATAAAATTCAATGCCTTCAAATAGCAGGAGTGGGAAATACCAGGCAGTAGCAGGAGATGATGGAAGATGGCCTGTATTTACTTGCATATATAGTTCGGTTCTTAGTCTCACTAGGATTTATTCTTCCTGCCCTTCTTCATTTTTGTGTTATGAAATAATTGTTTACTTCTACAGCAAGCTTGGAAAAGAGTCAGGGATTCCTTCTGTAAAAACAGATCCAACTTGCATTGACAAATGCCTTGCTTTCTTTAAACAGTTTTTCTCCCCTGCCATCTGCAAGTGTTTGACTCTGTTTTAATGCTTGTCATATGACTCTTTTGGCACCTAATGCAGGTGGTATAGTTGTACTGTGCACTCCCGCAGCAGTAGCCTGTGGCTGTGCTGGTGTCCACTAAACAAATTCTCAAAGATCATCCCTGTCTAAGCTCTTCTGCTGCTGTCTTGTGGGCTCACAGAGCTATGGGACATTAATAACCTGTTTGGGTTTCACTTTTGACTTCATATTTCTCATGAAGAATTTTCTGCTAATAGATATAAAAATACAGCTTTAGTTGGTTATTGAGATAGTACTCAATGTAATGGTATAATTTCTGTTTCCCACATGAATCCATAAGCCCTCTGGTTCTAAATACTGCCTACTTCTGTTCAGTGTCTGCTAGCCAGTATGAGTGCAAAGCTAGACTTGAAACTGGCTCTTTCTTTCTCTTATAAATATGCAGATTTCTCTTAATACACTCCCTCTGCTCCTACATTCTTCTCTGCCTCCTATTTGATCTGCCTTTGAGCAATAGTGTGAAATATTTACAGTGCTGTAAAAACAGAGGGAAATTAACATAAATGGAATTGATGTTGCTCATGTGATTCACTTCTTCCCCTTCTGCACCTCATTCCTCTATAGATAGCTGCAGTGTGCCTTTTCCCAACCCAGCTTGTATTTGCCTACATTTTTAATGAATATACCTTTTTTCAATCAGATCTTTTCTGAAACAGTGAAGATCCATTTATCTATTTTTATGTAAGTGTTGAATCATGCTAGATTATGGAAAAAGTACTGAGCAAAGACTCAGGCTGGAAGAAATAGTGTGGGACTCCTCAAATAATGAAAAAAGCATACAGCTACAGAAGCATTCTTCACTTCATAGCCTTGGGATGTAAGTGGAGGCCTGCCAATACTTTCTGTAGCTATGCCACAGCATGTCTGTGAAGAAACATGCTCCTATTCCTTCTTTGAGCTGACTCACAGCAATAGTTGGTATCATCACTTTCCAGAAGAAGGTGTTTAAAGAGGTTTGTCTGCTCTGTTAAACTGTAAAAGCCAACTTAATAAATTCCTGGGTTGCTGGTTTTCACTTTTTTGTTTCCTGATAAAGCTTCAAAATTTGCCCATATCAAATGAAAAAGTCTTCAGGGCAAGGGAGGGACAGAGAGGCTGTGCAATCAGTTAGGCTGCTGAGTATCCAGGCTGTTGAATATCTGAAATAAAGATGGCTTGTGGAAAGAATAATGGATGGTCTTGATTCTCCTGTGCACAGCCCTGCTCAGGACACTTGCTCATCTCTGTCAAGCTGTGGAAAATGCTTCCTATCGTATCTGAAAAAAATTACACACAACCTGAACAAGGTACTGAAGACTAACTTAATTAACACATTCTTTGGTCTATAATGCATTGCCTGAACACAGAAAATACTGAGCACTAAACCATGACAGATTACTGGGAAAACCACACATTTTGTAGAAACATTTTATTTTTTTTTGCTGTGGAGATGTCTTCTGTAGAAAAACTACACAGATTTTAGGTATATTTTTGCCTCCTCCCCAAGCCATGCTTTCTTAGACTCAAACTTCAGAATATATGGAAACGTTTTATGGTACTGTCAGTGCATAGATTTAAAGTTCATGGCTGGATAGCAACTTGAAAAGATTAACTTAACATTCCTTCTAGTGGAAAGTATTGTTGAAAGGTCTCTTGGAAAGGTTGATCATTGAATACAGTCAACACCATAACAATCTAGAAGCAGTGCTGTCTGGTCTAATGTGCCTCATGTGGATGTGTGTAACCAAGAAGTGGTGGTTTTGTTTGGACCATTTATTCTTTCTTTTTTTTTTTTTTTCCCCTTAAATATATTAGGTCATTTGTGCATTTCAGTTAAGACTAAGACTTTCAAGAAAGTTAAATTGTGATTTGCTAATTTCACAGTGTATTGTGACTGCTACTGTCTAGGTGACAAATACTGTGAGTTTCTAACTTTTCAGCTTGTGCCTCTGGTGGCAAAAGAAGTTCACCTGTGAACTTTTTTTTCAAATAAGGACACTTAATAAAGCCTTAGTAAAAAATTCAAATTACATGTGAAATATTGATGCAGGAGCAACTTGGTCATTCTGTTTTTACAAGAAGAAACATTGGTTATTCTTTAATTAGAAAACATTCAACAAACTGCCCTTCCTCCCCCAACTTTTTTTGATTGAAGAATAGGTCAAAATAATGGAGGGGGAGGTGGGGTTTGTAGGGCAGTGTCCATAGAATTTATCTCTAAGTTTTTCTTGTGATCCATATGCATTATGAAGTTCCTGGTACCAGGTAAAACTTGGCAATTTTGTAATTGTAATACACCTATATTTTTTCTCAGAAACAGTTTGAACAACTGCTTGGATGAAAGTGGGTAGCCGACAGATTGTAGCATATAGCCCTTTGTCTTTTTGGCAGTGTCCAGTGCTGGTTTAATCTATGTAAGTGAATGCAGAGAAAGAAAAATTGTAAAACTGCTTATTTACAGACACCATAACTCAAATGGTGTCATGAGAACTGCATTTCAGTATTTGATACAGTGCATCCATTTGAGACAAAAACCATTCAAAAAAAGCCATTTTTCACCATCTTAGGTTTCAGAGACAAATAACCACCGAACACTCAAGACCAACATTTTGTTAGGTTAGCTGTCCTTGTCATTTAAATGTCACATGCAAGCAACAGACATTACCAGTTGCATAACAGCACCTGAAGTTCCCTTGTCAACCATCACAAATCTCTAGCAGAACACTGTTCAGTGCTCCCTGTATAAACATGATAGACATGACTTTGACTAGGAGTTACTGCAACACTTTCTTTTAGTGATCAGCACTTAAGAGGATCCATTTCAGGGTATGGATTCTGCAAGTGGCTGTAAGTACATCAATATTAGTAGTTTGGGGGGGTTTTGTGACATTTATTGTTCTTCTTCTAATCTGACATTTCAGTAGCAATTAGTTAATGTAAGAAACGCTAAATGGCACTTCTTGACATGGTACTGTAGGGACAACAGAGAAAATTAATCTGCCTTTACATTATTTCAGAATAGAAGGAAGTCAAACAGCCAACCTAGTCATTAAGAGCTTAACAATCATGTTACGAAATCACTGAAGAATTAAAATAATCACAACTTGTGTAAGTCAATAAATTATTTTCAGACCATGTTCTTTGTCCCTGTAGGCAAGAGGTGAAGCTTCACACTCTGACTAAAGAGAAGGGGCTGAGCCATGGGGAACCCAATCATCACAAGAGAATATTCCGGTGCCTCTGATGCACCTAGACATGTGGCAACTTCCCCTTTGCTTGCACCTCCCCATTTAGGTTTTGAGGTATTTTTTGTTTTGGTTTGGTTTGGGTTTTTTTGTAGAAGACTCTTGATACTGTGAAATAAGATCTGTAGGACAGAGGAATGCAAAGTGGATAACCAAAGATGGATGAACAACCCTGAATTTCCCAGTGCCAAAGAGCCTGTTGTGGGCAGTGATCATAGAGTGATGAATGCACTGTGAGATGGTGGCTGGGCTATCTCCCCATTTTTTTTTGTCATTGCATACCCTTAGGTAAACTTTCAATCTCCCTTGTGTTAGCCATAAATCACAGGAAGGAACCTGACCCAAATTCATAGTGATCAAAAGCAATTGCATGGGTAAATCCAAGAACAGAAGCAAGATATGCAAACCCCCCCCACTGTTCACGTTGCAAAATATAGGGCAACTGAAAAAGCACAGAAAGTCTGGGAGGCCTCCATAAGGCCTGCAGCAACATCCTCAGGTGCTCTTTGAAGGAAGAGCTCCTGCCAGAGAGTCTGGGGCTTATGGAAAGGCTCCAGCCCTCTTCTGAGGGCAGCATACAATGCCTCAGCCATCTATTGAAACAAAGGAAGAAGGAGTAATAAGCAGGCAGAAGGACTTTCTGTGTTATTTAAGATCAGAAATAAATACTAACAAGTGGAGCAATACATTGCAGACTAGAGCATCAAATCAGTTTAAGTCAAAGGTGAAGCTACCATAATAAGCATTCTTTCAGGGGATCCTTATCAGAATAACCTGTTACATTATGAGCTGCATTAAATACCATTCTCTAACGTGACTATAAATGAAAGTCCAGAAGACCATCTAAACACAACTCAGCTATTAAAATGATGAGGATTGAAAGGGCCATAATGAGGCAGTAGCAGGGAATGTACATTACGAATGATTTAATTTTAGTTCTTTCTATTTTTTACAAATAGGAAGGAAATAAAGTCAATGTGTTTTCAGCTTGACAAATTTATAGCTTGACTTGCTAGGAACTTACAGTTTGCTTTTAAAAGAAGTACACAGACAAGTGAACCAACAAGGAGCCCAATTTACTTTATATAATGTTCTTGAGAGAGCAAAAATGTGCAGAAGTCATAGAAATCCTCAGTCTGACACAGAAGAAAATCCTGCACTCAACAATTTATCTTCAGCACACAAGCTGATGTGGTTAGGTACAAAGAGGAATTGTCACAGGACCCCCCAGCACTTCAGTTTCTGTGCTCCAGTTCATCATGTTTGCTTGTTTAAACTTCATGGACCTTAGGAGTCTGACTAGACAATATGGTCCCATGCTTCATAAGGAGTCACAGCTGCCTTCAGATTAGGTGTGTATGGAAGGCTGCTAAATAACTCATGTGGTAAGTGGAAAGTGCATTCACCTTTTCCTGCTGTTGGCTTCCTGTTTCATTTAGGGCAAATCTCCTCTATGCTTCAGTTTTTCCACTTGTAACAAGTCATGGGGCCATTAGGGCTTGTAAAGCTCAAGGGTAATCTGGGTACATGCATGTATATGTACTCATACACACAAGCACACATGTAAAAGCAGATTTCACTTAAAGATGCCCAATGCCATAATTTAACCAGATTTTACCAAAGACCTGAGGTGAATTCTGCTAATGTTCTGCTGCTGTGGTTTATCCAGTAGGCAGTGTAGGTGATGTGCACCATAATGACATTTATTTCACTGTTAGTTGTAAGATTTTGCATTAATCATATTGTGCATAAGAAGGCAGAAAACAGAAAATACATATATGCAAAGTTTAAGCCAACCACATGAACTGTGTATACATTCATTCCATAAGATGTACTGCACTAGTCTGAGATGCAAGCAGTATGTTTGAAAGTAACAGGAGAAATAAACAGAAAAAACTATGTCATTAACTGGATTTCAAATATACAGCCACAGAAAAATCCTTGAAGGTCATCTAGTCCAGCTTTCTGCTCAAAGCGGAGCTCCTTTCAGAGCTAAATCAGGTTGCTCAGGGCCTTATCTGGGCAAATTTTGTATTGGCTGCTTAGATCAGACTTTATTATTTGGTGTGGATCAATGCATTATTATGATGCTTGTTTCTTTTAGTAATGAGTGAGTAAAGTTTTCTGGCACAAGGCCACAAAACAAGGCATTGTTCTTTGAAAAGAGTAATGGAACCAAATGCAGATGGCAGGCGTCAATGTGAGTAAGAAAGTGTTACTCTTTGGCACAACTAGCATAATGCTTTTAATGAAAGTAAATATACTTCAGGACCTGGGTCAGTGAGGCTTCTATGCTGACATGCTTAAAACAGAGCACTGAAGTTTTCTGTTAACTAACAGTCTCAGTCAGTAGCTGCAAGACTCATCCTGTTCAACACAGGAAGTTCAGCAATAATCTGGATTTACTGTATGTTGTTTGGAAGTCTCATATACATGCCTACTCTGTTCATCATACATTAACAGACTCAGCATAAGAACATTTTCTAATCATCAAGCTAATAGTATGAGCAAACGCCTTAAGGATGTTACTGTTGCTGACCATCGGATGTTTGTTTCCCGTCAGTTTTTACAAGACTATGCCACTAAGAACATTTTTAAAACTAAAAATTTAACAAAATTATGATGCATTGTTGTGATATTGTAACCTTTACAATATTATAGTGCTAAAACATCTGTACCCCAAAAGAGTGGAGATTTTATCAGAAGTGTGAGTTGAAAGAGGAAAAAGGGAAAGTGTCATGGGCTGACTACCTTATTCGTCCCAAAGACAAAAAGTAGCAATCAACCCAATTTGTACCACCATACCATTTTGGCTTAAGGACAAAGAACACTGGCATAGCAGCTGGATGCATTGTACCAGTCTGCCCATCTCTTGTTGCATTAAAAGTGGAGAGTGGAGAGAATAAAATCTGCTATTAGAAAACTGTCTGTTGACACTGAAAAAAGAAAAAAATCAGTAGTTTTTTAGCTCTTTGCTAAAGCTATACTACTGACCATGTGAATGGTTCCCTGAATTGGAAGATAATCATTTTCATTCTGCCCATTTTAGTTCCAATCCTGCACTGCCTGCTCCCTGAGAGTAGACAAATTTCCACCACAACTGGTCATTTTTAAAACAAGTGCAATGAAATGTTTAGTTTCTGTGTTAATATTGCCCTCTCATGATGGTTTCATTTTTAGTTTCTGCAGTGGTAATCTACCTTCTCAAAAGACTCCTTAAGTCATTATCAAATATGAGCAGTCTGGGATAATCAGTAACATAGGAAGCAAGACATCAGAATCCGTAATGCAGGAAGAGACAGCCTTCTGCTGGAGGCTGTGTCACCCCTGTATTGTTGACAGTACCAAAGCAGTCAAAGGCCTTTTGTTTTTTTAGCTTTGCAAACAGTGCTGAGCATTCAAGTAGGTGTCCTGAAGAAATAAAATTCACCAGTAAGCTAGCAGACTACTCCTTGCCTGACCTCTATCCCTTTGCCCTTCTGCAGTAGCACAAAAGTACCACAGGTGTGGCT
The DNA here is from genome assembly GCA_035222235.1 of Margarornis squamiger. NCBI lineage: Eukaryota > Metazoa > Chordata > Aves > Passeriformes > Furnariidae > Margarornis > Margarornis squamiger. The sequence goes on along the minus strand of JAWWTY010000088.1, from coordinate 46,458,231 downwards.
TCAGGAGAACTGAACAAATTTGGAGTGTGATGTGGCCAGATCACACTTAATCAGAGCACTGCTGCAGCCTGGCAAGCCCTTTGCTCAGTGGTACCTCTGTGGGAGTGATCCTGTTCGTGCTGGGAGATTAGGCCAGCTCTGAGGAGGCAGAGGAGCACAAAGGTTGTACAGTAGTTCATTTCTTTCCCTCACAGCGGGGACTTGTGCCAAGCACAGGCAAGTCCTGAGGATGCATGCAGTCTCCCTCCCTCCTCTCTGCAGCAGCTGTGCACTCCAGCACCCAAATAAATCTTAATCACTCCATGGTGGCTCTTTTGTTCAATTGTTTTTAAACTTGGAGACCCATTTATGTAGTCAAGTTAACACAAGTCTCAGGGCTTGAATCTGCATTGTTGTCTGCTTTGTGCAGTAATTTAATGGGCATGCCAAATGATAGTCAAACAGCACTAAATCCTGACCACCTTTTTCTATCTTTTGTGTTCAGACAAGTGATTGTACAAGACGCAAAACATAATAGCTTGCTTGACATAAAACAAGCTGCAGATTTTGCCATATTGTCATTTCCATCCTTACTGCAATTAATTAAAATTCACTTCCTGCAACTGAAAAAGAACAGACATGCAGAGAAACATGCATGATTGTACCAAGGCATAACAATTGATATTTTGTGTAGCATTTTGCACACTTTAGGCGCAGCAATTTTTTTTCCTGAATATTTACAAAAGTTCACCCTATTTTCAACAAAACCAAAACAAATCTATTTTCTTTAGATAAAGGGGACAAGAAATGGCACAGATTACAAAAAGAAATACCACATATTAGGAATGTTTTTTTAATGGATCCTACTTCAGAGTTAGATATAATTTCCATTATATGATGTAACGGCATAAGAATATCTTCTGTGCCTGCAACCCATATGTGACATATGATTTGCCTGGAGTCTAGAACACAGTCAGTCCTCAAATATCCACAAAAAAATGGAACCCTGAGACTGGAACCTGGTTTCCTCAAAGTAGCAGCTTCACAGCTAAAGTAACAGCCTGAAAGTTTGGCAGGACACATTTACAGAAGAAAAGCCTTCAGGATCAGAATAACCTAAATGGTAATGAAAATAGATGATTTGGTTACATTTACAGCAAAGTTTTCCATCTCTCTTAACTGTCAGGTAGCTTGTTGACTGCTGTGTGCAGGATATAATAGTCTTTGCATAAGGGGGAAATGTCTATGTAAAGGTCTGGTGTATATATTTATTGCATGACTATTTAATCTTCTTCAGTCAATGGTGTTTACCACAAATGTATCAGCTTAAGAAACCAATGAAGCTTTGAGGCCACACCCTGCATTTAGAATATCCCTCAGCTTCAAGGGAAATTTTACTCTGCCTTTAAGAAATGGAAGGAAGTTTTCCTCTGTTTTTTGGGCTGAGATATCTATTTTTACCACGTGGTGTCAAATGCCAGAAGGGATTCTCTTACTTGAAGTTATGCAAAGAGAACACATATGACATGTTTCAATAGTGACATTCTAAAATTCAGATTGCCCTGAGTGAAAGAGGACATCTTCCTGGTTCTAAATATTTGGGTAGAATTATCTGTTACTTAAAAAAACCAACAACAACAAAAAAACCAACCAAACCAAACCAACAAACAAAAAAAACACATTAAAAAAGTCATTGGAAACAACATTTTGTCTTCTGTTTTCAGATGCACTTCTTGTCAGTCCAGTACAATTGTTCTGGGGGATACATCAGCTAAAGAAACAGAAACAACCATACTAGTTCAGAGCTTAAAAAAAACCCAAACAACTAAACAAACAAAAACAAACAAACAAAAAAAGCCAAACAAACAAAAAAAAATCAATATGTGAATTGATTTAAGGAAAGAACATGATTTAATTTTTGGTATGTAAGAGAGTATAAGCATTTAATGGAAGAAAATTAATAATTTTAAGAATGTAAGCTACCACAGGAACAAGGAAATTTGTGCAGAGGAACAGCTGTTTCACAGTTTTTATTTTTTGTGTTGTACATCCACTAGAGGGTAAAACTATGACATCATGGATACTTTGCTTATGACACATTTGTGTCCACAACAGAGGGCAATGTGATAAATTTTCATCAGGCAGTCTGTCACCCAGCTGGCAGACAGTGAAATATAATACTGTCAGAGGGCAAGCCAATAAAGAAAAAAAGACAGACACAATGTTTTTCTGACCCATGACCACCATTTTAGTTATGTTAATCCAACAAATTAAATGCAAGAAAATCTACTTAGAAGGCAATGCTATGCTCCAGCTGCCAAAAAAATTGAGAAATTGCAGTTTGATGCTGCTTCTAGAATGTGCCCTCTTCATGTGTGCGTGCACACACACACACTCCCCACACACACAGAACCTAGTTATGTCATGCTCAGAAGTAATGCTGAGTTTTCCATTTAAGGGGAGACAAATACAAGTGAATCAGTGTTGCTAGACCAGCTGGAAATAGGTTTTTCTCAGGCTGGCCCTTTTCAATTTGTTCTTTTATATGGCATTAATGTCCTATGTCCCTCCTTAAGAAAGAGGGGAAAGAAAATCAGGAGATAATAAGTTACCAGTTTAGCATTTCCATTGTCTTCCATGTTAATGGCTTTTTTTCAGGCTCAGGGCTGTACCTTCTGCTGTGGGGCAGCCTATAATAATTCTTCTGAACAACCAGCTCTTTTGCTTGGGTATTAAGCCATAGGTTTAATTCTGCATCAGAAGATAGATCCTTGTTAGACCGTTTTCAACTCCTTTGCCACCACACAGCATGTGCTCAAACATATTTTATCCATATAGAAATTAATGTGAAGGTTTTCTTTCCTGAGGCTGAAACAAACTTTATTTTTTTAATGGCATAGGATTCACCGGCTCTTAATTGTAATAAGGAGACAATCTTATTCCGCTTCCTACTATTTTAATTATGGAACATGTTTAAAAGGCATTAAATTACTGTTTTATTAAATTAAAATAGAACCATTGTTCCTATATTTGTAGATTCTTTTCCAAGAGCTTTCCTGTACCAACACAAGTCTCTTTTGATTATGTCTTTCTTAGACAAGATGAAAAGGAGTCATGTCACTAAACTTTCGCTTCTTTAACTAAATTTTGGGTAATGACTGAGGCCAAGCATCATACCACAAAGCTGAATAAAAAACAGGCTCTCCAAGCAGTTTTCTGCTCAAATAACTCAAAGATGGAAAATCAAGGACCTTGAAGCAGAAAACCTATAAGCTATTTTGCTACTGCAAAGCTGAATTCCTCAAGCAGGCAGCCGGGTCCGCTTTCCTCCTCACAGAGTAGGGTGCGTGTCCCCCGTGTCACAGTCCGGTCAGAGGCGGAGCTGCAACGTGGTTCTTTTAAGATTAAGGTACACGATACCAGATGCTGGGGTTCAAACAGGCAATCCGCTTTATTTTATCGATAAACGCAAGCAAAGGGGGAAAGCGGAGAGAGAGTGAGAGGCAGGAACAAGCCAAAGGCACGGAAAAGGTTATCAGCACCAGTGATAAGCTGCTTGCAGGCTGCAGGGCGGGCAGGACGTGTCCTCAGCGCGGCAAGAGAAGGGGTCGCAGGAGGAGGCAGCAGCCAAGAGGGGCAGGAATCGAGGATTGCAGGAACCGAAGGAGGCAGAAGGGGCGAGGACGGAGCCCTGGGCTGGCCGGAGGGGGCTGGGGCAGGGGGCAGCTCTGGGCATTGCCTCGAACACCCTCGGTTCCCGGGCAGAGTTTCCCCGGCACCGACTGTGTGGTCCGGCGGTATTTGCCGCGTATGGGGAGCCGAAACGTGGCAGGTTTCGGGCGCTTTTTCGCTCTCAGCCACAATCAGGGGGCCTCTCCGGACGCCCACCCGAGGCTCAGCTCGCTCTGCAGATGTCCCCTGAGTCGGGGCAGGTGGGTTTTGCGGAGCGCCGAGCTCTGCTCAGCCTGGTGCGAAGGGTCCTATGCAGGCGGAGTTTCCCGACGCATTTGCGGAGCCGTCGGACCTCGTGGGGCTCCAGGGGGTCCCCCGGAGCTCAGCTCGCGTTTGCAGACACCGCAGTCGCTGCAAAAATAGCTTATCCTTTCACCTTGGCAGAAGTGCCGAGCCGCCGCGAGGGTTAGGCGGCTCTAATTGGCCATTAAGGCCTAACTGGTTAATCGCACCGAATCGATGGGGAAGCAAACTGGCTAATTATAAACCGACTAATTAACTCATTAGAGCCAAATTAGTCTGTTACACCCTGACAGGTGTACAAGTGTGTGATGGGTTCCCACACACGAAATCAAGCCGGTTCAGCTACACTGATTCGAAAATATTTGCGTTCCCTGATGTTGCCATTTACTTTGGTTGTGTTTAAGCCTGTCCTGAACTGGCCAAACTAGTAAGTAGATTCCACCAAAATACGCCTGATTTAAACCTGAAATAGATGTGTCCGGACCCATGTACCTACCTAATTACAGTCAGAACCAAATAAACCATCATGAGGGGAAGGTTAGAGAAAACAAACAGATCTTCAGCTCATGACAGTATGACTACACACAACCTCAGTTTTGTGGTTTCACTGGCCCTTAGCCCTTCAGCAGCAGCCTGAAAAATATCTGAACAGGCATTGCGACTATTTGTGAGCTCATGAGCCATAGATCTTCCAGTATTATTATTTCTTGATTACCAAGATACCTGGTGAAAAATTCTAATTCCTAAACAACCAGCCAAACATGCCATTAAAGACACAAACATGATGTCAGCACTAGTTGTGTTAGCATCACACTCTGTGACTTGGCACCCAAGAGGGTGTGAAACACAGATTGCGACAGCTAACTCCACACAGCCAGTGTAATTCATGTGATTTCATTAGATTTCCCTAAACCAATGCTGGAATATCGAGGAGGTGCAGTGAAGGGCCTGGAGCTTAGTACACAAGCACACAGAGCAGGAGATGCCCCATCTTGGTGACTAACCTGCAGGTATACCTGTGGGGCTTAGGGCTCTCCATGCTGTTTCCACCTGCAGGCAGGGGACCTGGGAAAGGCAGTCCTGTTTCTTACTTCTGCCTGGGGAAAAGCAGCAATCCCCAGAGGCTACCTGAGAAAGCACAGTACAAGTGATGAGATTTAAAACCTCCACCATGGTTCTTTCAGTTAGAGCCATGGAATGTTACACTTAGCAGGGGGACATACCTAGTTTTCTGTCTTGCTGTCAGGTGGGTAGTTGACTGGGGAAAATTACACACTTGTACGCTCAGGACACTTTTTAAGATGTTTGTGTCTTAATTAAACTTCCTCAGGTTACTAAAAATGATGAGCCTCTGATTTTTTTGGCCTATTGCTAAACTGTGGCTTGTTCCATTACATCTAGGCCTTTCAGAAGCCTTTTTACCATTAATTACATCTACTCTCCCCCAGTCTTTCAGCCGTACTTTCCATATTCTCTCATTTCCAGTGTGACTGACACAACAGTTGCTATCAGAGAATGTAGTCTTTAATTAATCAACTTACTAGTAGATGTTTTCTGCAGGCTATAACTTCTTGTCTAAAAAGACATTTTTCTATGGAGAAAATTTAAGCCTGGTAAAAAAAAAAAAAAAGTAGGTGTAGAAACTAGTAATTTCTTTTGTCATAAACTCTGTCTCATTGCTCCAGTGATGTGATTTTGGCAGCCAAATCTTTGGGGTCTTGGCTGCCATTAGCACACCTTGTGTTGAATGCTGGAGTGTTAAAGCACAATCACAAATAGAAGAAATAAGACTGCTAACTTATTTTTCACAGTGATGGCCAAACCACAATAGTAGCAATAACGTTTTTTACTCCACTATTGACCACAGTGAAAACTAGAGCAGAAAAAAAAAGAACAGAGATTGCAGAGCTTATAATGAGCCCTCTAAACTCTTCATCCTCCTCTGCAGATCAGATCAGATACAGCTATTGGCATATAGAATTTAAGTGCATTGATATAACCCTATATCAGCATGGCACAGTGAGCCTCTGTTCCTTAGCTGAGTTTTGTCTACCTGCTATTGTGGTATAAAAGCTGATCATTTAGTCTTGAAACACAATTTTATGGAGGCACCCCCTGCAAGAGCATCTAGGGCTCCAGAGAATATTATGGTTTACTCTTAGTCTAAGATCACAGCCCTTGGCTGCCAATGAAAGCAAAGAAATACTATACAGCATTTGTATAGACCTATTTTTAAAGTTCCTCAGCAGTTTTGGTTACTGCATATTTATATAGCTACTAAAGTCAGTATCTATTTTTCTTGTCAAAATCAATCAACCTAACTTACCTACATAGCTATCAGACTTTCTTGTGCAGCATTGCAAGTTTAGCCTTTCACTGCTGTGCAAATATAATAATAAATAATATTTGGGAATATGTGCCATGTCTCTAGATCCTGTAGCCTTAGATAGGCAAGGCCTAGTGCCTTCCCACACTGGTGACTATGTGCAAGGGCAGGACAGCTGGGCACCAGGAAAAGGATTTGATCTGCTGTGGTTCAAACTAGTGGAAACAGCAGTGAGAATCTGAGCACCAGTGGCTGCACGAAATCTTATGTGCTAATATCATGAGTCGGGACAGCTCTGCTTTAGTGATTCAACCTAAAACAGAACTTGTGGGCTGTAAAATCTGTGTGTCTGGGGTACTGGCTAATCACTGAACAGCTGGTGGCCATTTCCAGTTCCCTAGCATCTAACAAGAGAACTGAAAACACAGGAGGTACTTTTCCCTCTCATTTATTTCCCTGTCTTCCCAGTCTTTTTATGCTTTAGGTAAGCTCAGTAACATATCCAAACACCCCCTGAATGGCAGATCTCACATGAGAAATTCACATTTGAGAAAGATACACACAAGGCAAGCCAGCAGGGAACTCCTCTCCCAGCATCCCAGTGACCAGGGTGAGGATTCAACTTTTACTCTCACAGCAAATAGAGGAAATTTCAGTCTGAGCTGGGAAATCACACTGAAATTCCTTTTAATAGAAAATGAAGTTATATCTCTGAGAACTTCATAGCAGGGCACAGTTGCTATTCTTACCAAATTCAGCATTAATCATTACAATCCACCTCAATAAAAATTATTGGTATTTAATTGGCTGTGGTCACATCCTGTCACTTCAATATTGCTGCATGCTGTGTGGCCACTGTATGTTTATATTTGGGGCACCTCTGAAGTCTGTAAACTTGAAGAGACTACTCCAAGACAGAAAACAGCAATTAGATAGTTCGGATGTGTTGACAACCAAGTGTGCAACCTATTGCAAGATACAAGAATATCATCTTTATTGTGATGTTATGGACATTTTAGCATAGCCCAAAGGTGCCATAAAAATAAGGGTTGCATTGAACTAAACAGTGAATTGAAACAGGAAAAATTATTCTACCCTAAAGAATTTCCAGTCCATTTGGAACAGAGTGTAATATAATAAATAACATTCAGGCAAAATATACAATCATAACATTCTTGAAGAAAAAACTTTTTTCATTCTTATAATAGTCATGTTTGCCATACTCAGGGCTAGATATCTTGACTGGAGTTTATATCACAATCCTGGGACCCACAAAGCAAAGCCTTCAGTCATCATTCCAAACAGCAGAGCCCTGAGCAATACTAAAAGATTTCCTCCCAAAGCAGGAGAAGAGGAGGAGAGCTGGTTATCTCTGTTAGAATTTCCCCAAGCTGCTTTCTCACATGAAAAACGTGATAATGAATGTAGTCCTCTTGATGTTTTACAAACTTCTGATCATTTTTAAAGAGTCCATAGGCCTCAGTTAGCACACATTTGGTCAAAAGTTAACAAGGAAAATGAGAACCAAAGCAGCCATAGTATTGAAGAAAGCATCAAGAACAAAAATTAGAAAACCATTTTTCAGCCCCAGGCCAGATAAGTCCAAAGCACAATCATATAATGGATTTTCCATGTTTGTATTGTTGCAGCTGTATTTTAATGAGCAGAACTGGTAATAAGGTGTCTCACAATCATCTGCTGTTCAAACATAGAATCTACCTGCAGGTGCAGCAAGATTCTTTCTTCCCTTTTGTGATGGAACCTCTGGAGCTTAGAATAGATTTGCCCCTTGAGGACAGTCTGCCTACTGGTGTTACTTAGACTTAAGAACATGAGATTTGTTCCTAGGCTTCCTGGGATATGCAAAGGTCACAGATGCTGTATGCCACATATATTTTCTTATTGGATTATTTTTATTGCATTATTACTTATAAGTTTTCTGTTTCCCTTGTTACTATTGTCTGTAAAGTTCTTTTAGCCCCTCCTTTGATGAGCTTGATTTTGTAGATACCAACCACTCCACTTTTTCATTCTTCAAACAAAGAACTTCCAAGTAGGAACTCTGCAGATAGACATTTCTTACATTATCCCCACCTCTTTCTCAGGATTCACTTTTTCTTCTGCTCACAAATCCAAGTCTTCAAAACTCTTCAAATATTTTTTTCTTTTTTTTTTTTGTTTTTAAAGTTCTTTACTTCTTGCAGCCTGAACCTCTCCTTTTTCTCCTGGTTCTCATAACTAGCTTCCCAATAGTTGGGTTATAATGTGTACTATGAAACCAATACCAAGGATGTGGCTGAGGAGCCTCAGTTTGTTCATTTTTTGACTACTTAGGGCATATACAATCCAGGTAATATCTTCCTGTTACCAAAAATCAGGAGGTACCAGCTGTCCTAGAAAAGCGAAAGTGAGTACAGAAGTATCAACAGAAGTATCCTGTATCAGGAACTGGTTACTGGAACCTAGGCAGAGTGGAAGAAAAGGAAAATTTTTTGTTTGGCCAATGTGTATATTTGTATTCTTTCACAGGTGTTTAGATGATCTATAGAACGACTTCTGAATTTTATTAAGGCTTTCTTCTTCAGGTTAGTGCTGCTGATCTTCAAAACAGGAGTCCCACTAAAGGGCCAGTGTCGTGGGTTTCTCCGATTTGGTTTTTTGATAAGAAGAAGGGTGGCTTCTGCTAGAAGCTGCTATAAGTTTTCCCCTATCCTATAGAGCCAATGATAGTCAGCTCTGAGGAAAACTTCCTGCCTTTGAATCACAGTAATACCCTTGCGTGAGAAGATATTTAAGAATAGGACTTGTTGCGCAGTCAAAATCTGCAGTCGTGGATTAACAGTGCAGACATCAAGGTCAGTGCAGGAGAAGGAGAAGGAGGGACCCCACAAGAGCAGGAAAAGGACTTATAGCTATGATTCGCTGACCACTGTGATGATGACCATGATGATACGAGTTGTCCCCTCAAAGTCCATGAGTCCACTGCTGGTGCAGGGGGATGCATGAAAGGAGGCTGTTACCTCGTGGGAGGCCCAAGATGGACCAGGGTCTTGCAAGAGATTTGTGGCTGGGGCCTGTGGAGGGAGAAACCTATGCTAAGCAGGTACAGCCAGTTTATCCCTAAAAGACTGCACACCATGGAATGACCCACGAGAGAGCAGAGGATCTCTCTCATGGGAGGGACCCCACAGAACACAGAGGAAGGACTCAGAGTTAAGATTCCCCTGTAACCATGGTGATGTCTGTGGTGAAATGGGCTGTCTTCCTGAAGTCCACAGAAACAGCAGATTTGGAAGAACTACTGCTTAGAAGTTTTGGACTTACACCTGCATGTGGTTAAAGAAACAACTGACTTTGGAGGGTGGGTGGAAAAGTGTTCCTAAACTGTTTTATTTCTTATTTCTAGTTCTTAGCTTGTTAGTAATAAATTTAAGCATTATTCTGAATCTGCTTTGCCCTTGGTAATTAATCAGAGCTTCTCTCTTAGCTGCTATCTCTAATCATAAATTCCTAGCTAGCTGGTTTTTTTTCTTTCCCTCTGGAAGGCAAAAGAGAGGGGAGAGGCCTTGAAGCACTTTGGCTGGACACCAGGCATTCAGCCAGACTCAAACCACTGCAGCCAGAAAGTAGAAATATTTACTGTCTAAGGTAGAAATACTCTAATTCAGTAGAAATAATTATTATTTATACCAATTTTGGATTATTCCTTGTTTCTTTTCTAAGCATAACTTAATTACAGTCACCACTAAGAAAACTGTGGAAAAAGGTACAGAAGAAAAAAAAGCCCAGTGAGAAATGCCTGTCTCTTTCAGCTACAGTTTTGACATTATCATTCATTTCAGGTTTGCAACTGTCAGAAATGTTGCAATATTGCATTTTTAAATCATTTATAGTTTATGTTAAATTTCTGACGGATTTCAGAGACTGCATAAATGGACTAACCCAGTATCTATGTTGCCCTATAATTTTGTTAGATATACCATTGCATTATATATAACTTAAGATAGTACAGAGATTTTAAATTCTTTTACAGCATCCCCAAGCTCAGCTGCTGAATCATGAGCACCCTGGCCAAAGTCCATTTTATATTCAAAAATGTACATGCTCTGTACAGTCCCACAAGGGCCTCACGTTCTTATTAATTCCCTGCCTTATTGTGTTTTATTGTGCAATGTTAAGGAACTGAATAGGTGCTCTCTGCCAGCTGGAGATAGCTGTGATCCTGTGATGAATGAAGCAATCCCTACACTGTGGAGCCTAAGTTTACAGCATGATATCCTGAGTTGGTGCAAATTAGCTTGAACCCTTTAAACTTGATGGAATAGTGCCGATTTACTGCCTGGGAGAAGAAGATGCTGGTTACTGTGGAGTGTAGGTCTCAGCAGCTCAATAATGAGGTCTAATGGCATCATATTTTTATACCTCACAGAAACCAGATTTGAATGACTCTCAGTCATTTAACTGCCGTGAGAGAAAAAGGGCTATAAATTGTGCTGTAATTCCTGTACTAACTTCTTGTCTATGGAACTATTGATTCAAACTTGGATGCTGCAGATAAAGAAAGCCTGGTAAAGTCAAATTCTGCACATTCATTCAGTTCTCACAGGAGCTAAAAAAATCTACACTTTCAAAGACTGTCCACCATAGTACTTGATAAGGTAGTGATTGGTCAAAGGTTGGACTTGATCTTAGAAGTATTTTCCAACCTAGATGATTCTGTGATTCACAGCCAAAAAAATTCCTTTCTCAGAGGACAGGACAGTCAAGAAAAAATTGTCAGTTGAGTTTCTGTTACTGATACATCAGCATTTACTGCAATCTCTATTCTCTTCAACCAGTTTAGCATTCATCTTTGATGATTTATCTGGAGATTGCTCAACACTACACCAGCCATAAAGATTCTTCAGGTTATCTCATGCTCCACACTTATGTCCTTATGCCCTGTCAGTATTCATTTTCCTGTTTCGAAATTACATTTGGCCCAAGCAGACTTTAGTTATGTTTGTGAAACATTTTACCTCAAGAATTGCTGCACGTAAATTCATGTGCCAAACAGGTAATTGTAGCGGGCTATTCTGAGCATACTGCTAAGATGAGTATTGTATTGTTCTCTTCTCCAAATCCTCCATGAATGCAAACCCAAAATCTGACATACTTCCACCATCACAGTTTGAGTCCCTGAACAGATTGTTACTCTCAGAAGTGAAATCAAATACAGTAAACTGAAAGCACTTCTGACTCCCTCTTACCCTGAGGCACACAAATGACAAGTGTGCACCTGCCATGGGAGACACTGATCACTCTACTTTTTTTTTAGTTTGGCTTTTTGAAATACCTTCTGCCTTTTCTCCCATATCTCATCAGCAAAAAAACCTGAAGCTTGTTTTGCTCTTTAATATATTTAGGTGGATAAAGGCAACTTTATGGTAGGAATGCAGGCTGATAAACTATCTCTTTGCACAAGAGCAAATTTATTTTCCGGAACAATGGCCTTTGTTTTTTCTAAGGTGTAGAGTGATGAAGGCACATCTTCCTGTGAATTACTTATTACATACTATGAGGCATGCTGAAATACAACTTTTTTTTTCTTTTTTGAAAAGCTGAAATTCAGAAGGGATCATTATGCAAAAGTCCCCAAACTGCCTTTTGTTTTTCCAGCAATTCATTTCGTTGTGTCACTCGAGTAACAGATTCTCAGTGTGATGGTGAATGAGTTGTTACATATTTAGGTTATGTGCTGCAAGAAGGAGGAAGGGCCATCTGGAGTCTCACAATAGCCAGTTCCTATGAGAGTTCTTTATCTTGGCAGTTGAATTGGTGGTACACATAGTAACAGACAAGATGACACACTAGGATAATGCAAGACATTGTGCTTCATTTTTCTGGACGGCTGCATGGTTTACGTTTTACACACCTGGAGATGTTTTACCTAGTCACATAAGTGTTTTAAAACCATTTGGGAGGACCGTGTTCTCAGTGCAACAGGTGAAAAATGCCATAAAAAGGACAAGTTGCCTTATCACAATCATGTTCTGTATTTATAATTCCAGACATGCCTGTAAAACATCCCCTCTGACCCAGGAAGTAACCCTCAGGTGTAAATCAGCTTTAGCAGGTGAAGGAAAAGGCAAAGGAAAGGCAAAGGCATTCCCCTACTGTTTCTCAACCAGTAGCAACTACAGACTACCTGCCTTAAGACAAATTAATGTTGTACAGGCTATAAAATGTTTCCTTAGCAGAGGAATATGCTCTGCTTTCTGTTTAAACTAACTCTTTAAAACACATCACACAACACTGTTCCTGAGTATGAGACCACAGAATACTGTGCATTCAAAAGTGATTAGGACAGAAATGGAGCTGGTACCATTGCATGAGCACCAGCTCCTGAGGACAGAAGAATGTGTGTGCTGCAACACTTATCTACTTGTCATTTCTCTCAATATTGTATTGTTGAGACAATATTTATATTGTCTCATACTAGAAATACCAAACACTTACCCAAATCTTCTTGATTTTATAAACAGAGAACTGCAAGACTTTCTGCCCTCATAGCTTTTTGTCAATGGGCATATAACAGACAACAGTCCATAGAAGATGGACAAGGTCATCACACAAGGACAAAATACCAGTTGAGCCAAAGCATGTCAGAGATCTATTTAACACACTGTGTGGTCATTGGCAATGGCCATCTGTGGGTGCCTAGGGAGAATTTAAGTACTTCATAAAGTAATACTTTGCAAAAATACTTTGTCACTTGAATGCAGTTTTCTTCCTGCACAGTGATTCTTCATGTTTTATTCTAAGAATTCATCTAGTCTCATTTGTGAGCCATAAAAATTTCAGCATCCACAGTGTCACAGGCTGAGAGCCTTCAAAAATGTTTTGGTTTTGCCTGGAATAGAGCTGATTTTCATCACAGTAGCTAGTACAGGCCTGTGTTTTGGATTTTTGCTGAAAACATTGTTGATAATGGAGATATTTTCATTATTGCTGAGCAATGCTTGCACAGTGTCAAGGCCTTTTCTGCTCCTCACAGCATCCCATCAGAGAACATGCTGGGCATGCAAAAGGACAGCCAGGACAGCTGACCCCAACTGACCACAGGGATATCCCATACCATATGGTGTCATGCTTAGCATACAAACCTGGGGGAAGGTTTGCCATGGAAGATCACTTCCTCAGACCAAGGATTTCTCCACAGAAGCTGAAAGGAAGGGATTAGTAACAGAGCAATTTGGATTTCTGAGCTCAGTGTGCCAGGACACCTTCAGCCTGGCACCTGTCAACATGACTCAGCCTTTGTGCAGCTGCATTGCCCACACGCAAACCTGTCCCACAACTGAGCCATGCCAAGTCATGTCCAAAGTTGTCTGTTTCCTACCTACCCCCATCTACAGTCATGCTTTCACATACTGCTTGCAGCTGGGGAAACTGCAAGGTCTTGTGTTTTAACCATCTTGCTGAATTCACTAAGGCGGGGAGCAAGGCTGTGTCTGGTTTCATCAACATACTAAGTATTACACTTATACAGACAGCAGCAATAACTCCAGGGTAATTAATTACCAAAGGTACTCCAGCTCTCAAAAATCAGTAACCAATTAATAAAATTTATTTTTATTTAATAAAATTTAACTTTACAAATAACACAACAAATTAAAAATGCAGAAAAAAAATCCTTTTTTTTTTTTTTTTTTTTTTTTTTTGTTCATTAGTAAGGACAAAACCTCTTCTGTGAACAGGCCTGATAAATGGAATTTCCCTTCAGGGCATTACTGATAACAAATGACAAGTGTAATATTTCTATCTAGCACTTTGCTGAGATTTTGTCAGCAAATCCCCAAACCTAGCAAGTCTAAACTAATCTAAGGGAGATTTTATCCTTAAAAGCTCTTATTAAGAGATCCTTCCTTCCCAAAATATATTGAGCTTCTGAAGTTATGGTGCTGTCCTTGGAAATGCTCTAAAACCATGAGGTATTGCTTCTCTCCAGGAGACCAGGTCTGGTTCATTAGAAACAAAATTTTGATCTCACAGATAGATAAATATACCTTTTTATATGTCCAATCACCATGGCATCCAGTCACAACAACAGGGACCAAAAAAACCCAAAACCAACCAACCAAAAAAACCAAACCAAACCAAACCAAACCAAAAAAAAACAGACAAAAAAACCCTACAATACAACAACAAAAAAATACCATCAAAAACCCCCGCAAGACCCCCTTTCATTTGTCAGTCATTATTATCAGCATGTATGAGCCACCAGATTACGTTTGCATTGCTCATGCAAGTATCCTCTACAGCCCCCAGGGTGCTGCATCTGCAGGCTAAATGCATAGTGCTGACTTCAAACTAGAGAAAACATGCAATGCTGAATTCTTAAATCCTTTTTACACTTGTAGGGTTTTTTTTCTATCACTGGCTTTTAAGGTGGAGAGTCATTGGAAGCTTGCATAGGCAAAAGGCTAAAAAGAGATTTCTCTGTCAGAGACCTATTAACATCTATGAATACGTCTTACATTTTCTGAGTACGAAGGCATCAGTTCATCTCAAGTGGACTAAAAGTCAATCATCCCAGATACTCCATTAGTAAAACTTGTTATAAGTGTGTCTGAAGCTGCATTCCCTTCTGGTATGCACAATATCATAATGATCTACATTGGTTTATTCAGGCAGAGAATCAAGCTTGCAGAAGACTTGCTTCTGCTTCACAGCTGACTGTGTGTGGGTGCAAATTTAGTGGACTGATTTATGCCATCTGTTGTTAAATGTATTATGAATGTGTGTTTCTTTAATTTATAAATTAGGCTGCAGTCAAATAAATGGCATTCCTCGTGTGCTGCTTCACTTACCAAATTGGCTATAACATCTCTTCTGTGCTCATTACAGATTAGTCCCTCCGGACTTAGGCCAGCCTAGCATGGATATGCAATTGCTCATATCTGAGGAGAAAAAGAAAACCAGAAAGAAGAATAAAAAATGTAAGGAATCCATGAGCTGAAAATATAGTGCTGGGTTAATTTAAGGTCGAGATTTAGCCTAAAGCACAGTTTATAGCAAAACAAACCAAACTGCAGTTCATAACTCTGAGCACAATGAAAACAGCAACCCAGGACATTGTAATGTATGCCCAGATCCCCACCTATTCTCAGGGTAGCCAAGGGGTAACATATGTGCCCCTCAAAGGGATGCAAGTCACTGTAGTGGAGTATCACAGGCTTCAGGAGGGGCTGTGTCCATCCACCAGAGGCTGACAGGAGCAAAAAGGTGAGAGTGAGGCAAAGTAGTAGGAATATCTGAACTGTCAGATCCTCAACCAACAGTGCTAAATTTTAAGAAAAATACTTTACTTGGAGTCAGGCATGGCACTCCAATGTGTACGTGGCAAGTTTAGAACTGCACTATGATGATTTATGGCTACCTGCATTGTCTTGCCTCCAGCAGGCTCTGTGTGAACACGTTGGTTCTTCATTCTGGGGAGACATGGAGGAAGACTCAGGAATGAGAATATTAGCTGTGGCAGCCACTTCTGTGAAGGTTCAGAAAAACAAATACTAGGAAAACTGTTCAGAGAGCAACTTTCTCTTTAAACATCATTTGTCCTTTTAAAATTAGCTTTCTTCCCAAGATCTGCAAAGTCCACCATGGTCTTAGAAAATGTGAATTAACTGATGAGGGCTACCAGGGCTACTGGTTATCACAGGGGTCACAACCATTTCACTCCCACTTTTAAGCCTTCTCCCACATATGCACTACTTGCTTCACATCTTGTGTGAACTCCAGTCTTAATTTTGGATGAGCCATGTTGCTTTTTGTATTTCCTGGGGTTCTTCGGTGATGATGGGTTTTGGTGCATCTTCATCATCTTCCCTGTTCTTTGATGTTCAGTCCCTCAGTATCCTTTGGCTGCAAACTATCATTCCTGTGCTGCCTGCTGTCTTCCACTACCGTGCCCCTGGAGCATAGAGCTTTAGCATCTTCCTGTCACCAGGTGTAGGCTTCCTTATTGCAATCCAAGAAGGTTTTTCCCTGGTTTTGTTCTACTTCAAAGATACTGAAGCTGACATTGATGGTGATGTGTTTGTGTTAGCAGTGGTATGCTTGCTTATATTGTCACCAGGAGTAGCTTAAAACCCTGAATGCAACTTGTTGTCTTTGTACCGCAGAGTAGTTAAGAATCAAAAAATGGATAAATTCTTCTTTCGTCAAAGTGTAAGGAAAAAAGTGCTGTGCTTAAACACCCTCTTTATAATTCTCTGGAGTCTTAGAGCGATTCAGTAGGATTGTTGCCTTCCCTGCCTGACTCTTCACTGAAAGACTAAAGATAAATACTGCAGCATCTATTTTTCTATCAGCTCTCCTTTTCTTGCTTCCTCTGGCCCTTCTGACTTGCAGCCACTGCTTCCTACCTTTTCACTTTTACACTTAGTTCCCTCTACAATGGCACCCCACACTTTTCATAGCTAAAATATGTCTCATGGATTATTGAACACATTGACCCCATAGTTTTAGTGTGATGATACATACACACATGTAGAAAGTACACTGATGAGGCAATGAAGAATTAAGGTGCTAACAAAGTAGAACATTGCATGGAGGACAATTAATAAAGTAAGACATAACAAAATACAGTTAGTGAATCAGAATGCTGACAGAGAACTGTCCTTCAGGACCCACTTGTCCTAGCAGATATTTTTAGCAAGTTACTGAGGAAAAAATCAGGTTTTGAACATATTAAGGAAATCACTGAGTGACAAGACATGAAAATTACTATTGGACCATATGGTCTTTGAGGCAGAAGAATATCACACCAGCATGTGTGCCTGACCCATCACAAATGACTGACTAATCATAAGCCAAGGAACATGCTGAAAGAGACCTACTTGGTCCTAAGCAGTACCAACCCCCCCAAAAAAAAAAAAATTAATGTGCATCATAATTACAATTTTTTCTGTGCTTTCCAGCTCCTCAAATAGATTTCAAATGGGGGTGCTGACAACTTAGGCAAATCACTGTTTGCTACACTGCCAAGAACCAACATTAGCTATTATCAGTTAGTTACATCCAGATTGTTTCTTCCAAATCTCCCTCATTTGTGAATGAACTATATACTTCCCCAGCTGCATTTCTCATTCCTCTTTTTCCTGCCTTAAGTCACCCAGTGCCACCTTATTCTAGAAGGCTCCTTCCTTCCTTCCTTCCTTCCTGCCTGCCTGCCTGCCTGCTTGTATGCCTCCCTGTCTCATTGTAGCTTAGTGTTAAGCCATCCTCACACAGGATGAGTAAAGATGCTCTTCCACTTTGAACACCAGCTTCTGCAACCCCAGTTTGAGCTGCAGTGAAGCCCATGTAATTTGGGCAACCGTGTCTCACCACTCATGCCACTCACTTGTACTTGCAGCAGGGAAAAGCCCACCTATGCCTGACTTTTTCTTCTGGCTTCCTGAAGTCACTTGTGATCATATTAGTGTTACAGTGAATCACCTTTCATTACTGTCTTTTACTCATCTAAGGCTACTTACAGCAATAAACTGCAAGTCTGCTGATAGTGCTTTTTAAGCTATCTAGATCCTTTATTTCTGCAATAGTTATTCATAATAACAATGACATGTTTCTGCTGAATATTTTCTAAATACTGTCTTTCAAGCAAATCTGGAGAGAGTATCTCATGTACAGAGGTCTTGGATGACACTGCAACTCCAGTTTGACATAAAACATTATGCAATTAACCTGGTATTGTAATAAAGCTAGCATTCATCTTTGCAAAATAAGGATTTGTGACCTCATTTTAAAACAGCAAAGCACAGTGTATTTTCTAAAAGAAAATTTTCAGGATGATTTTCTAAGTAGTATTGGACAAAGGTAGTGAATGGCTTAAACAGGCACTTGTTACTCTGCCACGTTCAAAAACCTTTCGCAGTCTTGGAGCTCTATTTATTTTTTTCTCTTGCCAGTCTTTGAGGATAGGGGAGCCAAAGGGAAGAACCTATTTTTTATTAGAAGTCAAAATCACAGGAATATTTTCAAAGGTATATCCATTATTTTTTCAGAAGCAATATCAGCAAAAAATCTTTGCCTTTTTCTTTCTCAAAAAAAAAAAAATAAAAAAATGGGTATTGCACTGTACTGAGCACAGGAGTACAGAGTTGGGAATTGAATTCTTCTCCTCTAGGAAAGTTTAGCCTGTAAATCAGATCAATCCTGTGCAGTGTTTGACCAGAGTGGGAAAATAAAAGATAACCTGTTAAAACCACTCAACCCTATATTTATGATTTGCCTGAAAAGCTCACTGTACTAAACTGATTTACAAATAGTACATGGTTGCAATAAGGATAGCAATCTTGCTGACAGATCTTCACACATATGCATAAATATGTGTGTGTACAAACATCCATACACAAAAACTGGCTAAAATCCAGGCTTGCAAAAGCTTTCTTTGCCCCTGAACTGATTTGTTCTTTGGTATGTAACTTTGTAGATATCTTTATTATAAAGTTTGGAAAACATCACCCAAAATTTAAAATCATAATTAACTCTGAATTAAACACCTCAGTAATGAGTGAAATCTTTTCTTCCACTGTGCAAAATTATCTAATTTCCTTTGAAAAGTTCCAGGAGTAGTATGTTTATGTCCAATTAATCTTTCTTGTGTGTGAGGAAACTGTTAATAATTTTGCAGCTAAATAATTCAATTTATATGCTAAAAACATGCACTCTGTAGTCTTTGAACTTCACCATGACAGAGCATACTAAACTCTCATAATGAAACTAAGAGCGTGCTGTGGATAGAGAAGTCTTCATGAGCTATGTGTACAGCTGACTCAAAAAAGAGGAATGCTGGTGTCACTGATTCTATAGAAAGAGGTGCTGCTGTAGAGCAGGTGAACAGATGGGACCAAGGCAGTACAGAACAGATACAACACGGGAAGAGAAGGAAGCAATAAATAAATGTCAGAAAAGCAGAAGCCATGCAGCTGCAGTCCCAAACTGACAGGAAGAGTGGTGACATGCATATGCACGAAGCAAACAATATTTTGCAACAGCACAGCCTTAAAAAATCCACTATGAGTTATGCCCTTACAAGTA
The DNA here is from genome assembly GCA_035222235.1 of Margarornis squamiger. Lineage (NCBI taxonomy): Eukaryota > Metazoa > Chordata > Aves > Passeriformes > Furnariidae > Margarornis > Margarornis squamiger. Next base: position 46,438,865 of record JAWWTY010000088.1, on the reverse strand, counting down.
TAAGGTCAGAAAATTCACTTCAAGGAGCTTGGCATCTCTTCTCGCTTCCTCAAAGGTAAGGCTGATATGAAGCTGGATGTGATTCAAAGGAATCAACCCCCAGCTGGACTGTAAGCCAAAGTACCTTTATTAACACCAGTGGGGAACACAGAGGGTCTGTGCCTTACAAAATGCCACTCCACAGAAGTCAAATTTTGGCCAGTTTTATAGTGAATTTCACTAAGGATACTGTACATTCTGTCATTAATTTCTAAATATCCTTCAAAGTTACATCAATCATTACACATCCTTCTAAACTACATAGACATCTTGTAAATTACCTATCTATTTTTAGGGCTTAGAAAAATGATTAAAAAACTAAATATCTTTTGACTATATATGTGTTTTCTAACTAGATAATGTTTACTGATTTAAGTCTTTAGGATAAAAAGGTCTTCTGATTTATTTCTTACAGCTGCCAGACTAGTCTTCTTCAAGGTTTTCTTTATCTAAAGCTCTGCATGGTTAAGCAAATTTGTGTTTTGTTGTTTATGGGTTTACTGCTGTTCAGAATTTCTTGTCTCCTGCTTATCTTTGATAGAAGACAGAGAGAAAACACTTGCTTTTTCATAGGATTAAAGCCAGTTCCTTACCAAAAAACTTCTAAATCACTGTAAGCAAGTTACAATATAGCAAGCTTCACTTCAGATATGCCTGTGAGTACACTGAGGTGGAGGACCTGGTGGGTGCCAGGCTGTTCTTTCAGATTTGGGTTGTAGCATAACATTAGACCTGCACATGAGGGTAATTCAGCTGCAAAGCAGCAAGTAAGTGTTCAGGAGACAGTGAGCTGTTCCAATTTACTACCACTGGTAGTTCTGGTATAGGAAAGACTCAGAAGGGGCAGTGACACCCAAGGAAACAAGAAGGAACTACTGAAAAAGTTAATTACAATGGATGTGTTTGTTAAGGGTCAGAACTTGGAGAAGACTATCAGTGGTGTTGAAAAATATTCCTGGATACATGCCTTGCATTAAGTCCTGTTATATGCAATGTGCATGAATGAGTTGTGGTTTTTTTCCTGTTGCTAACTGGTTTCAATAAAGTCTAAGTAAAGAATCAGCAGTTTTCAGCACAGTGTGTGACAGAATGCATAAATCAGAAAATATTGCTATCCAGCGGCCATGACACACATATATATACATATCAGATCGCCCTGTAACTGAGTCCAACACAACTCACAATTTTACCACCATAAGGAATCCAAGGCTGAAGGTACTTCTTTATTTTGTACCTTCTTTTTCTCTTTTTCTTTTTTTTTTTTTTTTTGGTGGGGGGAAGGGGCGGCGAGGCAGGGGCAGAGTGGGGTTGGTTGGTTGGTTGTTTGATTTGTTGGGAAGTTTTGTTTGTTTCTTTGGGTTTTGTTTTTCAAGCTCCTGATATATGGATCATCTACATTACACTGAGATTTGTGACCCTCCTGGTGGGACGCAAACAGTGAAAAAGGAGGAAGTGTAGACTGGAACAGTACCAGAATGATACGGTTTGCAAAATCAGTAGGCTCTTTGCAGTTCGTGGAACAGATCACTATCCAGTCCACCAATGATCCTGAAATCAGGGAGTGAATTCCACACTGCTTACTGTACCAGGAAGGGCTGTATGAACTGAGGGAATGCTGTTCCTCAGGACAGGCTTTCATCTGTGACTTCCCCTTTGTGATTTTGTCACTGTCAACATCTAGATGGTTTTTGATAGGTGTAGTGGCACTACTGTTTTTGCAGAGTCCTCTCACACACACAAAAAAAAGGTGCTGTCTCACTGTATGCCAATCAAAATTGCAGTTATGATAGGTAAGAAAAATAAATAAAAAATTATTGGGAGAGACAGGAAGTGCAAACACTGTATAAACATATCCACACTTCCTGTCTTTCAGCAGTACTAAAATAATTCTCAAAGCAAAACTGGTAGCTGAACTCTGCCATCAAGAAAACTGCTTATTCCCATAAAAGTGTTACGCTCAGAAAACTTAAAGCCTGCTGATTGGACACACCTTTAGCCATGTGTTGCTGTCATGCCTTGGTCTCTGCTTCCAGCATATTTCCTGTTTCTCTACATACAGTTCATATTCATTCCCACCCATTTAGTAAAATCTGTTCTTGCTGCTTTTGTGTGCTCTTACTGTTAGTTTGTGTTCACTGCCAGGCTGCACCAGCTGCCTGTGTCTGAGGAGCTGTTAAGGTTTATGAATGACCCATTGCATACACTAAGCAAGGCCAGTGGAAAGCTCAGAGATATGAAATACAAAAATAGTGTTTGATTCTTCTGCTTGTTTCCAGGTCAAATAACTTTGTTCTTCAGCATCCCACCTGTAAAAAAAAGGTTGTTAACTCACTAAGTTAGATGAATATGGTACTGTTCTTTTTGTGTGTTTCACATTTTCATATGCACGGTGGATGCTCTAATGCATTAACTTGCTGAAGCATGTAAACTTTGTGGGTTTGTCTCTTTAAGAAAATGTAATTTACAACAATCAGCAGAAGCTCATTGGGAGAGGAAAGAGATAGCACAGAGTGGCAGAGGTGGAATTAGATACCAACAAGGACACACTGACACACAAACAGCAATGGTAGTGCACGTGGTTCATCCTGGATCTCTGGGTTCAGGTACAATGCTGCAGTCATCTGGCACACCCCCTGGACATACATCAACTGGTGCCCAGGTTGACACAGCCTAACTTCTCAGGTACCATGCTGACAACCCCAGTCTGTCCCTCTGCTTCATCTGTATCTGTAGCTGGTGCTCTCTCTGTGTTCCTTCTCCTTGTAGGTGCAGGAAACACTGATGCAGGAATGCAGTGGGTTGCACAGGCACATGAGCTCTTCCATGTAAGCAGGAAGAGATATGAGCAGCTGGGTGATGCCTATTATTCCATTCTTCAATCATCCTCTCTTCCCACTCACTCACCTTTTCTAAGCATCCTCTGGGTGGCTGCAGCAGCAGGGTTGGGAACTGGGGAAAAAAAAAAACCAAACAGATATAGAGTAAGCAACGATCCAGGAAGCATTTGTTCAGCAACAGCATGGCATTCTGAGGGCTGAGACAGACTGCCATGGTGGCAGGGTGCAAAGATGCCTGAAATTACAGAGCAGAAAGAATCCTCTTGCTTACCTGCTTGCATTTGAGTCTACTTAACTGAACTGAGAGGAGACAAAGAGTAGAATGAAGGTTGCTTCAGCTCTAAGCAGACCTGGTATTTTGGCAAAGCTCTATCTTGGGATTTTTTTTTAATTTTTCATTTTTATTTTTTTGACAATCACTCGTTATAAAGACCTAGTACGGGGAGAGGCAGACAGAACTGAATCTTAATTCTTTTATTCGCTGAGTCACCCCTTAGAGTTTTAGCAGACACTGCAGTCAGTCAGTCTACCTTCAGCCCTGTTAAGCTTTTTGAGTGCCCTAATACGATAAACAGGACATTAAAAATTATTATATTATTAATAATCACCACTAATAACAGTATTTTCAGTATTGTCAACATAGATTAAGGGGACACTGGAGGTTAAGAGAAAGAGTCTGGCTGGACCCTTTGAAACATGTAATTTTTCGGTGCAATTTCCTCTGGACAGCTGAGCATGTTACTTCCAGTCTCCAAGAGGCAATAGTAGCTTGAGACACACTTTTTAGCACAATGGCAAAATTACTGAGTGAAGTTCTGGGGTCATTGTTCAAATAGGTCAGAATAGATGACTGTACAGGCCTTTCCTGACCTTAAAGAACTACTAATCTGTGAAAAGTTCCTCTATTGAAGTACAAACTAATCCACTGAGGCCTTACAGGATCATATAAATTCTTTAAAGTAACTTTAATTAAAAAGTTCTTTTCTTTTTTAACAAGACAAAGCACATATACTCAATTCCAAGGCTGCTTTGCTCTGTGAAAGAGCATTGCAGTTATACAGTCCCCTATCCTGGGAAAAGTCAGCACTCCTGAAAATGAAGGCTTGCAAAGACTCATCTTCTCATTACTGTCTTCAGTTTTAATTATAGTTTTCTCTTGTGAAAATCCTGTTCTCAGGAAGCTGGTATCCAGAGCACTGTCTGGTTGATTGGACAGCATCCTCAATTGTTACTAACTGCTATGTTTTTACATTTCTTTTTCTACCCCCATAGAATCGTAGAATCATATGGTATCTCAAGTTGGAAGTGACTTAGAAGAATCATGGATTTCAACTGCCTTCTTGCACAAAACTAAACCATATGACTAAGAGTGTTGTCCAGATAGCCCTTGAACTCTGACAGCCTTGGTGTTATGACCACTTCCCTGAGGAGCCTGTTTCAATCACTCACCACCACCTTCATGAAGAACCTTTTCCTAACATGAAGTGTGAACTTCCCCTGCTGCAACCTCATTCCATCTCCTCATGTTCTATCACTGGCCACCAGAGAGAGGTTAGCACCTCTCACTCCACTCACCACCTTGAGGAAGTTGTAGGTTTGCCCTAAGGTCATCTCAGCCTTCTCATCTCCAAGCTGAAGAAACCAAGAGACCTCAGTCTTGCTGTTGAGGACATCCACCATCTTGGTCACCCTCCACTGGGCATATTGAAGTCTTTTGATGTCCTTGTATTTGTGGTGCTCAAAACTGCCCACAATATTCAAGGTGAGGCTGCCCCAGTGCAGAGCAGAGTGGGACAATCCCCTCCCTTGCCCGGCTGGCAATGCTTTGCCTGATGTTCCCCAGGACAGGGTTGGCCCTCCTGGCTGCCAGGGCACTGCTGACTCATGTTCAACTTGCCACCAATCCAAACCCCCAGATTTCTTTCAATGAGCCTCTTGTTTGTATGTATAACTAGGATTACCCCATCCAGACTGGAGAATCCTGCAGCTGATCTTGTTTAATTTCATATGTTTGGTAGTTGCCCAGATCTCTAGTTTATCCACATCTCTCTGTGATCCTTTCTACCCTCAAAGTTAGAGAGATCTTCCAAGTTTAGTATCATCACCACACTTACTTAATGTGCATTTGAATCCTGAACTCAAATAATTTATAAAAACACAGAACACTGGCCTAAAATGGAGCCCTGAGGAAACCCACTGGTCACTGGCTGCCAGCCTGATGTAACACCATTTATTCAAACCCTTTGAGCCCAACCCATCAACCCATTGCTCACACAACGTATTATGGACTTGACAGCTGTGTGCTAAGCAGGGTACTGTGAGAAACAGTATGAAACACTTTGCTAAAATGAAAAACAATCCATATCTACTGGCTTCCCTTGGTCAACTAGATGAGTGACTTTGTCATAAAAGGAAATTAAGTTGTTCAAACGGGATCTCCCCTGGTGAACCCATGCTAGCTGTGACAAGTGACTGCATTGTCTCTCAAGTGTTTTTCAGTAAATCCCAGAATAAAGTTCTCTGTAATTTTACCAGGTGCTGCAGTGAGACCAACAGGCCTATACTTTCCAGAATCTTCTTCTTACCGTTCTTGAATATTGGGTCAACATTTGCCAGGATCCAGTCACCTGGGACCTTTCCAGACTCCCAAGACAAATGAAAAGTAATGGAGAGAGGTCCTGCAACTACATCAGCCAGTTTTTTCATGGGATGAATCCTATCTAGCCCCATAGACCTATGTGCATCCAACTGAAGCAAGAAGTCTCAAACAATTTCAGGATTGCCTGGGAGTTTATTGTTCCCCAAAAGACAGTTCTTTTAACACTGTGCTTCAAGGGTCCCAGAGCCCATCACTGGTGTTGAAGTCAAAGATGAAGATTGCATTAAACTTCTCTGCTGTGCCTACATTCCTATTTGTGAAGTAACCAACCTTCTCAAGCAATGGACAAATGTTACCTCTGATCTTCCTTTTGCTATTAACATTAAAAAAATCCTTCACAGGATCAATGAATTCTCATTGAGCTTTGACCACACAAATTTTCTCCCTACAGAGGTGAGCAGCATCTCTGTCGTCCTTCCATGTCATCTGTACTTGCTTCCAATGCCATATACTTTCCTTCTCCACCAAAGTTCTAGAAGATCCTTGCTCAGTCAAGCCAACCTTCTGCCCCACTGGCTTGGCTTCCAACACTTTCAAATTGATTTCTCCTGTGCTCTTAAAAGATAGCTCTTAAAAAATGACCAGACTTTCTGAACCCAAACAACTTAGGAAAAAAAAGATTCCCAAGGGACCTTACTAATTAACTCTTTCAGCAGCCCATAGGCTGCACTTCCCCATACAAGAAGGTGTTCTGCATTTCTTATTCATGACATTTATGAAGATAAGCAGAACGCTGAATAAGGTAGATAAGTGGAAAAAAAGCAGGTCCTTTCTGGTCACTTCATTTTCCTGTCTGTCTAGGCTGAGAAACTAGCACCTCAGAACCAACCCTCACCACAAAATTAAGAACATAAATTAAGCAATTTTATTTTACCTATTTTGTCAGAGTCAAGTTTGAGTAGAGTGCAGCAGGTACCTGAAAGCTCTGTTCCCAAGAATATCTAGGTCAAAGTGATTAGTCTAAGCAGAAGTGAACTTAGTGATCTACCTTGCTTTGGTTAGTAATGATGTTCAGGATCTGAGTCCAGGTGCATGGGGAGCTGATGTCTGACAGTCAGGAAGTTCACCCTGTAGAAGTTCCTGATACTGCAGTATGGTATGAGAAACGATCTCTCACATAATGAGCAATAAGCCCCATTGGATACTTTTCAGAAGTGAGACACGGGAGGCTGACAAAAAGCAGAATTAAATGTTACAGCAGAGGCTGGAAACAGTAATGTGTTATAGCCTAGCCTGAATCTAGATTAAGAAATATGGAAGACTTTTTGGTAGTAAAATGATGGCATTGCAGACTACCTTTTTTCTTATACCTGAATTAGTTTGCTTAGGAGAAAGAAACAGCCTCAGACTGGACATTAATTTGCATTACAGTTGCTATACAAAGGACTCACCATGGTATGGTTTAATGTTCAAAGCAAACTGCTAAGTAGATTGGTATTTCTAAAGACGTATCAACAATCCCTATTAACAAGGGCCTTGCCTTTTTTTGTATCAAGAAAGAGAACGGATAGTGGAGACAAATTCATGAAGCAAAAGACTTTCAAGTTAAATATGAATTCCAAACAATTCAGACCTTAAACAATGTGACTCAGAGAAACCTTGAACAGCCTGAGAACAAAAGTATTGCAAAATGCTCAGCTATGACTTCTTCTGGTTTGTCAAGAGCTAGACACGTAAAAGCTACAACTGGGAAAAAGGAAACACAAAAAAACAAGGGGGAATTCTCACAGCAACAGCAATTGCTTCACATGGGACACCACCAAAACAACAATACTGGGGTCTGCAGGTGCAGACCATGGGATCAATGACAGAAGAAGAGGTGTGTAAGGACAACAAAGTGCAAACACTGCTGCAGGAGCTCTGAGATATACTGTCACAGCAGGTTGTGTGAAAGCTTAGAGTGGAAGGCAGGCTACAGGATTGCAGATGGAAGGCCTTGCAGACCAGGAAGGTGTTGCCAAAGCTAGTTTTCCAGTGCCTTTTCTGTTCCTGCACTAACTTGGATACAGGTGGAATAATGAGCTGGTGTTTAGAAGTTGTAAGTCAGGTACTAAGAGCATGCCAAAGGAACTAGCCCTTTGTTGCGCATACCCCCCACTTTACAGGAGCCCTATCTCAGCTGAATTGCTCCCAGTGACAGTGGGAAGTAACCTGGCTTTCAGGATGCCCACTGTCACAGGAGATGCCGGTGCCATCCAGCTCCACCAGAGCTGAGGGTAAAACCTCCATCAAAGCAAGAGAAAGCATCTCTCCTGTCCTGCTAGTTACCCACTGCAGGTTTATGCTACTCTAACATGATCTGCAAGAGAAATAAGAGAGGCTTTATGCTTTTTCTCAACTGCTTATGAAGAGTTTGAACCTGGAAACCCCTTCATACCCCTGCCTTTCACTTCCAGTGAGTCCAGTGGAGCATGAGACCTGCACTCCCAGACTACAGCCAAAGCTGCAACTTTCCTCAGCTCTTAACCAAATGGAGATATTCTATCTGGGAATAAGAAGGGATGACTTTTATATGCTCCCCTTTGGAAAACATTTTAAGAACCACTCTACCAAGTTCCTACCCTTTATCTGCATATCAATTATTCATTATTTTCACTAAGGAAAACCAAGCCATGCTGTGCTCACAAGAATGAAAGATATCTGTAATCTCTCTCTCTCTCTCTCTCTCTTTCTCTCTCTCTCTTTGCCCCTCACACATTTTCATTTTGAGATGATTTTTAATCCATTTATACTGAATTAGGAAAATGTGTGGCGTTTATCATCAATGAAACATTAGGGTTTTTTCTCCCCTACTGATTTTTCATAGATTTATGGATCCATAATCATTCACGTCACAGCCTGAGGGAAATGAGGATGGAACAGGATAATAGCCCCTAAATCCCCTCCTCTAAGCACTCAGATCTTTGCTGTCAGCAAGATTAAAACGGTCAACAGCAGTCTTCATGTGTCTATATCCCATACGGAGCTTTCACAACAACTGGAGTAGTGGCTGATAGGGAGAAAAATGCAGAACCACTCCTATGCATGATACTACTGAGATAAAGGAAAGAAAACAGGATTGCCAGCCTTTGTAGTGTTGGAAAGGGCTCGTGTTAGTTGCTTGATCAGGTGAGTGCAAAGAAGGGAGAAGAGTAAGGAATAATAGTATGTTGCAGTTTAACACACAGGAAGAGTTTCCATTCCTGAAACATAAAGGCAGAGAGGGGGAAGCACCAAACGTCCTCCCACAGCCCAACAAGGGGAAGGATAACGAAGGCATGCACGTAGACAAGCAGAGTGGTTTTCCTGCTAACGCTCCCTTGAACACGCAGCCCCTGCTGCTACCAGGACCTGAGGGGAATTACAACTGTTATGTGGATGATGAAGATGAGGAAGATGAAGAGAAAGAACAAGGAAAATGGCCAAGTGAAGACACATTTAAGGGAGAAGACAAGGTGTCATCATTCATTCCTAGTTCCCCTGCTCTTTCTGCCAGAGCCCCAGCCACAGCGTCTGCTCCGTCCGTGCTGAACATCAATGTTGGTGGCCAAAGCTACCGTCTCACCTACCAGGCAGTGGCCATCTACCCCAAGACCCGCCTGGGCCGCCTGGCTACCTCCACTGACCGTCGTTGCCAGCTGGGCCTGTGTGATGACTACGCTGCCCAGGTTGATGAGTATTTCTTTGACCGGGACCCAGCCGTTTTCCAGCTGGTGTACAATTTCTATGCCTCAGGAGTGCTGCGTGTGCGGGATGAGCTGTGCCCCCGTAGCTTCCTGGAGGAGCTGAGCTACTGGGGTGTGCGTCTCAAATACACCCCTCGCTGTTGCCGCATCTGCTTCGAGGAGCGCCGCGACGAGCTGAGCGAACAGCTGAAGGTCCAGCGGGAGCTGCGCTCCCAGGCAGAGGTTGAGGAGAATGAGCAGCTCTTCCACCACATGCGCTACTATGGTCCCCAGCGTTGGCGCCTCTGGAACCTCATGGAGAAACCCTTCTCTTCTGTCACTGCCAAGGTGATGGCAGTAGCCTCCAGCTTCTTTGTGCTCATCTCTGTGGTGGCCCTGGCACTAAACACAGTGGAGGAGATGCAGCAGGTAGACTGGAAGAGTGGGGATAGCCGGCCTGTCTTGGAGCACATTGAGACCCTGTGCATTGCATTCTTCACACTGGAGTACCTGCTGCGCTTGGTCTCTACCCCAGACCTACGCCGCTTTGCCAGCAGCGCTCTCAATGCAGTAGACCTCATTGCCATCCTGCCCCTCTACCTGCAGCTGCTGCTCGAATGCTTTACTGATGACGACCAGCCCCGAGGTCGGGGCTCTCAGCACGAGCATGATATTGAGAAGGTGGGACGAGTGGGCAAGGTAGGACAAGTGCTTCGCATCATGCGCCTCATGCGCATCTTCCGCATCCTCAAGCTGGCCCGCCACTCCACAGGGCTGCGTGCCTTTGGCTTTACTTTGCGCCAGTGCTACCAGCAGGTGGGCTGCCTTTTGCTCTTCATTGCTATGGGGATCTTTGCCTTCTCTGCCATGGTCTACACAGTGGAGCACGATGTCTCCAGTACCAACTTCACCAGCATTCCCCATGCTTGGTGGTGGGCTGCTGTAAGTAAAAATTTCTTACCTTACTGGGTAGCCAGAGACCTGTCCCCTCCCCTTTCCTCCCCTGCCTGGAGCTGCTGGCAGTCTTGAAAACAGGCTCAGATCAGTGAACATCTGCTCTGAATTCTGAGCTTACTGGACATATGCACTCACCCACACACACATGCATGCACTCATTCACCTCAGTTGTAAGCTTAAATCAAGGCTTAAACAGGCAGACAGTGTTGAAATTCCCATCTCTTCAAATGCAGAAAGTATTTCCCCTTTTAAAGAAGAAATGGGCAAAGACACACAAAGCAAAAGCATTTCCTCATTTAATGCCATTTTCAGTGTTGCCAATAACAAAAAAAGTTAAAAAAAACGTGCATGCATCAGGCTATCTGCTTGCAGGTAGACACAGGATTTTCATCCTTATTCTGTTCGCAGATCTTCTATGACCCATCATACAACTGCAAGATGACAAGACATAGTTTATTAACTATTTTTGTCAGGTCACTCAAACTTTAAAACAAAAGCTGTCCCAGAGCTCAGGCTGTTAAAAATGCATTAGGACCAACAATTGTTCTACACAGGGGACTGTGTTCTGTTGTGTTGCAGAAGATGTGTGTATCTATAGCATCCTGGATGAAACCTGGGGGTTCCTATACATTGCAGGTGCTGAGGGGAGGCAAAGGGCCCATATCTTGGCCATCCATGACCCTAAGGCTTGTCCTAGTCTATCATCATATGCACTCTGTTTTGTGGCAGCTGATGCTGCCCTCCATAATCCATGTGTTTGCAGGGCCTCAGGACTGATCCCTGGGCCTGGCTATGGATCTAGCTCTGTCCAAGTCACTTCCCTGGAGAAAGAAGGCCATGCAAATGGACTGGATAGGAGTAAGGACATCTCATGCTGATTGATCAGATACTGGATGCAGCATGCTGCATATGGGGCCTACAGGACAGTAATCTCAGTCCATCCAAGGTCACTTCTGGCCAGCAGTCCTGGAGTCCATGGTCTGCACTTCTGGTCCAGTAACAGCCAATGAAGTGTGGTGGTTTACCACAATGTGTTTGTAGTGATTCAATGCATAGCAGAAAAACTGGTCCTACAGACACATGTAGACATTTATATGTGCACATGCATTTATGTAACTGTGCTGAATATCCTTTAAAATGGGCTATGGGAAGGATCAAAAAATAAGTGAATAAGGGGCCTGTAATGTGACCTTCACAAATCATCTATCAGTGACATACACAGATTATGAAAACATTCGTGTTTCATACATTGCTAGAATAAGAACACTAGCCTGATGTTTTGTTTTCTTGAACATGCAGGGTGTATGCAAAACCTTTAGGGCTCATTTCTGCAAACTGGTGACACCATAATCATTTAGATATTCCTAAGAAACTTATACGACTATGTGAAAAAGGCCTATTTAGCTGAGTAGCTTTCTTCAAAAGAGGAGCTGTAGCATGTATGTTGCAATTCCAAGGCATTAAACACATTTTAAAGGCTATTTCTTTTTTAAAACTGGAAGTTAAAACATCTGGATTGTTCAAATGTCATTAAAATCCACCAGTGTTCACGGTCTCACACATGCAGAAGAAGTATCCCTCTGAAACCATTACAGGCAACGTATAAGACTATGCCAGTAGAACAGAACCTTATCACAGGATAATGTTTTTCTCCTGGCTGGTAGAGATAAACATCTTGCCTTTATCTCAGTATTTATTTTTGGAGATATTTATCCTGTATTATCATTCAAATCCAGTGACTTAATTTCCATTAAAGCAAATGACTAATCCTTTTTATTCCACAGGAAGCACCAGGTGCATCCTACAAATATGCTCACCCAGTGCTGTTTCATGCACCCTAATGCTTTCTTCATTTGAAATAACATTTTATTTAGCATGTTAGAGGATGGCAGGCTGCACACCGTGACCTTCCAAAGACTTGTTTAGTTATTTATTCTGAAGCCACTTACTGTGGATAAAGCCACAAGGGCATTACAGTGAAAGTCCTGCCGCCTGTGGCTTATTTCTGCCAGCGTTTTAGATTACTGTTTCACAGATATACAGAGTGTGTTGAGATATTGTGGGAAAAAAATAATCACTGGCTGAAAAACTTCTCTTGCACTGACTAGAGAGTGCCAGGTGGCAGAATTCTTCAAGTTTTACCTGCTAGAGAAAAGGACGTTATATTTACTAAATGTAAAAATCATTTAAAAAATCAAGATGTGTGCAGTGGAAGTATATAAATTAGGGGCTCTTTTATGCTGACTAATTGGAAATACATAGTTTATATTTAGCATCCCCATAATCAAATTTCCATGAATTTTTGAAACTGAATTTTACAATGAAAGTACTGCAGTATTTGGTATAGTACTGGGTTCATAACACAGTTCCTTCATATATCCATAGGCTAAAAAGAGAAAATGGTGATGGCTGAGAAGAAAAAAGTCTGTGAAACTATGCAAACAATGTGACGGCAAAGTGAACAGATTCATATAAAAGAGACACACTAAATACCACCACTCTCACAGAAAAAAAGCCCCAAACAACAACAACAATCAAACCTAAAACATTTTAAACAACCCCTAAACCCTTCTTCTACAGGCAAAAATTTCAGCAAAAATTTCCCACCTAGGTACCCATTTAGCACTATTAATATATGTTACAAGCACACACTGCAAGTAAAAATTCCAGGCTACAGTTCCTTCTAGTATGTAATCATTAGAGTGGCTTTTATATAGAATTTTCAAAGTCCAGGATAACTCCTTATTTTGCAAATATGATGAAAATATATTTCACAATTAGTTGAAGATTTTTCATGTGTTTTGCATTAGTTCCTAAAATATATATGACAAAGGTAAAACTCAAAATACAGCCCACAGAGTAAGTCCCAAATACCAGGTTTTATCAGCACACTGCATTTAGAAACAGGGCATCTGTTCAAAGTGACAATGAGGGAGAAGGGTTGCAGCAATCAGTGGGTTTGCATGGTCAGGGAGCCACATCTATCTTCTCACTGCATCCAAGCGAACTCACATTCTGAACTGGTGTGGAAATTGTTTAGAATTCCCTCTGCAGGGCAAAGCTTCCAAAAATCCTCCTGAATGGTGTCAAACCATTGCCTTTCTTTACTTCATGAGAGGGATTTTTTTATTTTTTTACTTTTTGATGTATATTTTCCATAGGATGCATGGTACAGAAAAGAAAGGCATTAGGGAATATTTCAGACTTACTATGCAAAGCGCAAAACCAATAACTTTAAAATTGTCCCTGATCAGTGAACATATCTGTTCATGTATTTCTTCTCAGCTAATAAGCTGAATGTTGATTTGCCTGTAGGTCAGCATCTCTACAGTGGGATATGGTGATATGTGTCCAGAAACTCACCTTGGTCGCCTGTTTGCTTTCCTCTGCATTGCTTTTGGAATAATCCTGAATGGCATGCCCATCTCCATCCTCTACAACAAATTCTCAGACTATTACAGCAAGCTAAAGGCATACGAGTACACGGCTCTCAAGAAAGAAAGAGGGAAGGTCGACTTCACACGGAGAGCCATGAAGAAAATATCTGAGTGCTGTGGAGAAGGTACAACCCACCCTTTGTCACAGCAATGATACAGTTTGTGCTTTGGATATTGGAAGGGAACCAAGAAGCTGAAGGAGAGAGAAGAACAGATCAGCCAAGCTAAGTGAAGATAAATTGAAGAGAACAAAACTAACAGATGTAGATGGTGAAATCTGTTTTGAAAGGGGTTGTTTTCAAAACTAAAAAAGCTCAGATTAAAACAACAGATTTTATTTTTTTTTTAACTTTGCTAGATGGTGAGCAGAACTAAAGTGCTCATCAACACTCTGAAATTACCTTCTTCAAATTAACCACCCAGAACCACTGAATTAGACCTACATGAAGATATAGCCCCCTGCTACTGATTAGACTGGGCATAAAGACCCGCAATAATTGTACCAAAGGAAAACAAATTGCTCTCATTAAGGGTCAGCCACCTTGCTGCTCTCAAAGCAGTCTCAAAAATCAAACAAATAGAATACCCAATATACTGATTGTGTTGCTTAAATTGGTTTCTCATCAGCTTTCAAGTCCAGGAAAACAGCCTAGAGCACTTACCTAAATATTAGCAGCTGCTATACACCTTAAGATTTCAGCTTTTGTTTCCACTGTCAGATAGCTATGCTTCACTGTTCCAATTTTAATTTTCAAATGCAACCCTGCAAATTATTCCTATTTTCATGCCTAAGCAAATAATACATTGCTTTTAGCATTCCCTCCACCGCCACCCTCCTCTTTCATTATGTTAAGAACTGGTGAGGAATTCCAGAGTCTGAGTTGATAAATCTCAATGATTAACTTTGAAAACATTTCCAAGCACAAATATTTTTAGGTATAGTATTTAATGTATCTACTTATTGAATTGTTAGAATAATAGGCCTGTCATGGCACATAAGTGTTAAAGCAGCATTTAAAAAATAATCAAATATGTAATGGATAGTATCTCATAAAGACTGTTGATCACAAAGGATCTTATCAGCACTTATCTATAAACAATTTTAAATATAGTCTGAAGTCAAGAAATTTTGTCTGGTATATACAGCCATTAGGGACATAATCCTGCCACCTTAGCTCACTCCTAAGGGTACCTTATATCCTAAGATTACTGGGTCTTCTTGCACAGCTGGTTGTGATTGCTTATTTGTCTAAACTCGCCCCAAAACCTACATAACAAATAAAACCAAAAATTAAATGGAATTGCAGTTTTATGTATTACTTAACAGCATATCAAGAGTATTCTTTTTACATAACAGCCATCATACCAGTTTAGAAATAGTAATTTGAATAACAGATCTAAAAGAAAAATTACTTGATTGATAATCAGATACAAAGAGCCTTAAAAAAAAAAAGTTGTACCAAAAAGGAGCAATGGTAACTATCACTGATATGACCCATGGCTGTTAGTCAGCAGCACGCCTGTTGCAAAGCATCCTGATGACAGAGGTGCATTTTAAAACCCTTGAACTCTCACGCTGTGTCTGTGCTACCCTGCTGAATGCAAATGGCTACATTCAAATCTCAGGACCACATGGGAGACAGTAGTGTGAAGCTCACCCTGGGACAGCT
Source organism: Margarornis squamiger (assembly GCA_035222235.1). Classification (NCBI taxonomy): domain Eukaryota; kingdom Metazoa; phylum Chordata; class Aves; order Passeriformes; family Furnariidae; genus Margarornis; species Margarornis squamiger. Next base: position 46,423,622 of record JAWWTY010000088.1, on the reverse strand, counting down.
GAGGGTGAAAAAGTTCATTAATTTTGCTATGTCCATGCGAATTGTGTCAAGCATGGGGCCTTGTCTCCTTTCAATGGTGAGAAGGTAATTAGTAACCAACTTGCTCTTCTCATCCTCTACCTCCAGACCAACATATCATAAGACCATCTGTCATTTTGTTCTTTAGGAATGACAATCAGCACATTGTGTGCTGATCAGCTCTGTTAAAAGCTAAACCATGTCTTTAAGGCACAGCTGAGCTCTGGGAGTTCAATGTGATAGATATTTGCTGGTCCAGACTGCACACAATGCAGTAGGCACAATCCTGACACTCACAGAGAAGAATAGCTGGTTTACTTTGGCTCTATGGATGGCATGAATTTGCATGGCCCTTCTGCACAGCAACAACAGGACAAGAACCTTCCGGAAACCACAGGAAACCACATCCTGCAGTTCAGAGAGGTGGCAGGCTACAAGCATGCAAAAACACAACTATACTTTATTTTCAACATGCAGCTGGGGATAGAGCCCTTAAAAGGACTTAAA
>JAWWTY010000088.1:46398341-46422997 GCA_035222235.1 Margarornis squamiger | reverse complement strand
AGCCCTTAAAAGGACTTAAAACCTGTTGATTACTCAATTTTCCCAGATAATGGACACTTTCATTTCTTTGCGGAAGAAAGGTATACTTTCATGACCATGCAGATGGGATGTAGATGCTCAGCCCTGCGTGGCAGGCTCAGAAACTTCTTGCCACCTTCTTGCTCAGAAATTCAAAGCCTGAGCACTTACTGTGCTGAGACTGGACTTTGTCACAGGCTCAGACCTGACAAGACATTACTAGCCTCATTTTCCATTATGTTTTTTAGGACATGTAAGGGAATAGGCTTTCCACACAAAACACAAGCAGAAGAAAAAGAACTCTTCTCTCTTTTAATCAGGAATCAGAATTGAATGTCCTGGGCAAGTGCTTTCTTATCTGTCCAACAAGATTTTATTGCACAAGTCTCACAGCACTGCTATAACCATTCAAATATAGCTTGGAGAGGGTCTCCTGCACCCCTGTAGCTGAATCTTATTCCACTTTTGCACCAGGTAGATAATGGCCCACAAGGTGACCATAAAGCTTGGTGTTTCCAGCACTCAGCTGGGTGGAAAGGTGTGGGTCACAAGACCCTGCTTTAGCAAAAAAGCAATGAAAGTACCCTGACCAAGCAGCAAAATCTTTCCAAACTGCCAGTCTCCTCTGGCCCAAGGAATTTTTAGTTTACGGCTTCGGTCTAGAAGAACTCCACAGTCAGTCCCCACACACTACAGCCACATGAAGGTAAACCTCTTACTTTGAGAACCCTACCAGCTCATAGCTATGGGCCAAAACACTGCCAGATACAGGGGAGAATGATTTCTGTCTCCTCAGAAGAAGACATTGTAACCCATATCACCAGGTCCCAACTGGGTGCACTGCACACCAAGGCCATCACCCCTCTGCCATCGAGCCCCACCTTGTCACTTATGGCAGCTTTAGTGCCATCTTGATTGCTCTGTTCACTGGCCCAGCACACAAATGTGACTGTTTGGGGAAGTGGGGGTAGATTCTCACTTAAATCCTGACCAAGCTCGATGCTGAGAGTTCTAACACCTAAATTTGGCACGAGATACATGGTAGATGTGTGCAGTCCTCTAGCTTTGAAATACTTTAAGCACAAGACTACATAAAGTTTCTGGTGTTTGCTTTGTAATTACCTGACTCCCCTACCCTGCTGCATTGAGGAGGTGAACAAGTCCTTAGTGGAGTAAAGCACTTTCCAGAAAACCAGAAGTTAGAGCTTGGTTGGTTGTTCGGTTTTTTTCCAGTCAAAGACTCATCATTTTCTTCTCTGGGTTACCTTATGCAGCTTTCTGCCTCATGTCTTAACTGATTTATTTTATGGGAGACAAGCATGAGTCTGTGTTTTTCAGTAAGAAAGCGTATGCCTAAAGTTGGGGTATGCCAATCAGGCATTGTCTGCGTTGCCTGAAGTTCTGTCAGTGCCAGCACTTTCCATGTGGATGATCCTCCCTCCCATAAAGTCCCCTCCTGCTGTGAGAGACTGTCTGAGGCTCATAGGATACAAAGTGGACCTCCAGCCAGCTCAGAGGAAGGAACCGGTTCCCACAGAACAAACTTCTGGCAATCTGCAGAAGGCAGTGCAAAGCCAGACGGTTTTGAAATAGGATGAAGCAATTTTGCCATTTATTTTTGTTGACAAAGTATTACCCGCTGAGAAGGACTCAATTTATTCTGCTACATTCACTAAGACTGTTAATGGCCCTAGATTACTCGAAGGAAAGAGTCAAGTGGTACACATGACAACATCCAAGTACAATGCCAGAGTCATGATTGTCTTGGTTACTTGAATGCCACAGGGCTTTGACAATCAGAAGGTTTCAGAATAACACGCCAATGGAAAATACTAAACACAACAAAAATGGGCAATACTATTGAAGTAGGTAAGTTGTTTTATGATATGATAATTTGGTGTAACTGGTTTTAGAGAAACAGAGTAGAGGATTCTCAAATCACTGAGAAATTAAAAATCTCTCTGAATATGGCTATGCTGCAATCTTCTATTTTAACTAATTGCAGATATTAATGAGACCCAGAGGGAGAAGGAAAATATGTTGTATCATTATGTTTCACTACAGACTTAGTAAACATGCCACCTCTGTTACACAAAGAAACATTCAGTATCTGGATGGCCTGCCTTCATTTTAGGAGAAGTAAGTATTGTTTCATCCTCTTAATTAAGGCCTGGGCATTATTGTTGAGAAAAAGAAGAGTGAAAAAGAAAATAAAAAATAAAAGAAAAATTTGGAAACAAAAGAAAAGAAAAAAGAAATTTTTTTATAAAAAGGCAAAGAGAAGACAAAACAAAAAAAAGAATGGAGGTGGTAGAAATCTAGTCTGTCCCTATATAAGACAGTGGAAAGAATTCCAATTAGAATTTTCTCCTGCACAAATCCTTGTATTAGGAGAACATATTTTTATTTCAATTGAGTTCAGCAGCTGTTTGTTTTTCTTACTCAGAAAGATAGCACTTTCAGGGGTAGCTACAGTAAACTGCAGATTAATAGGCATCTGGTACTACTCCCAGGCTTCCAAGGCAAAGAGCAATATCCAGTCTTTATGTAAAATTTTAAAGATTATCAACTAAGAATACTTCAAAGTTTTTGAAGAAAAATAATGACTTTCAATAAGACTAGGAAAGAAAATTTTCAAATGTTCAGAATATTCCGGCTTTATGTTATGTAAAAGTATGCCTATCAACTATTACAAAACCTTTATTGGCTTCTTTACTTGGTAGCATAGAAATTACATACCATTTGACTGTAACCCAGATCCTTATCTGGAACTGAAAAGGAGAAAGGTCAGAAGTACTAGATTTTATGTATTTAGGTAATTTAATGGAAATATGCTGAGAAAAAGTAAAGCTTTCTACAAGTAGGTCCTGAGTGAGATTATTGAGGTTTTTAAATAAAACCTGTCAGAGTCTAATTCTACTCTATAAGATTACTCCGTACTCTCATTCTAACTTCTGAGATGGATTTGCTCCATTTATAAGCAAAAGAATTTGACCACTATTAATAACCAGATGAGCAAGTACCATACTATGAAGTCAATTTTTTTCTACCTCTTACTAACTGTTCTTCACACACCCAAGCAACACTCCTTCCTTCACCAATACTGGCTGGGGTGGTGACAGGGACGACAATGACAGAATGATGGGTGACAACAACGACACAGGACCATAGACAACACAACAAAGAAGCCAAAAACAAACAAACAAACAAAATCAAACCAGACAACAAAAAAACCACGACGCCAACCAGTAAGTTCCAGAAATTCATGAAATCACAGGCAGGTTGCGGCAGCACCTCCCGCTGCGATGGAGGGCTGCAACGCCCTTTAGGGCAGGGCAAGGTAGCTGGGTGGGTCTCCTTGTGGGAAATACAGTCCCCCGCGCAGAAAATTGTTCACTGCTGCCACTCAGAGGTTACCGTCTGCCAGATTGCCCTTCCCCTTAAAAATATCTGGCGCCTGCTGCCTGCTGTGTTAGCTAGCTCTGCTGCACCTTTCTTATGCGTGGAGTGTACTGTAAGTCTGGAGTCCTGTCACCAAGGGTGGAGTGTTCACAGTAACATAAAAGTTCAACCATTTTTAATTCTTTTGAAGAGAAATAATTAGACATATGTCAAACATGTCTTTAAACTGGTACTACCTGTTCTTTTTCCTGTCCACTATCAAAAGATAAGGAATTTGATAGAGGCTCCAAAAATTTTAACCTGTTCAGACAAAGAGAAAAAAAAAAAAAAACATGGAAAAACAGGTGGCATCTATTTGTAAAACAGCCTCTGAAACCGTTTCAATCATAAGAATGATTGCCTTGGAAACTGGTGCTATTACCACTCTGTGAAGATGACATCATAGCAAGTGTTGTGGCACCCAACCTTCTTCATCTAGCCACATATTGAACCAATTCTCATATTACCCTACTACCCTTTTCCACAAAAAAAAGTTTTCTCAGGGATGCTTTTAATTCCATACATCTTTAAAATTAACCCCCCTAGCTTGGTTTTCTCCTTTTTGTTGGTGTTGTTTTCGTTTGGTTGGTTGTTTTTTTGTTGTTGTTGGTTTGGGTTTTTTTCTCCAGAAGTATCTTATTTGCATCTGGTTTGCAAACAGATAAAATCCTTTTGATGACTTTTTAGTTCAATGCTTCTAGTACCTGTTTGTTTATGCCTGTATACGTGGAGGTCCTGTCAGCTCCCTTCTGTAAGATTTTTTTTTTAATTTTTTTTTTCTAATAAATTATGTAACCCCTGTAGACATACTACAGTTATATTACAGACTGACAAGCTACAGGAATGCCAGGCAGAACCAGCTGTGGGGAAGACAGTGCAAATTAGAAAATCTGTAAGATTTTGTAAAGCATAAGTGTACTTTGTTCTTTCTGATTGAAAGAGATATAAATCCAACAATTAAAACCATCTTCCATGACAGCAGATGATAAGATGGTTAAACCGACTTCAACCAGTATGACCCTTGACAAAACTTTAATACATCGAGACAAATCACAGACATAAAATGTTGAGCATATGCAAGGAATTACTCCTGTTAACTGAGTTTAATCCATATGTTTTCCACTTCTCCAGCCACTGGAGACTTTCCCTCCTTCAATTCCTCCCCACAGTACAGCCTGTAAATAACAATACTGCCTACTTCAGAAAATACAGCCAAGTGGGTAAGAGCCTTTGCATACATTCAAAAGAAAAAAATGTCAAGAAAAGCTTGAACTGCTGAAATTTGCAGTTACAGGGATTGAAGAAAAGGTGGTGGACCCAGTTATGATAGAACAGTATTTCTTAAATAGCAGTACTTCCCAGGAATGCTTGTTTATTTCTTTATTAGATGATTAATAGAATGTTATCTACCATTCATAGATCTTAAAAAAGGTTCCATATCCTAAAAATTAAGGGTCTCAAAAGAAGACACACATAACAACAGAAGGGGCTTTAAACAATAAAAACCTTAATGGAGAAAGTTCAACTTACATAATGGAGCATGTAAGGGAGCAAATCAATGCAAGAGTCTTTAACTCCAAGCAGAAGATGGGAAAACTGATGGAAGAATAATTTGGTTAAGTGCAACTGAACTTCTGTGTTTTTAGAAAGCAGATGAGGAATGTTGTACACACTAGTGAGGTGAAATGGAGAGGTTTCGACAATGACCTTGAATTTGACAATGCCAATTGTCTAATGGACAGTACAGATTTCTTCTAAGAAATCACAAGGTAATACGTCTTGATTAATGCAATCAATATTTGCATGAATTTGTTTTAAAGATGTAAGAAATTTAAAAAAATCCTACTTTTAATTTTTGATTAGTACCATTTAATTTTTTAGACATAACACAGGAATATGAGAACACATGGTAGAACCCCCTAAAGTACCAAAGGGTGTGCATGCACATATGGCTTTGTGTCCATTTCGACAGTGTACAACCCAACTGAACAAGAGATGGACAGGAGTTAGACAGAAAATCTCAGCTTATAGGTCACAGTCTGCCTGCAACATGCATGTCACAAAACATTCCCCCATTATTTCCAGCTAAGTCAATCATTTTGTATTTTCTGCTGACTCCACTTTTTTCTCAGTTCTACACCCAGAAACAGAGAGTCATTATCTATTTTCTGCTTTTGAAGAAAAGGTAAGTCGGTGGAGAGTCAGTGCAAAAGCAAAACAATCCTTGCTTTTGGTAGATCCTGCTGTCAGCAGCAAAGGGGAAAGCCACTTCTTCTGTACCTTAAACCAAGACTATTGAGGTGCAACAGTACCTTTCTGTATGCCCCTATTTCCAAGCTAATGGAAAATACACTAATACACATTACTGTCAAGGTAATGGGTTCACGAAAGAAAAATAAAACAATCTTCACCATCCTTTCTGTCCTAGACTGCCCCAACATTCACAATTATTAAATATTGGTGGTTCACCCTCCAACTTCTGCCACATAAAGTGAGAGGTGTTGGCTTTGGATAGCCACAGTGGACAGTCACTTCACCTCTGGAGAATGGCTTTAAAACAAATGCCCATAATTGCTGGCACAGCTTTTCTTCTAAGTGAGTAGCTGACACAAACACTTACCTGTTGCAAGTGCACTTCTGTCATCATCTTGGCAATAAAAAAACTACTACTAGCTGTATTAAGATGCTGGCAATAATTTGAGCAGTTTGGATAATCTAAAATAGGCATAAGTCCTTGCCAAGTACATTTCAAACAAAATAAAAAGGACACATTTTAAAAAAAAACCAAACCATTTTTGTTTCAGAATCTTTTAAACTATTTACTTCTCAGCCTTCACACAGCCACAGAGGACCACAGCACACCAGGACATAAATTGCACTGCTTCTTCAGTGCAAAAAATTAGTCCACTCTCTGACATACTTTCAGCCACTGAAGCAATCTTTTGTACTTCACATAACCTGCTTTTCCTCTCCTTCTGTTAAGCTATTTCAGAATTTGGTTTCAACTGACATTAAAGACACATATTAACAGTAAAATTTATGTTCTATCCCCGGCAGGAAAATAGTGCTGTCTATAGCATAATGTTAACTCATGCCTGCTTAGTCAAGAGTGGCATTTCTCAGTTTGTAGTAAGGAAAATTAGCAGTCAGTCACTCCAAATTACTACGCGTAACTTAAAATAAACAATATATGCTGACTCAAAAATGCAAATAAACTGCCCGGTACACAATTAAAGCACATAATCAATGCATCACATCAAATCTATGTAAGCAAACATTCATAAGGCTTTTACCTATTCCGTTTTTTAGCACTTTTTCTAGCTATGACTTATTTTCTCTGCTGCCTGTAATCTTTGATTGGAAGGATGTCTAGCCAGATTCTAAGCATTAGTTTATTCCCCTCAGTAACCCAAAAATTGAGAAGGACTGTACCAGATTTCTTTCTGCTCTGTTTCATTCTGCCACTAATTATTCAGTCAAAAATCTGTTCCATTTTTTGTTCAGGTTGCAATTTTTGGCAGTAACTGAGACTTTTTTAGAAACAGTTCACTACAGTTTAAATTCATTATCCGTTGCTAATTAAAATGATCTCTTTTATTGTCACAAAAGAAAATCCTATTACAGATACTAATGAGCTGCAATCTTCAGTAACTGAGAGCATGTGTTTACAAGCAGGAACACTTAATGCTAGTGCCAATCAGGTGCTGAAATTTAGTATATTTCCTAGATCAATATGCTTAAGTGTATATAGTTCAAAGCAGTGAAATGCAGTTTCATCCTAGTAAGTAATCTGTTGCTTCTCACTGGTCCTGTCTGGGGGCAATATTTATAATTACAAGATACTCAAATAGGCAAATTTATAAAAATAATCATAAACCCCACTGTAATTCAGTTTACTTAGGTTACTTTGAGCAGTACATAAAAGTTATAGTTAGTAAGAGGGTTTCTAACATTGTTTGTTTGTATCCATCTGTTGATTTACTGAACCTTTGCTGACTCTGCTCCCCTCTAATTCCACCTAAGCTTACAAGTAATTGTAAGTAGTGAAAGGTTAATCCCAATTAGACCTGACTGGCCCTGGCATTAAGTGTTCTTGCTTGTAAACACATGCTATCAGTTACTGAAGATTGCAGCTCATTAGTTTCTGTAACAATAAAATGAATCGTTTTAATTAGCAACAGATAGTGAATATAAACTGCAGTGAACCATTTCTAAAGAAAAAGAAACTGCCAAAAAAACCAATCTGAACAAAATATGCAACATATTTATGCTGAATAATTATAGAATCACAGAATGGGTCAGGTTGGAAGGGACTACACTGGGTCATCTGGTCCAATCTCCCTCCTCAAGCAGGGCCATCCTAGAGCACATTGCACAGGATTGCATCCGGATGGTTCCTGGATGCATCCAGTGAGGGAGACTCCACAACCTCTCTGGGCAATCTGTTCCAGTGCTCAGTCACCCACATAGTAAAGAAGCTCTTCCCCATGTTCAGGTGCAACTTCCGTGCATCAGTTTCTGCCCTTTGACTCTTCTATTGCCTGGCACCATTGAGAAGAGCCTGACTCCCTCCTCCTGGCAACCTCCCTTCAGATACTGCTCAGACACTGGTGAGGTCCCCTTTCAGTTATCTCTTCTTGAGGCTGAACAGGCCCAATTTCCTCAGCCTTTCCTCATAAGATCAACTTTGTAGTTTAATTAGTGGTAGAAAAAATAGGGAGCAGAAAAAAAATCATACAGCCCTCCTCAATTTTTGCATCATTGGGGGAAATAATCTAATTCTTAGAATCTGGCACAGACATTCTTCCAATCAAGAGGATTACAGGGAGCAATGATAGGAAGTTGTAGCTAAAGAAGGTATTAACAAACTGAATAGCAAAGAGCTGTGTAAGAAACTCTGCTTACATGGATCTGATGTGATGCTTTGACTGTATGCTTTACTGTCAGGGCCATACAGGTGCTCCCTAGGAAACCAGAGTATTTTACCTCATGCTAAGCATACAAGTCTTAGTCTCAAACAGGGGAATCTGATTGTGATGGGTTCTGAGCAGCACAGTTCCCAATGGACTGGGTGGTGGATCACCATGGCCTCTGTCAATAAACAATTTAGGAGACTGATTTCAAGTAAGTAAAATATAGGAAACGAGGTGAGTTTACTTAACTGCTGGCAGCATTCAGAGAGTTGCATTTTATCTTGAGGAAGCTGCATCTTAGAAGTAATGGCTATCTCCTATTAAAAGTGAAGCCACACCTTATCAAGCTAAGCAATAGCAAAGCCTCCCACCATTGGAGATTTAATTAACTGGGCTCTCTATGTGGATCAATCTATGACCGTGGCATTGAACGCTAGCAGGGTGGGTGTTCTATGAATGCCCTACCAAGAAAGTTTTGGATTCTTTTCTAAAAGGAGAAAATAAAATATTGATTTTTCTTAATCAAAATAGGGTACAGGAGAAATCAATAGGATACTTATTTGCTATCATGCAGAATTCATCTCTCTCCCACTACAACGAAGAAACTCAGGTTTATTAGGGCTTGGAAGTGTGTACTTCTCAGAGGACTTGAGTGAAACAAAATCAAACCGTCGTCCATTGAAATAGTCAGCTGTTCCTTCAGGACCTTCTCTGAAAAAAGTCAGACACTATCTTCATTCTGTTCGCTGGTGCCTAAGGATGATGGCCTCCATCACAGGGTAAGAACTGGACTTGAATTGGTTCTTGTTTTGTTTTTTTGAGGAAGCCAGGAGGAAAGGGGATTAAGAACATGTGTATTTCCTTGTACACAGTATCTCCAGAACAGATGCTTGTGTTTCTATGGTAACTATTGCAACATGCATACCAATTTTAACAAGTCTCCAAACATCAGAAAATACTTAACTTCTTGATTATGTGTTTCCACTAGCTCTTAAATCCTCTTGAGATTTCAATCTTCGAGAACAATCTTTTACTGTGCACAACAGAACGAGTACAATGACAAGTTGTTTTAGAAATTATTTATTGTACAAATGCATACACTGCTTCTTACAACAACCATGGTGCAGACTCTTACCAAATCTCAGTTGACTGCATTGATGTAAATAATCATTTTAGCTTCATTTACATTAGGAAGTCAATTTCTCCAGTAATGCTTCTATTCCTTTTACATTTTTATTCTGCTTCAACTTTGGGATAAGCTTTTTCAGTCCTTTTTTGACTGTATTTGCCACTTTTTCATCAGTGCTCCGGAGAAGGCTACAAGAAACAGGAAAAATTGCAGGATGTCACAGGTCAGCATGTAGGTCACAGGAAAAGAAGTTGTCCATGTAAGGAAACAATAAGTATTTAGGAAGAATACAGTTCAGGCTAGATTTGGTCACTTCCTATTGTACAGATGTAAAAGCAGAAAATTGCAGAAAATATGAAACACCAAGTGAGAAGAGAAACAACAAATGATAAATCAGTTTGCAGGGAACTGCTGATCCCTACTCAAACAATGTTCAAACACTGGATCAAGACCAGGTTGCTCAGGGCTTCACACACTCTTGGCCTGAAACCTGCCAAGCTGGAGACAACCCAAACTCCCTGATCCCCAGCCACACTGCTGGACCATCCTCATAAGGAAAAGGCTGCTCCTTATCTTCAGCCTGAGCCTCTTTTGTTTCAACTTGTGCCACTGCCTCTTGCTCTATTCACATATGCACTGCTATGAAGGAACCAGCTCCCCTCCATCCTCTGCCATGGGTGCCCAGGATGCTGCTGGGTGCCCACAAGCTGCCCCTTCTCCCAGACAAACAGCCTTGCCCTCATAGCCTCTCCTCCCAGGCCAAGGGATCCAGCCCATGACTATGCTGGTCACTCTCCATTAAACTCACTCCAGTTGTTGATACTTTTCTTGTAATGGGAGTCCCAAAACCAGATGCAGTGACATACATCCAACACATAACAAGTACCTTCACTATTGTACTTCCATGCTGCATTTAGTGCAGGACTACAGAGCCTTACCAGTTCTGTTCTTCTTCTAGATACTACTTCTAGAAAATAAATCAGATTTCCCAGATACCTATCCTCCTGAGAAACAAGGAAATTCATCATAAGCTGTAAAATACCATTAGAAAAAAAAAATCTTTTGCACTATCCAGATCAACCTTGGTAATTGATTTGATTCTCATCCCTTTTGGTAAACAGTGAAATGATCTTGCATTATAATAAGAAAAATCAATAAAGCAAATGGCACACCTAATTTGCTACTTCAAAATGATGAGTGAACACTGCCTAAAAAAAGTGTCTTCTCCACCCAATGTGTGCAAATGATGCGTGCAAATCAGAATTGCAAGTCTGACAAATAAACTAAGACTGGAAACAAACTATAACACCCATGTGTTGGTATGAAGCAGGCTGCACGATTTCTTACAAGGGTTCTTACAAGATTCTTACAGTTTTCTTACAAATTTGCAGCTACCTAAAAGCTTGTTTCTTGGCTACTTTTTAAACAGGAATTAGACATGGCATGAACTAAGTAAGACATAAAGGAATTAACACAGTTTAAGACGAGATTTGAATTCTGTCTCCTTTAGGACTCCAAATCCTGTGTCAGATGGCAACACTATAGGCACTAAAGCACAGGGTCTCTATCTGACAACACCACTACTTTCAGCTATTTCATTCCTTGATTTTATGTCTATTACTAACAACTTTTAGCAGCAAATTCTGTTACTCTTTTAGCTATAACAGGACTATTTAATCAGGAGGCCTTCTTGAAAACTGAATTCAACACAGGTGAGGGTGATACTTTCTCATCTTTTCTGTGAATCGTGTACTCCTGGTAACAGGAAGAAAGTCAAGTGCATGACCAAGGATGTACTGATCACATTGGTAAGTACCACAGAGGTACACGTGGTTCACTCACCATCAGAGATAAAGAGCACACAAAGTAGCAAGACACTCCGGACTTAATTTTATGTATTTCTAAAAATGAATTTCATCTGCTGACAGCTATACATGTGCAGCTGCTTTCAAACTCCTAGTATCCACAGGTATTTCAAGACACCATTCTTAATACAGAACATCTGCATGTCTGATAAGACCAACATAGTGGGGGTTTTTAAAATTATTTTTCTGAAAGTTCTTCTAAGATCTAGAAAGCTGGCACCTATGTATTTTGTGGATATAAAATATAACTTCTACACATTACAGGAATAACACATGAAGGTCAGTAAGACATTTGGTGGAGTTTGTTCTTGTCCATACATCATTTACAAATTAAGAAGTACCCAGGAGAGGTTATATATAGGAAAGTGAATAGATCTGCATCCATGACATTCAAGTACTTACAACACTAGGCTGGACTGTAAGCTTGCAGAGGGTCCTATCATTACCTTAGGACCCCTCAAGCTAGTAGGAGGTCAGAACCAGGCCCCAGATTTTTTAACAAAATTAAATTAAAAGTAGGGCAAGGAAAGGAGAAGGTCCAGATTGTAGCATGTAAGTACAAAGTCAAGCACGTGCAGTGACTGCTTGTAACTAACAAATAATGACTAGATAGCCAAAAATCTTCAAATGGACTCACTGAGTAATTCTGAGTTTCAGATTTGCATGTGTGTGACAGATGGCTTCTGAAAGCCAACAACAAAACAAAAATCAATCACGGCTTCAGGGAGAACTGGCATCATCTGAAAATTACTTTTGTCTGAGGAATCTGAGCTCCTTTAGGACAAAAGAAGTATCCACGTTTTTTAAATGAGGTTTTTAATCACTAATATAAAAAGCCCCTTGCAGTTACTATCTACACCAGACTAAAATAAATTTATTATAAATTTATTATTGCTATATGATTTAGGTAATCTCTTGACTTCAGTTAAAGAAAAATGTGAATAATTACTACAAGTGTGGGAGGTAAGCAGGTGTCCCAAGACATGGAACAAAAGGAGCTGGTTATGTGTTCTCAGCTGCCTAACAAAAGGACATCATTCCTAAAAAGTCATCTAGAGAAGTTCATTCTACAAGAGATTCAGATTTAAGTGAAATCAACAAAAAACTTAAAAACAAAATTCCAGAAAACAAACAAACACTCTACAATGTAGCTTTTTTTCTCTTTCCTGTAAGTTCCAGTACTGGCGAATACACTGCTAGCCTGGGAGATAAGCTCCCCTGCTTGATAACAAAAGACATTTTTCAAAGTCCCAACTTGTAATGACATGGCTAATAGCAGAGAGGTAGAAAGACTGCCATTCTTCAGACTTTTCCATAAAATACACCACTGCTGTGTTTGTTTTTTTCTAATACACAATTAATAGTTTTCTGTTTTATTTGTAAGTTTTCAACGTGTATTCAAAGACTATTGTCACAGTAATCACCAAATAGTTTTTAAAGTGCTAAGTATTAAAAAAAAAATCTATTAATTTACTTTTCAACTTTATTTGGACAATCTAAACAGCTTAATACACAGACCAGCAACACCATGTTATATAAATCTCTTCAGCCTTCAGTTAAAAAAAAAAAGTCCAAGCATTAGTACAGTGCCAGTGAAAAAGCCTTTCTAACAAAACTCCACTGAGCATCTGTGCACAGGATCAGTAACTTACTGGCATTAGATCCATTACTGCATTCAAAAAGGCTTGTTGTGAGAGGCAAAGAAAGAGCATTATCATTTTGGCAGCTAAACCATCTTAACAGCCAGATCCATATGAAGATGTTGTATAAACTGGCTTTGTATCTGAATTGCAACTACTCTTCTACTAGCAATTCTTCTCACTAGTGATCTGAATGATAATGACTAAACAAACTTAGGAATTAACAACAGAAGTGAAAACGGCTTTTGATTCACCTTGCAAAAGAGCAAGAACACCAAAGCAGCCCCACTCTAAACTCATAAAGAGCAGAGAAGGAAAGCAAACAGTAAGGAGTCTAAAGTAACTTTGGGAGAGAGAAAAACGGAGCAGAAAAAAATAGCAGAGGATTTATTTTTCAAAATCATGTTCTCTGTTTGAATTGTTTGCCAATTTTGGTTGAGTGAAAGTCTTTACAAGCAGTCAGAAGTGGAAGGCTGGCAGAGAAGTTCCAGAACACAAACCATACACTACACGTTAAAGGCAAAACTTTGGGTTTCTATGACCTGATACTGACAGAAAGGTGCGAAGTGAAGGCAGTGATGATTAACACAGCTGTTCATGTTCAATTAAAAATAAAAAGTTAATGTTAATCTGATTCCTGTGGAATTCTTCTGATCTCACTGCGTGCATGGCTTGTTGCACGAAAGCCATAAGCCAGTTAGCTCAGCATAAGCCTTTGCATAGTCTATTCTGAGATATAGTCTCTTCCAAACACTTTTTTACTTCAGTACTAGAAAATTTTAGGCTTTGTAATTAAAGCAACAACACAAAGCAATAATCTACAAAAAAACAAACAAAACAAATCACAACAATTTCCAGATTCTTGTATGCTGCCACCAGTCCCAGGTGTTACAGAGAAAATTATTTTAATGTAGGTATTTGTGGACTGCTCTTTTGAGAATCTTAAGCTTATTAAATACAACATGATAGGAACAATTTTAAAAATAAAATGGATTTTTAATCTTCAGATTTTTCAATACTGAGCTACATCCTAGTACTACAAAAGACCAAACTCAACAAAACTCTGGCTTGAATTTTTCCATTTCCCTGTTCCACTGAAGACTTGCCAGTTGCAGGAAATACAGGATATATCAAATGTCATTTTGTTGGTAGAAATTTCAACTGATGTTCTCTTAGCTGTTCAGGAAATTAACACTGCAATCTAATCAGAAGAGGCCATGTGCCTTACATACCAACACAGAATAATGGCACCTCGATTTACTTCTGCCCAGGTCTTCAGATTCTCAATACCAACCCGTTCCAACAGTGTTCTTCCAAAGCAAACTGTAAAATGTGGGAAAGAGGTAGGGAGAAGAAAAAATTTGAGACAGTATCTTTATGCAAAGAAGCCTGATGAAGTTCTTTGTGGCTGCAATTTAATCAAAGTTTTTAGTTCACACAAAGTTCTATTACCTCAAAATACTTGACTGTTCAATGCATGTTATGAAATACTAGACTACTTCCAAGTACTGCTTGAAATTTGCTAAGACAACAGCAGCACTGTGTGACAGTTTAAAAATATAAAGCAAGCAAACTTGCTGTTTGTTTATTAAAAGGATTTAAAAGGCTACCAACATCTTAAAAGAAGGCATCCACTCCAAATAGAGAGCTTGACAAGAATCACAGAATTCTTTTGGTTAAAAAGAGTACAATATGCACTATACTATGCAATATACTAAATATATATACACCTCTGTTAAAAGGTGTGTGACTCTACAACTGAAGCAAAAGAATTTGCACAGAAGTTACTTAAAACTTCAGAGCTAATCCCTTATGGATTGAATCCCCCTCCCCTCCAGGAACCTTGTTTCTTTCAGCTGTACTGATGCTCCAGAGCTCTATTTCTTCAGTGGCTTTGAAATCCTAAACTGACTTGTAGACTCACAGACTCATTACAACGGTGACATTTTAAAACAAAGAACTTAGGCTGACCTCAAGTTCTCAGCTGAATTTGAAGAACTAAACTTCATAAAAAATGTTCTTATAACTTGTATGCTGAGCAAACTTGTAACACCAAAAACACTCAACAAACTCCAACCTCCAAACAAACACCGAAGTTATTTTTCATGTCACTTTAGATCTGAATTCCACCTGAAGACCGGTAAGTTTTTACACAACTTCCTCCCCATGTAATAACAATTGTTTGGTTTTTCATGACAATTCATTAAACCCAGAGCAACAATTCTAAATGGCACTTTTTGGAGGAAACCAAAGGGAACAGTATGTGCTTAAAATGGTAATTGCACCATGTTAGAAGACACAAATCCAGATTACTATCATCATCTCAGTCAGGCTTTTCTCTGAAAGACTGTCATAAAACTTTCCCTGTTCACATTTTTAACGACCTACTTGAGAACTAGGAAAACAGCCTCTTTTCAGAAACATTTAATAAAGTACAACTAACATTTTTTAAAGTAAATGGTGGCTACCTGAAAAACTCTTTATTTCTTTTCAACAAGGTCTGATAATTCTACACAGAAAACCACTAAACATAAAGACGTTCTCTCAGATTATACTTTGCTACTCCCTCCCTTTTATTTTTTTATGGTTTTGTATGAGGAAAAGAAATCACTGTTAGGATAGGGTGATTCACACAACAAGATTCTAGTTATGTAATAAAATAAATTTAAAGGCTAAACTAAGACGAGAACATCTGCACTCAGTATGTGTCTTACGGGACATAAACTGGCAAAGTTGTCCTATTTTTGTGCAAAAATTATTGTAATAACAGTTACAAAACATTAACCCAGCAGCACTAATGAACACAGTAAAGATTACAGTTTGACTCACAAGCACTAATGAAAGAGCAGTTCCTGTTAGAAAGATTTTACTGTTTCTATTATACCTTACACTCCTATGCAATTTAGAAAACACATTTTAAGAACAGAAATTAACTCTGTCCCAAACACTACTCATTTTACAGAAAAAGCAACATATCCTTGGCATTGTCTGCATAGCAGCTCACAACAGCAAAAAGATGGAAGCAATAATGCAAAAGTTTACATATACTTCTATAATGAAAAATATATTTTAGGTCAGATAACCAATTACTCTAAAGTCAGTTTGATCAAATAAAACTGAATTTACCACATACCTTCTTTACCACTCTCTCTCATTTTTTCATCTTGCTCTATTAACCATTTCAAAACTAGATGTCCTGCTGGATGTTCTGCAATGTGAAGCTTTAAGGGGAATAGACAAACCAAACCAAAATCAAATTATTTAGTGATGATATCTCCGAATATAGTTACATGTGTGGCCATAAATATTTCTGCTTGATTTATTCACTATGCTGTCAGACATATCACACTGATTCATTTAGTCATCACCTAGACAAATATCAATGAGTCTGATACAAATTTTGAAATACTCACTCAAATCGACCAGTTTAATTTTTACCATCTTCCTTGTAACATCTAACTTTTAGTAATAGAAACACTATCAACCAACGTTTTACCCACCCCTCCAAAGACTTCATTCTTACTGAGCAGAATCAGTCTACCTGCCTCTGCAAGAACTTCCAGACCTTCCGCATTTTCACAGACTTGAAAATTCACTACGGTATGGTTCATAGAAAGTCACAGAAAACATGAGTAGTTCATGTAAAATTCTGTAAAATATGTATCTTAAAGAAGGAGAAAGACAGAGCAAATCCAGTCCAACTATGGAAATCTGGAGGACATCTCTTTTAAATATAGTCTATGCTGCATTTTTTTGTTTTCTAGTCTACAGACACATATCTGCCTGAGCTTAACTCAACAGAACAGGAGGGGCACACTTTGAAGACAAGGTCATACTGTAAAGACAAACAGCTATTATCAATGATCTTTCCTTACATGGATACATGCATACCTGAAAGCTAAGAGACCCTGTCATTCTAAGTGTAAACAGTGAAATGACCTATAAAACTTTACTAAGTGCTTGATTGCATAGTGATAACATTAAAATAGAGACTGTAACATGTTTGTCAGCTACCTTCCCGCAGAGTTTAAAGCAGTTCTGAAGATTCAAGATCACAAAATACCTTGCTCTACAACTTCTAAGAAAAACTGGTTCAAGCCACCATCACTCCAGATGCAAATAATAAATACGAAATCAACATGTCAGAAAACAGGATCATGTCTAATGTATGAGTGCTATCAGGGCAGCACACTGATGTCTTACATAAAGGAAAAAGAGAGGACTTCATTTTAGTAATATAAAAGATCTGCAAGATCTCAGCACCTTGTCCTCTGTACAATACCTGTCCATCATGGCCACCTGGAACCAGCTCTTCTGCTGCTAAATTAGCAATTGCATCTAGTGCAGGCTGGATGTCACCAAGAGCTGTTCTTAAGATGTCAGCAACCAAGACAAAAGTAGCTTTATTTATCACTACTTCTTGGGTATGTTCTTGCAAATATTCTAGCAAAGGAGAGGAAATGGCTTCCAGGAGTTCACGACGACGGAGTTCAGTGTTCTTCTTACTGATGAAAAAGACAGCACATTACTGTAGAAGACTTGTTCTGTATGCACATCAAGCAACAAGAAATTCAGAATATATATGTTATTTGAGACAGTTATAAATTACCGGAAGATTAAAATATAAGCATTATTGTTCCCTCTGTTTCACATACAGTTAAACTCATGGTGCACAGAATTTAAGAACACATGGAGAGAGAAAGTGTTTAAAGCTGACTCCCTTTAAACCTCATGTGAGTTTTTGGTTAATCGTAATTTATCCTGCCTATTTTCTTTTCATGTTGTTATCTCAGCTACTGAAATGTATTTCTTACACAGCTCACTAATCATCTAAAATTGCTCCTTCCTCAAAAGCTGACAAGCGTCAATGTCAATACCAGAGACTGAAATCAAACTAGCAATTTTAATTTTTATTGCTAGATTTTGAGGTATACTTTTATCCAACTCACAGTACCAGTAATACATATGAAGAATTTTTTTGTACACCAAATTTGATCCATGAGTTTACACACAGAACACATCATATTTGCCCTTTACACAAGGGGTAAACTACTGATCAACAATACCTTGCTGGTTACCGATCGTGTGAAATTTAAACAAAAAAAAAGACAAAAAAGAAAAAAATGACAGATTAATGTATTTAATAATATCTATTAGTAAAGTTTTTAAATATTTACTTAGATTTATTATGAAGAAAAATTGAAACTAAATCACAACAAAGTTGTGTGAACTGTTCTGGACTTTGAGGAAAACAACTTAAGCTTCATATCTGAGTTACCTATAGGCATTTCCATCTCCCTGTTGCAGAAGGGTGATGATTTCTGGAACAAAATGTGCAGGATCTCTAGGACTTAGCAAGTACAACAAGACCTTCCTTCCATATTTGTTGTTTATTATATTGGCCAAAGAAGCATTTATTTCCTGTAAGAGTAAACAAACAACAACAAAATATTAATGAAGTAATAGTTCTTGGTCACTTTCAGTATCAGGGCTGTTTGAAGGTACACCAGGAGAAACTCTAAATGAGAGACATGCTGTCTCTCTTTCGTAATGTCTCCCTAGCTACATCTTTCTGGAGTCCTCATGAAAGAGGATTTCTTGCTAAAACCCACCTGAATCCTTACACATGCCTCACAATGTACAGTTCCAATCATATATGAAAGTTCAAAGCACCACACATATTCCTTGGTCCTGGATTAAGACTCTCTGAAGCTGAGAGACGATAAGAAAAGACTTCCTCAAATAATTTAAGGAGCTTAAAACCTTCCCTCACCTACAAATTCCCAGATGTACCGTCAATCCACAAAAATTATGAGTTTTGTAATATTACAGAAAAAAAGCACCCAAACACCAACCCCCCGCAAAAGAGTAACAAAAAACACCCCTTTCCTTTTTCTTCCTTCAAATCTTACTAGTTTTGTTACCTTTCTAAAGCTGAATTTTATAATCGACAGAATGATGAAGAGTATATGGCATTATAGAAGTCTAAACACTCTTTGAGATAATTTTAAGGCTTGGCTTCTTCTAAAGAGTATGCTTCAATGCTTGTTTTTAAGACGCCCCCACCTCATCATCTGCATCTAGTTTTTATTTGCTACCTGAAGAGCTGGTTTTGATTTTTTTTTCCCTTTTCCCTGCCTTCCTTCACTTGTTCTTGATCTCATATAAACACTGATGAACCAATTCTGTATGTGTGAAGGCTCTCCTTTACTCTTCTGTCCAGACTGATGTGGTAGGATGACCAAACAGTAAACATCCTATTATCTTTGATGATGGACTAATTCCTGATCTCAGATGATTCAGTAATTAAATGACATCTTGGAAGCTCAGCTAAACAGAGAGTATCTGAACTAATAAACATTCCAGAAAGCAGAGTGCTTATAACATAGTATTGGAACACCTCAATGATCTCATACCAAGACAGCTCAGGTAAGTCAGGACTTACTTGCTTGGATCTCTTCCAGAAGTTACTACATTGCAGACTGGGATCTGGAAACAAAACCCAGCTGCAATTACAGCTAAAATACTTGAGAAACAAAAGCCATCTCCACGCTAAGATGCTTTCATCTCTCCAGACCCATCAAAGAGGTACAAACCGAGAGCCAAATCTCCATGCTAGGGTACAAAATCCCAACTCCCCCTATACAAAGCTGCTGAAGGGAAGAACTGCTCATCTTTTTCAAAGCAAGCCTCATCAGAACCGCCTTCTCCTCATATTCCTCCTCCAGTGCAGAACATTTGCAGAACATCTTTACTTCCTGTCACTGTCTTTAAACCTGTCAGACCTTAAAGCTATAGCACAAATACCACTATAAGCTGTTTACAACACAGAAATCAGTGTTAATTACTCTGCTTACAGAATGCAAATATTTTTGCCTGTAAATTGGATAAGGTAACATCCTTATTCTAAAGTTTCCACCAATTCAATCTCTTGAAATACTACCAGAGCTCAAACTTCTATAACAGAAGACATGAATTTTAAAGAGACTCCAGTCACCTATTAGCCAGAATGAACACGTACAAAAAGGGCAAAATTCAGCAAGCACTGAATCTAGCTTACGAGCTAATTCAAATAAATAACTAAAAACCATATGAAAAGCTCAGGTCTGCTATGAAAAGAAAAAATTAATCATGATACACAAATGTAATGAAACAGAAAAGATGGAAAGTATTTAAACAGTTTAAAAAAGCAGATGGATTCCTACTCTCCTCCTCCTGTACACTGACAAACACATTGACACTATTTAATATACTATTTTTGGAAAAATTCGATTACTTACTGATACAATTAACTGCTTCACAAATTTTGTGTCATCAATGCAATCAAATGCTGCCAGCAAGACCAGATGAGAAAACTCACCCTGCAAAGATGAGACATCAGACATGCAGTCAGGTTTTCTGAATATATTAATTGACTTGAAATTGATATTTCTGAGAGTTTGTCTCAACCATAACACAATGCGAGCCACAAATTCTGACCACTTTCTTCAAAAGAGAGAGTGAGACTACATCCAAGTGAAGCCAGACCTTCAGTGCTCCAGTGTTGTGTTAGCTATTATTTACCCACTCTCTTATATTTCTATATAATTTAAAAAAAGTAACAACTCATTTATTCTGTTATTAAGAAATCATGGAGAGAAACATAGACCAGTGGCCCCCAAAGTGGGTTGCACAAGACAATCCATGGTGGTGCAGAAAGAAAACATTTTTTGGTACCATTAATAAAGAAATAAAAAGAACCTCTGGTTGTCTTCATCTCATTCTTTCAAACTTTCTATTTCTGTTTTATAATGTATACTAGTACAGCAGTACTTGTACATAATTTATACATAAATATACATGTATTGCAGATGCACACTCATGATGCGTTCAAAAAAGTTTATAGGTCACTGAGACCACATCAACTATTAGTGAACAGAAAAGCACAGCGACCAGGAAGGGAAAAGGTTTAAAAAGCTCTTCTTCACAGTTGCAGTTTTGCCCAACTCTATGAAAATCTTATTGTAACTGTTACTCTGTTGGTTCTGCAGTCTGCAAACATACATGTTACTCAGAAAAAAGTAAAACACAGACTTCTTCCATTGCATGACACTTCAGCACTAAATAATTTTGAAGCTTCCCGGCTTGAAAAAAAATACTGAGCATAAGAAATATGCATGTTCAAACAGCCCTTCCAATAACATCGCCAGTACACCTTTTTTCCTCTTCTTCATACGTGCTGCTTTATTCCCAACCAAGGAGAATTAAGCAGTGAGCCATATGAAGATACAATATAAAGTTAGGTTCAACAAAAGATAATGTAGAGAGAAAACTAAGGACTAATAATGAACTTAGTTACTTCAAAAAAGCATAGTACCTTATGTAGTGCCCACAATGAAGCTTCTTAGTATGGCTCTAAATATTCCATAAAGTTCAATTACTTCATATTAATACATCACCACTGCTTTAAGGCTAGTTTTACTAAGACCTCATAGTTGTTTCCAGTACCGAAGAACATTCAAATCAGCCTTTATCAAATCACTTCTGTTCAGAGACTATGAAAGAAATACTTAATGAACACTCACCGTTGCTATTTTTTCAACATATGTCTTCATAGTTTTCACAATGACTTTTCTGTCCTATCCAAAAGGAAACAGGAAACCTAAATGAGCCTAGAGCATCAGTGAATGTGACTAACTAAACTGCTACTTACACCTTTCAAAAAGATAATTTGCTTACTAGAGCAAAGGCTGTTTAACAAAGACTCACATTCGTACTATTAGTCTACACCTAGAACCAGTGTGAAAAGTTAAGCCTGAATTCTGACTCAATCAAAGAAAACTGCTGTGGTACATTTACAAGTCTACCCCATCCACAGGAGATGCCAAAAAAACTCGGGAAAAACCCAAACAAGCAAAAAAACCCAAACCACCACATATTTTGTTTATTACTTAAAGAAGAATAAATTTCATCTCTTCATTTGGAGAGAAAACAGAACTTGAAATTCTAGCTTGTTGCAAAACCCTATTATTAGTAAGAATTTTTTGTCAGAAAGTTCCCTCAGTGCTTGTACTTTTGGCTCTTGCAGTCACTGTTCAGTCTTTCTTAGACCTATTACTACTCCTAGATCCTAGGAACTTCATATTTTTTTTCTGCACTCTCTAACAAGTAAGTAACTTTAGTAAGTCATCTTTCTTATGCTTGTCAGTAGGTAAAGAGGGGTTGGTTTTTAACTCTGCACTCCAGTTCTTAACTGCATAAAAATGTGCACTAGCAGAAGGAGTCATGTGGGCAATCACAGAGGACTAAGTAGAGGGAAACCAAACATTACCTTGGGAGTGCCGTGCCATAAACAGTGCATTGCTACTCGTGCTCCATCATGAGTGTGTGCCAGGTAGATGACAGCCTCTCTGATAGCTTCTATCATTTCCTGGGGAATAAAAGGTGAAAAAGCAAAAAGGTGAAAGAAAAGGCTTGAGGAATCTCAAGGCGGCTCGCTGAGGGCTTGAAAGGACCTTTTTGTCTGCCCACAACACTATAAAGAACATCACTGGATCTACAGAAACACTCTCATTGCCTTGACCTATGAAAACCTGCCTCAAAAATACTGTAATTGACATAAGCTTTCTCTCTTTAAAACTACACTGTTCATCATAATCATTCACCAAATCACAACTGTATTGAAGCCTGTCAGCTGTCCTATTACAGAAAATTCAAGTCAGGGTGCTCAGAACTTAAACAGAAATTAGAGACAAAGACAAACATTAATTTAGAGAGAAAACTTCGAAGATGATGCAATTTAATTATAGATACAGCCAGAAACTAAGAACTAAAAAGTCATTTAAGGACCAGGTTAGGTTATAAATCAGGTATGACAAGATTCAGTCAAAAGTTTGTCTTCAAATCAAAGAAACGAGGTTCTGAAGCCATCTGACAAATAAGACCATAAGCCCAAAGGAAAAAACCAAACCAAATCAAACAATCCCCTCCCTGGTTACTGCATACTACTTTTATTACTATCAAATAGATTTCTTTGACATGAAGCTCCCACCTATCCCTATTTCTAACCCCAGCTTCTTCTTGCTGGGTAGACAGAGGCTCCAAGCACTAGACCAAATACTTATCAACTGCTCAGTCACAACACATAGCTGTACCCACAGGCAGGAAGAGATCTGCAGAAGGGGCTTCCAAACCCCGAAGAGGATAGCCATATACTAGCACACCTGCAAAGAAGGCCAAGCAAGAAGGAAATATGCCCCTACTCCCCTGATTCATGTAAGCATGTGAATCCAGAAGTGTTCTTAGCCAATGTATTACATGAAACCACGCACAAGAATGTTTAATTAGACAAGATCTGGACTCAGAATAGGCCACAAATAGGTCACTTCACCACCCTCAGCTTTGGGTTTATTAACACTAAAAAGGCAGATTCAGGAGACTGGACTGGAAGCAGTAGGTGAGAGACAGAAAATTTAGAAAGCTCTGTCTGGCTTGAAGTGAGATGGTTCTGAACTGCAGAACCAGGACGAGGCTGATGGGACATGCCTGGTGAAATCAAGCAGGATACCAGGTTAAATGATGTTTCTTCACATAGATGGATTTAGTCTTAGTTTTTGCAAGAATACCTGAGGTAATAATAAAACTGGAATTTAATACAGACATAGCAGATAACACTTTGGCTGCTGACAGAAGGGCCCAATCTCATTGGGCAATTACTCTAAGTGGTTACAAAACTACACACTGTAAAGCTAAACTACTGGAAGCAATGGCTCTGGCTTTAATTATTCCCCAGCTACTGAGAAGGACCATTCACCATGAGGAGAACAAACATCAAGTCAATTCACTACATTTCTTTTTAATTTAAGTATTACAAACAGTAGTGTGGACGTTCAGCGTGACTGTAAATCTCTGTACAACACTACTCCCCAGCGATCTATCTCGAACTTCCGCAAGTTTAAAACTCTATAAATGAAAGATGTTATTTTTGTCTAGTTAACTTACAATTCTTTCACAAAAAGATAAAAAATACTCCACTGAAAAAAGCAAAAGAAGACAATAACCACAATAAACATACTTACAGATCTTTGTTTTGGAAGAGCGTGAATGAAAAAGTCCAAAAATACTTTATGAACCAGTGAGTGCTTTATCACCGCCTCTCTGTATTCGGATAGATGAAAATAAACAACAAGTTGCCCACAAATAATCATGTGCTTGCAATACCTCATTTGTATTTAAAAAAGTTAGGCAGCATGGTGTGCAAAACAACACAGTAATTTTGGATTAGATATTTAGCATTGAGAATATGTGGAACATTCTACCAAAACTTACTCATGATAAAACCTCTCCTTACTTTTGTGCCATTGGCGTAAGAATCTGCTTCATTTCATCCAAGATAGCCTCTCTCTTTTCAGGCTGAGCTTCTAACACTTTATCCAGTGTTGCAACAACTGGTGTCTGGAAAGAATGCACAAATCAGAGGTTTAATTGTTTCCAGTAAATATCAGAGTTTATGGAAAATTGCAAAGTTTAGTCCCTTTTCAATAAAAATTCACGAAAAATACAAAAAACAAAATTAATTTCTGCAAAACTAACAGCTTTCACAATTCTAAAAATAAAAAGCTACCTTTCTTGAGTATGTCAGAAGCTGTAAACGTAAGTTTCTAAAAATCAA
>JAWWTY010000088.1:46380426-46390802 GCA_035222235.1 Margarornis squamiger | reverse complement strand
TCCTAAATTTAAGGAGAGGGATTATTTTTATTTCTTGGCCAACATTTATATCTTAGTTTTCTCTCAAACTAAGACAATAAGAAAGCTGCTTTTGAAGCAAGCTCAAGAAAATGGACAAGGCTTTGATTACTGTCCATCATGAAATACAACATGTGCTAGAATGAATGAAGCAAAACAGAGAACATCAATAGTGGGATTTCATTTTTGGATGGTCACCTACTGCTACAGGAGTTTTTAACAGTGATGCCTCAGGGTTTTTTTATTTTTTAATTGTATAGATTTTAGAAGTTATTGTAGATTTAATGTACCAGTAAAATAACTCCAGTAGCTTAATGTTTACACATCTTATATCAATCCCTCAAAACTCCAGTAGCTGTTTAGTCTCTATTTCAAGGTAGAATTGCAGAGAAGTGCCATGAAGCCTGCATCAGAAGATAAAGACATCGACAGAAGGACCTCCAAATACGGAACATTGGAAAACCTCCAAGGACCCAACATGCTCTGAGGAAGACAATAGTGATGAAAGAGGGGTCCCAAGCCCCCAGACTCAACTCCCAACGGGGTATGCCAGGGTCGGAATGGGGCAGGACCGGGGGAATAACAGAATGGGATTGGATGGACATTATTATAAAATCTTGAAACAAGGGTCAAAGGGGCGGATCCTGTGGATATGTATTCCTGGAGCCTGAAGGCTCATTAAAGCTTCTGCTCTCTAATCTCCTAATAAAGTTGCCTGGAGTTTTTTTTTTCTTCAGTCTTTAAGGCAACAGTAGAACTCTCCTTCTAATGTTAACCTTAGTATATTTTGCCTTAATATGTTTTGCTTTAATAACAGAATTGTATGTAAAAACTTGGAATATGATGAAACAATGCACTTCCTTGCAATTCCTATTTACCCTTGATATTCCATGCAATATATACACACTTGATGTTCCATGCAATAAGGACAAGCCTGATGTTCCATCCAAAAGACACATGCTTGATACTCCACTCAACATCCATGTGACTAATGTCCCAAATTCATATTGAGTTTCTGCAGTTTGAGTGACTGTAGTGCACAATTTGGGGAGAATACTGAAAAACAAAGTTCAGCAAGGAGTGCATGCATTGGTTCTAACTCACCAGAGACAAAGTGTGTGCACATATTCATAGCAGGAACACTGAGGGAGCTTGGTGTACAGCTCTAAGGGAGACATGCAACAAAAGATAGAGTGGCATGAAAATGCTGCAGTCTTGCTTTGTTGAAATCAAAGCAGATATGAAACAAAGGATGGAACAACGTGGCTGTGTTGTGGTTATGCTCCATTGGAAACAATGCAGCTAATGGGAACTAAGCCAAAGGAACGATCCAGGTGGTAATCAGAAACTGAACTCTACTTCATTAACTTGAAAATATCTTTTACTTTTCACATGCCTACATATGCTAATGCCTAAAGTCACTCAAACTCCACCTAGTCATGGAGTGATGGTTCGGACATCTTGTGATGGGTTGTTTCACTTATTTCCCATTTATTTCCTCAGCTCCAAGCCAGGTGCACTCAGCTCTGGCTAAGAAGGGAGACACAAAATATGCCATGACTCCTTCTGCCTTTTCAAATTCTTTCTACTTCAAATCACTTCTGTGGTTCAGAGTGTCATAAGTGGTTAAAAACCAGCACTAGTGTTGGCTACAGAAAGAACATTCTTTGCCCCATGTTGCTGTGGAAGTACCTCTTACGGCACCCCTGCCTTTCACACCTGAAGAAATCTTCACAGTTCCTATTCAACCCATATCCAGGATGAAGTTTTCAAAAAGAAAAAAAAGCCAAACCACCAAAACCCTCACAACCCTGAAGGACCACACAGTCCCCCAAGCCACCACTTAAAGCCTCTGTGACGTATTTATAGAATCACAGAGTACCCTGAGTTGGAAGGGACCCACAAGGATCATCGAAGTTCAGCTCCTGGCCCTGCACAGGACCACCCCAAGAAGGACACCATATTCCTAAGAGCATTGTACAAAAGCTTCTGTAACTCTGTCAGTCTGGGTGCTGTAACTGCTTCCTTGGGGAAGATTGTTCTCCTTGTCCTTGAGTGCAGATTCAGGGCAAAGTATCAAGGTCTTACCCATTCTGACCATAGACTGCTGAACACAGACTCTGCATGACAGTCCACCTGATGCTGTCAGCCAGCACCTCTTGGCAGAGGGCTGCAGCATCTATGCCATATGGCTGTGATCCACAGCTGCCCTAGAGCAGGAGGTTGGAAGGATTGGGCTCTGTGCCCAGTTGCCTTGTGCTCAGACAATGTTGCTGCTCAAAGACCCAGCTAAAGTCTACATCAAAGGGCTTACCCAAAACATTTCATTAGGGATTACAAAATGCAAAGGGGGGAGTTGTGTAAAGAGCACCCTAAACTGATGGGTTTCCAGGACTTGTTGCTCTGAAATGGGCTTGGTATGCATTACAAATGAAACTGGGCTATGGAAGGAGCACTGAGCCACGGCCCCTGAAGCAGCTATTGTTTCAACAGCCTTCAGAGACCAGCAGCGAGTTCGTCTGCAAGTATCACTGGGGCAGTCAGTTTTCTTCTGGGTGGTTTCACCTGTTTTTGGGACCTTCAGTAGGCTTTTCAAGCACATAGGGATCTTTATGATGAAATAGCACTCTGAAACCCAGCACTTCTTGAGGCATTTGATGACAGTAGTCCCCCAATTTGGTGCTCCCACTGAGACCATGCCACCACTTGCCCTCTCCCTTCCCCTTGTGACAGGAGAATTGGAGGCACAAAAGATAAAGATCATGGGTTGAGATAAGAACAATATACTGGAAACAGCAATGAAATAACAAAGTGAACAGTAGCAGCAATACTAATGACAGAGGGTACAAGAAAAGAATTGCTCACTGAGGAGACCCGCAACAACAAATACCCAACCACTCCCTCCGCCACTCAACCCCCAGCACCCTCTTCAGTTTCGAACTGGTGCTAAGACAGAAGAGAAAGTTCACTCCACTCACATGAAAAAATGCTGTTCATGCAGGTCAAGGCGACTGCAGCCACACCACCCCAACCGTTCCTTCCAGCTCAGAAGTGGTGACACCTCACTGCCCCATCCACCACGCTTACCCAACCAAAAGGAACACCTTCTCTCTGGAAGAGACTCCCTTCCCCTGGCCCTGGGAATGACATGAAGAGGTACAGAATAAACCTCTGAGTCCTGGCTGTGCTCCCTCCTGGCTACTGCAAAAATTAACCCTGTCCTGGCCAGAACCAGAACATACTCCTTTTAAACTCAAACAGGGTAACAGGTTGCCCAGAGAAGCTGCAGATGCCCCATCCCCATCCCATCAAGGCCAGGCTAGATGGGGCTTTGTGCAACGTGGTCTAGTGAAGGTGGGGGATTAAATGATCATTAAAGTCCCTTCCAACCCAAATCATTCTATGATTCTATGAATGTGGTTAAAATTTTCAATATTTCGCATTTCCTCCTGTCTAAATGTGAATAAAAATAAAAATTATTTAAAAAAATTAAAATCTTTGTACATTTTAGCAAAAGAGAGTGACATTAGGCATGCAGCATAGGTACTTGGAATTTCACAATTTAAGTTATTTCATCTTTCCTACTTTCACTAATCCTGTTTCCATGATGGAAATCTTTCCACGTGGCATGGGATGGATCAGGATGTGGGCACTGGGGTCGAGGAGGTGCAGGGAAAGGAATGAGTGGGAAGTCAGGTGCCTCGGGGTGATTTCAGCCAATGATAGATTTACCTGAGGGGCAGAAACCAAAGCAGAGGTAAGTGCCAGCACTGAAAACCACATTACTGTCACCCAAGGAATAAGTCGCTGGGGGGCATGTGGAAAAGCTGCCCCCAGAGTGTCTTGGAGTGGCATCAGCTCATCAGGTTGCTGAGGAAACTGGGAGGAGGACAGAAACCCCAAGGATTATGGAAGCAGTTGGCAGTCGGAGGCCACTTGCTTGGGAGAGAAGGGGGGACCCTCATTTTAAAGACCTGCACCATGTTCAGGAAACAAGGTGACCCCTTCTATTGAGCTGACAGGGTTTGGCAGGACTGCCATTTACCCATGACCTTAGGGGTCCCACCAAACCCTTCTCCCCCAAAAAGGGGGGTTCTCACAGTTCTGGGGGTCCTGAAAACCTCAGGAACATCCCCTCTTCCAAAGAGGGGTATCATGGCTGTGGGAGCGAAGCCAGGGCAAGGGATGAGGTGTCACAGCTCTGAGGGTCCTGATGAGCCAAACCCCCCTCAAAAGGGGTGTCATTACCCTGGTTGTCCCATGGAGAGAGGATGTCACCACACCAGGGGTCTCAGACAATGGAAGGGTGTCATTGTTGTGGGTGTCCCACTGAGTCCAGCATCCCCAGGAAGAGGGATCCCATGGTGCAAGGTGTCCAGGGCCATGCTGCAGCTATCCCACTTGTCTCTGGCCCAGCCACCATTCCCCTGGGGGAGTCCCCAGCATGCATGGAAACCATGGCCCCAGCCCTCTCTGCTGCCAAAAGGTCTTCCTTTTCCCAAGCCTCCACACTCCTCCAGCCCAGCCTGGCGCCCACCTTACAGCCTCATACTGGGAGGCACCCCTGCCCAGCAGTCACTACTGTGTTGTACTGCAGTCACAGGTCATGATCTAGGTTTGTTTTCTCTCCTGAAGGAGTTATACTAACAGTGTGAACAAACAGTAACAATAAACAAGACAGAAAACCAAGACACTGCATAAACACTTCCCTCTCTCCTGACTCTGGGGTTGGAGTGAACCCCCTCCTGTCCCCTGACACAACAGTGCGGGGCTGAAGGGTTCCCCCCAAGCCTTCAGAAGTCCTGGAGGTGGCTGTAGAAACCCTGTTTGCTGTGTTTGCCTGCACAGGCACAACTCTTGAGGTGGAACTTGCACAGCTCCTCCTTGAAGTCTGTGTGGCCCATGGGGCAATAATTTTGGGGTTCACTGTGTGACTGGGCACTCACAGCCCTGTTAGTATCTGCAGCACAGTCCTTGGCCCCCACCCATGTGGGGCACCCATGATGTCTTACTCTCTCTTCTTTTTGATTAAAAGGTAACATCTTTGAAAATGTGTTCTTGCCTTCCTGTGTGTTTAGGCCCGTTGTGAACCTCTGTTCTGGGTTACACCTCCACTAGCATTATTGCGCAGCTAACAGCTCCAGCAGTCAATGGAGTAAACTTATGCTGTAGTTTGCATTTTAAGACTTAATTTTTAGTTGTTTTAAAAATACAAAGCTTTTTGTTCTAGAAAGCCCTTTGCTATCTGTTCTCGGGCTGCGTACACAGACTGGGAATTCCCGATGTCCTCTATTCTTTTGACAGAAATATCTGTAAAACCCATCGGTAAGGTGTCCCTTCCCATTCATATTCTGCTCTAGCATGGTTTGGCAATGGCCCTCCAATCTCTATGTAGTTCTGGCAATGGTGACCATAAACAATTTTCATTATTGTGATTTTCTGAGGTTAAGTAGTGAGATGGATTTTTTCACAGTTTTTTTCTTCGAAAAAGGAAGAATGTTATAAAGACCAGTTTACTGTAAGTGTAAAATGCATCTGTGTAGAAGAAAAAAACCTGCTTTCTAAATTTTCATGAACTGTGGGGTTTTTTTTAACCTTTAATTAGTCTTCCAAACATGGCCAATGATTCTCTGAAGGAACTAAGTAAGATCTGTGGAAAATACTTAGAGATCAGGTATTTATCAGATCTTAATCTGCAGTGCACAAATTTCAACATGCCTTCAAATTCTCAGAGGCTGACTTTACAATTCATAACGAAGTTATTTTAATGCAGAGGCTGGACATAATCAAATGTTTAAAGTAAAAGAGATAGAATGTGCAATGGGGCTTATGTTATGGCTTGCCTCATATGTCACCCTTCAACTTTACTTGCTATACCATTTTATTTATAGAGCCATTAAGAAATGTGGTTAAAAATGGTTTTCTGTTCCTACTCACTCTGTTAGTTTTAAGTGGATATTTATCCATTATTTTTCCGATCATAATGCCGATAAATAAATTGAAGAACAGATTTATAAATAACAAAGGACAATAGTTAACTACATTACTTAAGACATCACAGGTGCAATTACAGAAAATTCACAAAATTGAAGCAAAAGCATCAACAGAAATAAGACTTAACCAGGCCAATGGCTGATATTAATGAATGCAGAAGAAAAGGCCATTATTTCAACAGAACTATTTGAAATACTGATCAAAATGCTAAACACTATTGATTTAAAGCAAAGGAACATTTGGAATTTCAAGTGTGGAATTCCAAGTGTGTTGTACAGAAACAAAACTGCTGCTGGGATTTTTAAATTTCAGGGAAAAATAAAGATTACAGTGCAGTTATGCTTTGTTTATTCTGGAGTGGGACAATCAGATCTCAGGGAAAGGCTACATTCTTTTTGTCAGCAGTAATACTATAACACAGTTATATTCTTTCCACCAGCTGGATTCCATGGTGCTTTTATTAATGCCATCTACACATGACAGTCCAAGCATTGAAGGCAGTCCAACAATTTAAGGAGTTGTATTTTATAAATGGTTTATAGATGATTTACAGGTTGAAGCTGAGAAGTAACTTTTTTTGAGCCCTGCAGTATTTTGGCCACTGACTTCTATGAGACCATTCAAACACTGCTCTCTGCTCTAAGTCTGACCATGATGAATGGACCTGCAGCAGCCAGCCAGTGAAGTCAGGCACAGACTGTTTTATAAGTCAGGGTATATATCAACTTCTTTGCTGGCACTTAAGGATGTTCCTTCGTATTTCTCTCATCCCTGCTGACACATTTGTCTAAATTAGGCAGCCTTGCCTGTTGCAGACATCCAGATGTGAGTTTTGCTTCCGCTTCTTCATAGTGTGGTGTGCAGGTATGTCCCTGCTTCTTCCTCTACAAGCCTGACAAGCTTCTCAGGACTTTCCTTGTCTTTCCGTCTTGTTGTTCATCCAACTTCCACTTCTTTTACAGGGAGAAAACATGACCACACATCATCTTGGCCACTGGAAATGTCCTGCACAGAGATTATAAAAGTGTCAAGTCCAATCCATGTGCATTTGCTACCTACATTTCAATTCTTGGTCCTGGGAGGTGGAAAACCTGAAACTACCTTAGCTAGTTTGAGGGTTATAAACATCTTAATTCAAATACAGAATACAGATTAAATGTATATATGTAGTTTCCAGGGCAACACCGTGACTGCTCCATTCATACACAAAAACCCAAGATTAGCTCAGTTGGTCAGAGAATGGTGCCAAAACCCCCAAGGCTGTGGGTTTGATACCTGTATAGACCATTCACTTAAGAGCCAGAGTCAATGGCGCTGGTGGGTCCCCTTCAACTCAGACTAGTGTGTGATTCTGTGAAAAAAAATTTACTGAAGGCTTTATGTTCTCAGATATTTGGGGTCTCTAAATTTGAAAAGGCTGGCAAGAGTTTTCTGTTCATAGTATGTGTCTGTATACATACAGACAAGCAATCTTCAGAGTTGTTGGTGTGTTTCGGTTGTTGTTTTCACGTGCTTTTTAAAAGCTTGGCTGACACAGAACCCTCCCAATTCCTTCCCTCCCTCTTTGCCTTAGAATATACCTGCATTAAGTACAATTAGCGGATAAGTGACTCCCCAAAAAGAAATCTGTGTGTTTAAGAAGGTAGTTAAAATGCCTCACCATGTCAGATGCATGTAGCTGTGGTTCATAACTTCATTCATTCATCTTCCTCACACCGAACAGGAAACACCAGGCAGAAGGTAGAAAGACAGTGCTGGCTAAAAGCTTTTCGTTTCTGTCCAATATGAAGATATCCATAGGAAAAAAAAAAAAGTTACTTAAAACTGATGAACTGTGTGTTGCAACAAGACTTCTAAAGCTATATTTAAAGAACCTCATACATGTGGGTTTTGGCTCTAATTCAGGGGAGCTGAGCCCAGAAATCAGCATTATGATCATCTAGTCTGAGCTCCAGAATCACACAAGGCACAGAATCTTCTCTAATAGTATCTGCCGTGAACACATTAATTTTATGTAAGTTGCTCCACCTTTTCTTTCTGAGTATGGCACAACAACTGCAAGATCTGGAGGACCCATGGCATCTTTAGGTCACTAGAACTCAGTGGTTTGCAATAGTAAACTCAAGCAAGGACATCTCACGTCTGTGAATTAGGTGCCTGTTTGGATACTGTACTTAAGCCTCTCAAAAAAAGTCTTAGGTGTTTGAGCTCTGTCTTAATTCACTCAGTTTCATTTGCTCCTCACTATCATGACATGGTCTTGGAGGAGGAAGATCATGGCAAGGACTTTGGGTAGGAACTGTCTACCCACGTGGAGCAGAGAACAATGAGGCAACGGTGGCTGCAGCCAGTCCATACATATTTCAAAGAGAAACAGCTCCCTCGATGATGTGAATGAGACACAGCCCTTTGTGCAAGCTTTACAAAAACTCTTTAGCCTCTCCGAGCTCATTCCCACTCCAAGATCAGGAAAATCTTGGGGACTGCCTCACCTCTTTCCCCCTGTTGTGCCAGTGCCAAGGCACCAAACTCACATCAGTCTCTGCCCATCCTCAGCCATCCCCGTGCTGGATCAGGTAATTGTGTTACCATGTGTCACATCCTGGGCTGGGGAACTTTTCTCTGGCTGAAAACTGAAAAAAGTCTTTTGGATACCTAAGGAAGTCCACGTTAGCCTTCTTACTTAACAATTAAAATTTCAGAAAACTAGTGTGTGTTGAATAATAGCTCTTAGCATATTGCATTATGCAACATTTTTATTGAAATAACTCATGACTTTTCTTTGAACTTTTATTCTGAATTTGAGATCGTTGAAAATTAGCGTCTTCCTAAAGGAGATCTCAAAGTCTTCCCTCCTTCTTTCCATTCTTCTCTATGTTGTATACAGTTTCCCACAGCTGAAAATACAAGATGCAAAAAAGCGGAACTGTTGCAGGATTTCCTTTTGATTGGCCTCTCCTTTTCTTTCGCAAAGCACACTGAACTTGTGCTGCTTTCGGCAATTTAAAAAAAAAAAAAAAAAGTATAAGATTTTAAACATACCTAAGGATGCACGTTGCACCTTTTATGTATGGATAATTTGGTGTGTATCTTAGTTTTAGCTCCTTGCTGGTGCTGTAGTCTACAGGCACACTGCAACACACACGAACCACACAATTTATTGCAGATAATACAACCAGAACCTGTGAGTTATACAGCTACAGGTATACGGATATTCAGGTCCGTATACCGGTATTTGTCCATCGACACACAGGCAGTGCAGTGCAGCTGTAGGAAGCCATAACCGCACTCCCTTCCTCTCACTGGCAGCCGATGCCCTGCCGCTGCCCGGTGCGGGCAGGTACCCCCCTCGTCCCCGGGCCCGCCCGGCCTCACCGGTCCCGCTGCGCGCCCCGCGGGCCGAGCGCGGCCGCAGCGCCTCCCTTCCCCTCCATGTACTGCAGGTCGTCCAGCAGCCGGCTGGGCACCTTCAGGCCAGCGTCCAGCTTCTCCTTATTGGCCTTCGTCAGCCTCTTGATCCTCACCAGGAGGTCGGGGCGGCTGTGGCGAAAGTGGGGGTTCCAGAAGTGGTGCCGGGGCCCGTCGGGGCTGTCGGGGCTGTCGCCCTCGGCGGCCGGCCCCAGCCTGGGCCCCACCGCGCCGCCGGCCGGGCCCACCGTCAGCTTGTGGAACCCGTACAGGTTGAGCTGGCGGATGATGCTGCCGAAGTTCTTGGTCTTGAAGACCTCCGCCCCGCCGGCGGCGCCGGGCCCCGCGCCCAGCAGCTCCCGCTCGAAGAGCGCCTGGTCGATGAGCAGCCCCTCGCCGCGGGCGTCCCAGCGCACCGAGCGGACGCGGGGGTTGTTCACCAGCAGCCACAGCTTGGCGGGGAAGGTGCAGGAGCGGGGCCCGGCGCGGCACGGGCAGGGCCACAGCGCGGCGGGGCCGGGGCGGCCGTCGGCGGGCAGCGGCGGCTCCGCCATCGCGCCTGTCGGCAACTGTCGCGACACGCGGGGCGCGCGCCCAACGCCCCGCCGGCCGCAACGGCCCCGGCGGAGCCGCCGCGAGCGGCGACTCGTGAGGGGCCCGGGGGAACGGGAGCCCCTCTGCGTGGGAGGCCCGCAGGAGCAGGCAGGCAGGGCTGCGTTCGAGCACCGGCGCTGTGGGGGTGGGTGTGTGAGTGTGTGTGTGGGTGGGTGGGTGTGTGTGTGTGTGTGTGTGCGGGTGTGTGAGTGTGTGTGTGGGTGTGTGTGTGAGTCTGTGTGGGTGTGTGGGTGTGTGTGTGAGTGTGTGTGTGTGTGTGTGTGTGTGTGTGGGTGTGTGTGTGTGGGTGTGTGTGTGTGTGTGGGTGTGTGTGTGTGTGTGTGTGTGTGTGTGTGTGTGTG
>JAWWTY010000088.1:46361496-46380326 GCA_035222235.1 Margarornis squamiger | reverse complement strand
AAATCTGAGCACTCTTGTGCTTTCAGCAAGCTGTCAGGACTTTCTAACCAACAAATGTCTCCAGTAGCAAAGACAGTAATACAGCCCACCTGTAGCAGCAGTTTGAGCAAAGGTGGCTATAAACCAGAACTCTGCCAGGACACCATCTATTAGTGTGGCTATGTTGTGGGGAAAGGTAACATCCAACTGCAGAGAGAAAACAGCTTGAGACAGCAATTTTTTTTTATACCTCGTCCATCTAGATCTCTGACAGTATGTCTGTGTTATTAACAACTAGTTTACTGAGTAAGTACTGGCCTACTATGTCAGCTCTGAACCCTGATAATGAAAGCAGCAGCAGATCTTATGCAAAATGTTCCTGTGGAAAATGTCTATACACAGAGTTATTCTTACTAGAACATTTGTGCTTATAAAATGTCTAGAATAAACTGTCAGCAGTAGCACATTTTGGTCAAGGAGGGGTTGTTTTGGTTTTTGAACAGAAAAGTCCTACGTGTTAGGTTAATTCATGTATTGGGGAAGTACATGTACAATGAGATTTAGAAAAATTTTGAATGAGATCAGCAGAATCAAGTAAGAATAAAAACTCTCTCTAGAATACTGTTAACAGTGCCAAAAATAGATCAAGGTTTCTTCCTTGCCTTGGTTAAATGCCTTTGTGGAAAAATAACTGGCTTATATTTCATGTGACTTTGAGCATAGACTTTGATATGGAATTAACAACTGATACACACTAGACTGCTGCAGGTTCCATGTAATTTTACATAATTGAAGGTAATTAACTTTCGGTAAGTCAAATTAAATATACTTAAAATAACTTGACAGAGAATGTATCTTACTTATTTCCTTTCATTAACATTGTGCAGAAAATTACCCTACAGAAGTAATAAAAGTAAACTTCATTTATTATCCTTCTTACACTTGTGTTTTCTTACAGTACCCAGTATTTTCAAATTTCTCCTAACTGTTGTGTTAGTTCACTTCTATTGGTGAACTAATTAAACTAATTCAATTAATATAAACATCAACAGTGGTTGAATTCTGCAGGGTCTTCCAGCTAACACTGTCAGTAGAAAAGAGCTGAGCAATGTAGGCTGTTGGCTGTATCCAGCATTGGTTGGTGTGAGATCCCTCTACTGATTGTTTTCCTGTGCATGTATGCTAGAGGAAGACCTATTTAGTCTCAGCAAGGCATCCACTAGAAAATGAAGCTTCAGTCTCAATCAGGAAACCAATTAGGAGTATTCTGTAAACATAGAATAGTGTGGGGTAGCACTGCTAGGGAGTGTTTTGGTTGTAGTGAATTTGACCATGATGAAGATGGTGAAGAGGGTAGAGATGGGTGCCTATGGGCAAAGACCAGGGGAAGGTCAGCAGGGAGGATGTCACAGTGGGAGTCTGTTATAGAGCACCTGTCCAGGACGAACAGGCAGATGAGACAAGCAGCTGACCTAAGTCTCATGGTCATCAGCCCTTGTCCTTTTGGGCAACTTCAATTTGCCAGAGAGAAACACAACACGGCAGAGAGGAAGCAGTTTATGAGGTTCCAGGAGTGTGTGGAACTCAACTTCCTAACGCAACTGGTGAAGGAGCCTACCAGAGGAGATGCCCTGCTAGACCTGCTGTTTGTGAACATGCTGGTTTTGGCTGGAGTAGAGTTAACTTTCTTCACAGTGGCTGGTATGGGGCTGTGTTTTGTGTTTGTGCTGAACACAGGGTCAAAAATACAGAGATGTTTTTGTTATTGCTGAGCAGGGCTTGCACTGAGCCAAGGCCTTTTCTGCTTTTTATATTGACACGCTGGCAAGGAAGTTGGGGATGCATGGAAAGTTGGGAGGAGGCACAGGTGACCCAAACTGACCAAAGGGATAGTCCATAATATATGGCATCATCCTCAGTATATAAAGTGGGGGAAGAAGAAGGAAAGGGGCACACTGATAGTGGTGTTTGTTGTCCCAAGTCACCGCTACACACGTGATGGGGCCCTGCTCTCCTGGAGCTGGCTGAACACCTTCCTGCCCATGGGAAGCAGTGAGTGAATTCCTTGTTTTGCTTTGTTTGTGTGTGCATGGCTTTTGCTTTCCCTATTAAACTGACTTCGTCTCAACCTAGGAGTTTTCTACCCTTTACCCTTCTGATTCTCTCCCTGATGCTGCTGGTTGGGGAGTGAGCAAGAGGCTGTGTGGGCTTGGTGGCTGGCCAGGGTTAAACCAGGACAATGAACAAAGAAGGACTAGTGGACAGAGTGACCACAAAATGTTAGTTTTCAATATTGGGTGAAATAAGGAGGGACACCAGTGAACTTTCACCTTGGACTTCCAGAGGGCAGACTCTGGCTGTTTAGGAAATTGATTGACAGAGTTCCTTGGGAGTCAGTCTAGGAAGGCTTGATGTGCTTTAAAAAGGAATTGTTAAGCTTTCAGGAGCAGGCTGTCTCCATGTGTAGAAAGACAAGTCATTCTTGAAAAAGACTGGCCTGATTAAACAGAGAACTCAGGGTGGAACTTAGGGGAAAAAAGAGAATCTATTGTCTCCGGAAGGAGGGCCAGGTAACTTGGGAGGACTACAAGAATGTTGCAAGATCATGTAGGGAGAAGATCAGGAGGACCAAAGCCCAACTAGAGCTTGATTTGGCCTCTGCAGTTAAAGACAACCAAAAAATTTGTATCAATACACTGGCAGCAAAAGGAGGGACAAGGAGCGTCTCCCTAATTTTTTGAATGCAGAGGGTGGTGAATAGATCTAAATCCAGTTGGTGGCTGGTGACCAGTGGCGATTTCCAGGCCTCAGTTTTGGGACCGGTCCTCTTTAACATCTTTATTGATGATTTGGATGTGGGAATCAAGTGTTGATCTGCTGCAATGTAGGAAGGCTCTGCAGAGGGAACTGGACAGATCTGATCAGTGGGCCAAGGCCAGTGGTGTGTGGTTCAACAAGACCAAGTGCCGGGTCCTGCCCTTGGGGTACAACCCCAGGCAGTGCTGCAGGCTGGGGGAGGAGTGGCTGGAGAGCTGTTCTTCAGGAAGACACTTGGGGGTGCTGGTTGACAGTGGCTGAACATGAGCCAGCAGTGTGTCCAGGTGGGCAAGAGGCCAATGGCATCCTGGCTTGTATCGGCAATAGTGTGTCCAGCAGAATCAGCGCAGTGACTGTCCCACTGCACTAAGCACTGGTGAGGCCACACCTCAAGTACTGTGTCCAGTTTTGGGCCCTACACTTTAAAAATGACAGTGAGATCCTGGAGTGTGTCCAGGCAAGGGCAGCAAGGCTTGCAAAAGGTAGCATGTCTCATGAGGAACAGCTGAGGGAGCTGGGTTTGTTCAGTCTCAAAAAGAGGAAGCTCAGAGTAGACCTCATGTCTCTCAACAACTATGTGAAAGGATGTAGCAGTGAGGTGGGGGCCAGTCTCTTCCACTGTGCCTGCAGTGAGACCACCAGAGGAAATGGCCCTAAGGTGAGACAGATTACATGTTTCAATTTTTTTTTTTTCACTGTTGGAGTGGTCAGGCATTGGAATAGGTTGGTCAGGAAGGTGGTGGAGTCACCATTCCTGGGAGTGTTTAACAGGCATCTGGATCTGGCACTGGTGATGGTTTAGTGGTTCAGGTGTTTCAGTGTTAGTGCTGGGTGGATCAATGGATTGGATGATTTTAAAGGTCTCTTCCAGCCCTGATGATTGTATGATTCTGTAGGTGTGACTGGTCACTGCTGCAGTTGTAGTCTTCTTTGGCAGGATGCATTGCAGGGAACAGTATTGTTCTCTACTAGTCTTTTGTCTTTATTTGACATTAAAGAATAGGCAATAACTGGACCATAACTTACAGCTTAACTTCCCAAGAAAAGTGAGCTTTAGGATGCAATTTTTCTACCTTTACCAGTCTTGTCTGAAATACCTGTTTTAATCTTAGTATCCAATGGTCATTTTGATGTTCCAGCATTACTTGGTGGGTCCTTCCCAGTTAAAATAAAATTGTGCACTTCTTTATATGAAACAGTGCCTGCAATTAGAGACTTGTAAGATTAGGCCTTTGTCTGTTTTGCAAAAGTGTCAAAGCATGTAATGCATTAGCATATTGCAGAATATTTAGTGCAAAAATTGCAGAATATGAGAAGCAAAATTTGCAGAATATGGGAAGCAAAATTTGCAGAAGTAGGTTCCGCTGGTAACAAACTGATACCACTAATTCCCAGAGGTCAAAGTCTTCATACCCTGTCACTGATAGCTGCTAACTAGCTAAATCCGTAATGGGAAATTGCTGTTAATATTGAAATTAATAAGAATATTAGAGTCTCTATTTACTGGGAATGTGACAGCTACTTAATTGAACTGACACTTCTTAGGTGACTCTGTCTTGGCTGGAGGTTTGGACTAGATGATCTCCAGAGGTCTCTTCCAGCCCTAACAATTCTGTGATTCAAAATACTTGTTTCTTTTGCCATCTGAGACACACTTGTTGCTTAGTTCTGTTGCTGCCAAATAAAAAATGTCTTATTTAAAAGGTGTAAGATTAAATAATTTTTGTCTCAAATTCAGTAGTACAACAATCCAAAATATCTGGCTATATAAAAACTGAAGCAATTCAGATATGTTTGTAACAAGAAAACAGATTTATTGATTTTAAAAGACAAGACACAATTTTGTTTTGAAAAACACAAGAAAGCTAGCCTGAGTTCAAGTCTGAAATATTCAGAAAAATCCTACTGTCTTTAGTATGTTCCAGTCATTTTTTTTAAACAACACACTAAAAGTTAATATATATTTTTATAATTATAAAAGGTCCCCAGTTATTGTACAGTACACAATACAAATTGCCCACAAACTATTATTTAGCTCCTGCCAGTTTTGAGAGGACATTATATACTAAAAGATTTAGCATTTGTCACAAAAATCACATCAGGAAATACGTATTTACAAAATCAAATACATTATACAAAAAAAAAAAAAACAAAACAAACCATCACGTTATTCTGTAAAGATGTCTTCTTTAAATAATTAAAAAGTATATTCAACTGTAGCCCAAAAACTGGAAAAGAACATTACATTATCTCTCACATACAATCTACAAAAAGTTGTTTACCTCATTTACATAATATATTCAGTCAACTGGAAAATAAGAGTTTGAATATGTCCTAGTGTTATGACGTTTCTGTGCTGTGGGACTGGATAATGTAATCTGCCACTTACTAAGTGAAATTTAAATGATGGCACTTAAAAAAAAAATACAGTATAAAATAAATGCAACAAAGGAAGTTTCCTAGAAGGTAAGAAAGCCCTGAGTGATGATAAAATTTCTGATTGGTAGATCTAGAATTAACCTAATTAAAGTTTACCACCTCAGGCACAATTTTCCAAGTTTTTGAAAGGCACTCAAAGTTTCTTTAACAGCCTCATTGGTTATTAACTGTAAATCCAAATTTTCAGTGGGGATGAGTGGAGATGGGCAACTTGCTTTGGTACAAAGTGGTGTTTTCCTAACATATTTTAAGTTTCTTAACTAGGTTACTCTAAGATGGATATTTAATGTTTAAATACAAGGCAATCACTTTAATATTGTATAGAAGGAAACTTTACTTGGGGAACCCATTAAGTATTCTTTGTGTAAAAAGCTTTTGCTGGTATCAGTGAGTCAAAGAGAACTGAGTTGAGTTCCTGGTAAATACCAATCCATGCAACGCTGTTCCTCTGAAGCCTAAATTCCTCTCACAAAGATATTTATTTCAGAATAAAATTAATTCAGAACTAAAACTCCTGTAAGATGTTTGCACCATAATCAAGAAAGTGCTTAAGAAGAGACAAATAATATTTTCCTGAATTAGTGTTAAGCGAGGCTCATTTGATGCCCATAGGCTGTTTCTGGGCCTTGTTTTCTACAGCGAGTTTCATCTTAATGAGCAATCTCCAAGAACAATTCTTACCAAATATTAAACTACTCAGGGCTTCCAATCCCAAAATGCCAATTCCTTTTTTTTCAACGGGAAAAGGGAAAAAGAAGTCAGAATGAAACGAGTTAAAATGATAGTTTTAAAACTAAGGCATATTTTACTTCAAACAAAC
This sequence comes from Margarornis squamiger, assembly GCA_035222235.1. Classification (NCBI taxonomy): domain Eukaryota; kingdom Metazoa; phylum Chordata; class Aves; order Passeriformes; family Furnariidae; genus Margarornis; species Margarornis squamiger. Next base: position 46,374,271 of record JAWWTY010000088.1, on the reverse strand, counting down.
ACTAGGCAGTCACTTTGTAAGTGGCTTTTACTATTTCTTAGTTAAACTGGTAAATTAAACTCAGGTCTACTGGCACGTAAAATCACTAGCAGCAATGATCAAGGCATGCAAACTCAGAAGCATTTACAGTAAATTATGAATAAAAAAAGTTGTTAAAACCCTTTGAGTATTGCATTTGTTATTTAATTATTCATTAATTTGTATTAACTGACTAAAAATGTTTACAACTTACCTGCACTATACTACTGACGTAATTCCCTTAAATAACTTAAAATTATACCCTTTTTCTTGGCCCTCAGCTAGACTTAAAAAAAGTACAGCTGCTTCAGTGTTTGCTGACTGACTGATATTGCAAGAAACCAGTAGAAAATGTATTTTCACTTAGTAAGGTGGCATCAGTATCTCTAAGTTAAAAGAATCTTTACTTGCTGCTATGCTTGTTCCCTTGTTCTTTCAAGCAGTAACTGTAAGAACATAGGGGCTTTCTAAAATATTTGCTCATGCAACTTTTAGGTTGCCCTTAAAATTCTGACATTCAGTAAGGGCCATCCAAACTGTACCCTTGTATGTGAAATTTAATAAAATACCTTCATCTTCTAGCTAGTAATTATTGCAGTGACTGAGTTTTAAAAGGAATATCAATATAATTGTGCACTTTTTGTTCCTGTTTCTCAAAAACACTGCGAAGAATTTCAATGCAAACACACCAAATATTCTGCAAAATTTATTATTACTAAGCCTTCTTTTAATCCTAAAGATTCTCTTTTACAGTATCAGATTATTCCAATACTAACCTACCTCAGGAGGTTTTCAAAATAGCTGAATATATTTTCTAAACCTTTATCTTCCAAAGGCATCTTAAAGTAGACAACTTCTTATTTGTAGAATCATATGTTTGATTTTCTTTATAAATATATGCAATTATGAAAACCAGGGAGCTGAAGTACTGTTTTCTATTAGACAGTACATATCAATGGCAGTGAATATTTTGCCTACATCTACTCAGCCTCCTAGTAGTAAAAAAACATCCCCATATAGTATGCAAGTATTTACTTACACATAATTAAAAAAAGTTGACAACACTATCAGCTATTTCAAAGTATATGCTCAATGGACTAATTAAATTATCTAAAAAATCTTTGTTCCCATCATGTTACTTACAATGCTCAAAGGGTTAATGCAAGGCATTATATCAAATTAATTTCCTAATACTAGAACTAAGCACTGTGTGTTTATGCTTCTATTCCAGTTTTTATTGTCTGTGTTAAATCACCAAACCAATTAACAGAGATACTAGAATTCCATGTATTGATTTGTTTTAAATCATATACAAAGACCATGTCCTTTTAGTGTTACAAGGACCCAATTTTCAGAAATTCATACTGCTCTTTCAAATTAATATTTTAAGTTCTGAAATTATTGTTGTATACTTATATTACTAATAAATCTATTTTTTTTTTGTCAGCATGTTTATGGCTCTCAGTGGTTGAGTTTTTTGTAAAAACATTCTGAATTAAACTGGATTGTAGTGCATCTCTAACATAAAATTTTTTCTAAGCAGTGCAGATGTCAATTGGTGAGAATGACAAGGATGCCAGATAATTTCTCCTAGGCAAAACAAGATGAAATGAATAAGTGTTTCAGATATTTTAAAATACCTCTCTTTAAATAAAATCTGTATATAGACCTCTGCATTTCTGAATGACAGAACATTACCTATTTCTTTTTTTGACCCAAAGGCAGTAATGTTGTAAATAATCATTTTACAGAGAAATAATTTAACATCTATTTTCCAAATTTTTATGGAATATTTTTAAAATGAAGATGCTTAGAGCATGCTACAGTACAAGAGAACAAAAACTGAAAAAAAAAAAAGAAGCTTTAAAACTGATTTACCATGAGAAAGATGAAAATGTATTAACAAATTCTAATAGATGTAAAACTTTTGAAAATTGGGCCCTGTGTTTTGAAAAGGTAGTTCAGTAAGACTTCCTCCCCCACACTGTTCACTGTGCTATTTGTGCTAATGGGGGAACTGCCTCTAAAATAATTATTCTGGATTCCATTTCAAGATTAGATAAAACGCATAAATCATGTCAGCTCTCCTAATGTCTGCCCTGTGGACACATGCTCCAGCTCTCCATAGCACTGACAGCAGACCCCAGAGCTGGTGTGGCAATGCAACCACACACTACACATTATAGAACATGGGCTGAGGTATTGGTATCTCTGTAGTTCAATGATTACTAAAACCCAACTATTAGATAGCAAGAGTGTGCAAAATGTTTTATCTAAGTGTTTGATTAAAATTTCAGTAAAAATAAAACAGGAGACCCCCAAATCTGTAAGTATACAATGCAGTTTACAGTAAGACAGTTGCTCTAAAAAAATCTGGTAAAATCTTTAGAATTTAAGCATAAGAATACAGACTCCAGTCAGTTTTCTGAACCTGGGATAGTTCCAATTTGTTTTGACAACACATTGTTTTTAGAAGCTATGAAATACATTCCATTTTTTTGTTATTTAGATTATTGTTCAGTTTTGGTTTTCACTTTGTGAAAGTGAACAACTGAGTGGAGTGGGGAGCTAAATAATGAAAGATACTCAAGTCCCACCATATTTAGCAATCTAGATTTACCTTTTACAATCGTACTCTTTTCTCAGCAACAACAAATTCAACCTTAAACCAAGAAAGGTTAATAGCAAGAAAACACAAACCAACACAAAAATTTAAACAAATACTACAGTATTAAAAAAAAAAAAAAGCTGAAAATGAAAAAAAAGTTGAATTATTTCATTTTATTTTACTTGTAAACATCTTATAATGCACAATGAAGGGGAGTAAATATTTATCACAGCTTAGTTTTAGCATTTTTGGTGAAGGGTACAGATGTGCTGATTTCTAAGTAAAAATCAGGACACACTGAGTGATATATGTGACAACAAAATCTATAATGAGATTCAGTGCATTTATGAAATAATGAATATAAACCTCACTTTTTTTACTGAGGCAAAAGCCATCTACTGACATTAGTAGGAATTATACCTACACAGAATGAGCTGGATGGGTTCACAATTCTGCAATGGAATTAAAATTTATTTTTGTGCACCAATGTTATAACATTTTAGTTTATGTGCAGCTGTATTTGGAGCACATGTAAACTCTAGCAACAAACTTGTTTGCTATAAATACACTTTTCCATTTTACATGCTCTTCTCCCATTTGGTATATATGATTTTAAAGTCATTGTCAGACACACCAGTTAACCAGAATAAAAGAATCCTAATTTTCTTACACAGGCTTTTATGTAAAGGTGATCTTTTTGCGTTCTTCTTTACTTTTTGGCTTTTTTTCTTACTTAATTTTTTAGTGTAGCGAATTCATGTGTCTGCTTAATGAAATGTTTATGAAGAAAAACTTGAGTTCTTTAATTAATATGGTCTCTATAAACTGTTATTATTTAACCATTAAAATGTAGTATCTGGCTGATACACCACAAAATATAGAAATTGAAAACATGCACTGCATTATGTACCTGCTCATTTATTTCTTTTTAGTTTTTAAAATTAAAAGTAGGCAAGGGTTTAGAAAATATATAATCATGCTTGGGACTATGGTCAATCTATTTTGACATTTGAAGTTGGCATTAAAGCTAGTTTTGCTTTCCAAATTCCCAAGCAAATTTTATTTGTATTAAAGTGAAATCGAGCTAGAAACGAGAAAAAATAGGTTTATTGTAATTCTAAGAGGGATATTAAAATCATTTAATAATAAAAAAATCCTTTTACTCTTTTGAAGGCTATGTAACCTGTCCTCACTTCTTAGGGAATTTGAAAATGACAGGCACACCTTGTTGAATTAATTTAAGAGTTAAGAATAACAAAAAGTACTAAGTCTTAGCTTCAGTTCTGTTTAAGGCACCATGTAATAGCCGAGGTACAATGATCCCTGATGTACATTCTTAAATGGCAATGGTCCATCTAGCCACCTATTCAAATTCTACACAATTGGGAATAAGTACAAATGAGGTGTGCCAGTTACACTGCCTTGTCTAATTTTTGTAAAAATTTAAATCCACTTTAACAACAAGGAAATGTTTTTGAAAGGAAAATGATGCAGGTTGCTACATTCCTTGCATTCTATAAATTATCTTTTCTAAGAGCAGCAGATTGAACCACTAGTAGGAAAAGACCTGGAATAGAAGAAAGTCATCCAAGTGGAATGTTTTCCTGTATGTCCAGTTCAGCATAAGTAGCACATACACTTAAAATTAATAATAATCAAGTCACTTTTTTAGCTTCAGTTTCTAACAACTACAGTGCCACTGAACAGCCAAAAGCATCTGTTCAGTGGTCTCACATATAGAATCAGTAGTCTTCAAAACAAAGGAACTGGTATGCAAATAATATCTGGAACTGTTGATTTTAAAGGAAGCTTGCATTGTTTACATCATGGTCAGATAATTAGGTATGTTTATGCCATACAGATTACCACATTCTGTTACAATTCTGTCATTTAAACACGCTTCTTTCTCACAGAAAGAAACTAGGAGATCTTCTCAACCCTCCAGCATTATTACAAAAAAATCCCCCTGAATACTCACAATTTTATCAAAATAGTGTCTTCTCGTAGTACGATGAAAAGCACCTTTTATAACAAATTTGATACATCTGCTGTCAAATAACTATGCCTCCAGTGTAAATCAAAGAAAATAGTTCTTTTGATATTTCACAGAAGTGCATCTAATTAAAAACCTATCTATATGAAATCAGCATAATAACTAATAATTAACATTAAAATATTTTTTAAAAACTATGAAAAAAATTAAATTATTATAAGAGGACAAAACATTAAGCTTTGCAAAAATCTTGCATTTGATAAGAAGAAAACTCTCCCTATTGAGCGGCCAATGTAAAATGATTCTGTTTACAAAAAAGAAATCTTTCTTTAAACAGATCTGGCAAAATACATACACACATTCCATTTAACAACTCCAACAAATAATGATCAGAACACCTAAATTTGACAACAGTCAACCTTCAGATTTATTCTCTTTTTTCCTTTTTTTTAGTTTTTTTTTTTTTTTTTTCAGTTTTTTCATATTAAACCTAAAGGGCTAAGGTAATGGGACGTGTGTTGGAGGCCAGGGGAGGTTTCACATTAGACTGCAGTATATGTATTTCCAGTAGCACTGCATTGTCTGATAGTCTGAGTAGTTGCAACAATGTGCTCGTTATGAATTGGGTTCAGGAGGTTCTGCTGTACTCCACTCTCAAGCACTGGCTGCATGCAGCCCACCTGGAATGCCTGGTTTAGCTCAGTTTTCTCCCTCTTGGCTTGCGGCTCTCCACTTTCATCCAGTTCTTCATCTATTTCACTTTCAACTTCACTGCCCTCATCTGCACAAGGAAACCACCATGTGAGTAGCACAAAGGGAAAATATTCTAATACAAGGGTCTTTATTTTGCAAATAATAGTTGAAATACAAAAATACAAGGAAGACTAGCAATGTGGTGGTAAAGCAGAAGCAGAAAATTTAAAATTTTAATGGAAAAAGTCAACTACTATCTCAAATAAGTAAACAGACTCTCAGCTTTGATCACTTGAGTTACACATGGTTGATACAGTATGTGGAAAAAAATAACTACAATCTCAAAGAAAAGCTCTAACAATCTCAATTTCTTATTGTAAAAGGCCTCATTTCTAAAACATCATGAATAAAAGAGTTGTTAGTTACCGACAGGGAAAAGGAGGCAAGGAGATTTGTGTGACTTGACCCCAAATTTTGACATATATTCTTACACTCACTAGTTGAGTGTTCTGAGGTCAAGTCACCCCAAGTCACTCAAGTAGTCAGCATAAGAATGTATGTCAAAATATGTCATGAAGAGGTTGTAAAGAACTGATTGCTTTCTGACTACTTGTACACAATTCTGCCTTCTTTGCTTAGCAAAATACTCACTGCAGCTAAATATACATAAGTATTCTGCTGAACTTTCCACAGCTGTTACCTTCCTTTGTACTATCAGATGCAACAAAAGTCTGCATAAAAATTGGAATATTTCTTTGTGACAATAATAAACATCTTTAAAATAAGAATCTTGTTTTAAAACAAACCGATAATATTCTAGTTATTGTTACATGTGACATATTACATAGATAGCTATTGTATCCATATAACATATAGCTGCACTTTAAAGGATGATACAGCTCTAAATTCTGTTTTACTGTGTTTTTAAAACATGACAACTTATTTTGCTCAGAGACATATTAGCTCTACAAAGAATGATACACCGGAGATATTAAAATGCTTACCTTTATCCATATTTCCAGGAGACACAGCATTTAAATCACCAAACTGCAAAATAAACAATAAAAAAACTGGACACACTCTTAAGCAAATGTGAACTTAGGGTATCTGTGATGTAGCAAATCTGTGCTCCACTGGTTTCACGCTAGCATTCAAACACATGATCTTAGCTGCAACCACATCCACGGCAGAGCAATTCCCTTCCCATTCCATCTCAGTCTTGCGCTTATTAAGACAATTATCACTAAGTAAACCCTCAAAAATGAAAACAGAGAAGTACAAACTTTTTTAAAGATTGCTTCATCAGGGCCTTCATTGCTTGAAGTGAGCTATTTCTGTGTCTTATAAAGCCATAAATTATGACGGATATACATTCTGAACTGCCAACATTGTAACAAAAACTGCTTTTCAAATTTCCCAGAGACAATTTTAATTATGCTGGAACAAAAATGAAGGTTTGTCACAGTGTTGCTAATCTACCTGTAAAGCAGGTGAAAGGCACTGCTGAGAAATGATTTATAGCCTGATAACTGACTTACATCAAAATCCAGACCTGTTAAGACAAGTTGCTTGTAAGCTAGAAACCTTACTCTCTTTTCTTCTTCCCGTTTCTCTCAAATAGGATTTGGAAAAGCAAAATGCCACCAATGAATCTCAAATGAAAGGAGCGTATTTTTTTATACAATTACATTTCTAACCATAAATGATGATACCAGTCTTTTTCAGAATTTTGCCAATACCTGCGTCCAAAGATGGGTGAAGAGGAAGGGAGAAATACAAGAATGTTTTTCTCAGCTGCAATACCACTTTATCCTGACTTACTAAGTTTGTTGGGACTGTAGTGTTCTTCTTTTCAGTCACATCCATCAAGTACACAGAAATGTAAGAAGCCACGCATTTAACACGTTACTTCTACTTTGCCCCTCGCCTCCAGAAGTTTTGCAATACTTACTTCCTTGTAGTATTTCCATCTTCAGTCTCATAAACTTTTTAGAAGACCCTATTGCTACATTTATGTCTAACATATACAAGTCTGTTGAGGCAATAAGAATGTAGTAACTGTATACTTGTGTAGCACTTACTGCAAAATAAAAGTAGGCAAGAAATGTAAGATCATGTATACTGATGGTGGTCACTATGCAGAAATGTTATTTAGTTCTTCTGAAACATGACATGACACATGATATAAAATTGTTTGACAAATAAAGCTGAAAAATTTTTCAATTTCTCTTGAAAGAATATAATCTATTTATAGTATTTAATGGGGGTATCAATATATCTTGAGGAAAGAATGGTAACTGATGCCAAATCAACTAGCAAAATGACTTGCAATTTATAACTAACATATAATATGATACAGTGACTTCCAGGTATAAAAATGTAAGAATCCAACCTATTAGGTCTCTAGCATATTTTTAAATATATCCATTTTCCAGTATTTTTGAAGCATTATTCTTGGGTAACAATTCATGCATTCCTCACTGGCTCACTCAAAATAAAAGGTTGGATGAACTACTGGAAAGAAAAGGGATAAAATAAAATTTGCCCTGCAGATATGATATAGATGAGTACTAAAAAATTGTTATGAAAGCAAACAAGTTCTGTTTTTAAAACCAATAAGCTTTGAAACACATGTATGATAATCAGATGTGTTTCAAAACTCTACATACATCTGGACTCATTTTATTACATGTACAAGCCAAAATTCTGCAGGTAAACCATCCTGCTTAAGTCAACAAGGGTATATTATATGCTTTCTGTGGGAATTCAAAACGTGTGCAAATGCATGTAAAGAGATCCACAGAAGTAACATTTTCCTATTACTCTGCTCTTTTTATTTTCACATAAAATGTTTAGTTCTCAAAAACTGGAAAAACGGTTGCAGGTTGATCAACATTTTTCAAACTGAGCACATGAATCTGCACGCACATTTGTAAACCAGCAAGTTCATTTAGAAATAATTGGTTTTTTAGAATTCAATGTGATTTTAGTATTCTGTCAATAAACCGGGGAAACAAGTTCCAAACTATTGTATATAATCGTAACCCCATCTACTGTTAAACTAAAACTCCACACAAATGTTTAAAAATTTGCAAAGACACTTTCTCAAATTAACCACTAAATCTGTCAGTCTAGTCTCTTACATATTATCTTACCTCTCCCATAACTGCAATAGGTGTTTCTCCTGTTGCCTGAGCAACACGATGTTCTACTAAGTAAAACATGTATTCATCGTAAAGCAAGCGGATCAGATGAAAAGAGCCAAAGCTAGCAGCACTGCGCAAGGTTAAATCTCGAATCACCATTGAGCTATTCAAAAATAAAAAATATATATATTTATGTATTATATGTCACAGTCATTTTAACATTTATCCATGTAGACATTTCACCTCAAAACCAGTATTCTCAAAAGTAATGTTATCCACAAATGTCTCACTTATGTTATCTTTGGAAAGTGATGACCAGGAAAGGCAATAATTTGTTCTTCTCCTTTCTCTGAAGGTACTGTTGGAGACTATATGGCATTAAGAAATAACCCGACTGTCTGGTTTTCAGTTTTGACCTAAGTATAACTACCAGTACCTGAGTAAGGGTAAAACTTAATGTGAAAGAAACTTTGTTGAAAACATAGCTATGTGTTTGATTTTAAAATCGAATTATTGCTTAAATAGTGTCTGTTGTGTCCACCTTCCCAGGATAAAGGTTTTAATTGCCACAATTTAAAAAATCTTTGAGACTTAAAAAAAATAAAAAATACTTGTGTCTTCATACTATAATGACAAATTCAGACACCTTCAGCATGCACTTGCTAGAGTCATATTCAAAGAATAAGGTTTACTCTGATAACTGTTTCAATAAGCAGCTAACATGGAATGCTTGTCTTAATGTTCTTTGCACACATTAAAAGCAGGTTTTGTTCTTCCTTGTCTAATAAACACAGATGCCACAATGTTTTCATAAACAATACTAAAAACAGTGGCTTAATAATGGCATAGTTATTCAACCAAAAAAAGACATATTATGTTTCTAACTCTGGAGAAAATTCCAGCTAAATTCACTTGCAGATGGCCTTTAAAACAATCAACAAGGGTCATTTCAGTCCCTGCTCATTTGCAGATAGCCCTGAGTTCAAGGTTAACAACAATAATACTCAGAAAAAAACCCCACATTTTTCACAATGTACTAAGCAAGGGTTTGATATTGCATTTGTCAACCTTACCACTATGCACTGTTCAGCAAAGAATAAAATAGTCAGAATGTTTTAGAAGTCTATTCAATACTACCTGTAGAAAGACCATTTTAACAGAAACTGTCGTGCTGCTTTAGGAAAGCTGGGTCTTCCTTCATATGGTTTCAATGCTTGCATCATTACATTATCAAGCCAGGCAGCCCACTGCTCCAGAGTGCTCTGCTGTTGAAGAGTCATCTTGAAATCTGTTTCTAGTCTCTGAACCATGTTGTCATCACACTGGCACACCCAGGAAGCCTGCTCCTGTTACAGCACATGGCAACTTTTGAATTGACAATACGTAAGGTGAAGCACAGAATGTAATTATATCTCAAAGATTAAGCTATTAGTCGGTGAAGAGGACAAACCCCCCTTACTAGACAAACTAAGAAGCAGGTTTTATTTTTGTATCTATCATAAGTTTGTAGAAACCAAACAGGTAGGGAAAGCATAGCCCTTAAGAGCAGATGTCAAATACAGAAATTAGAACAAAGAATCGAAGCAACACACGTTTGTTGTGGTTTTCCACATTCATTTGCAAAAAAAGGCTTCTGCTTTCCTCATTTTTCTACTGAAATATTCGTGGCTTGTTATTTTTTTCTGAGACTTCAGGCAGGGCAAGCAGGAAGAAGAGTCAGATATGGGGGCTAAAGTAATAAAAGAAGCAGCAAGAAATCAAGTGCAAAGTTCCTTCAGTCCTGAAGAAGTTAAGCCTAAAGACAAATTCTGTTCTATCGCCTTGTAAAAGAAATTTGGTATGCAAACAAGGATTGTCCTGTTTGCTGACTCTCGGCAGTAATAGATTATACATTACTTAAAGTACAATGTAAACTGCACACAAATGGAGAAGCACATTACACATCCAATAATCAGCAACTTAGTCAGTGTTACCAAGTTCAAATAAAGCAACCTGATCAATTCAGAAAGTGAGACAAAAATAAGGGCTCACTAAATGCAAGCAATCTCTTAAGCTCTATATGCCAAGTTAACACCTCATTCACAGGCTCTGCATCTATGTCCATATATACTTAAGATATCTTATCTTTGGTGACAAACTTGATGGACTTCTGTTAAGAGTGTTAACAAGTACCTTAACACTCAAGAAAAGAGAAACAGAACGACCAGGAATCTGAAACCTTTCACTTTTCTAGTCAAAAGGATGAAAGTATTTTTCCTCAGAGGAGCAGAAATATGTAGAGAAATTAAGCTTAGTAAAAACATAAGCTTACATTCTATAGGTTCTTGTCTATACCACTGTTAAGGATATGTTGTAAATTTAAGCACAAGCACTTAACTAAAATCTGCTTATGGTATGGGGTTTTAAATAATAAACAGTCTCTACTGAAAATGTACATTGGATAGCTTTAAGAGACTTCCAGAAGATATGCTACTGAGATCTAAACCTAAAGTATAATTTTTGCTATTATTAACACATCATTCACGGTACCCATTCTAAGAACGCACTTTTCTCCATTTGCATAGAAGTTGGAAGAATAAGTGTGCTTCAAGAGAGTAAATGGAAACAGAAAATGGTTCTGAGCTGTTACTTTCCTAAAGTGTAAACCATCGCATTTGGACTGAGTCACTACATATATGAATGAGCAAAATGCTTCCACTTTACTTTCTTGATAGAATAGTGGCAGCTAACAATAAAATCCAAAATGATAGAGGAAATAATATTTAGGGGGAAAAAAAGCCTGTTATTTAAAACTACATTTTACCTGAACATTGGCAAAATCAACACGGTTAAGATCATTGAGCATCTGGTTGATCTGAGAAGTATTTTGAAGCACAGCACGAGCTGCTTGAGCCAGGTGATTAAGAGATGTGTATCTTCGCAGAGTCTGGGCAAAGGCACTTACAGCGGCAACCTGTGAAGAAAGTTATTTATTTTTAAATATTGTACTCTGTGTCTGTATATTCATTCCACTGATTATTTACTTTCTTTTTAATAGTCTTTATTAATGAGTCCTCATATTTGAATTATGTCCATGTAACAGATCAAATAATATTATTTCCCCTTCCATTATTTGATGCTTGATGCTAAACATGAAATTTAGCATTGAAGTTAAAATGCTACTCCTTTTAGATGCTACTGCCCACTTGGTTTGTCACTGGAAGAATAATATTGCAATAGTTTTGTCTACCTTGGTTTGTATCATCCTCTGTGGAATATTGTTCATGGCATTTGAAAGCCAACCTTCAAGGCTTTTTGCAAAATTGCGAATGGCTTGGGTCAAGGCACCTGTGCATTAGAGAATAAAAACAGAATGAAAAGAAAGCAGTTCACCTGTCATGAAATGTTTTGCATTCTCAGAACTACTGTGCTCAACTTTCAGGTCTGCTGCTTTTATTTACTAACAGGCAAATCTAGTCCAGGTTCAAAATGCCTCATTTAGATAAAGATTATGCAGTAATGATTTTAGTTTTGGTTTAATAAGCACTTCTGACTTCTTCACCAATCTTTTAAGAAGCTTGTGACTAGCAGTATTGTTTTGGTCACACCTATAGAAAAACAGTAATGGCAGCAGATGTGACGGAAATTTTCATCACAAACTTTCAGCTTTCCATTTCATCCAAGCACCAGTTTTAGAAAGCAAAGCTCTGGGGACAAATCCAGATACTGGAATACTGCAGTTCCCTCATGTAAGTCCAAAGTAAACTTAAGCCATGTTATATTGCTGCTTATTTCAGTTTTAGAGAACAAAGTTCAACACACACTGCTTAATATCATCAGTAAGCAAGATTTGTTTCACCAACAGAAAGTGAGATTATTCAAATGACTGTGGAATCTGTGTATATTTTTGTTTCTTTTCTATAGCACCCAGAGAAATGCTGAGTGACTGAAACAGATTTAGAGAGAAATTCAAGAAGCCCCTACAGGAATCTGCACTCCTAAAAATTGAAGTTTTGATTTTTTAAAGGAGGAAGACAGGAAGTGTTGTCCCAAGGAACTGTGCTTAGATAAAAGAAGTTCGTATCTTCTTAGTGGTAGAAGCTTTGTTTTCCCACACCTAACACTTGTGCACTGACATAATAGCATCCAGTCAAACTGTTGGAAAAACTAGGAGACAAAATATCAGAGGTTTCTGAAGACTAGTAAAGAATGAATGCAACTACCTGCACTGTTACACACCAGATTGGTGATTGCTGAGTCAGAACCACCTTGTGGGGGTGCATGTGTGTGTGTGGAGGGGGCAGGAATGAGTCGAATCTCGTGGAGGTGGGGTAGCAT